>CANUEZ040000159.1:1200000-2400000 GCA_948099385.1 Fasciola hepatica | reverse complement strand
AAAACTGGACGTTCGAAAATTCCGGTAACAATGTGTCGACCATCGGACATCCGAAAGACGTCAGAAGAGCAATTAAATGAAACATTCTCGTGGATGAATTCGCGCAACTTGTTGCTTATAAATGCGAGGTAAATCATTTCTAGGATATAAATAGCGTGCAAATGGTATGGATGTATATCCACAAAAAAATACTCTTGATCTTACGCTGTGATGCATACTGTTGTTTTTGTGTAGAATTAGAGCTGTATGGTTTGTGGCACTGGTAGTGCTCAGTGTGAATTTTCTGGATGGTCATCTTTACGGAGAATGCAAGTTTTTCTCAGCTTTTGCTTTTCTAAAACAGTGAATTTCTGTCATGGAAAACAAAACTGTAAGGAGAGAAGACATTGAGAAATCTCACTGGACTATTATTTTGGAACCATCGCGAAAGGTGTGGGAAGTTTCGAAATTTCGATATGCTTGCACAGAAATCTGTACTAGAGTGTGCTTTCGTGGGGAACGAAGTACCGATAAGCAACGTAATTATTAGGATGATCGGGTAAAGTGGCAATATGAATCGAGAATCTGGGTGGAAACGTCTGGCTGTTGTCAACGCGTGCCAAACCAGATTAACAGTGGAGTGTCTTCCCCAAAAGGTAATTATTTTGTGGGAAACAATGAACTTTGTTCACATAACATTTGTGCTTTGCTCACAAAATATTAGGTTTTGAAGGGCACATGCAGGTATACGTTATACTTTTGCTGTCCTCGTATTTACTTAAAACTGTTTGATGAAGAATATTTCACGCGGCGTCAACGTCTGACTTACCATGAAAACTTACGAGAGCATTGTACAGCAGTGATTCATCAAATTTGTTAGAAGTCTTCAAATTTTCCAATTTTTTTATCTTCCTATTTTGCCACGTTAAAATGACAGAATTTCAGGAAGAGGGTCGCGGTCAATTGGATGCTGTCATTTGGGAAGTGACCGGTGGTAGAGGCAAGATTTGAACCTGCTACGAAATAGTCAGGAGCCTGTCATGGTGACCGTTTGATGAATCACCGGTTATCATCGGGAGTGAAGTACTTTCTTACCGAGCCCCAACGGATACACGAACAGTATGTGAGTGTGAAATACAGTAGAGTGGGTAGATCCCATACTGTAAAGGACCCAATGTACGGTAACCGCAAAACACGTGCACAATAAAGGTAATCAGTTGAGTCTGTTTTAGAAAACAGAAGGTCCATAAGGCAACAACACAGAAGTCGGTGTGAGAGAAGAAACCACTAATGCTGCCAGATGATTGCTTGCTTGCATTTCAGTCACCACTCCGTGATCTTGTACATGTTGAGGCAGGTTCCCTGGAGCAGGTTTCCCCATATTTGAACAATCCCAGCCGTGTTTGTCGCGGTTCGCAATCCTCCAGCCATTCGTTTTGCTTTGGCTGACTCACTGTTATCTGCGTTCATAGACAAACTGCCATACACACAAACACACACACACGCAAACACACAGATACATACAAATACGATCCACTCCAATCCACTAGTTTCTCATTGGGTAATCCTGTCGTACTTTCCTTGTAAATATGTGCATAATATTGGCAATACGCACGCTTCAGTGAGTACCATCTGAATTCCGCGTCTTCCTGATTGCATTCCATGGTTTGAGCGTATAAGTGCCAATTACTAGAGTTTGTCATTCGGAGCTTTGCTAGTCTGTATTCGTGGTACAGTTAATTCGTAGTACAGCAGATTTTTCAAGGCACAATGGCTCTGAAAAAGAACAGGTTTTAAGACAGATCTAATACAGTTGGCCCTGTGCTCAAGCTGGTGGATAAAGCACTGCAGGAGGGATCCAAAAAGTCAAATCAGATAAATGGAATCCGATAAAAGAGAGCCGAAATAGCATCTCGGCTGACCAGGGGATATTTGCTGCGCATTTGGTATTTGAGGTAATAAGCAATAAGAAAAATGGCTTCATGTTGGACGTGATTCAGGAAAGAAAGGGAGCATGGAGGACCTCGCCGGACATGTGACTGCCCTGTTTCCTGATAAATCCTTCTAGGGCGCGGCATACTTCAAGGCATTTTGATAAAAATAAGTGCCATTTCCAGCCGAATAATTGCAATAATTTACTTTAGACGTGCGAAGCGAACTCAGGCACGTACTGGAAAAAGCAGCTATGAGGACAGATTGCAATCATACTGGTGTAGAGAACGAAATGGAGATCATTAGAGAAGCAGATGTCGGGGGAAATGTGTGCGCTTAAGGTACCCAAACAAAAATGAGTGCTCGAACGCATAGAGTGTTACCGGATTTGCGACTGGAGGGCTAGTGATAGCTTTTAAGCCTGAGTCTGTGAGAACAGTTTACCAACCCTTGTTCTGAAAACGTTTTCAACCCTGGAGACGGAACCAGCTGCACTTTTGAATTTGGAAAACCCTGGACTATTCAGTCAGTCAAGGGTTTGCAATTTATTTAGATGTCTAGATGTTTCCTGCACGGGCTGGACTTATACCCTGATTTAAATAGAAGGATAGGCTCATATCCAAGGATATGGACCGGAGTAATTTTAGCTGAGAGTAGATTGGAATAGAGAACGCCAAGAGTAATTGAGTAGCAAATTCAACTAGGTTTGACGGAACTGAAAACAGCACAGAAATTAGCACCAACTGCTTTTACGAACAGATAGAATGGTTGAACTCTAGATGGCAATGAGGTTAGTGTTGTGTGGCTTCATCATTGCTTGGGTCGATAAAAGAATGACTCTTTAGTGATGCCCATTGGTTCAAGATTATTCTCTGCCAAGAATAGTCACACGCATCCACTTGGGATCAGACTGTACCGTTCATCCAATCACTTCTCGCTACTTACCGGATGGCCTTTCCTGGCCTTGCCGATTGCACTTACAGTTTGTGCTGGTTCGGTTTTCCGTGATTGCCTGACCACTCGCTATTGAACGGATTCATGCATTCTCCGTTTTGCTTTTGAATACAGTAGTCAGTTTCTTGACTTTCAGTCCAACAAAAATTTATGATTAATCTTCCGAATGACTGTCCAAAGTTCCTTTCGTGCCTACAAATATCACTATTGATGCAACGTAATCGGAGATAAGCGACAATGACACACTTTACTTCTCTTTATCCCCTTGACGCTGGAACGCGAGGATGTGAGCTATTCTGAGGAGTGGAGCTTTTCAGGTTTGACAAGTGTGACTTTACCATAGGCATATCGTGGATGATAGACGTCGATACATTTGACGCTTAAATGGATAGATTGACCAAAAAAAGAACAATGACGTTAGAGTTGAAACTTCAGGAAATCACAGAGGCCGCTTTAGACACGAAACACCAACGGTTACCTAGTGTGACCACTATTTGGGGAGGTTTCAAAGAGAACGTGGATAGAGAGTGATGAGACTGTGATCCGATGCCAAGAAGGGAAAGGATTAGGACAATCTGGAAAACGAAGAAGCAAATTATATGATGATACATCTGCGGAGCACAAACTGGATGCGAATGGACAGTTGGTTCGTATCTGCACCTATCGTCACCTTGTTTTTAACACGTACAATGTTTATCAGAATGAATAAGTGAACACGTGAAATGAATGTGTTGTGAAAATGTTTTTAACTAGGCTTGAAGAATTCCACCTCGACGTGGAGCTTTATCGAATCTGTTCCCACGTTCTTTCTGTTTTGGTTTGTCTGACTTTAGAAGTGGAAAATTATTCTATAAGTAATGATCTGTTAAATGGGAGCCGCTGACCAACGGATCAATACCCCAATCGAGACTGCAACAAAGTAGACCGCACTTCTTGGCGCATACAAAAAATAAGTTTTACTTGAAGTAAGTGTTGTCACATGACGTGCTTAAATTTGTCCAGATACTACGGAAAGAAGTATATGGAAAGTATGGACAGCAATACAGATCAGGGTCCGTATACATCTACTCATGGTGGTTTTAGGCAATTGAACTAAAAACTCGGGAATAAAAATAACTGGAATGTATCGCCAATATTCACGACAAAATCGTTCCTGAGATTATTCAGGAGACATTTTTTCATTCACCAATCGATCAGTCAAGCTTTCCAACCTCATCCAGTTTTGCACAAACAGTTCATGGAGTGAAACTTTTGGAACACTTGTGGGATTTATTACCTCATTTTCGATATTACCACTAAACAATTGTCTCAGAGAACTTGTTAGGCAACTTGACTTTTGCATTGATGTCGTAGTATAAAATCATTCATACACTTCTTGAGAAGGTTAGGCAAACTGTCATTCGTTCCAATGATGAACATTTCCTAATTTCCTCCTGAATCCATTGTCATTTCCAACATTTCTCCTCAACTTATCCCTGGGACCAGTCGCTCACTACTGCGACAACATTCTTCACAAAAAGGTTGCATCAAAGCGTGAAGTGAATCAGAAGTCAGAAATGATATTGCATTCCACTTCTGTTTAGCAATAATGGTTCGACCGCGCAGTGCTCTACTTCTCAATTTTGCGATGAACAAGAGGTGACTTCAACGCATATTACTATCACTCCCCTCTCAAATATAAAAAGACACAAACCCTGCGCGCGCACACAAACACGTAACTGTTCTGGAGTGAAATTGAACTTTTTTCATTTTCACCTTGGAAACTTTGGGAGTTTTTTTTCAACAGCACTCGAACTGGTGTTCTCTTTGATCAGTTAACCCAAGCGTTTGACAGCTAATCGTAAAAAGACGCGGCACATAGTATGTTTGTGTTTTTCATTACAGATACCACAGTTTATTATAAGATGAAATTTTTGACAAACCAAAAAACTGTGTGTGTACGTATATGTATGTGCACGGTGACCAACTCGGTCAGCAAAATGATGCAGGAAAAAAGCAAGCAGCTTCAAAGTTTATAAAGCGACTGTTAAGAATGTATTAGATTTGCAGAATAACTCCTTACCAGTGCATTGTGTTGTGCTTGTACTTAGTGGTAAAATACACAACTGTGGTACTGCATGAATTGATGCGAGAGTAGAAGCAAACCCAGCAGTAGCGAGTTTGCAAGCATGGACGTATGCCATGGAGCTGAGTTACACGCACACCCTAGCGTACATTCACCTCAGGTCAGCCACGATCAATCGATAAATGGCACGATCAATCGGTCAACAAACAGTGCAAGGACTCGAGCATGATCAGGTACCAATCATCAGAAGTATGTTCACGTGTGAGATGGATATTGATAAATTGTCCGCGTAGTAGGCATAACTGTTTGAATAAGATACTACAGTCTCAAATATGCACTAATGAAGAAATACTTCTCTATCGTAACTCCTATCAGCTAACAGGTAAATATTGTTACAGTGAAACTTGCAACGACACATGCAGTACTGCGCATCCACTTCGTTAGAGTAATTCTGCTGTGTTCTATCCTATGGGATTTATTCCCCTCACCAGTCAATCATGACTGGTTTATCTAGCATTGCCGTTACTCATGGTGATTTAATCCGAAAAAATTATCGTAAATCCACAACGTTTTCCTCTTTCACCAGCACCTGGCTCCAACTGAAAAAAGAAAAAAAAACGTTTCAAAATCAGTCCTTCCATACTTTTCCCAACATTCAGCTACCTACACATTGCATCCTTCCCCAAAATAATACGGCCACGTTCACGTTTTGTATTAGTTCAGGATTGATCGACTATGTGTCAGTCAACTGATGTAGTAGAGGACAGATGAGATAACTTACTTCAGCTTTGCAACTCATCTCGTTTGACGATGGGTGTGATTCTTTGTTTCCCCGAGAACTTTTCATCAGAAAGCTGTTCCATTGAATCACGGATCCACTTCACCATCACCCAGTCAATGACACTATCACACGGTAGTCTAATCGGTGTGAGGATTTCCGTTACAGATACCCGTAGACCAACGCGTTTCTAACCTGAAATACTGCTAGTTAGGAGATAATAATCTAAACTGCTTCTTTATAATAACGATCCAAATTTAGAAACATTCTGACTCTGAAAGGCCCATCTCATTTGATGAGGATGGGTTGTTCGAAACTCATTATCCTATTATCATGAAACTGCTCGATTCATAAAATTGAATAACTGGAACTGTATTATTCTAGCTAATACTGAAAAGTCCATCATGAAATAATTGCTCCCATGCTGCCACGCATTCTATATCAAACATCGATCAATAAAATACGGGTGCGTTTGTCTGGATGTGTCCCGTTTCATATCCCTAGAAAAGAACTTTGTCCAGAAGACACATAACTACGAATTTGAATGAGAGGCGTCCATTTTACTTCCCGGTTCACAAAAGCACAAAATTAATTTCTCCTTCTGTAAACATTGTTCGCTAAGCACATACACATGTTTTGGACATGGGTGTGAACCGCGATAAGGCAACACACACCTCACACTTGAATGATAAAGATGTTCCGGAGCTATTGAGTAACGAATGCTGGCATAGTAAATCATTCTAACAAGAAACATAACGGATAATGTTGAAAAAGCTTCATTCATTTTCCACTTTGTTATTTTTCATGGCACATATTTTGTTAATGAGTGGGCCATCGAAGATCTAACTGTATGCATACAAGTGATATGTTTACGTTATGGTGAATATTCGAGTATAGAGAGGTGGTTATCTCAGAATAACCGAGCGTTTAATAATGTCATGGTGATCAAGACAAAAATTCCCATTTTTGGACATCGAAACCAGTATTGCAGATGGTCTGTCTTTCTTGAAATTATCCACCATAACCCATAACAATTGTCCATTTATTTGCAGTGAACAACTTCTCCATTTCTCCACTGAGTATCCGATGAGCCGTATCGTATACTAACTAACATGTTTTGGCTGCTTGCTGAACAAGTGTGAATGAAAGGCTTGCGTCCGGCGACAGATATCCTCTTTCCGTTCCTATTGCAATTCAACTCATTTTGGGCTATGTGGGAAATTTCATTGGCTTCCGTTAACTCTCATAATTCTCCTGGTATGTTTCTATGGCTTGCACAACAAATAGTCAAATAATGCAATGCTGATCTCATTAGCAAACATGAACACTTTTTCTATTATTAACCATAGTAACAAGAAAATAGTCGAAAATACCAGCTCAATAGCTTCGTCAAAACTGAATGCCATTCCCACTTGGTCACATACTGGTGATGATGAGAGACCATGCGAGGCACAAATATTGCACATTCACACTTCGTCCATCTTACAGTTTATCCTGTAGCAATTCAATCTTCTCGCTCAATTTCCAAACCAGTGAAAGCACTGAGAACGAGATCCTCTCCCGATGGAGAAAATTGTCGAGAGACAAGATTCTATCTGAACAATCGATCGGAAGATAACACACAACCAAAATTATTCCGCCAATAGCCGGTCGTGCCCTGAACAGCAGTTCATCCCAAATGATCAGCATCCTATACAGGATTGACTTAAAATCCCATAATCAACATCGGTTTGAACATGAAGCAAACGTACAGGAAACAAATGAGGTTCTGAGAAAGTGATTCGGCATCCCAAAATCAAAATCGGAACTCGCAGAAGCCTAACCACATCTGATCAGTAGGGGGTAGGAAGGGGCTGTGTTGGAACAATTGAGGCATTTATTAGCAATAGAATATGAACTGCATTTTACAAGTGTTCAAAATGGAGTGTATATTGATAGAGACATACTCCAAATATCATAGACGTTTGCAATCTAACAGTTATTACTTGACAGTGAAGAAAATGTTTCAGATGTTGGACAGGAGAAGTGATGCAAACCGAGCCTAAACCTGCAGAATACTGTATTCAGATGCATACCGGACCTTTCAATTTGCCATTCCTAACACTGTCAACTTTTTTTCCCACAGCTAACAAACTGTTCCCCCTGGGGGCAGGTCACAGCTGACCGAGTGTCTGTCCTCAAGAAAGTATAACTCGCTCCTAAGAAATGTGTAGATTTGGTTTATCAGAGCGCCAGGACTTAAATGAACACTGAGGTCAGATAGCAATCAGTGAGATCAAGCACTCGATTTTCGCACAAATAAGATAAGAACAAACTGCTCAGTTGAAACCGGCATAGCATGAGTCATGAGTCTAGTAAACTGTGAGAACTTTGCGGGTTTACCTTGAAAAATTTGAAAACCCAATCGACGAAAGCAAGCCAACTACAATACAATCGAATTTCCAGGTATCTAGGGTATTATGAGCTCCAGTCCTGCCAATCTTATTGAAATTAGTAGTACTAAGGACCTAACGGATGTGTAACCAATAGTGTTCAAATGAGCACGTCGTCCTCTCAACGGACTGTCATTGAATATTAACCGTTCCCTTAAACTAATCCCACATACAAGTGGTCAGCTCATTCTCCAAATGACTGCGGCCGAAGACAAACATGCCAGAAGCCATCAATTTCAGTATAAACTGTAAGTGACCATGCATACCCTCCATTATATTTCAGTCCTTTAATGGACTCTTTGGGATCATTGGTTCTGCTATGATGGGGATGATACGTTGTTCGTGAATGGCCTCAGGCTGAAACAAGCAACAAAATTATATCACGATTTTGCATGCTGAGATTTGAGTGTCGTAGTTTGGATGCGATTTCAGTCATACTCGAATCAATTCTGCAAGAATGAACACGAACGGAAGTGAACTGGTCCGTGTAAAACAACTAAGGCAATCGGGAAACGGATTAATTGTTTGCTGCGTACTAATGTATGCTTTATGCTGCATGAACTAAACTTGTCGAAGCTGGCAAAAAAACGAGATTTGCATCAAGAAGTTCGATTTTCACAATGCGTAACATAAAAAACGACTTTGGATTATTGATTCTGCCCTCAATTGCGTCATTATTCAAATGAAAGTACTTCGGTTATAATTCTCCAACAATTACAAATTGCAGACCTCCTCGTTTCAGAGTGGTTCGTCTCTTTCATTTTCCCTTCTCAAGTGTTGTTCAGCAACTGCGGGCTACTAACTGTTAAAACTAAACTGCGACGTCACGAACCTAGCTCGTGTTCTTGTATCTGAAATGATGACTACAGGAACACTGTGCTAAGCAGTGGACCTGCATAGTTACAAACAGTAAATAATCTGGAAACTTAGTTTGTACAGTTTTTTAAGGACTCATATACCAGCACCTATATGAGGGTAGCTGAAAAAATCAGACTCTCTGGTGATGTTCGTAAGACAGACTTCATCTTTTATCAAGTCCGGCTTACAAAGTCTCAATCTAACTGCTCACAGACAAAGTCAATGGTACGCGGAGCACACAGAGCACGTGATTGACAAATTCAACAACGAGACCCTTTACTGCAAAGCTGTGCTGTTGTAGTATGTTGGGTGCAGCACAGTGAGACAATTCAGTAAGCCGGAGCAAAGTAATTGTATAAACAGACACCAGCTCTTCTTCAGAGATGGAAATGACGATCTATGTGCATTACAAGGCCTCCTCAACGAATGAACACAGCCCCCAGAGTTCTATTCTCGTGAGTCTCACACAGTATACGCAACCGGTTAGGATCGAAGAGATTCTGGCAGAGTAGTTGCCAGTTGCGCCGGCAAGGTTTCCCGATAGGGACGATTAACACGGTTTGAAAGGACGACTGGTTGATAGGGTTCGCGGGGGTTGCACGAGTACGATATGAAACAACATAACAAGAAAACTCAATGGATCGGAGTTCAGCAACAGTATAAACGGTCACCGACACTTTTGTCAGCGTGAATGGAAATGGCGTTCTATTTGTGGTCTTTCCTCTGTCAGACTGGTGTTTAATGCACTGAACGCAAGTAGAAATACTGGTAGCTTAAATGCCTTGAAAGTTTACCGAAATCTGTATTGAGTTTTAGAGATCACCTATGGAAGCTTCATGATATATTTGACAGATTCGTGAGAAGTGCGTAGCAAAAGCCACTTTTTCATGTAGCTTCCGTGTATTGATTTAATAGTACAGAAGCTTGTTTTGTCATTCTGAAAGGATAGGTATCTGCTTTTGCTGAGAACAAACAACTTACTTACAAGGCACGTCATCTAGATTATTCCAAATGGTGCAGTGGCCATATCGGATCTCCCTCCTCCAGTCTAACCGGGGTAATCTGACGGTCCTTTAAGAGCTTATCAAAGGCAAAGCGAGGGGAGGTGGGTGGGTGGGGGAGCACATTTTTAGCGCGAAGGGACCCGAAGAAGATGAAGTGAATCTCCACGAGGAATGCTTTCATTGAATAATTTGACTCCCTGGCCAGACGTCAGAATGAGATGAGGCTATTCAAAGTTGCACAGCTGTGGGTTGATGCGGACCCATTGGTGCATGTCTTTGCGCTCCTATTACTCTTGAACCGTATGTTGTCCACCCTGAGTGAGGCTTCACGGGCTGAACTGTTGGCTGACCGAATTCGAACAGTCCGGTGCCATTATGAAGGGAGGTATGTGTCGCCCGTGTGGGTCATTCCATGGTTATATTCCAGCTAGAGGGATGTATGGGGCATTTGAGAGGAGTAGCGCATCTTAGTTGGCACACTGCCGTACCCCTTCGGAATATCTTCCATCTTCTTGGTCTCCATCACCTGCCCGACTCTCTCGTGTGGCTCCACGAAGCTGAGGCATGCTTCAGCGACCACTTCCCGGCAAACCGCTCGACAGGCAGACCAAACCAGTTTGAGGGTAACCGAGGCCTAAAATTCTCGGTGAGACCGTGCCCAGCTTGTGAAGTTGGATACTCTTGCATAGGCGAAAGAGATCTGTTGGGTACCACGGCTACCAAGGATATCCGTCCAATCAACAGGGTTGCATGGACCCCTGGGTCTAGGTTACTCCTACAGAATGGCGAACGAGCTCCTAGAGAGCCATCGGCAACCATGCACCAAGATCAGTAGAACGCTGTGGGTTTCTCGGATTGGCGGACCATCATCAAAAAGGCGTATGAACCGCTCTCTCGGTCACTGAGCGCAGCACAAAAACCTCCTGTTACCCGACAGTTAGAACTTAGTTGTGCCCGGGCTAGATTTGCTACCTCGAATAAAAGCCGAGTTGCTCTGGGGATGCCAATTCGTACCAGACTCCCAAGACTTCTCATGACAAGTTCCCTCACACATATCGTCTTTGGTAAGCGACACGCCTTGTGTTCTCCCCGCTGCCGGGGTGACAAGTACGCTAGCTGGGGGCCTCAAGACGCGAAATCACATCCAAATAGCCTACTGGAATGTGATAACACTCCTGGATATCGGAAGCCAAACCATCACTGCACGAACGCTACATGACTACCGCATCGAAGTGGGAGGTCTCTCCGAAGTTCGGCTGCCGAAATATGGCACCCGGTGTATAAAGGTTCCTGGAGTAGTCGACAGTTACCCCCTTCATCATAGTGGACCCACGGACAGCCCTGGTCTCCATGGTTTCGCAATAGCTGTCAGCAACAAGGCCAACAGAAAGCTGCTTTCATGGAGCCCCATATCCACGCCGATGGCCTTAGCTCGTTTTCGGGCCTCTCCCTTGAACGTATCGGTTGTTGCGGTCTACGCATCAACAGTTGCAGCTGAAGAAGCGACAAAAGATGAGTTCTACCATAAGCCACAAGAGGTAACAAACAGCGTCCCGAAATGCGACATTCTTCTGGATGCGGGAGACTGAAACTCACGCCCGGGTCCCTCCACCCAGCAACTAAACACATTTTGAAGAAATGTGGTCTCGGACAGCGGTGCAGCAATGATGAACGCCTCGTCAACTATGTACAGTTTACCAGTCTAACCGTCATCAATACCAGCTTCACACATCCCAAGAAGCACTTGCTAACGTGGTACTCCAATGAAGGCCACATAGCGCATCAGATCGACTACATTCTCCTGCAATCACGCTGGTCATCTTCCACTGAAGATTGTCGGTCCCACCGAGGGGCGGAGAAGGGCAACAAGAATGGTACCGACCACACCCTCGTCCCTGCATGCTTCAAGATTCACCTAGCAAATAGCCGAAAGAACTGTACTCCGAGGCAGATTAACACACCAGCTTCAAGATCACCGAGAAAGAGCCAAGCAGTTTCAAACACTGCTGCCCCCCATCTAGCCACCACGTTCATAGGTGAGGAGGAAGTACACGTGAAAGATCAGTGGACTTCACTCAAGGCATCGATCCAGAAATCCGCTTTAGACGAAATGGGATTTACGCGGCGACGACAGAAAGACTGGATCTTGAGGGCGACCATCCATTTAACCGAAAAGGCCACGGATGTCCGCCTGAATGGTCACCCAGACTTCTGTGATATCCAACGAAAAGCCGCCCGCTCCACCAGAAGCTACCGCAACGACTAATGGACCGAAATCACGGAAACCATGGAGATTGCTATCAACTACGGGGGCTTCTCAAAGCTCTTCCGTCTAATCCGCACTGCATCCGGTAAGTGACAGTCGACAGAGCCCCTCCCTCGCAAAGCAGCCGGTTTGCTCATTTCTGATCAGGCCAAAACGATGCAGGGATGGGCCGAAAACTTTGAATGTTTATTGAACCCTCCGGCAGAAAGCTCTGCTTACCAAACTCTAGAAATCCAGAGCGAGAGCTATGACTTTAATAACAACCCACCGAGCCGAGACAAAATCACCTGTGTTATTACTCAAGCTGAAGAACCGGAAATCCCCTGGAGAAGATGGGGTCTCACCGGGGATATATGAATCATGTCTTTCGACATTACTCGAGCCACTGCGTACCCTGTTTTGTTCAGTCTAGGAAAAAGAACAATTCCCAACGGACTGGGGGACCTCGGTTCCACTTTATCTTCCAAAGAAAGGAGACAGGATCTTGTGCGAAAACTACCTTGGCATCAATTTAATCGACGTGTACGCCCAAATATTCTCCGTGCTTTTGTTGAACCACATCTCGGCGGTGCGGGACGCGCCCACACGCCCCAATCAATGAGGCTTCCGCCGTGGCAGATGGTGTGTGGACCAAATATTCAACCTCCGCCGAGTACTGGAACATCGGTACAAGTTTCAGCAACCAACTGCAGCACTTTTAGTGATTTCAAAGCTGCTTTTGACTCAGTTGACAGACAATCGTTATATACTATATTACAAGCGGATGGAATGTCTCGGAAGCTTCTCAGTCTCATGAGGTCGCACTACTCAAATACCCGCTTGAGAATGCGCATCTACGGAGAGGAATCCAGCGACTCCTTTAACTCCAGTGTTAGACAAGGCTGCCCCTTGTCGCCAGTGCTGTTCAACTAGACCACCGATTGGATAATGCGTCAGGCGCTCACCGATTACCCTGGTATTCAGCTGGGCACCGATGCTTCCCTCCCCGATCTAGAATTTGCAGACGACATCGTCACCCTTGGAGATAGCCCAACTGCAATACAGCCGGTTCTCAGTCGTGTGGAATCATTTGCAAAATCCATGGGACTAGAGATCGATACGTCGAAGAGCAAGATTCTTTCGACATGCACTGCATAGTTCATTCACCCGATGTACTTGAACGGCGAACAGACTGAACACTTCCCGGCGTTCAAATATCTGGGCTCTACGATTCTTCCAAACTGCCAAGCCAAAGATGAAGTCAACTTACGCATTGACAAAGCCAGATCTGCGTTTCTTGAGCTTCGCAATTTACTCTGGGCGCGAAACGAAATCAGCCCCCGGACCAGAATCCACGTCTTTTGGGTCGCTATCCGTCCAATGCTGACCTAGGGCTGCGAGACGTGGCCACTACGCGTCGAGAATATCAGAAAGCTGGAAGTGTTCGACCATTGGTGTCTGCGACGGATACTGAAAGTGGTGTGGCACGGAAAGCTTTCAAACGAGACAATAAGACGACAGTGCTTTGACATCGAAAAGCTTTCAGTGTCCCTCCGATGCCGAAGACTGCAGTGGTTTGAACATGTCCTACGACGTCCGGACAAAAATATCTCAAAATAGTGCCTCGCTCCTGTTCCATATCCAGGATGTCGCTGTCGCCTCGGAGGACAGCTGAAAACATGGGTCAGTACCATGAAATAGGACGTTGAAGGATTAGGACTCCAGGCTGTCTACGGCGCTCACAACTGGAAGCAGAACTGGGTTTCTCTGTGTTCAGGTCTTGCATCCGATCGCCGCTCTTAGGCTGGTGCCATTCGGAATATACATGAAGCCGGCTCATCCTCTCGCAGGATCTAGCCGCATAAGAGTAAGTAAAGTAAGCTCGGGGATGCCGCTCGTGAATTGGCCTTTCTTGACTCGCCTCCGATAAATGCGGCCCTTGTCAAAGATTTAGGAGTGAATTGCGACTTTGCTGAGAAGTCGGAACTGAAAACTTAGACCACTGAAAAAAGAGCAGTCAAGGCTGAAGAGCCAAGTGAAGCCGGTTGTTGCTGTTGTGAAAATGTGGAACCTGTTTTGGACGAATGCCCTGAACCTCAGCGAGAAGTCCCAGAAACTTTGCCGGGATTGTTGCTACTGAAAGTTCAGTTCGTGGTTGATGGGTCCGTGGATGCTGGGAAACGAAATATTACTGATAAAATTGGAGTGTTTTTCTCACGATAATCTTACGCGTCACCCGTGTGATTCAGGAACCAAAGAAATCGTCTGATATCACCGTCGATAAAGCCGCAGAAAGTGAGAGAACACAAGATCAAGTTGAGAATCAGGACCAAAAGGAATGCAACCCTGATGTCGCAAGCGTGGCTGCTTCTCTGTCTGAGCACTAGGTAAATAAGTAAGTCGAATCTGACGCCATTCGGATGAAGCCTGTAGACCACCCTGTTTTGGATAATGTTTAGATGACACCACGCTAGGTCCTGTATGGAAACGAAGTGATGCTTCCACTTCGCTGCGATCTCCTACTACAGTCGAACAGTCTGAGGTGCACCTAATGCGGCTAACGGTAGCGAAAGTCGACTCAATACAAAGTTATATGAGATGTTTACAACTTACCGAACGAAGTGCCTCAACCGGAGAACTGTCAGCTTGATGACTACATCTTCCCGAACCGGCATTAGGGGAATGAACCTGGAATTGAAGAAAGGTTTGAAGGCAGTTCTCAGAACATGGAACTTTTTTGTCAGAGGGGTGAGTGTGGTTCAGTACACATGCTACTCACTGAATAGGTAAGTAGGTAACTGCTGAAAAACCAATTACGGACAACCATGGAGCGATAAGGGACGTAATTACTTTACATGAAGTAAAAGCAACAAAATTAGAAACACCACGGAAACCAAATGATTTCACTTTCCGATTGAACTGCAACTGTATTCAAGTGGCTTGGACAGCTGTAATACAAACAGGCTTTGTTGTTGTATATGATAGATTTTCGAAAAGTCCGAAAGGATAATTTCCAGAAGACTGACTACTTATCTGGCGATTCCGCTGGTTTATAGCATTGGTGTTTAGGGTCATATCATTCCAGATGACCGAGGATCACCACGTGACTTACGCTACCAGTTCCAAAATCTTTAAGTTTGTCTCGTCCAGCGGTACTTTGGGATAATTGAGGGTAAATTGTTCGATTATTCCCGCTGGGCATACTTATGGAACAGAGATTGGCGAAAGAGCTCATTTTTAGTCGTTCATATTCATACGGTTAGGTCACAATATATTACAAGTTAAAGGATTGAATCAATCAGAAAAAAATAGGTGAACGTGAGTTTCATTCTGGGTTAGTTCTTTTGTCGCCATTTATTTCTGTCATTTCCACTGATTCATTCACTTAGCCTATCGTTGTACACCATGTAAACTTTTAAAAAATTAAACCAGGTACGGAGAAATCAAGTTGTCTCGTAATTTTCAATAGCATCTGTAATTTCGGGCCTTATGTTAAATGGGAACTTATTAGTTTACTTTGTATGGTTTTGCACACTGTCGATTTTGGCTAAGTATTTCTGGCCTGAATTTAAATCCACCAGAAGCAATTCAATTAAAGTTTTCTAACAGGAAAATCTCGTTTTATCTGGTAAATTCAGGTAATTCCTAATCGGTTCAAAATTACGTGGGACATTTCCAGCTAGATACGGCAATGAACACATTCGAAGAAAAAGCGAATCGATCTCGGAAAACAGTTTTTCCTCATTGAACTCAGAGATTCAATCCAGATAGAATTAACTCCTGGCAATAGTCGAACAAGTTGGTGATTCTCAAGCTTTTGGAACAGTTTGACTTCCAACCCTGGCAAATGGCAGCTCAGGGTAATTTCGCGGATCAGCCAGTTACTGAGTTTTATGTAAAAAGTTTTCATCGGCAAAACGTTTCATTTATACTTTCGGTTCATAACAGGTCAAGACAAACTGAACTTGCAAAATACGAACAAGTAATTCCGATGAAATGTATTTCCTCAAGGCATGAAACGTATGACTCAGTGGATTACCATTTGACCCATCCACTAAAAAGCACTATTCTGAAGTGGGTCTGGGCTGGCTATCAGTCAGCTGCTATGGAAACAAACGAGTGGTTTTGATCCAGTTCAGAAGTTGAAATTCGGATGTTACTTGCAAATTCACCTAAATAAAATACATTCTCTCTATTCGAAGCTGAGCCTCCTGTTTGTCATCTGACTTTGCGGTAACCGTTGAAAAAAGCATGCCATAACCTTCAACTGAAATCGCTGTTTTCCTTGATACTTTGTGGACTAGGTGAAAGTAGTTTTGACATCCCTCACAAAACCAAATGAGTTTCACTACGCACTAAAATGTGCCCCTCCATTCGTTATGTGAGCAAAGGACTCAATTGGACAAAGCCCATCGTGTAAACCAGCGAAATAGAACGTGTGGTGTACTACCGGAAAGCTGTGACTCACAGGTTTTCTTCCTTTTGTATCATACGCCCCCGTCCGTTTTTAGGGCCTTTGCTTGAGTATTACCGTGGGACATCAGTGTTATGGATCGACGTGCCCGATGAGATGTCCGCCTTTTTGCTCGTTCCCAAATCGAGAGATTTATTTCTTTTTGTGCTAGAGCGTCGTAAGTTACTGGTCATTTGAGGTGATAGAATGCAAATAATTCAGTTCAGACCACCAGCAACAGTGCCCTCGTTGTGATGACTTTGGATTCCGTCTCAGAGCAGTAAACCCAATCGGAAAAAACAAAACCGTGCGAAAAGAGTAGAAAGAGAAAAACGGATATTACCTAGTTGATAAGTAAAACTTGTGATTACAGGAGAGACATTGGTAGTAACACCTAGCGATGTCCTCAAACGGATCTAACCACTGATTAGGAGGATCTCTTTGACCCTACCCAGGAGGTCTAACACGCCCTACATGAGCAAGTCCAATTATTAGGCTTTTCAGACCTTTCTCGCGTGTCATAAACTGACTACCCTTGCTCACGTCCCAACCACTGCCCACCTCAGCGAACATTGCGCACCGAGGAATCCTGTCAGGAGACGTGAGCAACACATGCCCCAAGCATCTTAGCCTGGTCATCTTTAGTATTTTATCAAATAATTTGGTTAACGTGTCATATACTCTGCGCCACCAACAAAAGTAGTCATTGGCGTGATAAAGAGGTGACCCGAGTGGGACGCGGTTAGGTAGCTAATGTAGGTTGACAATAAATACGGAGAAAGAACGACTTTTTGAATAAGACCGGCACCGCTTAGGAGTTGAGTTGAAACTTTTCCGCCATGTTTGGCAAATTACTTCTTACCTCCGTTAGCTGGTTTTCAACCATTCAGATAATTTAGCTAACACAATTAGCTCTTCTAAAGGCTCGGTACACGACAAATGATCTAAGATCGATATATGATCAGAATCGGCGCGGGTAGATAATTTCCCCCAGTGAAAGGTATTACGGATGCCATAGTATCAACGGTAGAAAGCCTTGATTTGTGATAAAGTCGGCACCCGTCGATCAAATATTTGCAAGACAACACGTCTAACAAGTTTTAGCACCGGTTTAGAAAGTGCAATTGGAATTACTTGGTTCTCCTTTAATTTCAGGGACTTTAGGCTGTGGTTGTTCTTATGACGAGACGCCAGCTGTTAAGAATGATAAACGATTTCAGTGAACAAAAAGCTAGTGAAGTTATTTGTTCACAGAGAGGTTTGGTCCAGTGATTAAGTACTGGTGAAGGTAGACCGTCTGGATCTGCTGGTTTGGTTAATTTCATGAAGTAATGATGTTGGAACCCCCAACTTGGATAAATTGTTAGTGTTAGATGAGTTGTGATCTTATAAAACAGGAAGAGAGTCAATAAGGTCCCAAGGAAGTTGAGCATTCAGATTGGTCCATATTCAGGTTTTCAGAGGGGAGACTGTTCTGACCACGAAGCAGACTGAGTCAATACCGTTCTTGGTTGATGCGCCGGGAGGGTAGAAACCGTTTGGAGAAGTTAACATCTAGGTATAATCTTGTTTGAATCATACCAAACTCGGATGGATAAGGAGTCCATTTATAGAGTCATGCGATGATTCCTTCAAAGTTATTTCGTCGACTAACATGGCCAACCTCGTTTTGAAGGCTAGGTGGTTCCTTTCGATTCAAATGGGATTACAGCTGTAAAACAACATTGTAGTGCTCAAGTATAGAGATGATTGGGCGAACGAGTACCGGGCACACAACCGCGGGACCGATCCAGTGCTTTCGGGGAAATTTTTTCCTGTGATCCACATACTGTGCCATACTACTCATATAGTATTATTCAGACTTTCCATTTTGTCTTTGACCATACGTGACAGTAAAAGAATCTTAAGCGTGTCGGGCCTTTTGCGTACCAATTCTTTCTTCCTGCGTAGTCTTTTCACATAGAAGGAGACGATCTTTTCAAGCTGAAAGTAAACCATCTGCTCATAGTGAAGATTTCATTTGTGTAAAATACCAATTTACAGGAGAATGATGAAGGCTTCGTTATAAACCACGAGATAACAGACAGCAATGAGTGATGGAAAACTTGCAAATACGCTGTAAAACCGTTTCAAGGCCAAAAACAAAGTTCTCCCATTATGTGGGTACGTCCGTTACAATATTTAGACCGAGAATGTAGGATTTTTAATCACTGATGAATAGAGGTGCAGTCAAGCTAAGGGAGAAGAGGTCTGAGTGATCGGTCACGAAGCAGTCTATTCAGAAGTCAGCGTAGGTTGGGATGAGAACATGTCGCTGACAATGGACGAAGAACGAGGATAGTTTGAGGTAAGATTAGAATCTCATGCAACGATTTGAAGATTGTCATTGGTGAAAAGTACATGGATGAGTAGAAGTTGTTCGTACCAATAAATGACTAATTTTTGGGAGCTTTGTGACCATGTAATTATTTGTGATTAGGAAACTTCCGCACGGGGATGATATAAATCGGATATAAATCTGTCTTTTTTTATAGCACACTTGAGCCTGAGTGCAGTAGAACGGGTATAAATCCCATAGCCATGAAGGCCTTCTGCACTATTAGGGATGACCGGAAACCGGACCATGATATTTGGATTGGAGAACCACATAAGGTCCCACTGTTTCAGGTGTGGTAACACTCCGGACGACAGTAGATTACCTTCATCACTCAAATCAGAGCAGTAGGAAAAACAAGACCAGACTTGCTGTACCACCTTGAATTATTACAGTTCACAAAGCCACTGTCTCTTCTTTTAGTGGGGTTTATTATATTCTGACTGACGCACTACATGCTTTTTCGATTTTGGAGGGTACGCATATCATTACTGATAATTATCCAAGGCCCTCGGAGAGATAACACTCGTAGTTCGAAGGACATGAGCCGTAAGTAAAAGATTTTAGGTAGGGGAACCTTTTAAATAGGGAGGGAACATTTATGCACACAAAGCTGGGATCTTTGTGGTGACCTCGATCGTTCTGAGAAAATGAACCTTTTCCAGACATCACTTTGGATATTTTCCTCTAAGATCTTTTATGACGCTTGATTTTGTCTGTAATATTTTTCTTCGGTGGAAAACCTTCTACTGACTAGACCTTCGCGAGGTTTCCGTGGACCTCGCCTTTGTCGCACTTTTGGCTTCCGCCTACTGTACTCGTTCGCGGCTCGCTCTTCGCTCCACCACTGCGTTTGGTTTTGCTTATCGCGTATTGCTCGTATCCGTATTATTTTGGTGCCAGTATGTAAACAAATAACTAATGATTCGGTTTACCGGCTTGAGTTTTCTCTGTTCGTACGCTCGACAGGATATCTTTCGTATTTCGTTTCGAGTCTCGATAAAAGACACGCTCGGGCCGTGCATACCATCCGTCCTCTATAAGTGCACGTCGTTAATTCAGGTGACCACAGGAAACAAGCTTTTCTTTGTCACATGAACTGCTAATGCCTTAACTGAATAGAATACTTCGAGACAGTAACACTTACATTGAAAGTGCCACCGTTTGATACTATGTAATAACAGCAATGAATACCGATAAGGAGAAAGTAATCGCTTTTGACTAAACAAAAGAGACTGTCAAACAGTGGTTATCTGCAATCAGAGAATTAAAACTAAGATATTCCTAATACAAATGGCAGGTACCTGTACATTTCTCATTTTCCGCATGTTTTATAATGTCACTTGGTACAGTGCTCCTTTGTTGTACAGACTTTTAAATGTACACCATAAGCATGCATTCTTAAAACACGTACCATCATCCAATGAAAAAAGATGTCAGTGAATTTCTCGATCTGACATAGTCCCACTTTCTCATTTGATGAATCTTAAAGTTACTTCAGTCAGATCTCACTGCGACCTACAAACCTTTTAGAAGCTTTCGCTGCTTCGTTTGTCACTTTCGTTTGTCACACCATTCCCACTATCTCTCTTGATCATATTCCCGTCCTCATGAGTCGTAAGGAATACCATTCTGGTCACTGTATTCGCACAGTGGTGAGCATTATAGTAACATTCAAGTAGTCCACACGTAGTACAAAGGACCAACGAACGTGTTTACTAAAGAAACTGCACGGTAAGTTTTGTCGACCTTAAAATTAGTGGGCTTCAAGTGATTCCCAGGTCATCCGAGTTTCAGAGATTCCCATCTTTCTACCTCCTGTCTGCGTAGCTTTTTGTGGATTAATTATTATTATTTTCTCACAGAATATTTTCGGTATTTTCTCCACTTTCGTGGTTTATGTTTTGTTGTTCCGTTTATAGTGATCACTTTTGGACTTCGTTCTCTCTGGTAGTATCGTTTATTATTCCCAATTTTTTGGTTTTCATTCAGTGAGTTTGCCTCTGAACGAAAGCCATTACCAGACTCCGTCGTGAGGGCGATCATTGCACATACCGGGATTTGCAGTGGCTGATCCAGAACTCTGGTTCACACTGGTCGAGTCGGAGTTTGAAAACTCCAGGATGATCAGCGACTCCAGTCGTTTTTTGCTGGGAAGCAGGCAGCCTCCCATCTGAGGTGACAGTGTAAGTTAGGATTATTAATATCTTTCTCCGGAGCTAGGAGACATTAGAAGAATCCATGAATGCTCGCACGACCCTAACGCAAAAACAACACATACAAAGCCTCCAAGGTTTCCAGCTTGAAAGTAGGAAGCCCTCTTAACTGCTGCTCGGGGTTCAGCTTTTCAGCAGACCAACGATAGGTGAGAACCCAGTCTAAGGGAACTTTTTTGCTCCATCTTTTACTCCGCAACATAACTTACTGAATGCCACACGTAGGTTCTGGGAAGACAAAACTGCAGCGAAAGCTGATGTCATTATGTCCTGGTACAACCCAGCTATTGCTGGTGTAAGTCTCTGAACAACACGGTGCCTTTTTGGCCGACATCAAAAGATTTCTCTCCAGTTTTGTCTAGAATTGATTCGAGCTTGCGACTCCGACCAGTAAGTAGTGGTAGGTCATAAAAGAGGTATCACGCACGATCACCTAGCGTTATGGCCCTTCGCTGCTATGGGATCTCGGCCCATCAGAAGAAGGGTATTGTAAATATCTCAATCGCTTTGGTTAGCTAGCCAAATGATGCAAACTAATGTATACTTTTCCAGGGTGCATCAAAGAAACTAGTTCCCGGCCCGTGGTTACGACCCACGAGGCCGGGTGCCAGACCAACTTTCGCCTCTTTAAAGTGAGGGATATCATTTCCGATAATCTATTTCCTGTAGACACCGGTACCGATGTGAGTGTCATCTTCCGACCGAAAAGCGACTATAACACACGGCAGGCCCAAACACTACGCGGTGTTAATGGCAAGGCCATACCAAAGTATGTCCAGGGGACGCTTACCTCAAGCTTAGGTTTGACGCGTAATTTTCGTTGGGTACTCAACATAGATGACGCTCCGTACCCTATTCTAAGCACTAACTTTCTTCAACACCTTGAGATATTTGTTGACTCACGAAGCCGTAGGTTAGTGGATCGTCAGACCTGTGTCACTATTATGGGTTCCTATTCTCGGGTGAATCATATCATGCCTGTGTACACCCAAGCAAAGGTACAGAAACCTTACGGTGAGCTCGTTTTAACCTGCCCGGCCGAGTTTTGGCAGTCCGGACTGGTCTCACCGTACTGGCATGAAAAAACCTCCGGTATTCAGTAGACCTATTCGGTTATCATCAGACAAGCTCCGCGTTGTCCAGGCCGAAGTTTGAGCACATGTTGGAGCTGGGCATAATACCCCTTTCTAGTAGCCTTTGGGCCTCTCCCTTTACACTGTTTCTAAAAATAAAGGCTACTTGCGATCCTGTTGTGATTATAGGGTGATTCACGGAAGCACCGCCCCTGATAGACATCCGATTCCTCATACACTGGACCATCCCTCTTCCTTTATCAGGTTGGTCCATCTTAAGTCGTATCGATTTTGTTCCTGCGTACAACCTGATCCGGGTAGTGGAGGCCAGTATAACTAAAACTATCATCTCCATGTCTTTCGGACTGCTAAACCAACCCTTGGTTGTGATTCAGACAGATGGATTGTTCAGTTACCACAGGGCGCATAATCAGCTAGCTCGCCACATATTCTCGCCTTATTCAGGCACTCCCTTTCGACTCCTCAAACCCATTTCATCAGGAACCCTATACCCTAAACTCAAGAGACGGTTATCCAGAGCACTGGGAAATCAGTCAGAAAAGTACTCAGTCAGCAGTTCATTTCAAATGAACTCGGAGATCAAACACGGCCTCCACTTAAGCGGCACGTGCTATCCGTGACTGATTACCGCCAAATTAGGGACACAATTTTCCGGGAGATATAGGTCGGTAAACTACCTATCCCGATGCAACTCAATTTTTTAATGCTGGAGCCCGCGGCTTCCTTGGACATGCATGCCCAACATGCCGATAGGATACTGAAATTTTACCTCGCTGGTTGGCCCTGTATTCACGTAACTTAGCCCGCCTCATCCTCTATTACAAAATTTGCCGGAACCGTTCTGACAAGTGGTTCCATCGTGGCATCACCAAAACCCAACCCATGTCACATTTACGCCGTTTCTCAAGTCCTAACTCCCCATCCTACCAGTCGCGCATTGACAACGGCACGGCAGACCTAAAAGAAACATTATACACGTTGAGCAACCAGGTTGGTGCAATGTTCACTACTCGTCCACACAAAACGGAGGAGGTACCGAATGGACCTAGTTCACGGCGCAGCAGTCGCCAGTTACAAACTCGGTGCTCATCCCATCGCACTTTTGGCTCACAAGCACGCCAGTGCGATTAGCAATGTTCCTTTCGCACCTTCACCAAACAGTCAAAAGACCAAGTCAGCCAGTAAATACTACAATGGCGACTGGCTGTCTACGCCCGAATCGATTATTTTGCAGTGCCAGTCGACTAAGTGGCCCTTGCTCACTCAACAATGCCGGCTTCAGGGTCAGTGTCATCCCACCACCTAAGCACCACCATATCTCGCCATCACAATTCACACTGAAGGCTGCGAACGATTCGAAGACTGCGACATACGGCCAGCGGTCAGTCACCGCCGATTTGGGTATCCGGAGATGTTTACAGTTGATTTCCAATAAGGCCGATGTTCAGACTCATTATCGGTGCTACTTTCCTCTTACACTCGGAAATAACAGTGGACCCCAAAAACCGCAAGCTGGTAGGCACCGCAACCAAGTTTTGTGCCGTCGGCTTTAGCAAAGGCATCATCTCCCCGGGGTATTTGGTCGACGACCCCGCAATCATCATTTGCTGACTTTCTGAAGGAGTTTCCTACCCTCACTAAACCATGTCAGTTCACCGACCCAGAATTTCATACCGTGCATAACCACATCTCTACCAAAGGCAACCAGTTCACTTTTAACCTCGCCTACTCAACCCTGGCAAACTCTGTATTGCATGCTTTGAATTCGAGCACGTGATAAATCTTGGCATCTTCACCGGCAAGAGTGCAACGGATAACAATCGGCTTTCCGGCTTTATTGAGTTTTCCTAAGGGGTAACTCTATGGCGAGCGAGGCAGTGGTCAGTTGGACTTGCCCTGCTATTTATCGCTGTACGATAATGAACTACATCTACTAATCCACGTTATTAGATAATGGGACATTTAGGAAATGTTGGAACATATCTTTCGTTGAAAATGTGAATTATTCCGAATGTTCTCGAGTTAGCAGAATTGCAGATTACTTTGGCGATATGAAAATAGTTTAAAGGATGGCGGGAAACCTCTTCTGTGAGGATACGACAAAGTCAGATAATCTGATGTAAAAGCCGGACTGAATAAATCTGTTTTCTTGTTTACCTGCACAAAAACCTTTTTACGGCAGTGGAAGAATGAAACCCGCATTGCAGACCAAAGCTGACTGAGTGTTAAGTACGTACTATTTATTATCTTGATTTTTCAAACAGAAACTAAGCACAACTTGCCTATATTTCTGTAAATTTAACAGTGGTAGACTTTTTATAATGCACGTCGCCTTTTTTGAGCCCATCTTGCTTATTACTGTTGAGCAAATGAAAACTTGTTAACGTCTGAGTCGAGAACTAGACGTGCGTGCAAGCTGTCTGTTCAATGGTCAATAAAGAAAGGTGCACCATCACCCTGTCAAAAACTCTCTCATATTTAAGCCCGGTCTCACCCAAAGCATCTGCGGTCAGTTTAACGATATCCTGTTTCTCGATAGCTGAGAACAATGTCTACAGAAAATTTTATAAGATTGTAATCTGATGCAAGCAAAACGGAGACAATACTCGTCAGTTTCCACTGGGAATCTCATGGGCTACGACTTTCTTTTTTGAATGTTCCCGGTACCTCGTCCGGGGCAAAGCTGGTAGTCAACTGCCAATCTGATTTTGGCCAAAATCAAAGCAACTTACTTCCAGATTCGGCTTGGCATTTTTGTGGCAGAAATGCTATTCTGATGGATGAGAATAAATTATGTTCTTGGTAAATGCCATAACTGAATATATATCCTGGTAACATTTACGCGAAATATACCAAATATGTAAGCGATTGGGGCAAAAACGGCAAAAGTTGAACTCTGTCAAGATTGTGAAAAACGTGTATGCATTATTATATGTTGCATGTTTTCTGTACGGTGTAGATGACCATAAATTTACATCTGTCCCCGTGGATAATTTAATTTGAAGCGGAAAAAATTATTCAGCAATATTTTTCACTGGTACCGCATGAATACGACGATGAGAATTGTCACTTCATGATTTCGAACCCATTTTAGTGAATCACTGAAGCATATTCGATGTTTCTGGTTATAACCCCGATGGCGTTTGGGTATTTGTTGAACTATTTCTAGTCACCCAATAGCTGAAGAGATCGCATTCACCACTCTGACAACACATTGTGGAACTGAGCTGGTCATTCTGTTCACTCGTTTTGTGCACTTCTTTTTATTGGCAACTCGTTCGATGTGTGAATGATATACGTACCAAAAATAGTCTCGATGGATCAGGTTCTTCTCTGAAAGATATCAAACGCACCATCGGTTCTGTTGGTGTTGCTCTGCAACAAAAGGCCGCAAAAACTCTGTTCACATAGAGTGCAATTTTTGTGAGACTTTCCGTCAGTCATTCATTGGGTACAGCAATTATATTTGGAATATAATTAGATACTCGCAGGTCCTTTCGTCCTGAATGATGACTCAACCAAATTAGCTTCATTTGACAGTTAGGTACTTTGAATTTCCTTCGTTTTTCATTATAACGTGACGATTCCGTGTTCTGAAGATAGAATACTACACTTCTGTTTCGGTAATATTTATGGTTAAAGACCTTGTTCGGCATTTTGGTTCTATATATAACATTTTGATTCACAGAACCCAGTATGCGGTATTCCTTACATATCGCATATTTTCTTGAAGCCTTGCGGAATAGCTTTTCTAGTTTACTACTTTTCTCGTTTCTGGCTCTTGATATCGTTTTTTGTGTCTATATCGTAAAGTTCAATTAGTTAGAATGACTTGGGATGGATAAAAATAGGTTTTTCGAAGCCAATTTTGCAAACAGACGGCCAAGTAAAGTTAGATCGTTTCTAGGTCACCCCGTTATTCTTTTTGTTTTTGTCTGGACAACAAACACGATCGAGTCCTTCTGCAAAATCGATTTGTCTTTCCAGTCTGGTTTCCTATTTACTCTGGCAACCTGACCCAAGACAGCCGTTGACCTCGGAATTTCCGAATCTCATTAGATAATGCTTGAGTTATTCTGAATTATTTGCCTTTATTCGGGCTTGTCAAAATGCTTTCTGATAACGACCGGGGGCAGGAATAAAGTGTTTGTTTTTGAACATCTTGCTCCAGACATTTATATTTAGCAACTAATGAACACAAAGATAAGGGGACAGCGTGACTGACAGTGTATCACCGCAAACTAATGACACCTACTAGCCTAGCAATAAACTGACTGAAGAGATTCAGCAAGAAATAAAAACCACTAGTGAACAGTTTTCACTAGGGCAATGCGTAAAAAAGGGACAAGTGTGGTATTGGACTAATGGGCAAGAGATAAGTTCTATGTAAGTGCGTGTATGTACAGAGGGTATGCACTCATGTTCATAATATTTGCACGCGAAAGAGAAGATTCTTGAAACTTGCCTTTGTGGTTGGTCAAGCTAATTTTGTGAAATATATTCTGTCCTCTTGGTCACAATAATTGGTCTTTCGATTGTGAGTAATAGAAGATTCGATTTTTGCACGGTGGGATTCATCATACAGTGTGAACGTTCAAACCTTTGAAATTCATGGAAGCACTGTACAGCCGGTACATCCTTGTTAGGAATTATCAGCAGTGCACATCCACGGAGCCCCCACGGAGAATCGAACTCACGGCGTGGACGACTGTGAGTCGAACACGTTAACCACAGGGCTATCTGTAATGGTTCTTAAAGGCTCATGAAAGTTATACACTACACCCTATAGCTCCCTTCCGACACTGGCCTTGAATGTCAGCAGAGTATTTACTGTACGGAGAGAGACTCCTATGCTAAAGGGCTTCTCTGCAGGGGTCTATATACAACGAAGGTGTTCCGTTACAGAATCTACAGAGCTTCCCCACTATGTTGACTTGCACTTCTGATGATTTTCTAACAGGAATAAAACAGCCGTACCGAGTTTCCGTGGTTTTCAGTGATTTTACCGTTTACAATGCAAGAGGAGTCACATTAATTGATGGTATATTGAAAAATGGTTCTACCCAACCAAGTTGTCTACATTTGATTTGCAATCCATGAGATAAAACCATTCAGTGATCGAATTTTATTGCATTTGAAATTGACTGTGACCTATTGCCGGCTAGTTCTTCCTTTTTATACGTTCTCAAGCTTTAAAAATTCAACAACTTTCTGAGCGAAAAGTCGAAATGAGGTGAGCTATGCTGATTTTCGAAAATTCAGTGGTTCATTATTGCCAGAGGAATAAAGTCAGTATTCATTGACAGGCCTCTAGAAGAACTGTTACTGCACCAGACCTTGCTAGGCCGGAAAATCCTTTCTTCCCCGTTTGATGAAAGAAATTCTTTCTTCCTCTCCTTAGTACTGAAAATGAAAGCGCACGTCAATTTCTTTCTTCAATGTTCTTTTGAATTATTTGTTCTAGGTTGTAGAGAAAAAAGGTGTGAACTGCGTGTCGAACCTTTTGCTATGCACTTTTCACGAATCTGTCAAATATATCATGAAGCTTCCATAGGTGATCTCTAAAACTCAATACAGATTTCGGTAAACTTTCGAGGCATTTAAGCTACCAGTATTTCTACTTGCGTTCAGTGCATTAAACACCAGTCTGACAGAGGAAAGACCACAAATAGAACGCCATTTCCATTCACGTTGACAAAAGTGTCGGTGTCCGTTTATACTGTTGCTGAACCCCAATCCATTGAGTTTTCTTGTTATGTCGTTTCATATCGTACTCGTGCAACCCCCGCGAACCCTATCAACCAGTCGTCCTTGCAAACCGTGTTAATCGTCCCTATCGGGAAACCTTGCCGGCGCAACTGGCAACTACTCTGCCAGAATCTCTTCGATCCTAACCGGTTGCGTATACTGTGTGAGACTCACGAGAATGGAACTCTGTGGGCAGTGTTCATTCGTTGAGGAGTTATTGTAATGCACATAGATCGTCATTTCCATCTTCGAAGAAGAGCTGGTGTCTGTTTATACAATTACTTTGCTCCGGCTTACTGAGTTGTCTTACTGTGCTGCACCCAACATACTACAACAGCACAGCTTTGCAGTTAAGGGTCTCGTTGTTGAATTTGTCAATCACGTGCTCTGTGTGCTCCGCGTACCATTGACTTTGTCCGTGAGCAATTAGATTGAGACTTTGTAAGCCGGACTTGATAATAGTTGAAGCCTGTCTTACGAACACCACCAGAGAGTCTGATGCTTTCAGCTACCCTCTTATAGATGCTGGTAGATGAGTCCTCAAAAAACTGTACAAACTAAGTTTCCAGAATATTTACTGTTTGTAACTATGCAGGTCCACTGCTTATCGCTGTGTTCCTGTAGTCATCATTTCAGATACAAGAACACGAGCTAGGTTCTTGACGTTGCAGTTTAGTTTTAACAGTTAGTAGACCGCAGTTGCTGAACAACACTTGAGAAGGGAAAATGAAAAAGACGAACCACTCTGGAACGAGGAGGTCTGCAATTTGTAATTGTTCAAGAATTATAATCGAAGTACTTTCATTTGAATAATGACGCAATTGAGGGCAAAATCAATAATCCAAAGTCGTTTTTCATGTTACACATTGTGAAAATCGAACTTCTTGATGCAAATCTCGTTTTTTTGCCAGCTTCGACAAATTTAGTTCTTGCAGCATTAAGCATACATTAGTACGCAGCAAACAATTAATCCGTTTTCCGATTGCCTAAGTTGTTTTACACGGACCAGTTCACTTCCGTTCGTGTTCATTCTTGCAGAATTGATCCGAGTATGACTGAAATCGCATCCAAACCACGACACTCAAATCTCAGCATGCAAAATCGTGATATAATTTTGTTGCTTGTTTCAGCCTGAGGCCATTCACGAACAACGTATCATCCCCATCATAGCAGAACCAATGATCCCAAAGGGTCCATTAAACGACTGAACTATAATGGAGGGTATGCATGGTCACTTACAGTTTATAGTGAAATTGATGGCTTCTGGCATGTTTGTCTTCGGCCGCAGTCATTTGGAGAATGAGCTGACCACTTGTATGTGGGATTAGTCTAAGGGAACGGTTAATATTCAATGACAGTCCGTTGAGAGGACGACGTGTTCATTTGAACACTATTGGTTACACATCCGTAAGGTCCTCAGTACTACAAATTTCAATAAGATTGGCTGGACTGGAGCTCGCAATACCCTAGATACCTGGAAATTCGATTGTATTGTAGTTGGCTTGCTTTCGTCGATTGGGTTTTCAAATTTTTCAAGGTAAACCCGCAAAGTTCTCACAGTTTACTAGACTCATGACTCATGCTATGCCGGTTTCAACTGAGCAGTTTGTTCTTATCTTATTTGTGCGAAAATCGAGTGCTTGATCTCACTGATTGCTATCTGACCTCAGTGTTCATTTAAGTCCTGGCGCTCTGATAAACCAAATCTACACATTTCTTAGGAGGGAGTTATAGCATCTTGAGGACAGACACTCGGTCAGCTGTAACCTGCCCCCAGGGGGAACAGTTTGTTAGCCGTGGGAAAAAAAGTTGACAGTGTTAGGAATGTTTTCTAGGGCTGATTGCCGCTTTAGCACTACTGACCTGGGGGTAAACTTCCATCTTCGTAGGACATGGTGATAAGCAGTGCATCGAGGTGGGTGTAAGAGTTGTCTGTTGGATAGGCACAGGAATACCAATCCTACTGGCCTTGTTTAGGCAGATCCAGCTAAAGCCAGCTGGGCGGTAGAAGTCCTAGGTTTGACCAGCAAATCTACACAACACTAACATTAGGTGAATCAAGAGCTTTATTCATCTGAAGACGTACAGCAATGATCAGAGGAGTTTGATTATTGTAGGCCTCCAATTGCAAAGGTAAAAATGAATAGGAACCGATGTCAGATTGCTTGGATTATCACAGAGAGACAATGAAACTTCGCTGGTTTCAGTGAAAGCAGATATCTATCCTCTCGGCTTGAGAAAACCACATTCTATTTCAATAAATGGATCCACAGAAACTATATCAAAATATAGATTATGAGGAGCCCCGGCGGACAAGAGAAATGGCCGTTACGTTCTAAATTATAACTAACACGTCTTGTAGGACTGCAGAATTGGATGCTTTGCAATAACTGTACTACACATATGAACACTGGCTTCCCATACCACAGCTCATTCAAGATAAGAGCAATTAGCAAATTGAAAGGTCCAGTATGCATCTGAATACAGTATTCTGCAGGTTTAGGCTCGGTTTGCATCACTTCTCCTGTCCAACATCTGAAACATTTTCTTCACTGTCAAGTAATAACTGTTAGATTGCAAACGTCTATGATATTTGGAGTATGTCTCTATCAATATACACTCCATTTTGAACACTTGTAAAATGCAGTTCATATTCTATTGCTAATAAATGCCTCAATTGTTCCAACACAGCCCCTTCCTACCCCCTACTGATCAGATGTGGTTAGGCTTCTGCGAGTTCCGATTTTGATTTTGGGATGCCGAATCACTTTCTCAGAACCTCATTTGTTTCCTGTACGTTTGCTTCATGTTCAAACCGATATTGATTATGGAATTTTAAGTCAATCCTGTATAGGATGCTGATCATTTGGGATGAACTGCTGTTCAGGGCACGACCGGCTATTGGAGGAATAATTTTGGTTGTGTATTATCTTCCGATCGATTGTTCAGATAGAATCTTGTCTCTCGACAATTTTCCCCATCGAGAGAGGATCTCGTTCTCAGTGCTTTCACTGGTTTGGAAATTGAGCAAGAAGATTCAATTGCTACAGGATAAACTGTAAGATGGACGAAGTGTGAATGTGCAATATTTGTGCCTCGCATGGTCTCTCATCATCACCAGTATGTGACCAAGTGGGAATGGCATTCAGTTTTGACGAAGCTATTGAGCTGGTATTTTCGACTATTTTCTTGTTACTATGGTTAATAATAGAAAAAGTGTTCATGTTTGCTAATGAGATCAGCATTGCATTATTTGACTATTTGTTGTGCAAGCCATAGAAACATACCAGGAGAATTATGAGAGTTAACGGAAGCCAATGAAATTTCCCACATAGCCCAAAATGAGTTGAATTGAAATAGGAACAGAAAGAGGATATCTGTCGCCAGACGCAAGCCTTTCATTCACACTCGTTCAGCAAGCAGCCAAAACATGTTAGTTAGTATACGATACGGCTCATCGGATACTCAGTGAAGAAATGGGGAAGTTGTTCACTGCAAATAAATGGACAATTGTTATGGGTTATGGTGGATAATTTCAAGAAAGACAGACCATCTGCAATACTGGTTTCGATGTCCAAAAATGGGAATTTTTGTCTTGATCACCATGACATTATTAAACGCTCGGTTATTCTGAGATAACCACCTCTCTATACTCGAATATTCACCATAACGTAAACATACTGCTTGTATGCATACAGTTAGAACTTCGATGGCCCACTCATTAACAAAATATGTGCCATGAAAAATAACAAAGTGGAAAATGAATGAATCTTTTTCAACATTATCCGTTATGTTTCTTGTTAGAATGATTTACTATGCCAGCATTCGTTACTCAATAGCTCCGGAACATCTTTATCATTCAAGTGTGAGGTGTGTGCTGCCTTATCACGGTTCACACCCATGTCCAAAACATGTGTATGTGCTTAGCGAACAATGTTTACAGAATTAGGAAATAATTTAGTGCTCTTTTGAACAAGGACGTAAAATCGACGCCTCTCATTCAAATTCGTAGTTATGTGTCTTCTGGACAAAGTTCTTTTCTAGGGATATGAAACGGGACACATCCAGACAAACGCACTCGTATTTTATTGATCGATGTTTGATATAAAATGCGTGGCAGCATGGGAGCAATAATTTCATGATGGACCTCTCAGTATTAGCTAGAATAGTACAGTTCCAGTTATTCAATTTTTATGAATCGAGCAGTTTCATGATAATAGGATAATGAGTTTCGAACAACCCATCCTCATCAAATGAGATGGGCCTTTCAGAGTCAGAATGTTTCTAAATTTGGATCGTTATTATAAAGAAGCAGTTTAGATTATTATCTCCTAACTAGCAGTATTTCAGGTTAGAAACGCGTTGGTCTATGGGTATCTGTAACGGAAATCCTCACACCGATTAGACTACCGTGTGATAGTGTCATTGAGTGGGCGATGGTGAAGTGGATCCGTGATTCAATGGGACAGCTTTCTGATGAAAAGTTCTCGGGGAAACAAAGAATCACACCCATCGTCAGATGAGATGAGTTGCAAAGCTGAAGTAAGTTATCACATCTATCCTCTACTACATCAGTTGACTGACACATAGTCGATCAATCCTGAACTAATACAAAACGTGAAGGTGGCCGTATTATTTTTGGGAAGGATGCAATGTGTAGATAGCTGAATGTTGGGAAAAATATGGAAAGACTGATTTTGAAACGTTTTTTTTCTTTTTTCAGTTGGAGCCAGGTGCTTGTGAAAGAGAAAAACGTTGTGTATTTACGATAATTTTTTCGGATTAAATCACCATGAGTAACGGCAATGCTAGATAAACCAGTCATGATTGACTGGTGAGGGGAATAAATCCCATAGGATAGAACACAGCAGAATTACTCTAACGAAGTGGATGCGCAGTACTGCATGTGTCGTGACTCGTTGCAAGTTTCACTGTAACAATATTTACCTGTTAGCTGATATGAGTTACGATAGAGAAACATTTCATTATTTGTGCATATTTGAGACTGTAGTATCTTATTCAAACAGTTATGCGTACTACGTGGACAATTTATCAATATCCATCTCACACATGAACATATTTCTGTTGATTGGTACCTGATCATGCTCGAGTCCTTGCACTGTTTGTTGACTGATTGATCGTGCCACTTATCGATTGATCGTGGCTGACCTGAGGTGAATGTACGCTAGCGCATGCATGTTACTCTGCTGGATGACGTACCTGACGTACACCCCTGCTCATTTCCTGCTTGCTTTCGGGCTACTGCCGGTATGCGTGATTGCCATCGTGGAAATAAAAGGAGTGTAATCCTTGAGTGTTTTACTACTAACTATGAACACGACAGAAACTTTCAGAATGAGTGGTTTCGAATTCCAGCGAATTCCACACTCTCTTGGCTACTAGCTGTAATCATGCTGTAAATCTCTTTCCTTTTGTCATGATCTGCGCATGGGTCTTCATAGAATTAGTCATTTTTCCATACATTGTGATTTGAACCCGCTTACCACCATTTCTTCGTATGCACGTTATAAATTGAATGACAAAATACTAGTTGAAATACAGAGAAAAAGGATGAGAACAAAATTTACCCCATTCGCAATACATTCAGTCAGTTTTAATGGACTATTTAAAGAAAGGAAAAATATCCGGAACTTTTGAGATGTACTCTATAGTTTCTTGTGACAAGTACTTCGATTTTCACAAATCTATCTTTCTTCGGCGAATTCTGACATCAGCACTTTATTGAAGGAACGAAATTCCGCCGCATAAATTGTCCCTTTTTCTGCACTCTATCCGCAAAGATTGATCCCAAGGTACTTGGTCTGGTGTCTTTTCTGTTCGTTTGCGCCCCAGTCCTGAAAGCATTGTCCCATGAGTCTCGACTGACTTCTTGCTATCCATATACTTTTTTTCCGGGTTTCTGCTCTAGCTCGCTTGATTTTTGGTGGTATTCTTTCCCTCTATATATATATATATATATATATATATATATATATATATATATCTGTTTATCTATTTGCCCTCCTGTCCTTCTATTTATCTATCTATCTATCTATCTATCTATCTATCTATCTATCTATCTATCTATCTATCTATCTATCTATCTATCTATCTATCTATCTATCTATCTATCTATCTATCTATCTATCTATCTATCTATCTATCTATCTATCTATCTATCTATCTATCTATCTATCTATCTATCAATTTATCTATCTATCTATCCGTGTCCGTTTATCTGTCTGCTTGTCTGTCTGTCTGTCTAACATAGCTTGACTGACCTGCAAAAACGCCAAATCTCAATGGTGTCATTAGCTGCTGATTTTTTGATATGACTGACTCCATAACCATTTCTTTTCACTGCTGCTCTGGAACTCTCCAGAACGTGAACGTGGCTCGTCAGAGTCAGAAAATGAGTTTGGAACTTTTGAGTGAATCAGTATGCTAACTAATTGCTCTAGGCACGGTGTTTCTAGGTGAAATATAGGTACCGAAATAAATTTCTGCATCATGTGCGGTGCTCACAAAACTCAATGCTGTAGTAGAATAGAAATCACAAATCACGTGCTTTTTTGATGCTCCATACAGTAGCTTACCTGGATGTGTAGTTTCATCATTGAAGTGATGTAGAGCTTCACATCAGGAAAACTTTATTACAAACCAGTAATCAAACAATCCTGAGTGACTCGAGGTGTCTTTTCCCCCACATTCCCACTTTCCACGTACGGTGATGATATTCATATTAGTTCTTTTGGTGATACTTTAAAATACGCAGATGATGTTCTCCTGTACTGTCTCACCTGCAGTTCTTCCAGTTTCAAAAAACGAAGTGAAAATGTGTCCAGTATTGAACATCTCTCCATCCAGGTTGGTCAGGCATTGAATACGTCGAAATGCATGAAGTGCATCCATAATCTTCCACGTGCTGCTGCGTCCACAGATAATGAGACGAATAATAACGGTTCACTCTCTGGAATTGACTTCATTGGGTCTCTAGGATTATAGCAGTATGATGGCAACCTCCGTCGGTCTTCATTTATTCAGCCGCTTGTTGGAAAACTGATTTTCTTTCTCCCCATACTCGTAAGCTTAGGCAATTCTAGACCTCGTAATCACTCTTGTATGCCTTAGTCTATTAGTATATTCTCTTTACCCTACTCCACTTGTCTTGTATAGTATTCCCTGAAATTTTAAACAACATTTCAAATATCTGTTTCCCGGTCTTATCCAAGAGCACATTGAATCTCGCTTACATTCTGCCTACAAGTTACTACGGTATGTTTTTGTATTTGTATTCGATCAAACTTTTGCCAGGACAGACGTCCGCATTTCAGACCATATGCCCCCTTTGGATACCTGGTTCTCCCCAGCCAGAAACACGTTATGAGAATTTCCCTGATTTGTAATTGGCTCACACGTTGACGGATAAGGACAGAAAGTAATAACTGAGCCATTCACTAATCTCAGCACATAAAATTCATTTTCTTTACTTTTGTCTATTCCGTGAAATTCAATTGCGACTGTTTTTCAAACGAATGTCCCCGATCAGAAAATGAACATATGAACTTGCAAAGCTCATCTAAACAGAGATACAAATTACTTTTTGTTACTTCTTTACTTCTTTCATCTTCCAGATCGTTGGACGGAACTTAACAAATCACCGGCGAAAAATACTCTTTAAACCACGTGAAATTTTTCCATTCTTCTTGTTGTTTTCACTGATTGTAAAGTGAAACATTTTCCTACTCCTGTATTCACGTGTTCGTGTGGGTGTGTGTGCGGTCTGCTTGTGAGTGCGTGTGTGTAACTTATTTGTGATGATCGGTCAGGACACCGCCCTACGAAACTTACCACTAGACATTTTGATAGTGCCCTACCTTCTTGAGAGCTACTCTTACGAGCTGGTTATCTTTTCGAGCATCCGACTGTCGGAACTGATTGTCGTGCACTTGATTGGAACATAGCATTCCATTGGAGACTTGGAGCATGGGTTACTAGAGCGTCCGTCTTACGCACCAACCTTATCACCGTGCAAAGCTATAGTAAGACTGTAATGTTGTCTATTCAAAACTTCCGAATCAGTTGTTAAACGCTGAGCGATCCATGTGCACTGAAATGAAATACTACTCAAAAACGGAGTACAAACTGTGTATTATTGTAAACGAGAGTTGCACAACGAGAAAATGTTAGGGCTTAATAAATGTACGTTTATTTCATTACATCTAAATTGTGGCTAATGCCTAACGAGAAGAAAGATGCTTGGCTTTAATAAGGCCAACTTTTACCAAATATTATGACCACTCATTTAATATAATATAGACAAAAAGGGAAACGTTTGTGTGTGTGCTTTTGTGTGTATTTCTACGTTTTTCAAGTACCTCATCTTGCTAAAAAGATATCTGAAAGATATCTGAAATCTCCCATAAAATCACAGATTGACGGGGATATTTTCGTTTGTCTCGACCGTTAGCACGAAATGCTAGCTGAATGGTACGCACTTTGATGGACTAAAGAAGATCGGCTGAGGAAAGGAATCGAGATGAAATGATTTTCTCTACACCTGAGCAACGCTAAAAAGGTAGCACTATTTATTTAGCAAAAAGGGTGAGGTTGAAGGTTTTTTATTCCCAGTTGTACCAGAACGATGGAGACACTCTTATGGAGTCTAGATGACTGAATGTGAAATAAAATTTCGTCCTTGCAGTTAGCGAAAGTTCGTTGTTTTACCACATACGCCAGATAAACAAAAGAAAACCGGGCAGATAAAATGGGCTTTGATCACATTGTTTGAAACAGATGAGTAAATCTGAACCCACTCGCTGACTTATCATGCACTGTTGAACATTTCCTAAAACGGATCGCACAGGGTACTCGGTAATCGTAGTCAAGCGTGCCCACGTATTCAGCTGTTTAACTATGGCAATACCTGGGGAAATACTGCCTGAGACAGCCGGTTTACAGGTGTCTTGTGGTGGATGCGGATAGTCCGTGTTTGAACATTCCTGCGCGGTCCAGTAGCTCAACCGGCAGAGGGCGTACATTCAAGAAGCTGTGTGACAGGGGTACGTGGGCACCACCGAAACTGACTCTATGTGGCCAGTGTCGCCGGAGTCGGACAATCCCGTGTTAGCTGCTTAGTTCCATAATTGCATACTCATCAGATATCACATTCCCTTGATACTTTGGGTAAATATTAGATCCACGATATCTTATTGGATCATTCTGAGGGTACGTGCGAACTCATCATCAACGAATATGTCAAGAACGTGCAATCTGTTGCTCCCGGTACCGCTGAAGATGACCGATCAAACCTTTTTGGCAGATGAGTGGATTTTGTGGAAGCAAAAGTTTCAAAATTCTGTTTATTTTTGGAATCGAAAGATTAACAGATTGCTATGCTCCGACTCCGTCCAGGAGATGAATCCAAACGTGTTTTGATGACATTTTCTTTTGATAAAAATGAAGACAAAGGAGGCCACATGAAAGTGTTTCGGAAAGTGGAGAAATACTTTCTGGTGAAAGGATAATCCTGATCGATGAGAATAGTGATAGAAATCACCCGGGATGTGATACAGCAAATATCCTGGCGGAAGAGGAAATCTTACGATAGAGAAATGGAAAATCCTGAACCTTTTGAAAAAAGGGCCGAACATTTACACCCTAGAAAAATACGAACCGATGAGATAGTCCGCAATATCTGCCGTGGTGTTTTTCGTCGAAGGAGCACTGAATTTGCGAGAAGTGAAACAAGAAGAATGTTTTTTCTGGATGCTCCAAAAAGACCCCATCGATAGAAAGGACGAAGAGCCCCATGGTGGTTTGGGGTTCAGCTGGATGAAGCGATCCGTCAAAGAAGTGGAATGAGCATAAACGAGAGACGATCCATCGTTGTGGAGACTGGCCAAGGTTCACGTAAACTCAGGAGAACAAGAATCGCTCGTCTTTACCAGAGAAAGAAGGATATAAGGGTACGTGTTAACTCATTGTTGGTAGACAGCTAAGTCATGTTGGCAGTGAGCCCCGGTGCGACACCAAGCCTAAGCCTTGAGACAAAGGAATCTCGGTTGGAAGAACAGTCGCTGGGTGTGTTGGATGGATAGGATGAGTGATGGATCCTGTCGGCGGTGTTCAAGCCCTTGGGCTTGGTACCGCACCAGTGCTCACTGCCAACATGACTTAGCTGCCTACAAACGATGAGTTGAAAAGTATCCCACCAATCATAATAATAAATTGGAAACAAGACCTATAGCCAATGCACCAAATGGACGCCCGGTTATCATAGATATTCCACTAATTGCCAGGGTCCTGCAGACCGAGTCTTCTTACTGCTTGTGATGGTAAAGTGGGGAATATGTTCGATGGTGTAGCAGACAAAACAGATCTAGGCGAACAGGCAAGGTAAATGTCGGTTTGGAATGGGTCCGAGACAAGCCCGACGCCCCACAAACAATGCACTGACTGTTTAGGCACCAACAGAACACAGACACCTACAGAAAGCATATACCAGACGAAAGTCATCAATCATCCTGGGCACAGGGAGTCCTAGGGACAAACGGTAATACAAGACAAAGGAGTAGGTTCGTGGAGGTTCAGTCACTGTTGTTGGTTCTTGTACTTCGGATAACACGACGTGCAAACCTAGACAGTAATGGGAAGGAGAAATCATGTGAATAAAACAAGTACGGCGAATAAGTTGTAACCCGATCTTGGCCTGGAAGCATCTAACACCCCCTACAATAGAAGGGTCACAGATTGGTCCTTCATATACTGCTAATCGCCTACAAGTTTCTGGATTTGTGCAACAAGCATAACGACACGGTCTAAAGGGGTACATTTTGGAAAGTAAGTGATATTTACAGATAACGTCGATTGTAATGCATTTAGAGCTTCTTGAATTAATTAGGATATGTCGCAACAGCGGGCAATGATAACAGCGTTGATTCGTTGTAGCTTCATGGGCATTTGAATATGTGTGATCTTGGTTGCCAAAACAAAACGCTCCGAGCAAAGTAAACTAGGATTTATCAGGGTATGAAAATATGTTGAAATTAACAAACAAGACCACCCAAATTATCCCAGGTTTTGTTGAGACAGGTTGACTATCCCACTAGTTTGACAGAAGCCTTTCATTCAGTTAATATAGTTTTTATGGTTGTGTCTGTATGAGGAGGACAAAATAAACTCTTTCTACATTGGGAAGCTAGACGTGATATGTAGTTTAATAATGGTTCTCATTGATGACTACCTAATTTATCGGAAAAAGGAAATTCCAGTTCGCATCGATTTTGACGTCAAGGTCATTTGGGTACGACTCGTTTATTGTTTATGTTGTTATCGCGATAATGAAGAAACTGTCGGTTCTCGTAACCTTCGTAAAGCCGGCCTTCGTAAAGTGGTAAAGGCTTATGAGCTTAAATCATCTGTGAAGCATCTTGTACAGTGTTTCAGCGTGGATAGGAGCACCGATTATCGGACAGTGAACAGGAAAACTCCCAAAAAAACACTTTTCAGAGGTAGAACACATAACCCATTGAGGCGGCAAGATGATTTTACACGCACAGCGCTCAGAAAACAATGTCGCCACTTCCTGTCCTAAATCAGACGTGAGAATATTCCCAGACCGTCTTACTTCCTGCAGCAGAAAAGGACGCTGCAATTTGAAATGCGGTCTGTATCAGCCGATAGGAAGGGTTAGTTTGACGTCCATTAAAGGAGGACGCTTACCGATTTTATCACGAGATTAAAATCACAAATGCCTGCATTGTTTTCCACCAGTGGCTCATATTCACCCACGGTTGTGGTTGATTAGCAGGAAAAAACAAAAGATTTCGTTAGAATTTTGGGCATATATGTTTAACGCGTACAATTAGAATACAAACGTTATTGTCGTAAAATCTTGCGACTGATTGCTAGTCTTCGTGCATGGGAAATTACGTGGTTCAGCAATAATGCTGTCATGTACAAGAGCAAGACGTTTTTATCAGATACCCGTATGCGTCAGCATCAGCAGTACCTGTAGATGAGTGAACCATGTGTTTCGCAGTTCTTACCATTCATCAGAGGTATGCATGTGATACACTTCCCATTTTTTCACACTCTAGAGGTATTTTGTTCCCAGTTATATCATTGGTGCTCCAGGATGGTGATTGGTTGCCCCTCGCTGAAGGACCTTATTACCGAAAAACCCGTGGTTTACTTTCGAGAACCGCTTTACACCCAAGCATATACTACTAACTAGCAACTGCATTGTCAATTTTTTCTAGGCTAACTGTAGCCAAGTCGAGCATAACTATTACCGAATCACAATTGTGGTTCCCCAGTGAATTTCCCGACAAGGAGAACCCCTTTCCCGTCAGAGGAGATAACTCTGAGGTAAATATTCCACATTAAACTTCTATCTGAAAAAAATAACAACGAAGGATTATTTTCCTCGGGTTGGATTCAAAAATGTTGGTTAACGATTTGTTTTGCACACAATGTTCCGTAGGGAGTTGTTGTTAAGACTGGGCCAAATTATCCCAGTTGATATCCGGTCACCGACCGGATGTTTACCCGGTTCATGTGACCCATGTCCGACTGTGAGGGCAATTCAAGCGTACAACGGGATTCAGGACTGAGTGCACCCTTTCGTTGTATTCAGAATGTGGCAATACCGTATTTTTGCCAGTTTATCCTCACGATAGGAGGTTGCTCGATAGGATGTGGACTTGATTTTAAGAATGTGCAATGCTTGGAAGAGCGCAGAATTTCGACCACACCTCAAATCTTGTGCCACTGGAGCGGACCTATTTACCCAAATTGTGAAGATGCTTTATTGCTTTCTTCTCATTTGAGCCCTCACAAAAATAGATTTATTTTGAGGGCCGGTTTAAAGGAATTATGTATATTGTGTACCTTAGAAGCAGTTACGTACCCTATATAAAGCGAACAAAGTTTATAAAATTGAGTATTAAATGAAGACTGTTAAGAATTTCAGTGGCGATATTTTGTGCGTACTAATGCCGGATCGAAAAAGATAGATCAGTATACGAATGATTTATGATCTTCAGTTCCAGTGCTTAATATGTTTCTAACAAGACAGCAATTGCTTATGTGCACTTGCTGAGTTAATGAGTATCGGGGTTGTGTGCCTTGGGTTAAGATATTACCCGAAAATGTCAAACGCGAGTTGCCATCTTACGTAGCATTAGAGTCCATCAGTAAGTCATAAGTGATTCCGCTAAGTTTAAAACACCTGAAAATAGTTTTTCAAAAATCTGGCAGTCATTCGCGGAATAAGACGGAGGAACCAAAGAGCCAGTGTGAAAGGGCTTATTTAGGTACAGAGTGTCTAAATAAGCGTAACAATTTAGAGCATGACTCTGGTCCATTCACGTAAAAGGTGAGTCCTCATATTTTCAAGATTACCGTGACCTGGACTATACAGATAAGATCACCACTGAAGTCTAGTTATCATGCTTGTCTGGACTTCGGATAACATCCAAAAGAGGATGGTTCAATAGAAAGAGGAGTGTTCTGGAAATGTATTCAGGTTGGACGGTATACTCGTTTACCTAAGTTCGTCCCTGTGCGGCACAATAAAAACCTGGTAAGCAGTCCGGTCGGCGGGGCCAGAAATACCTGCTAGCAAGAGACAATTGATCAAGCAGTGGAGCACACATGAGACGGACTGATAAAAAGGTGGTTAAAGGGAACAGTTTATTCGACACTACATAAGGGAAAAACGGAAACTCGAAGGACCAAGAAGAAGCCGAATCTCCCATCTGTTCCTTTTGAAGATAACGGATCCTTGGAAACATTGGAGCACAACTTATTCGGGGACCTCTGTAATTCTATCCTCGCCCCGCTTGTTCCATTCCTGTCAAATAACAGACCGTGGAGTGTTCAGCACCGCAAGCATTTGTTCTATATCAGTTTACGCGCTCTTTTAGTGCAGAGTTTATTGGAGATATGACAAGAAGCCTGTCGCAATGGAACAATTCGAACTATCAACTGCCTAATGCTACAACACCTGGTTGGTGGCGGTCACCAGATCGATCCAGTAATACCTACCTAATCAGTCGTGAACACACCCAATTCGCGCACCACAAAGTTACACCGGCGATTGCTCACCAAGGCCCAAATCATAGGATTTTGAAGCTTGAGATTGGAATTATGCAAACAATGTTGCCTCGTGCAACGATTGCTGTTTCCAAGGCGGAACTGAATAGTTCCTTCTATATTTCCCCATATTCAAACTCTCCAGCCTCTCAGTCTTTTCATTTTTTTGTAGTCACACTAGTGATACACTTTGTTTTCGCTCAAACCAGTGCTACAGGGACTATCAGCTCCCAGCTTGCTGTCAGTACGTAGGACTTGTAACACACTTAGTCAAGCAACGTCTTATAAAGTGGCATATCTTTCTTTTCATCTCGGCCGATGACTTAGTCTCCACTGGTAGAAGTTTATCAAAGTATTGATTAATTATATGAAGACAGGATGAAAAGTCTGAGCTGTCTGAAAGATTGAATGGCTGGAAGGTCAGTTTACAGAGTCAGGCTTTCTCTGCAGTGAAAGGAAAAACGGGGAAACTTTCCAAATTTGCACTCCAAAATGCACATCCTTTTCATATTTATTACGGAAACTATCATTACGCATGATCTAGGAGGATTTATCGGTAGAAAACAAAAACGATGGTAAAATCAATATTTTGGGATACCTTGGTTTGACGGAAGCCTAAAATAAGTTGGGTCACAGTTACTCAAGAGTCAACGAGTGCATGAAGTAACGTCGTTTTTTTGACGAAAGTACCTGCGTCATAGAAGCAAACTCGGATTATCCGGTTATTGCGATCAGTTGATGATTAAATGGATTAGCGGAAAAGACTAGGGCTTTGATGGTTCTGGTATGATAGACAGCATGTAAATGGTTTGGAGCACAAGGTTTTCAATCATTTTATGTGCTATTGATGTGCAAACAATAGAACGTAGTAGGGAGTTACATTTTTAGGTGCTGAAATGAAGGAGGCCTATTTTGAACAATCCCTAATGGTCTTACGATTTATTCAAAGACGAAGGAGATCAGACGGAATGATGGATAGTGCGCTGGTGCACACCTTTAGCACGATAGATGGTGGGCCATCTTGAAAGTCAGCTTTGTTTGCTTGAATATGATTTGCTCATACACTTTCGGGTGTTAGTAGCCCCAATGATAGGTTTACGATCGGAGCTAATAACTGCATTTAGGGTAACTGTCGGACGCGAGCTCGTAGCGAAGCAATGATTGCGTTCCTCGATATCTGCCAAGAGTGAGTGTCTACCTGAGATGACTCCAGTGGCGTACATAATTGGTTCCAATTTTCCCTACAAATGCTGCTAACGGTTAGTGAACGAAAGTAAACAGCATGCTAACTAAAGCTTCGGTTTCGATCTATAGGCATTCACGAAACTTCAGATGAAATAGTATTCATTGGAAATGATCTATTCCCTATAAAAAGCATTACACCCTAACACAAACTTTTAATATCACAAGCACTTACTACCCGGTGATTAGTAAGCACAAATGTATTCCCGATCATCGTTTTTTACCGTGAAGTTCATAGCGCACAAGAACCAACAAATTTTCCATTTCGTCCATAGGTGTGATTCGAAAATATGTTAGAATGTGAACTACAAATGGAGAAGACGGGGGTATAGAATAGCATATAATCACCGGTCATAGTGTTTGTTGTTCATAGTATGATCCGTTTAACAGCTTGTACACTTGTCCCCATCTTCAGTCATTCAGTTCGGTTTCTCGTGCAGAGTCGCGCAGCAACTAGTTGTCGTGTGCCACGTGCAATATTCACGCTTCCGTAGTCCAACGCGGAGCGAGTGCATTACCGTATTTTTCCAACACATAAGGTAGATTCTCCATCATAATCAAATCAGGGCTGTTATGAGGCAACCGTGACAAACGAACCGTCAAAGTGTCCACGGATTCACCTCTGTAAACGTATATAAAAGACGAATTGATACGCCCACGGATATGAGATTAACATCTTCGTATGAGGCATAACGGCACACGTTATTCGGTAGCAATGTAGTCTTGCAAAAAGACTAAAAGCATATGTTTTAGTCCATTTGCGTTGCTCCAATATCGTATATATGTATATATACTCCCTAAAACAAGATTAATCGTGAAGTGATGCAACTGGTGAAAACCTCTGTATTGAGATTTTCAACCTTAAAGTTGCCGTTATGATTTCCCTGGTAAATTTCCTACCAGGGGTCAGTTTCTGTGGGCCAAAAAATTCTTATATGGTGCGTGGAACGTAAATCGACAACGAAATCACTTAACAATGATATTTCCATTCCTTTCTTGGTTGCACAAACTGATTATCTTCGTTCTGTTCCAGATGCAAACCTTAGATCGGACGAAGGATGAAGCAATTCATTCCACCTCATCCGTCTTTGTGAAAGCGCATGATGATTTGCCGGGAGATTTTCTCCTTGGAAGTATTCATAGCTCGTTGGAATTCCCCTCCCCCCTCTATCAAAACGAGCAAAGAATCATAATCAAAGCTAAATTTGCTCACCTTTTGCCCACTATTTCCTATTTTTGTACAACATTTCACATAGAATGTGTGAAGAAACGTCAGTGTATTAAGGGAACGGTTGTGAGCAATTTCTGTCACGGAAACACACGAAGGATGTGTTTTTGTGAGGTTGCTTCTCTCCTATTTGTTGAAGGAGTGAAATATTCCACTCATGAGGGTTCATTATTTCAATATCTTGAAAACTAAAAGAGTGTTTAAAAAGGAACACTCACTATGCCCTTTATTCCAAGGTCATCAGTACCAGACAAGCCCGTGTGTTTTCTTGTGGGCTTATCATCAATCACGAAATGGCTTTTATACGGGGAGATTATTGCATTATTCTAAAAATATGTGTTGGAGCGGTCAGCTCCCTTGTAGAAGACACAAATTTAATCTTTACTCCAGAAGAAAAAGCTGCTGCTGGCAGAGTCGGAATCTATTTGCCACCAACGGTGAACTTGATCTTCTCAGTTTCGAAATCTTTTCACATTGGGCAGTTTATTTAACTGGGTATTAAAAGCCCTAGTCAAATTCATCATGATCAACAAGAACACGAAATTTCAACTTTTCAGCAATCATTACAGAACTAACGTAAACTGTATTGAGTAGTACCGAATTTCATTCATATCCCTTACTCATATTTTACAAAATTTAGGCACAAAAACACGCAAAGAAGAAATTGTGTTTTTGTTCGAATTTCGATGCCACCCCTGTTTGTATGGTGCTCAACCTTTGTACAGCTACTGATGTCAAAAGGTAGCCAGAGTGTGACGCCTTTCCTGTGGTTTTAAAGTTAGACACACAGTTGGGAGCTAAGTCGGATACTCTAGTGATGATGTGTTCATTACACTTCTGAGCACAGAATCCCAACTCCGGCTGAGACTCAAATAATGGGGACCGTTTGTTCACAACAGTCTAATTTGTAAATCGGGAGTGTAGTGGATGGTCCTTTTGGCGGGAGACTCCACTGAGAAATCATAACGGTGCTTCGCTGTCAGTTTCATGAGAGTTAGAAGCGGCTTACCTCGAGAACGACGACGCTGTTGAGGCGATTGGGTATTTTTTGATATAAATGGAGTAGTAGTATTATTTTAGAAATTCCAGATCGCGACAACAGTCTTGTCATTCTCGAGGCCAGCCGCGCCTAACCCACATGCGACTGATAGCTAGTCACCGTTGAGGTTTCTCGGTAGAGTCTCCTCCTAAGAGGCGCATCCATTCACACTCTCGATGCACAAATTAGATTGTTGTGAACAAACACCCACGGAGAGTACGAATGTCAGAACAAATGGATGGACTGAGGAGCATCGGATACACATACTCGATGAGCGGCTTTACCGCGAAACCGGTGTGTGTTTCCGAGACACCTCGTCCCCCTATCTGTAGATACTACTTATACCCTAAATGTAGAACGCTGCTAAAGTCTACCGAAAATCCAAATAAAACAAATACGCGCGGAGTACCCCTTTAGTGTTCACCAGTGAGTTCATCGTCCACACTGCTTGAGGACATATTTCATAATCTGTTGAAACTCTATGATAATCAAATTTAACAATATGAATCAATGGTTTTTTCCATGACAGGGTGCAGCAAAATGTAGATGATTCCTCGAATAAAACGGTTTTCCCTTGACTCCGGGCCTTGCAGTGACCTAGGGCAATTTAGCCAATTTTTTCATTTAATTCTTCGCTACCTCTTACTCCATTACCAACAAATCAGAATTTACTTTGGGCCCCTTTCAGCGCGGCTGTTCATTCCTTCCACCACAGAGTGATTGCTAAGTCTGATTGAAATAGTTGTTGTGTATCTTCGGATACTCACTTGCGTTATTCACATCCAACAGAGGTTCTGCGATAGCCTAACTGATAAGCAAAAGGTACCTATCTAGATCTTTCTCGGCTTGAACATTTTGATGCAAAATTCTCAGATAGACCATAATTATCAATATTTGTAACTCTCTTCATAGGTTTCAACTGATGGAACTTTGACATAACTCGGCCACGCGGAGTAATCAGCGCATATGAGTCAAACAGAGGAACCTTTTGGGACCAGTGATCCCTCAGCCCCCCTCCCCCCCCCCCCCCCCCGAATACTTGTCTTGTCAAATTTCGCGCACATAAGCTCACATGGTCTCTCGTAGTTAAGAGCAAATTCGCAAGGATAAACCTATTGTATATCAGTGCAAGCCTGTCAGGAAATAAGGAAGTCACGGCGACGGTCAAGTCAGGGGATTGCACGTCGAACCCACACATCCAGTCAAATTTCTGCCTTGTCAGACCAAGTAGGTTGTCAAGACGCCGACCAGCTTGATTGATTGATCGTTGACCCCAACTGTGTCGGACCACTTACAAATGTTCATCCAGCTGAAAAACTAAGTTCAGTGACCATCGAGTGGGTCAGGGCGTTTACTAACCATCTCGAAAGTCAGAGCATCGAATCCCACCACCGCCGTCCACTTTAATGACAGAAGTCGATCGGCTGTTGTCGGGCTGGTTGCTACACCCGAACTATTGGTACCACGTGTGATTCTCCATCATTCCAAGTCTTAGGGTGTGGTTGCCAGTTTTCCCCAAATAGTACGGTGGGCCTTCATGTTTATGGGGCATATGAGTTCCACTGTGCCATGCACAAACATGTAATATAAAACCCCATTACGATACGGCAAATTGGAGGTTGCTGACTGGCCGACTCTGCATGACAAATTTAAACAGATTAGCAACTTTGTTTCAGGGAGCTTTTCGTGATTCTCCGCAGTCACCAGTAATGTTCGTATCTGTACCTCTTAAAGTATTCACCACCAGAGGATTTTTTCCAATACTCAGCGAATTAGGAGTTATAGCGAACATTCGGCCAAAGGCTGTGAAACAGGGAAGTTTGGAACAGTTTGATAGTCGAAAGGACAGTCAGTCGAAAAAAGTTTATTGGTCATTAAAAACTGTGAAGCCTTTTGGCGTCCAACCTAACTGATTTATTTCATTAGCTACAGACTTTTGTTTCATCTTGCCTTGTTGACAGCGCCACGCCCGAGTGACTCATCGTGCCGCGTCTTGCACCTGACCCCAAACACATCTGCAACCGGTCAGCAAGAACATTCCGGCCGTGGGAAGAAACTCAGCTGCTCCGGCAGATCCTCCCACTGGAGTGGCCTGACTAATTTTGGTGCAAACAAGGCACAAATATAACCGAACCGATACGTGTTGCAATCTGATCCATTGTTACAACGTGACAGGTCATGAGTTAGCTTAGAGCGATGAAAATCACACTATGCATCACCACTGCAGTGTGCGTTGTTTCGTGGAGACGAGGAGGAGAACTGAAAATCGGCTTACTTTTGAGGTTGGCAACTCCGTTCCCGTATAATGCATCAGTATCACTGTGTCTCCGTACCGGATGAGTGTAACCTTCGGTAAAAAGCAAGGAATTGTCAATAACCGATTGAATATTGTACTTGATCGACTCAGTCTAAGTTTGTCGCTTTATCTGAAAGGTTTTTATAAACTTATTTCATAACTGAAATGGTCAGAGCTTCAGCAAACTGGAGCCTACATCGTTATTGGTTTATTCGACATTCAGAAGCCGCGTGATAGAGGAATTGATTTGGTTTCAAGTGATTCACGGTTATAGCCATGGATGTGTGTGACTGGTTCAGGAATTGGATGAATGGAAGAAGGGACTGTGAAGAGAACCCGTAGTTACTCCTAACGTAATCCGGGATTATTGTCACATAAATTAGTCCTTTTCCCATTGATTGGTTTTGCGCGTGGTGCGCGGGCAAAAGCGTATCCAGTCTGCAGGTAGATAGTTTTCATTAGCATTTGAAACTTTGTACAATTTTGATAAGAATTTAGTATGACTGGTTGATGGTTCGATGTCTCATTGTGACTAATCCATTTCCAGATAGAACTGAAGAAGGAATAGCCGGTATTTTCAGCGCCGGTTCACTACGAAACTGTAGGCAGTCAAATTACAAGCTAGTTCACTGTGGTGGATGCCGTGCGCTACTGTAATTTGGGCGGGTATACTGTGATCCATATGCAGAAAGTCGAAGGTCTTTCGGCATGGCCTGGTAGCTCAGCTGGTAGGACACTCGCTATACTAAAAGCGAGGGTGGTGACCATGCGTGGGTTCGACTCCTGCCGGGGCCAAAGGTTCTCCACATTTGGATCACCTCTAAACATTGTCAAAATCTGTCAAACATCAATACATTAAATAATTAGGGAATTTTACTGATGAGCTACAACTGTAATTAAATCTGAATCTCTACCGTAAGACAGTTTCTTTTGTCATTACCAAGTAAAAGTTTGAGTTGCAGATACCGAATAAAACTGCATTATTCATGTAAGGCTTGTCTTTTCTGGTTGGTTTCGCTAAATTACAAATTTTTGCTTACCAAACTACTGGGAAATTGATTTCGAACCTACGCGCGACTCTTCGGTTCCCATTAAAATATTTCTACTGAATCTCAAGAAGAATGGAACCAAGTCAAGAACTTCTGTTCCCTACTAATTCCTAGAAAAATTTCGTATTTCTTGAGGCCTTTCTGCAAAATCCAAATCGACGAGCTAACACCACCCGTGATTTCGTCTCGTATTCAGTACACCAGATGAGCCCCTAAGTCCTTTCGGTGTGTTAGAACATTTCTCGATTGTTTGCTTCATTGGCGATCGATGTGCTGGCTTTTGGGTTACGAACATTTCGTCATCCGTCGAGGGGACATTGTCTGTGCTCGCTAACGACATCACCTCAGGTGATGATGAAGTATTTGGGACTTGAGCTCCAAGCTCATTGTTCACCAATCATTACAAACCATCAACCTGAACTACAAAAAACACAAATATCCAAAAGCACTGGCACCTTTCTCATTTGTATCCCATTAGTTATGATTTCCAATATTTACCTCTTTGTCCACTAGTTGACAATCTCCGGGAAACATTATCCACTAAGCACAAGAATTAACACCACGAAACAGTATAGCAAACGCGGTAGATGAGTGGCACCAAATTTGTACCACGGCAAAGTGTTCCAATGAATTTTCCCCTGCCATCTAATTTTGCGCTTAACTAGGACGTAATTCGAACAGATTCACTTTGAAATCGATATTTTCATTCATGTTGACTATTGCTGAGAATTCAGAATTTAACTTTCTACACCGGTTATCAGTTCTACAATATAAAACCCACTTCCCGTTTTAGGCATATTGCATTTACTTAAATGATAGATTTTATCTTTTCTACTAATCACCAGATTTACCGATCAGAGTTCAAAAGGTTGAAATCGGTAAGACTCTTGTTCTTCAAAACTTCCCATATTTGTTGACTGAAGTAATTTTTCTCAATTTTCTGAAAGTCACGTAATCTTAGACACGAGTTATCCCATTAAATATTCATTTTTCTGTTACAGAAATTGGGGTATACTTGGTACAGATTTCGCGTAATACTATTATGCAAAGAGAATGAGAACATATCAAGCTGTTTTGCATTTTCTCGGGCACAACATACGTTTCAAAACCGTTACGGCAAACTAAAGTGTTAACATTTGAGCTAGAAAAAACCTGTGCGAAGTCGAACGTGGTTTATCAGAAATTCTACCTTGCTCAAAGCCGTTCAAAAAGGCTATTTTCTAGACCAACTTGACATCGATTCCGAAAACACTGTTCAAATGCCGTTTGCTTGTTTCCAATGAAACAGCGCGAAATTTAATTTCCAGAAGTGGGATTTTCTGTCACAGTTTTAAAATCTCTTCTACTTTTGAACTGTGGACAGGCAAACACTGATCAATCCTGCTACCCAATTAAACTCTCATTCCACGTATACTGTTCGATTTATGAACCTTGCAGCCTGGGGGTGTTTATTCTTGCTTCGGCTCTGTATTTCACCAAGTAACACAATATTTATCTCATGAGACTTTTGATAATTTATTGATTTGTAGACTCTGAGTGATTCCTTGAATACCGATTGATTTTGATATTATCGGTTCTAATATTATAATTACCGTATAATTTATCTCCCACAGGCCGCAGTAAGCACGTTCAGGACCTATCTATTGGAACTCCTAACCTAGTTTGTTTGGTACGGAGTTGGAGTTTTTTAAAATGCCTCACCCACCCTAATTTACACAGTTCTATTGTAAAAGAAAAGATGTTGGGACCGGGAGATGGGAAGAACAGTCGATCAGAATTTCGATGCACGCATTGGTTTATCATCAAGAAGTTAGCAGTATCATAGTAATAGGGCTCACGAAACACAGTCAGTTCGCCGAGGTGGACTGATCCAGAGTTGATCAACAAAGACTCGGACTATAGGGATGATTTCTGGTCCGCCACAAGAAGAACAGAAGGAGATGAAACGAAACTGACTAGACGGAACTCACAAAGGTGCATCAGTTTGTGTTGTTTCATTGATCGAGTGCACTTTGGTCGGACGTGAAATGTATCACAATTGTCTGACGATTTTCCTTTCATCAGCCTAATAAAAGTTTCAAAAATATTCAAGATGCACTGTGAGTATGTTGTTCATCAAAACAAAACTATCAAAAATATGAAAACAATTTTGGTTAGCCTTGCTAATCATTGAAAAGCACTTCGAAATCGTCCGCGTACTTTTTCGATGGCAAAAACGGAGAAACTGTCACTTTCCAAAATTCAAGGACCGGAGACAATTGGAAATCTGTAGAATTCAAAGTGGTTTCCGCTTTTTCACTTGTAGACTTTTTATGCAAGAAGCTCCAAATTTTTGGAGTTATTTAAGGAGATTGAATGAGTAGTTTCTCACTCTGATCCGGATCCGGTCAGAATTCACCACTGGTTACCGCCAAGAACTTGGCAACGCAGACCAAAAGACAGACGTGTTTGCATTTTCTTTCACATTCAAACATTGCTTTTAAGTAGATAATTTATTGTGAAATATACCCACGTAACCACTGACTCGGTCATATTGTCCTCGATAGTCGATGGATAAAGTGGTAGAACCATTGCGGACTCCATCGTTCTCGCTTGTACTCCACGACAGTAGTTTCAGAAGGTAATCTTGTTCCCGGTGACAAGCTAACGTCCAGTTTTCACTGTTCTGACCAAAGGATAAATGGGAAAGCAACGAACAACTAAGCTGTTTGGCTCCGGAAAAATGAGGCACTCACGATAGTAGCGAAAATGAAACGTTTCCACTACAATCTTACGACTTGACTTATTATTATCCACGTAGTAAATAAGGTTGAAACTGTAAAATGGGTCAAATGCAAAGGGCAGTTAGGTGTGCAAGCCACCCGTGTGGCAGGAACGAGCACAATTACATTCACGCACTGTCCCACTGAAATACCTCTGGACAAAGGCTCACAGTGGCTTGAGCCTCATGGGTTTTGATGTAGGAAAAATTGTATAATGTTATCAAAGCTTTAACTGAATCAAAAGGTAAAAAAGAAAGCTCTCAGCATTCCTATTCGGGTGTTTATTGGTTTCTGTAAAGTGAAGCCTCTCTCTACCAGGCAAGTGATCACCATGTTTTATTGCTGTTTGTGTTAATGTGTTTACGGGTGAACAAGAACAAGCCTCAGGACAAGCTCACGCATACTTGACAGGGAAAAGCAATGAAGTGAAATAGAGTTCAAGTAATCAGTTAACCGAACTCGGGCACTTTGAACTGGGCACCCACTTTTATTCACCAGGTAAATCAAAATCAGATCATTATCAGTAAAACAAAGCAGTTATGATCACAGTCCCATGATTTGTTGAATCGAATTAGTGTTAATATGTGGCCGGAAGGTAAACACGTGATCGTAATGTGAGTTATTGACTTCGGTTGGTATTTTGCTCGTATTCAGTGCTGAGCATTCCTCATAAACTAGACTGAACAGCTGTGCCGCTCTGTTTTCATAGACCGTCAGAGAATGGTGCGGCATTGACACAGACAATTTCACAAATATCACGTGATGGGAGATATGGCAACCATTAAATTGATCCAATTATATTGAAAAAACTTGTAACACGAAGAAATTTCTTTTCGATATATCACTTCAGGCATTGACATACTGGGTAAACGAAAGTATCTGTGCAGCTAAAGATAGCAGAGAGTGAGTAAATGTGCAACAAATCCGGTAACTCGACAACATGCTTCAACTTGATGAATCTTGTTCGTTGTGTGAACGACAATAAGTGTGAAATGTGTAACCAAATGGCGTGAAAAGACAAGTGTGAAAAACGAAGGTGTGAAAAAGGTGTGAAAAAAGAGGTGTGTGGCTGGGGAGAATTTGTACATGGGAACCATAAGAAAATCACTTGGTACGGCCACGGCAACAACAACTGTTGCACGAGGTTACGTTACTTACACAAATCCGGCTTCAATAGTCGAATTGCTATGGCTTCTGATGTCATCAGCAACCACCTGCGTAATTCTTTTGCGTGAACTGTGAGAGTTGTCAGGACTGGTCCAAAAGCTGTCACCGTGTCGATTTGATGTCGGCTATCCACCGAATGTTGTGGGACTGCGCTAATAATAGTCCGAGCTGTTCGTTTGCGTAAAGAAGCCGGGACGTGTCTTCGACAGGCGTCTTGTCGTATGTCCAATTATATTGGATGTCGATAACCTCGGTGGTACTGAAACGCACACCCATCGACACCACCTGTGAGGATATTTTGGAACCGGATAAAGAGATTCAACTCGCCTTACCGAGAAACTCCGTTAAACTGGTTTGGGATCTGATCTCGTACTTTCAAACATAATTTTGCCGCGTATTCACCAGACAGTTTGTCTGCTTTCCATGCACTTTCGCCACTAATTTCAACTCGGACCACCATCTGTTTGGTTCCTCACCCCGTCACCGTTTATTTGTTCAGTCCCATTGTGTCATGCCGTTTTAGCCTTGTTTCTATGATCTTACTTGTCATGAGTCTAATTGCTGATCATATCTGTTTGATTTTATCACTTACTTGACCTTTCTGTCCGATTTTGGAAAGACCCATTGGTATCCATGGCCCGTTTTGTTATTGTGTCAATTGCCTGGGTTACTTGACAAGGTCAGAACTGTTAGACGCAATTATCTTTGAAAACATAACTTTCCCGACACAAATTCGAACATAGAAGTCAATAGCATTAGATTGCACGATGTATTCCAGACCATTTCGCTGCATCTTCGCTAGTGTATACTGCAGTCAAGGTGATCATTTATAAATGGTAAATTGAACGTTCTCACGAGACCAAAGCAAAAGTGCACACACACACAACTAATGATAGCCAATAAAAGCACGTTACTAAGGCAAGACCAACTTAATTATCCATTCTCGCTGTTTGCACTGTTGAGGGTGGCTTTGGTCAATTGCTAGTGCCTCCGCGTATCCCAATACCCGTTGATTGTTTGTGAAATAAGTGACGGTGAACGCCGTGCTCAGAATAACACGTGATTTGTCTTCCACAGGTGTTGAGTAATGGATGATTTGAGTGTTCTGCTTGCGCTCGATGACATCACTGATTGCGTCTGTCGGCTCATTGTCCTTTGTAACCAAACAGGAATGTGTTCAACCATTCTATTACGCAGTCGTCTCTCCGTTCTGCCGACGTAGGTGGCTGAGCACCCACTCTTAAACTGGCAAATGCTATTTGACCTGGTGTGGAGAGGCAGCGGTTCTTTTATCGATGGTAGTTTCATCCGGGAGGTTGTATAGAGAATGATGATCTTTGCGGCATAATACGTACGATTAACGGCACAGTTTAGGCGTCTGCTGGGTAGGGTATTAATATCATCACCTTGTAAGGTAACTGTTGGAAAGTCTTCAGTTTTGGGACTGTGGTAACTTTCCTTTTGTGCTGAGGTGGCTGTGAGTGTCTGGATACAAATTATTTTGGATATCCGATAGCCTCAAAAATTTTGAACAAGGTACGGCACTCTTCAGTTGCACATATTTCGCGTGCCCTGTGGAACTTGCCTTTGGTCTCATGAGAACGTTCAGTTTACCATTTATAAATGATCACCTTGACTGCAGTATACACTAGTAAAGATGCAGTGAAATAGTCCGGAATACGTCGTGCAATCTAATTCCATTGAATTCTGTATGCAATTATCTTTCTGTTTCCGTCTATCTTATCCGTGTGAGTGAGCAAAATTGGCCATCTTTGTGATCTTGCACTTTTTCCTGGCCAAGCTATTCCGTTTGTTCTTCACCACACTTGCGTGTGTTCCTTTGAACCACTTCCTCTCTTCTGAGAACTGACTGGTCAAAATGCTGCTCATAAATAAGGACCTTCTTTGTAAACCACTCGACTCGCTTCTGCTCTGCGGTCTGGATGGTGTCCTCTCTAATTTTGTCTGGGGCGTTTGAAAACTATTTTGGCTGTTTTGATTCTGCGGTCGGTTTGCCCCCAATCTGAGGTATGTTACTCTTATTGTTTGATCACCTGACCTCTAGTACACGTAGTAAAGCAAGCCCGTATTCTCTGCCTCGGGATTTGGGGTTCATTTATCGGCGAGTCACTTAATTACGGGACGACAATCCTGTACACCACCCTTTCTCGAGTGCCACGTGTGCAGTACCATCCGAGTCAGGCTCCCCGCAAAGTGCCTTGGGCATTTCGTAAGTAGACCACATTATTCACTAGCCCAAACGACATTATGGAGTGCTATTCACCACTGCGAACTAACTGGTAATTTAAATACATACAACAGTACTTCCTTGCCAATGAACCAGTATTCACCACGTGGAAAAGCAGGCATATTTTACTACGAAGGACGATTCGGTATACATGTGGGTTCAAATCCTGCCCGGATTGACAAAGTTCCACATTTGAGTCAACTCTAGTAACGATTTTGCTTGGATAATGAATTGTCATTGCTCCTTTTCGGGTTATGATACTTTTCATATTTATTATTGTTGCTTTACAGTATACAGACATTCTACTTTCCCCATTAAAGACGAAGGGGCTTAACTGCCATAATGGAAATATTTAAGAGGAAATAATCGCAACTTTGGTGAATTCCAAGTAGTATTTTCTCCTCATATAGGAGACATACTGATTACATATATTCTCCCAGAACGATAACCACAAATCCATCCGACGTAAGTCATTAGATTCAGCAGCATTTTCGCTTTCAAATATCCTCCATCAGCAGATCACACAGTTACTTTTCATTGGTTGTTTGTGCTATTTTCGAGATGGCGAAGTCAGACCTATAAGAGCTAAATAACTTCCTATATCTCGTCAAACTGAAAGACATTGATTCACTAAAAATGTGCTCCAATCTGGGTGCTGGTTATCTTGACATCGAAGTTATGATTTTAATCGCAATTTTTTTCCATGGTTTGCTACTGCTAGTATTATTCTGTTTCATCACTGACGGCCCGTGAACATATCGACGTAAAAAATGAATTATTTGTGGAGAAAGGCCAATTTGTCAGTGGCAATGCATAAGTGCCTTCGGAAACTGCTCTCTCTTCAAATCATCACGGAAATACGGAAAGCCTCAATTTGTTCTTGATATCCTGAAGGGATTCGTAATAGACGACCAGAAACAGTTATGCATTTTCACAAAAAACCCAGTCTTTTTTAGGATATTAAGATACCTAATTGTCTGAAAGTTGTAATCTTAGTGAGATCGATGGACTCTTTCCTGATTATAAAAATTGGCTAGAGTATGATCCGATATTTCGGCACCTAGGTAGAGTTAAATTTTCAGAAAAATAGTGGTCTTCTCAAGTACCTGAAGCACCTTAGTAACTGGTCCCATGTAAAAACATTTCCTTCTGACTTTGTTTATTTAGTACACCAGCAAAATAAAGGAAAGAGGTCGCGAGCAACGAAGCTCTGTCAAACTGGGAGTCGATCGGTGTTGGCGGGAATCGAACCCTGGTCGTTGCTGATAACCGTTGGACCGACGCTGGTCGCATTCTGGACTAAGCATTACAAGACACTGGTTGGCACACTGGCGCATAATAACTTGAAGGCTGCGTCTAAGGATGGGTTAACAAAGTGTATACGTGAAATCCCGTGTATTGTTGAATCCTATGCTGAGATATTTTCAAAGATAACGAGGTATTCTTCGAATCTGGCAGCTTTTTGTTTGTTGTTTAAGAGAAATTCATTTCGCTATGTGTATACGTATATGTGTGTGTGTTGTGGTGTAGAAATTGTTGAGCAATGAAGCCACCGCTTCCGGCATACCTGGTAAGAGAGTGGGATGGAATGTCTGCGGATGTTCGGCTTGTATCGGTTCCGAGTGTTTTTGAACGCCTTTCATAAGGTGGAAAGGTCGGTGGTAACAGCACAAAAATATGGAGGCCACGTGGAATTGCGCAACATATCTCCCATACGTCTTTTCTAAACCTATGTTGTCCATGAAACAGATGCTTTCATTTTCGAAGCAATGTCTGACAGCATTAACCCAATCGCGCCGTGTTGTCGCGCCTGGAGTGGAAAATTACAGATTTCTGGGAAATATTTGTATGCAAACTTGATTGAGTCGACTGGCTTTCATGTTAAAACTGTACCCAGTGAAAGCCTTCTTATTTAAAATGTGTGACTTTTGTTGATTATTTTGTAGAACGTGGGTTTCTGAGTAGAATTAACGTGGACTGAAACACGGACAAGATAAGAACAAAGCATAATATGGCCGATAGATGCGTGAGATGTTTCAAGAACCATTGGATTACTCAAAAACCGGATGAAGATAGTGAGGGTTCTATGATTATCACAGAATAATCACAAAAAAATGTGTAGTCGCAACACGGTGGTGGTTTATATTGTTCGATAACCAACTCGGAGGTTGGAATTCCGAATCCCCGCCATCACTTGTTAATTTCGTGGTAGACAGTAATCCATTGTCGTCCGGCCCGTTACCATACCTGAACTATTAGGATCTTATTTGGCTCGCCACTCCAAGTCTGAGGGTCTGGTTGTCGGTTTTCCCTATTGCTGCAGGGGGCCTTTTTGTTTATGAAGTATATACCCCTCCAGCTGCTCTCATGTGCGAGCGAGTAATAAAAGAATTCCATACTGGAAAAAACGCGCGCAGGTCATGATGAGTGCAACTTGATAGAAAAAGCTCTTGCATTTTTCACTTCCAAAACTCCAACTACTCCAGCCGGAATCAAACCGGCGATTTCCCGCCTACTGGCTGAAGCTTTATCAACAGAGCTGTCACAGTACGGTCACTCCGGTGCGAATATAGTAAGTGAATATCCGACGATGCGTGAACTACCGTTCCAGTGATACACAGTAACAGTTCTGGTTTTAATCACTGGACTAGCCTCGTCGATCACTTCTCAAGAGGGCGAACAGCACACCGCTGAACTTGATCCAATGGGCAGTGACAAATACGCGTAGGACGTATTATTGGTGCGAGCAGCCAGAATCCTATATAATGAAAAATCCTCATGCATTTTTCAGAGCCAGAAGTCAAAAGCTGCAAACCGGAATCGAACCAGTGACATTCCGCTTACCGAGAAGGTGCTCCATCACCTGAGCCGTCGCGATAGAGCATCTGCCCTGTAAGCGGAATGTCGCCGGCTCGATTTCGGCTCTCGGCATTGGACTTCTAGATGAGAAAATTGCAAGTGGATTTTCCATTATATGAGAGTCAGACTGGTAGTGCCAATATTATATTCTAAGGATATAATTCGTTGTGAAAAGCAACGACTTATCTAACAAACTGACCAGGAAATTTGTAAAACGCAAAGGAATTTAAATGGGGGAATTTGAGATTAGATAGATCTTATGAGTGTTTATTGTTCGGCAACGTAAGGTTATCGGAATGGATGGTAGTCAGTCGACTTTTCGGCTGTCGTGGGTCATCTTTCTCAAGACCTTGTTCGATTGTACAGTGGTCTTGAGAAAGATTACACGCGTTAACCGGAACCTTGACTGACTGCAATCTATTCCAATAACTCTGTGTTACCGACCAATAAACACTTAAGAGTAACATATCACGTGGCGCATCTTTTTTCCGATACATTCCGAACTAACCTGGGTTCCGGTATATCAGGTAGATCATAAATGACCTCTAGAACTTACTTGTATAAGTAAATCAACGGGTTCTTATTCAGTAAACGTTAACCACTGGTTAGAGAAAACACGTTTCCTCGGGAGACAGCAGTGCCAACTTGAAAGACTTCAAAAGATCTAAGAGGACCAACTATGGCTTACTCACACTGTCTCAGAAGAATATGTGTACAATGGGCGCCGGGTGAGATTCGTGAAAAACGTCTGTGACGCCTCAAACAGCTCCGTCTAGCTCCCTTTAACTGACTGCTTTACATCAACAAAATACTCTACATGCCAACCGTTCGCACTTAATCCGGGTGCTAACTTGTCTGCCATGGACAGGTCAGCTGACTAGCATAACGACAGAATATAGATCTCATTCAGTTGCACTATACTTCAGAAATGCTCATGGGATAACAAAATGGGGTTGGTGAAAGCAGTGTCCGGAAGACGGAGGCCTTTTTTGTTGAAATGAAAAGAAAAATGGCTACACCCAGGCCGCATAAAGCAGATTCAAACTGGAAGCTTTCAAAACTTTTTGAATTCGGCGGATAATACAATGCAGGCTTTATTTCCGACAGCCATGTTATTCGTCTACGAGCAAATGTTTGTGATTACGTAAAGCTGGGTTCTACAATGCACTTGGGGACGAAGGTAGTCATCCTTAGAGGCCAACGACATAAAAATGTAATTGTGAACCACTGGGATGGGCGGTTTTGAAGATTTAGGGAACGGCCAAAGGCAGACGGTCGATGATACCCTCTATGACAGCTCACATCGAAGTGGGTCACCCAATGGGGTTGCATCGTTGCACGACTAGTGAGGCTTTACAAAGTAAGGATGGCCATATTAATATGTCAGTGTATGCACCCAGAAAGTACAAACGGACTTGCGGATGAGCTTTGCAAAAGAAACTTCTGAGCAGAAATTGACGAAACCGTGATTCTATTCTCTGTGGAAAGAAACTAGAAGTGAGCTGCAGAATAGGCAAATAGCAAACGTTTAAAAGAATCATCAGTGTGTTTTTTTGTCTACCACAAATTTGGGCACTTGGGTACGGTGTACAATCAGTTGTACTAGGTGGTGTGATAGTGAAATATATTCGCTTCACAAGATTAGGTGCTTGTACCAGTGGACTGTTTCAGAGCACAGATCTCTCCAAAACATTCTTTTGGAAGTACGAGTTGGATTGCATAGTACTCGTCGTGATCAGACAAAATGAGAATCAATCAGAAATTCTAGGTAAGTAGTGAAAAAGCGCATGTTAGCGAAGAAGTGGAGCAACGGATTTCAGTCAAACAGGTTGGGAAGGACGCAGAGAACAGTTTCATTCCAAATGCCAAATTTTTTGATGTAAACTTTGGGACGATGTCAAACGGCTGAAGTATTAGTTGCATGAGAATAAAGGTTTGGAAAATTTAAGGTCGATTTTTTTCAGATAGAAAGCAGTTTGCTTTTTGAATGAAAAGAGAAGAAAGCAAGAAAATTGCAGAAGATTCCTCATGATCAATGTTGCTCACTGAGGGTAAGAGATAATAAGCCAAACGAATCCCTACGTAATTGAAATTTTTCATCAGTTATTCTTGGGTGTAGAGAGAAAGAAATTTACAAGTGTCTCCTAAGAGTTGAGCGACGAATTGCATAAAGGTACAAATTGTTGTGTAAGATATCTTTTTAGCAGCAGTACCGCTGGGTAACGCCAGAAATACGGGAGTAATCATTCATTCATTCATTTCATTGGTCTGTTTAGCAGCTTTTCCAGAAAGGAGTTGTTTCCGGTAAAAACTTGGGATTCTGGTAAAGGTAAAGAGCATATATTGTATCTAGAACCCTGCATGATTCTAAACTAAGCAAATTAGTAGAGTTATGCTAACCGATTAGTTGTACAGAACAATTTTATTAAAGGTGGCGTTCACACGTGGAGTCAACTACCCATAGAATAAGTTACCATTTGTTCATTCTGCCGACCCGTAATTCATGATGGAAAATGAATAACACCACAAATCTTGTATCCTTTGTTAATTTGCACAGTTGGATCGGCGACGGTAGAACTACTTTCATCGTGAACTATGGGCAGTGAAGATCCGGGTTCGATTCCCGCTATCACCGGTCACCTCCCCACTTGGCAGAATTTTGTTCGCCGCATCTCACTTCCTGAAATCTGAATGAAGGAAGTAAAAACAATATATTTGAGAATATATATATATATATCCATCGTGCTGCATAAATGCTCAACTCCGTACTAAAAACTACGCGAGCACCGGACAGTGATTTAGTCACATAGGTTGGGAATCATTAAAAGTGCTCATTCATTGAGCCCCGACCGAGACTGGAACCCAGAATGAAGGATTGTGAGAAGAACAAATAACCACTAGACTATCCTGGCTGACTGTCAGCTTGCGCGTCGGTCGGTTCCTCTGCGGGTTGAATTCTCACCAGATGTCTTAGTACAACAGAGGCATTTCGTTATAAACCATATGTAAAACAAAACTACGACACTACGATGCAGTAGATTACCTTATTTGACTGGCTTGTCCATTATTTGAAACCTTTTATTACGGCATTTATTAGATAAGTAACTTTTGCAGCTTCAATAAAGAACAATTGTCACAAGTTAACCTCTTCTCTAGGAAGAGTAGATCCCTTGAGTCAAGAATTTCATTCCTGTTTTGGGGTTAGAACATTCAAGCATTGTGAAGTCGAACTGTGATTGACTATTTAGTTCAATCATGAGATTGGTTTTTCAGAAAATTACACATTTTTCAAATTTTGTTCTGTAACCTTGTTACGTATCCCCAACAACAAAATGTTTTACCTTTTCCTCGTAGGTTTGTTTACCGACTTTCTACGAAATTCAGATGTCAGCTCCATTAAAAATCGTTGGATGAATCTCAGTATTTTCCCAGTGCACCAATTGATAGAGGCATTTGTTCAGTAGTGTCCTGATGAAACCAACGTCGCATAGAGTCACTGTTTGTGAGGGGATGCATCCAGCACGTTGCTGATAGACGGCCTGGTTCAATGAAGCCGATAGCACGTGATCGGTTGACCAGAATGGCCAACAAGATCAGAGCCATCGAGGCGATCAATGGATCAGTCAGCGGTGAACACTCGACCAGAGCCGAAACAACCAATCCGGGTTCAGCCAGATAAACCAGCCAGACGGGCCGTTTAGTTCTATCAGTAGGCCAATAAGTTTTTACTCACCGTTTTGGTTATGAGGAGCGCATATCTTATATAAACAAAGTATTCCGTACCAATAAAACGGAAATAATTATAAAACAGAACTGAGTTCTCACTGGAGCTAGTGGGACGGTACAAAACACTGTTGAATCCTCAGAGATGAGTGCTCCCAAGTCTTTCATCTATCGGATTGACTAGAAAGAACTGAATTGTTAGAATCGTATCATTCTTCATCCCCACGAGCACTGACCAGAATCCTGGAACAGTACTGGCACAATAACTCCCACTAAAATTATAAACTACGCTTTCGCCCTTTTTATGTAGTGTTATGCTTTTCTACGGATGCAAAAATCCCGCCAAATAAATTTGACGAGTTGCCCAACATTGCAAAATCCATGGACCCATCTGATAACCACCTCGTTCACGTTTGAATGTCATCATCGGTAGCAACCTTTGTTTTAGGTAGGCTATCTGTCATTCGCGAATTCCACACTGTGTTCGGTATCAACAACTTTGAGTCTTCCTGATGTATTTTTCTCCGGTTGGTGGTTTTACATGCTGTTAGTCGCTGAGTTAGTCGTATTCATGCTGAACTTTTCACCATCAATCGAAGTGCTATCCCTGGTACTACTGAAGATGTCAATATGACAAGAAGTTCAGAGACCTGGATTTAGTCGTGAACTATACTTGAAATCCAGTTAGTCGGAATTCGAGGGCTATCGAATCTCGTGAGACGTTTCATGGTTGTATCATTGTGCTTTAGAAAAAAGGAAAGGTTGGTGTTGTCAGACAGTGAAATGTTTTGGTGAGGCATTATAATGCCTAGATCAACCAAGAATACCGTCATACCAAACCAGGCCGTGCTGGAAGCAGATCACACCTATTATCGGGAAGGCCGAACTCGTGAATGTGTGTTACTCGATGTAAGTAAATGGATGGACAAGGATCCTCGTATTAAAATGACAGGAGCATCTATTTACACTCCTGATCCACATGTTAGGTTGTTGTGACCGAACACATTCGGACTATGAAAGTATGAGGATGGACGAACAGACGACTGCCTGATACGCACACGATGAGCTGCTGTAACCACGCGGCTGGTCGTGTACTTCCGAGAATCTTTGTTCGTGCATCTATAGACGCTACTTACAGGTGTGATTCCCCAGTGAATTCTTCTAGGAGTAGCATCCCACTACTGCTCTGTATATACATTACTGTTAGGTTTGTTTACCGTACACCTTTCTATGCACGAATCGATAAGCGATACTAAAAGTAGACAATTTATTGGACCATGGCGATGCAATCCAGTTGTTTTAGGATGATCTGATTGGTTGAACCCTGTTCTCTTTGATATATATGCCAAGCCGTATTACAAGACCACCTACAGAAGCGTTTGAATCACCACAAAAGGCTACTTCCAGGCGGGCATGGAGATTGTTCGAGTCCTTTCTCCACTTCTGTATGATTCTATTTTTTTCTCCAGAGCACATAAATGAATGCTAACAAACTCCCACTTGACAAGACTTCGATCAGAAAGAGGATAATACAAAAGTTCAAACATACCTGTTTATCCGTTGAGCAGTTCAAAGGGAGGAAAAGTTCACTTGTGAACTGTCATCCAAAAACTGTTCCTTTAACCACTTGCAAAACGTTCTTTACAACCTTCCTTCTCGGACACTCTTGTCGAACCACATTATTCAAAATGATCTTCGTCAGTCGTTCAATCTGAATTCAAAGCATTGTTTCTTTTTCTTGACTAAGGCCTTGTAAAGTTTTCGCACCACTGAAATTAAACATGGAACAATGTGCTTTTTGACTGTAGATGTCCAATCCGTCGACTGTAGAATAAGTGAGAACCAGGCCTACTAAACCGTGCTGGTTCAGAATTCATAATGGGTATTTTCGGGACATAGAACTTCATTTCGTTTCATTCCGCGGCCCTGAAATTTCGAATGCAAAAATGCAATTTGATTTTCCATTATCCATAAGATTCCGGCTCCTCGTGTCCCCGTAAATTTCACAAATGTTCCAGTTTAGATGTCCATGAACTTCTGTTTCTTTCCGCCCGCCCCTATTGTGGTTGCAACACACTAGGGATGATGCGGTTAACTTGTTAGTCGGACGCTGTAGTCATTAATTCCTCCAAATGGAATGAAGGCACGACTTTTATTAAGACACCTGTGTGGTCGACTAAGCGAATAAAGCGTCATCTTCGGTTATACTGACCAGTTATTCAGCTCTAATCAGGGTTATTCACTGGGCGAATAGGCTCGGGATGTTGAACATTTGACTAATATTTTTAGTTATAAACGCTGTTGAATGTCACACCAATAAAAAACTCACAAATATATCATTATTCTATCAATCTGTTGAGAATTCAAAGGAATTTTTAAATAATATAAATGCTTTGGCAGGCAGTCATCCTTTCACACTGTGGGAGGCAGAAATATGTGGAACAGTCAGCTACTTCTTGTAACAAAGTCTGCTGGGTTCCTACCGAATGCCAGGGTGCTCGTTTTATATGTCAACTGATCAGACGAGATTTTATTTAGCTTATTTCCCTATTTTCTGGTATCCGTTTTTCAGGGAGCATCGATTTTATTTCAGAAGAGCGTGCAATTTTACCGGGGGTGTCCATTTCCGGAACAGTTTGTCTACCAATAACTCCACCTGATGTGGTTCTCTAGTGGACTTTTTTCGCTCACATTTACTGATGGAACCAGGATTTGAGCTCAAGTTGTCCATGTCATATTTTTTCGATGGTCTTAATCATTCGAATATTGCCGATGACGAACACTGCACCGTCGGCCGGGTCGTTATCACGCCTGGTACAATCAGGACTTGGGTGGCTCTTCACTATCGTTGCCAAGGTCCTGTTTGACTCTTCGCCGCCGTAGCTCATGGGTATTGCGTGAATTTCTCACTACATTCACGTATAGCCCGGGAAACAAGGAAGGTACTCTGTATGGGATTGTTTGAAATTATGCACGTGCACGATCAAAATGTTCGAGCTTCACAGTGCTACGGGTATCACATTAGTGATATATTTGTGTAATGTGCTTCATCACGAATTATGAGCGCCCATCTCACCTTGGAGATTTGTGGAAGCGCTGTACAGCTGTTTCATCCTTGTTGGGAATCGTCAGCAGTAGTGCACGTCCACCAAGCCCCAAAGAGGACTTGAACTCGACGTGAACGACTGTGAATAGGACAAGTAACCACCGGGTTATTCGGGCTGGCTCTCAACGGTTTGTTGAACATCTACCCTACAAGGTATAGCACCCTTCGGTCACTGGCTTTGAACGGTAAAAATCCGCTTCCCGTACAGAGCCCAACTCCTGTGATGGATGATTTACCTGTGGGTGTTCTGCTACAAACAACTTACAGAGCTTGGCTAATATGTGTGCATGAACATTCTTACTAATTTATGCTTATCGGATCTGTCCGTTCAATCTACAGAAAGGAACGTATGAGCACTGTGTACACTAGTCAGTTTTTCTAAATGATAATTACGACGGATTTTGCTGGTATTGAAAAATGGTTTACTAGCGACAAAAGATTTGTTTTTATTAAGTGCAAAGGCATTCACGAAATTGAAAGGATTCACCTACTAGCTAGAAAAACCGGCGGCCATATCGGGAAAGACAGAAAGTCATCAAAGTTGGAATTCTCTAACCCACAAAGTTATATCATCCATATTAACGCTAGTGAATCAATCTGTCTCCCGCCGCTGTAAGCCGTAGTAACAAGTCTCGAATTTCACACCAGAAAGACTCTTAAAACCCCATACCATGTGACCAGTACTGGTAAAATTCCTGGATTACGTTGAAGCTAGCATCCCAGTCGTGATAGCTTTACTTGCACGGATCTCATTCCCACTTACGTAAACCGATGTAACTGAACCCGGGTATACTTATCTCTCGAGCGGATGAATACTAGGCTTATGACAGATCATTGCACCTTTCTGAATTATGCCACTCCGTATTTAGGCGTCATTACAGTGCACTGAGATTGTCAAGAATTGTTACGTGGTAAATGAGATTACGTAGGAGAATAGTTAAACACCAGCGTGAAATAGTAACTGAATCCAGGCCAGCGTGGAATAACATGCAACCTCAGAAAACGGATTCTAACTAACATGATAATCCCGGTGACCGAACAATGAAGACCAGCTCACGGCGGCTTGAACGTACAGTTGAGAGTCATACACCTGTCAGAAATTCTGTACAATCAGAGGAGAGCATAGGGAGTCACTTCGAGAGAACTAAGCGGAGTTGGATCTGCGGTTGACAGAACAGAGGTCGCTTTTGGCCCAAAGATCAATACCAATACGCAAGGTGCACTGTGGGTGTGTTGGTTGAAATAGTCAATTAGCCCATCAATGAGTCACAAAGGCTTGGGTCATGGTGAGTTGAGTGGTATCCGGGTGAAAATGGTCAAATATGTCCGGCTAGCAGGCATAGCAGATTCAAAAGCCAGTGACGCCCTTTATTATGGTTACCGGTACTCTTTGACTATCATATATCTGAGGTGAAAGCACTTTGGCAGTGCGCCTTGGGTGCAGAACAGAGGTTAGCATAAGAGTACAATAGAGTGAAGCCTAGCTAGTGGATTTTATTCAAGCAGTCATCAGAACAAATTGTTCTGATGTTTTGTCTAGAACATATTTCCCGCAATTTCCAGTAATAAAGACTAGGGACTAAAAAGCTGACAAATCTGTCCTAGACACTAATAAGTTTAGCACATTTCTGGATGTGGTCTTAAGGGAAATCGAGAAACAGTTTCCCCTAAATTTTACCTCGTCATGAAGAAGCAATGTGACTTGAATAAAGACATAGCACTTTTGTATCTCATTATCTGAAAAAGAGCCAAAGTCTTGAAGTACCTTCTTCATTGATAATGCACCTCCTGCCAAAAAATACATGAACAATATATAGTACCTTGTTTTACCTCATCAGTGATTCGCCTTGCAGTACGTCCACATCAGTACATGAAAACAAACTCTAGTGTGGTGCTCACCATTTGAATCTATTTTCCACAGCCCCATTTGTGAAAAAATTTGTTTATGTTACCGAAAAGCCTTGATAAACCGTGCTGATTAAACAGCAGATTAGAGAACTATGGCTACATGCGTGAAAATGGAAGCGGCCTAGCATTGTATCTGAAATACAGGATAAAGTTTTCTTCATCCAGGTGCAATACTTTGCTACTCAAAACCGAAAAATTGAAACTTCAGACCACGTGTTTTCGTTCTTGCTGTTAAATTAAACTAACAGACAGAATACCCTTTGGAGAGTCACCTTGTATTTCTAAAAATGAACTCTGTCCGTGCATGCTCTTTGAAGTTCACACAAGAATACAGAAAAGAATCCCCATTGATTTTTGGAAGAGGATTTCCCTGATTGTGTATTTCAACTTGTTCTGTAATTCTATTTTGTCTTGTTTTTTGGAGGCAAATGGAAGCTGCCTTGGCACAGATCTTTTGTCGCTCTTGGATTTTGCACAGACAATTTTGTCCCTAAAATCAATTTCATCACTTGTGAATTGCAAAATACATCACAGAAATTTAAACGAAAGAACCAAGAAAAGAAAAAAACACTTTTTACTATCGAGATGATTTCTTTATGCCAAAAAACTGATTCATTATCTGACGTAGATGCGTTTTTTTAATTCAAAGTTCAAAATGACCCTTCGGAATTGTTTATGATCTGATGGTTTTTCAAACTTTTGTTACTGTTCATAATTTACTTGAAGTCCAAGGCTAGCTTTTTTCGTCCATTGGCATGAAAGCTCAACGTGAGTCCTTCTGGTGCAATCACTTTGTTGACATGGTTAAGTGCAGCGGTCATTAGGACAGCTTTATTCGCACTCTTGATTGCATGATATTACATGGTGGCAACCACAGTCAGAGTTTTGGAGAGATTGGTTTTCTGTATACTAATTGAACTAAATCCAATAATTTCGTTGTAAAAGCTTCCGTAAAACCTCGATAGTCAGTATTCTTTCCTGGTTTTTAAAACCAGATATCTATGTACTGAATACGGTATCTTACCATCTGATAGATCGGGAAGGCTAAACCTTTACCCAGATTCGAATTAAAACCCAGTTGGCTTTATCGATCCCGGGCGAGCATTAAACCTATTCAGTTGGAAAATGCACTAGCTTTCCGTATATCCTTAGAACCCCTCATAAAATTGTTAATATAACGCTCATACACGTGCGGTGAGGTCACCTGCCAAACTCTTTTTCACCTTTGGAGATTAACTGTACGGTAATTCGACTAAAGACTCCCTGGTTACTCTGGCGTTTTTCTTTTTCCTATAAAGATAAGGATTATCAGAACTTACATGACAGAACTAAACCTGTAACTCTTTCTGTCTCATTAATTAATTCAATTCAGTTCGGATCACCACTAACCGTGCACTGGGTTCCATGGCTATGGTTGTTACTTCCTAGCAACTACCTCAAAAGTAAATAATGAAAAAGACCAAAACTATGAAAGTAGTGATAGGGACACTTCTTGTATTTTGTATCTGGTAAATAAAGAACGTTTGTGGATATAAAAACGTCACTGATTGCTATACCTACTCATATCCTCCAATGTATGTTACTTAAAAGTTTGATTGTCTCTTGGCTCCTACTCAATGAGTGTAACATTACATGGCCAAGTTCACTGGAAACGTTTTCAACACCTTGCTTCCATATCATGGACTGACACCTTTACTCATCTTCCAATCTTTACAAGCCCCAAAATACATTGCGCACGGGGGAATCCTGTCAGGGCCCATAGGCAACACATTTCGTAACTATCTTAGTTTGTGGAGCTTAGGTTTTTCGTCCTGTGAATCGATTCGAGAACCTAAGAATTATCACTCTCATAGAGGCTAACAATCGTATTTGTTCTTGCATGAATAAACGTAACTGTCGTCGCTTGAGATACAAAACACGGAAGTTACTTTGAGGTCAGACTTTGTTTACTAAAGAGCTTTGTGGTTCAAGTTCATCGGATTATTCCTGCAATGTCTGCCACGTTAGTGCTATTTTTGTTCAACTTCCCGAAGATCTCTTAGTTACCGTCTTGTGTACTACCAACGTTGGTTGTTTTTTTCACCGACTAATCATTTCCGATGATCGAACACTAGGGAAATTGTATCGAGGAGCAACTGAGTTCTTAATGCATACATTTTCTGAACACATCTTTTACTCATCTTTTCTTGGGCACTGTCTAAGGATCGGAATAAAAAGCCCTATTGATTTTTTTCCCCAATACTTAATCTACTTGGCTTTCTTTGTTCAGCGGAACATTGACATCATTCTTCTTAAGTTACTGTTGTTATGCGATGGCATGGAATTCTCCGGGCAAGATAGGAAACAAAACCCACCAAGTTTTTTACCGATCTGGGCATGACTCGTTTTCAGTAGTCTGTGTTTCATCAACAATAACACGTTTTCGATTTCAACGTCAATGAAAGGAAGTTGCTGCCTGGACAAGCTCACAAAAAAAAGATTCTTTATTTTGGAGATGCAAGCGGGAATCTGCTGACAGTTCGCTTCTTTCTCTCCATAATTTGGAAATAACACGCATGTTGAGAGAAAATCGTTGATACGGTTGTAAAATGCTCAGAAACATTGCATTTTAAAATCTGAAATCTATTAGCAGAATGTGTCTCCCTTTTGTTACGTTCAGAGCTAGGTTGGACGAAATTTTCCTAACTGCTTTGAATCGTTCAGGTATGCGGGGCGTCTGACATATTCTGTTGTTTACCGCTTTCTATTGTGTGCAATTTCTACGATGTACATCAGTTTTCACTCACACCCACACATATGGTCTCATCGCTTGCATTACCCAATAAATATTAACAGTCACCTGATTTCAACAGTTGAACTAAGATCTGCACTGCACCCGAGTTTGTTGTGCTTTCACTACCACGGTGGTATTATGGGTGCGGAATAATTAGTCTGCATTTTTGACTGGTTTTAATCATATGGTGAAAACTTTGTGAACACCATTTGGGTTTGACGATTCAGCGTGGGAAAAGCATACACATCTCGAATGGAAGGATGAGCCTTTCGTCTGCAGCTTTCAACTGGATTTTTGAGACAAATCAATTACCTGTGTGAACGTTCAGGTGAAGAGCACCTGGGTGATAGATTTAGAAAATACGAATGCATGATAATTAGCCACTTGCTTCCGTGAGCACATGGAAGCCTCGTGCAGTCTTGTTGGTTCCCCTTCCCGGAGTGCAGCTGCGAGGTTGTGAATAACTTCTTCCCTGTCGATAAAAATCTCAAAGCTTTCTTCACTGGGACACATTGAATTGAAACTTTGGCTTTGGCAATGTGCGTAGACGGGAATGACCCGTTTTACTACACCAACAAGCAACCGATTGGTAAGTGGTAAACTACATTATGTATTGTACAAACATATATATATATATATATATGTTGTATGATTCCTCATGTAGCAACAAAGCTTAGCTCATGTATACAGATCACGGAAGTACAGTACAGCAGTTTCTTTCTAGGTTAGGAATCATCAGCAATGCACAACCATCGACGCCCCCCCCCCAACTGGGATTCGAACCCCGGTTGGAAGATTGTGAATCGAACACCTTAACCACAAGGCTAGTCGGGCTGGCTGTCAACAGTTCAGTTTGCCTATGCACCAAACGATGTATCACCGTTCCTTCACTGGCTTTCACTGTTAGCAGCGCCTTTCCAACACAGCGGTCTACTCATATGATAGGCGACCTAGTATTTCACGTTTCACCTTAGCTATATATGGTCGTTATAATGAAACCTATTCAAGGCCAAAACAAACCATAAAATTTCTCTCATGATGAATAAATAATAACTTTATTCCCTGCTAATTTGGTTCCGCGAAGTAAGTCTTACATCAGAAAGAAGGCAAACTAATAATATTAGAGCATGATTATATATTGCAACAAGTATCACTTTCCCGTAAATTTGGTGATTTACGCAATGAAAGACCAATAACTTATGACATTTAACCGTACAGTAAAACGGCTCGAGTCACAACTGAGAGTGGTAGAAGCAATACGTGGCCGTTTCGTCATTCTTTTTCGTAGTCAGCCTGGTAATCAAGTTGATAAGTGAGTGAATTACAATCATTCACCTGGGGTTCAAGTCCCACCAAGGGCTTGAAGGACCTGTCCTACCGGGATTCCTAACAGGGATGGAACAGCTGTACTTGGTTTCCATGGTTTTCAATGGTGAGTTGAGCGGCAATACATTCTGCGTAAAAATTCAATATAACACCAAGTTTATTGAATTATAATCCCATCCTAACACAACTTTCCAGGTAACCAGTTTATTTGTTACTTGGCTCTTTCACTTAGGTGTTCTCTTTTGAAATCGACAACTCTGATATCTTCCATAGTCTTTAGCTGGACTTCCAAGCTAGAAACACCTGGTGGCCAGTGGCTAGTATTTCTGTGTTTATGATGTCAGCTAGACTTGGGTAGAAATTACCGCAATTAAAAATGCAGTATAGGCAGAAAGAACCATGTGATAAGCAGCGATCTGAGCTACCAAACAATTTCCGTGTTCAAAATATTTCGTTATTCTGACCTTTGCATGAAGTGAATGCAAGTCAAGTCAGGTGTGAACTTGCTCTGTCGTGAACGTTATCGGATTTTTCACATCACTGGCAAAAGATATTCATTTTTTCAGCTCCAGTTCTTTGATTGCGCTGTTCAGATTTTCCATTTGGCGATTGAATCACTGTGCACACAGTTGAAAATGTTTCACAACAACGACTTATTGTTCAGTTGAATTGAGACACGAGAACTGATTTGGTTTGGTGTTTGTAGTTATTTTGTGGAAAACAAGACATTATTATTGTTAATGAAATTTTGGATATACCATATTATCGACATTTTACGCTAGACACCTGGACTAATGATGACCACAGTTCTGTTGTTTCTCGCTGTTCTCTCCTTTGGTTTTGTTCGCCTTGATGAAATTTTATTCGATTACATGACATCAGTTGTGTTTCTTTTTTGGTTTTTCTTTCAGCTTCTTTGTGTACTCGATTTCGTTCCAGGAATAATTTGTCGTGATGTGAGAAAATTGCTCACGTGTAATCAGAACGGATCGATTGGCGGAATTTCAACAAAGCATCAATTCATATATTACCGGATAGTTAGCGGAAGCAACTAAACATAACAACAAAGTGAGTACGGAACATATGTATAGTTGCACGTTGAATCTTTCTATCCGTTTTGAGGTATTGACACGTGATCTGTTCTGCAAAGGGCAAACGTCTAGCAAATACTCGGAAAGGATGACTTTGAGCTAATAAACTCTGACCGCTATTCGCATATCAGTCAGTTTCAGATGATAAATGTCTCGTCTTCAGAGCTTAGACAAAAGTGATCAATTAAATTGACATATTCTCACCAACTCACCCAGTTGGGGGAAAATAAATCATCATTTAGCTTCCAGGAGATAGATCATCGACAAGTTTCTGTTTTACTACTGAAGACTGAAGGGGAATGGGGCGAACGTTTTTTCCATTCTCGACTCAATTTTTCTATCAATGCAGCAAGTAATGTGTATCAGAACTTTAATCGCTAATCCTTAAAAGGGTGAGAAGTGCTATTTCATGAGCACTGTAGCAAGCAAATACGCCGATTTCGTGATCTTGTGTTTTGGAGTTATTCAGGTGTCCTTTCACTGTTCGTCACCTGTCCACTTTCAGTCCTTAACTATTGTAAAACAATCTGATATCTCAATTTGCCAAAATTGTATTGTGAGATGGTCTCACAGAAAGTTCTATTTCTTATTGCTGAACATAGACTGCCTTCACCAGAAGTATCTTGTATAACAGAAACTTATGATCTACGTGGTTGTAAAAAGGCAAACATGTATGAATACCTTTCGAGTAGTCAAGTAGTAGCACACTGCATATACATTAACTTACTTGTAGCAAGATTCATAGTGCCCTTTCAGCTTTTATCTCACCACTGAAAACCATGGAAGTATTGTCCAGCTGCTTTCTGCATTTGGATTTTTGAGAGTCATCAGCGGTACTCACAGAATGAACCCAGTGCGGATTCGAACCTAGGATGAATGAGTCTGAGTCGAGCACCTAACCACTTGGCTGCCAAAGCTTGATTTTACTGTTCTATTTAATATAGACTGTACAAATCGTACGCACTAACAACTCACATCCTGTCTAATAAACCAAACCATCTATCTGAAGCAACAGTGGTGTGTTTATCTCTGAAGGATTCCACTCATCAAACACCGGCTCGGCAATAGTCAACTCATCAGCTTTGTGGACTTTATACTGTGAAGTCCCTGGTTTGTTTTTTGTCACCGTCGGTCAATTTCCTAATCGGCAACATTCGGTTTACCGCGGCCTCTCCTAAAAATATTGCGCACCATCGCTTGATAAATAAAGGAAGAAAGTACTATGTATTATTTGCCATTATTATGAAAAATATGTTGGACCAATGGGATCGTATGGTACGAAGAAATGGATCCTGACTTGTTTCTGGTTGGGAAAGTACGAGCTGAATATCCGAAACACAGGGACAGGTGTGAATGCTGGATGAGAGTTTCACAAATAACTTCAATTTCGGAAAAATAGACTTCATCACCAGAGTTTGATTCACCTGGCTGTTTTGTCCCCGAAACCTTTCTATCTGTCACGCAGTCTGATCGGACCCTCTAATTGCTGACTGGGAGAGAACAGTTTCCAGATATTCGCCAACGAAAGACTGTTTCTTCCTTCGTTCTCTGTCTGGTTCACACACTATCTCCCTCATACTCTGGGTATCTGGTCCCCTAATCCCCAAGTGGTTAAGAATGACTCAAAAATGGCCGTTTTATGGCAATGCTGTGCACGTTCCATGCGCCTTGATGCGACGGTTCATTCGAAAGCATGAGGGATGCCCACAAAACGACCGTTTCATGACTGAGCTGATGCTCTTTCGTTCCATGTGCACAACCAGAACACAGAGTGAACTCAATTTTAGCTTAGGATCTTTCTCGACGAATGCGATCATCCGCTGGCTGTGTTTTCTTTTTTGAATAATTTGTTTTGATCGACAAAGTTGAACCAGGGAAAGCCTTTTTAGACAATAAGTAAAACTGCCCCGTTGATCGCACAGTGAAAAAACTAGGTTTAAAAAAAAATTCTAAGTAGACCGTAAAATCGGTTAGCCCAATGGTGACTCCAAGGGGACCACGTTACTTTTGGTCCGATACAGGTTTTGTTCTTCTTATCTATCAGTTGTTGTTCTTGTTGTCGGAAACATTGAGTTGTATAATTCCCCGTGGATACAATGAACTTAACGAAACACTACATAATGCCGTCAAACAAATAATTCATTGCCGATGCCAAATCGGTGATGAGAAATTCCAATCGCGTTTTGTGATAACAAGTAAAATTATGGCAGTTAATTATGGGGCATTTAGCCTAACACTTTTTTCACCCACGTAAATGGATCAGTCAACAGCAGTCAAGTGATAAACTTTGGCGATGCATGGAACTTGTATTATTGCTTTCATATATTTCGTCACCACTGTTGTCGGTCACTTCTCTGTCCATCAGTCTTCAGCTGGTCGCGACCCAGTGCTAAATATATTGAAATTTCTTTTGTAAATTAGGGTAAATACATTTCGTTAACCTTATTCTCTTCACATATTAATTAGAAAAATCGTCATCTTCTTTACTTACATAATTACTTCCTCAGTTCCTCAATTCCATACTCCCTCACTTTCTTCCCTGCATTTCATTTCCCTATTTCCTCTCTTCCGCCCTTCCCTCCCTAACTACTTGCCTCCTTACTTCCGTACATCCTTACTGGATTTCCCACTTCTGTACCCCTCCCCACTTGACTTCGCCCTTCCTTACTCTTGTACTTTCTTTCTCACTACCTTGTTTCCTTAGTTCCCCAAGCTCCTTATGCCCTCACCTCCCCCTTCCCTTTTCACTAACTTGCTTCCACTCTTCCTCCCTCAGCTCCTTACTTTCATACTCCCTTACTTTGTCTTCACTTTGATCACCAGTGGTATCTGCCCTAGTTTCTGACTGTTGACAGTTCGGAGGTTTGAACCTTACCATTGTCACCAGCCTCTGGAAAACGACCAACCCCATCCCGCAATCGCTCCGACTTCAGTTGAACCAGTGTTGTACCACAAACAATTCAAAGCCTCTCACGAAACTCACATGGCGTCTGATTGTACTTCTGACTAGTAACAAGCATTCGAACAGTTGTTCAGAATGACTTGGTGACCGGTTTGAAATTATCCCTTATCATTTTACTTTTTAGTTCTAAATTTCTCACAAAAATGTTATATTTTGTGATACTGCAATGAGTAGCACGTGGAATATTCATGAATTCCAGCCAGAGTTCACACGTTTATCTCTACGTTTAATTGTCTAGAATTATTGGATTTTTCCAGTTCGGTCATCGGATTCGTTGCAATCAGAATACGTCACTTTAGCTATGCTCCCAGCTCTGTCTGGTTGTCTGTGGACCTATAGATACAAAAGTGTGAATCCAAATGCGAAAACAAAAAGGGCTGTTACGAAGTTGAAGGCAGTGATAAAGTTTAACCTGATTAACCAGCCACTAGCTTCGGCCGAATTCCGGACAAGCAGAAGAGAGGTGTGGAATAAGTCTACAGCAGTGAACAAATTGACGAAAGACGACGAGAAGATCTTGTTTGATTTCACGGTCAACAAAAAAATGATTGGCATATGGTTGATTAGTAAAGCGCACTCGAGTATTCATTCGGCTGCTAGCCTGTAAGGTTTTTAGTGATAAACTAGATAAGCTGCTAAAAACTGGCAGATGGTGAGTGATTATGGCGAATGGGGCATGCGAAACACAATAAAGAATTAACTGTCAGCTTTTGGTTCCAACTGGATGAGTGCACCGGACATCTTAATTTGTACTTGCATAGAAACGAAAAGACGCGTTCATAAACGAGGGACTGAAGCAGCTTTTGAGGCTATTGTGTGTTCACATTTTGTGGTCAATTACCAAAAATTCACACATTTTGTCGAGAAGATGTTTAAAGTAACCATTCAATAATTCACTTTCAGTTACCTTGAATTCATCCAATAGTGAGCCACTATAAACATCGCAGGAGGAACGGAAAAGATAACCGCGAAAAGCGCATTAACCTCAAACTCGATTCAAAAATCAAACCTCTTCGATTTACTGGCAAAGTAAAAGGTATGGGAAGGACAAAAGAATCTACATCTGTAATCTCATTTGAATTGTGGGGAACGTGCATGAACGGAGAGTTCATTTTTGGAATCACATGGTTATTCTTTCGAAAATGGGCTCTTCGTTTATGCACTTTCCATTCTATTCAAATGAGACTGCTGCGGTAGACCAACTGTGAAGTGCTCAAGCATAGTGCTCTTTGGGCAGAGGGCCACCGGGCACACATACCTGACCAGGCGCAACAACCGCGAAACCGGTCATGTGCTTCTAGGGCAATTTTGTCCCGTCATCCAAATGCACAGCCATACTACTTATGTCAAAAGAATCGGCATGTTCAATTCATTATCAAATTGAGTAGACTTTTAGTATTACTATATGTGATTAGGGAGTAAATGGTGTCTTTGAGAAGACCCATAAAGGAGAAAAAGCTGTAAGTATGGTCGTATTCAGCCTTTACTTTCCGCTCCTGACGTTTTACTTAGTGCTAGACAACACCTACGGGGACAGTAGTTTATATTACGTGCAAAAACCAGGCAACTCGGCAACAAAGTGGGTCGATTTATTTCACGTCCGAAGATGGAAACGAAGCATGCATAACAAGTGTAATCATGTGGCACAACCGACAATTAGGAAACCTACGGTTGGATGGCGAAAGCCTTCTCAATGAAGCAGCGAAGACTAAATAGTTTATTATGCAGTAAATCAGTGATGATTTGTCTCAAATGTTCCAGACATGCTTCCTATGATAGTTTGCGTACTTTTTCACGCAAAGCATACGAGGAAGCTGTAGTCAGGTCTTTAAAAATGCAGAACGTGTGTCATGTTCCCCATCCAAAAGCACGATCAGTTTGGTCTACAGGGCGATAGTTGGGAATCCGGTCGAAAACGGGCATCAAGCTGACCTAATAACCGTTTTCAAACTATTTCTAGAAAAACCTGGGGTCCACAACGAAGGATTACGGGAGATGATTCTTGTGAAATCTGAGACCATGGGTATTCAAATGTTGAATGTGAATCAATCTGCGCAAAAAGAATACTCACTTTATCCAGAAAAACTGAATATTGAATAACTTCATAGAAAAGGGTATCAATATCCATGGTCTTATTCCTCTGATTGTTTTTCTCCCCACAAAATTGCTCTTTTACACACAGACTTTAGGTTACATCTACAAAAGTGTAGTAATTTACTCCGTTGTTTTCAAGAGGCGGCTGTTGTTCCGCCTATTGGAACACACCGCTAATCTGTTCCCTAATCAGACGGTGTTCGTATATTCGGTTGGTAGACATTGTGGAATACTTCCAGATGCAGTCCCATTCCTCTTTTCGTGTGATAGATGTTACGCATGAGTACAGAGAGCACAATGAATAGACGTATTGAGTTTTTCAGTCGTTAAGTAGGTTCTGAGATTCCCCAACATCTGTTTCACCGTCCGTTTGGACGAGTGATGTTTTCGATTATTCTTTAGTATAGCTCCGGAAAACGTTGATCTTGTGTGATCAAAGTCGAAACTGGGGCTATTCAAGAACAATTAAATCTAAATATATTCATATCTTCTGTTCTGTTTTTTGTTTGTTTGAGTATTATATGTTTTGCTGATCAAATTTAATATTACTGATGAAAATTAATTGTGACATCTACAACAGATAGTTGTGTTGGTGTTAGTGTTCATATTTGTTCTATTCATTCGTAATGAACGCTAACAAAGGTGGGGGACAGTTCTGTCCAGCAAAGTCACACAAATGTCTCCTAGAAACGCACTATTCAGTGAAGACCTTTCCCAAAGGTTTATAATTGTGTCATTGGAGAACACATTTGCAACTTGATACACTCGAGATAGAGTTGAGGTGAAAACATTCTAGAAATTTGTGTCTGCACCTATTTTTTTAAACACCCCTAGGAACCGTATTAGTCCAGATTATAACAATAAAAATTCGCAATATATCTGATGGTCCTAGACAGTGTAGTAAAATAAATGGTCCGGGGTACATTGGGCGCTATGATATTTTTTAGCGAACCCGCATAGAAGGGTTATGGGGAGGTGAATACCGAGTGATTCCGCTACAACTTATATGCAATACATCAACATTCTGGACAACCAACCGTGGATACTGCACAGGGGCGCAGATATCCGGTCATTCTCAACCTGCATCACTTATTTATGAAAAATCACGGCAGCGGGAGGTGACTGAGTGGGCGCAATCCTCAGCCATTCTATGCACTTTTTTCAGGGGCATATTCAGACAGACTTATTGACCTGTGGCCGACAAAAGTTGTACCGCAGGAACAGATGAGAATAAAGGCTATGAGACTACCGGACGAGACCTGACGTAGTTTATCCCCAAGCATACTGATGGCTCAATTAGAAAATAAAAATGTACAGCTTGACCGCGCATAACGTATACTGAAGATAGTTTGTGTATGTGCTAACGGTACCAGCGTGTCACCTTCAGATGCTAGTGCGACGGACTGACTTTTTTATACGAAACGCCAGTTCTTGTCTGATCGGCCACATTATTTGGGTCTTTGCTTTGAATAAAGATCTTAACAACGATTCGAAAATTCCCTTCTGGGGTGTCGTTGGTGTATATTTTCTTCTGCCCAATGATTCACTCTCGCGAATATGTCCTGTTGAGAATTTAGTGGGGCAAACCTGTGAAAACCGATATGTTGTTCGGCCTTTCTTGGTTTCTTCCTGAAACAATTCAGACGTGTGTCTAAAAACTTCGGAGTTCTTTCTTTGTTATTATTTTGATGTAAACTTTGAGTTCCAATGTAACATTTCTTTGTTATTTTTGTGGGCCGAATTTTTTCCGTATTCCGAAAATTCCACCCACCCCTCTTTCGTACAGCTAACAAATTAGGGTTGTTCACTTCTATGTACATTGTCGAACTTTGTTCTCGGTCAGTAGCATTCCAATCCATGTACACGTCGAGTGTTAGAATTCTTTATTTCCATCCTAAATCACGGTACGAATCAGCTATTACTCTCCAGAAAAGGTGTTCTTTGTAGTACGTTCAGATATAAGTTCAGCTAGCGCTGGCATTGCTCTAACCGTTCCAATTTGTCCGCAGTCTTACATCCTTTGGTCACATAATGAAGCCAGCCACCTCGTTGTGTCCCAAAAACCGTTGGACAGTCGTCACTGGAGGTTTCACTGTGAACAAATTCACACACACGGGCTGGTACACTCGTCACCGATACCACAGTATACCTGTGGCTTAACCCGGAAATATGCTACTGCTTCATGCCAATGCAGCGTCTTTTCGTGGATTAGTAAGCACCACCAGAACCTATCGTGTATTGGGGTTTGAACAGTGCTGCGATTGAAGCCAACTCTGGAAACTACAATTTTCTTCACGATACCGAATACTGTCATTGCTAATTTCGGATCTGTGCTGGCTGTTGGAACACATTCACGTAGCAAGGCGGGCCGTGGCTAAATGGTCATTGAGGAACTCGCATCCTGAAATCCTGGGTTCGACTCTTGCCATCGCTGATCACTTTCTAATTTCGACAGCCGCTTTTTAGCCTAGTCCCCTTCGCTACAATTAGTGCACAATATCGTTCAATATACAAAGGAAATAGAATATTTCTCAACTAACTTTCCTGAATTTCGCTTATGAAAAATCTATCCGCCAGTGATGCACGTCATTGCCATTGGGATGGTCAGTTGAAGAATATTTTTTGTATAATGCGAATTAGAAAGTAGATGGTGTAATGGGACATATAATAAATACTATTTAGAGGAAGATTACATAAGACCTTGGCAGTGAGACTTTGAGGGGAGTTGAACTAGATCGGACACTCCCAGTGGCAATTAACTTGGTGACAACGAAGTTCCCAAAATAGCATCTATGTCCATAGATACTTGAGGTACAACTCTGAGATTTGCTGTTCAAACAAAGGCGGAAAGAAATACCAAATGTTTATGGCTTCTTTACCCAGGCCTAAACTTCCTGAAAACGACTTAACTTTTTTTTTTTTTGGGGGGGGGGGATATCACTTTCCACTAAATGCCGTTAAAATCACCGTTTTTCACAGTGCTTCTGAACGAGAACTCTTAGGTGGACCGGGTTTGTATGCTGATTTGTCAACCTACCACTATAACCAGTATACACACTGATTTTAGGCGTAAAACAGATACATCGGTTTTTCCCGGAAACTGTGTCTGAGAGGGTACAAAACACTAATGAATCCACCCCTAATCCAAAGGCAAAATCACAAAACTGATAGACGAACTCTGTGTGCGGGAACAAATTCACGGACAGAACAGAACCAAAATATTGCCTTCAGTCAGGTCAATCAGTATGAGTTGGATACTGGATTTCTTTCTTTTGTACAGGACAGTGCACACAGAATCGTCCGTAAAGTCTCATTCTTTACCGGGAAATCAAATCAAACCTATATACGTGTTCATCTCTGCGCCTGTTGTGTGTGTTCCAATTGGAGTCTAACTGTCTTAAATGGTGGCCGACAAATATATTCATCACTTACAAGTTAAGTAGGCTTCATGGTGAAACAACTCTCAAATATATTGATGTAAGTTTAACCGAAACGCTTTAAGCCAAGATGAGTCATTTCGAATTGACTGTAAGTGTTTCCTCTAAATAGAAATCGTGCATTGTTAGAAAGCTCTGTTCCTGTTGCTGTATTTAAGGACCCGCGAGACACCTCCCTGGCTGCCTGACAAGATAAACATGCTTCCGTCTCTTAAGGTTACATGTATGAATATTTGTTCAGATGGCTCAGGCAGTTTGGTTGATGATAATGAAAAGACGGGTGAAAGTGCACTCAGAACCATAAAAGCAATTGGTTGCGCAGTTTAAAACACTTCTCTGCCCTAGTACTTTCACCCGTACCATTCGGCATCATTCTCCTCTCTATTCAAATCTAGCTTTTCAGTAACAAATGGATTTTCGGTTGGCTAACTATCCTCTGGACTCCACCTTTCACTCACGAACGCTGAGTCTTCTGATTAACCGTGCACTCGGAAGCACTAGACTGGGGTTTCGCTGCTGTCAGAGCTCATCAGCGGTGCATATCCTCGGCTGCACCCAAGGTTCGAGTCCGGTCTTTTCACCTTCGAGACGTGTGTGTGTGACCACCTTCCCACCAAGTAGCTGTCCGGGATGATCCGAATCACCTAGGTAAGTTTGTTTAGATGTCGTCTTCTATGAAAAATAAATGAACTGTGCATGAAAATATTCAGCGCTCAACTCAAACCTTTGTTAGAAATCATCTGCTTGCATATCTACCAAGGCCTTTATGGAACCTCAGCTGGGTCAGAGGGGATTACGATAAATAGTCATTGGTGGTATGGGCCTAAATAATTCCTGACGAATCACATCGTGAACAAATAAAACCTCCTTTCGAAATGAGTAGTATGGCATTGTATGTGGATGACAGGATAAAAACTCCCCGGAAGCACATAACCGGTTTCGCGGTTGTTGGCGCTCACCAGGTATGTGTGCCCGATACTCCTCTGCCCAGTCATCCCCACACTCGAACCTTCCACAACTGGTATACAGCCGTAATCTCATTTGAATCGTTTGAAGCTTGCACGGATGGAGAGTTCATTTTTAGAACCACACGATCTTTCTTCGGAAGAATCACTGTGTGTGAAATGAGATTATAGTAATTAGCTTCCTGCCCACACCGAGTGATTGATCTCATCTCATTATTTTGTTAGGCTCTTGATGCGAAGAAATCTTTCAGAGAAAGCGATTTCCGTACTGGAAGTTAGATCGAAGACCACAGATGGATGAGTGTTTAACCGTGTTAACAATAAACAGTAGGGAAAATAACCTCGATAACTTCTTCTCGACTGCCGAGTTTTATGACAACATCAAATGCTCTCTTGACGGAGGACGGAATGTTTGTGAATGTCCAATTGAGCCATCAAGAACACATGAAACCCTAACTACCGTAGCCGCCGACGAGAATAGACAGTCGAATAAGATTAACATTCAAAGCTTTAAAGTGTGTACGTTCCTCTTCAAAATCAACCCCATCAAATAACCCAAACGAAAAGGAATTTGTTCCGGATATCGGAAACATTATTTGGCGCCGAACATTGTGGAAACAACGAGAACATGGTATACGGACACCGAGTTTATGGCGTCAATAGATCTGGAATCGTAAATCAAATAGAAACCAACTAACTATATATGTGTGTGGGGGGGGGAGAATACTCTGTCTAGTGTGTGTACCGAAGAAACGCAGTGCTATTCCCCACCCCCCACCTCACCCCACCAAATTAGGTAGAGTCAATCTCACTGAACCGGAGCGTGTTGTATTCCTCAAAGATCCAAAAAATCAATCTCCAAATAAATAAAGTCAATGAGGTTAGTTTTTAATTGAATTTTAGTCTTATTCGAGCTAGATAATGTGAGTCCAGGAGACCTGGACTATCATCACGCCCCCATGTCTTTCGCTAAGAATTGCTGTTTTTTTTTTTGGAAAATAGATTAAGAAATTGTGTGCACATACAATTCATATACGGGGACAATTAATCAACCAGGTTTACTCGTCTCGTGTAAAACAGAATGAGGCTCTCGTATCAAAATAAAATGTATGTAGCTTGGTTTTCAATGTTTTTCATGACGTATTTCCCTTGTCTTTTGTAACGTAATCATTAAACAGTATAAAAAGCGGGGGGCTTTGTTGGTAAGAAATCGTCAGAGCTATTAGTGAAAATCCATGGAAAACAATTTAGATAATGGGAAATCCAGTCACGTTTTTCGCATCCAAAACTTTAACCCCAGGAAGTGGAGTCGTATCAGCAGATGCAGTATGAACTGAGCTGTCGCAACACTGCCAGTCTGGTGTGAATAATGCAAGTGAATAACCGGTGATGCTGAACCACCATTCTGATGATACGCAGCAACTGTCCTGGTTCTAATCCCGTTTGGTCATCTCCCAATGGGACAAACAGCACATGGCTGATCCAAATGTGGAAGTGATCAATTATGAATGCCGCAATGGAAGCTCCTGGAAATACGCAGATCAAAGTCAGAACTGGGTTGTATGGGCTCAGTTGTATTTTTCAATCGGAAAGAGTGACTGAGCTGGAGTGAGGTGGATTTATTCAAGCATTGCGCATAAGATGCTCCCACCATTTACCTTTGAACGTCGGTATAAACAAAGAAATATCACACAAATGGACTTTAAAAAGCATGGAACAACAAAAGTTGCAAAAACCTACTACGGTAACTTTATGTGGTACGTTTAACATAGAGAATTCAGTTGAAGACAGATGTACTTTAACCTATTATGTGATCGATAATATAGTTTTGATTTTCTCGCAACTAATACAATCTTTCAAATATAGTTCATTCCACTTCAGATTTTGTTTGCGTTATACTTCCAAGGATTTTATTAGGCAACAATTAGATCGAACTCCGTCATCTATCGACATTTAAAGCACTAATGATGATTACTCAGTGATCCACAACTTGACTGTTGATTGCCGATGTGTTTCGTCAAACATTTCCCACCTGTAAAAAATACAGTAACCTGCAAGCCAAACACAAATACATTCCAATGCTAGTTTGCTTGTCCTCCCATTTCAGATTACGCAACTCGGTTAGTCTAATTCTAAATCATAAAGCACATAACAATACTGGTAGGCATTGCTGTACAAACCAATCAGAAGGCAGCAGAATGGTGTGACTAAATGTTTGAGTTCCAAGTTGCTTATGCTATCCAGCGGCCTGATTTGAAAACAACCAGGCGATTTTTTAGGATTTGCTATCCACGTGACCCAGTGAACGTCAATACCAAATGAGGAAATGTGGTTGGGGATAATGTATGTCGAGTTACCCCAAAACAGCTAACGCGATTGTCTTCAGAAATGCAGTACTTGGAACAGCTTCGAACAGAACAGCCTCACTCAGCAATGACGGACTTTCGTTTTGCGTCAGGGTTCGTGGTCTGACAAATCATTTTGACAAATTATGGATTTATGTTACGTGTACTTAGCTGAGAGATGGAAAAAATACACCCTTCCATGGTATATAAAAGCGACGCGCATCTATTCGAGGATAACTGAGTCGGCTGATCAAAAAGAGGATTAGAAATGGGATGCACTTCCTCTAAGGGTTCTCTCCGCAAGATATCACATCTGGCTCCGTCAGAAAAGTCCTGGCGTTGGATTACTTCCTGGGAACCGCAAAAGTATCTCTCCCAGTAAGATGTGCTGCGATGTATTGTAATACGCGTGATCTGATGATCTTATGCTGAGCGGGTGCTCGTGTTGCTTTTGTACGAGGCCAATTCAATAAGTGCTTGATCGGATCCCGACAGGCAAATTACCCGAACACCATTGTGGAAGTTTTTGGCCTGATCGCTACCTTATTGATTTGGCTCTAGTGTGGGGTCGTTATTTACCTTCTAAGGCAGTTCACAAGAAAGCTATCCAATATCCTTCTTACCTCGTAAATGATGTTTAAAGTAACGTTTACTTGGTCCATCAAGAGACGGTGTTCAACTTCACAAAGAGCAAACCTCAAGTTCTCTTTGAATGATAATGAAAAACTAGTCTGATACCCCCGAGGTTTCTAATCGATCGATGAAATCAAGAAAGATGAGTACTCTATACTAAACAAATGCATGTTGAACACCTTAAAAACTGTGATTTGTGTAACTTCTGTGGGGAGATATTTCGGAGATATCCAGTACTTCACGTATCTTGTTAGCTGCATATCTGGTGGTGTCGTTAGTCCGTGGAAGATCCAGCCAGGAATGGTTATTTTGACACCCAACCACACCTGTGATCAAGCGGATGATGCCAGGGTACATAATATTTTACACCACTGGTGGCTTTCCATTCAGTAATACGCCTGATAGAGGCATCTCTCCTTTACGGCATTACCCAATGGCGATACTTTTCGTTGAAATCTACGTGAGAAGTGTTCAGCTATTTCATGTAGCTTGTTAGAAACCGTCACCAGTTGTTTCAATATATTTTAATCAATCTTTATCTATTTCCTTTTCATATGTAGTAACGGAACCATTTTTCAGGAAGGGGATCACGACCAAATAGAAATTGTTAGTTGAGTAAATTGGCTGGTGGTGAGGTAAAACTTGAATTCATTTTTTTACGGATATCTTTGTCTTAAATCTCCTATACAGAAGAGATTTTCTTGTAGTTAGCTAAAGGGAATGCGAGTGTGACAGCTGAGGCAATTAGCTGTTGCTGGTTGCAAGCATTGGCTGTTAGTTCACAACCAGTAATATGCAAGCACGCCGTATGGAAAGATGCTGAATTTATTCCGGGCAAACACAGACATGCTCTAGAAAGACTGTGATAAATTATTACGTATGTTCAGTAGTTATATGCTCCGCTGATTGCGTTTACTTTTGTAAAAATCAACTTTAACTTTCATATTAACACTCGTTTTCGTTTCATTCAACAATTTCATCGTGAACTAGTGCAGGGGGTTTTTCATATCAAGAAAAAACCTATTTGCTCGAAATTTGCCGTTTCTGGTAGAAAGATAAGCATTTTGAGTCAAATACAGTAGAATTTTGGTGAGAATAGGCAGATGTTGATCATCCCGTGGGGTTTGTGAGGAACAGCCATTGTCTGCCCATCTTTGTGCTCACTTCAATCATTTTTGCTTTACCAGTACAACCTGTACAAACGCACTGTTTGTGGGTTTGCCAACAAAAATCCGAATTATTGTGAGTAAACTCAACCTTCCTGTCACGTGTTCTCAAAGTTAGATGCGCTTTAACCAACTGTGGATTGGACTCTTTTTTCTGAAAAAATGACCGCCCTGTTGTGGTAGCTAATCACTTTAGTCGAATTCTGTGATAAATCATCCCCTCGTGAATGAAGAAATCTGCCAAGTTCACTCAGCCCACCTTGGTCAGGATGATTTGCAGTTAACCGATAGTGGTGTACCACTCGGTTCGGAAGGTTTGAAAACCGAAGGGAATTCAATCCAGGTAGAATTTTTTTAAGGAAAAGAAGATCTCGACCAAACAGAGTGTGATGACATTACAGTACCAACCGCGTGACGAGTAAGAAAACCAGCCTGACTCACCTTAGTGATCTGAGGTGCGAATGGGCGCATTTCTGCATACAGCATTGATGTGTTGTTGTAATCGATTATTCAAAATAGAACATATTAGTCGTGAACGGTTTGAATCTACTTGACTCGAACAAACCCGTTTGGTTGAGCAGAATGATACAACACGCAATGAGAACTATCCGGTAAACAAGCAAATACTTTTGGGTTTCATCCTGAGGATGTTGAATTTATGTACGTATTTCTCAGCTGTGCTTTTGCCGTTGGCATATTTCCTCCATGAGACAGAAACACGAAGAACTTTCTAAAAGTGTGAATGCTTCAATGTATACCTATAACGGTTGCGTTGCCCGAAATGCAATCAGAAGACAGAAAACTGCCTGTGAAGTGTATTAGTCCTTTAACTAATACTGCATTTATACAGGCATGAAATACATCATCATCATCACCATCGTACAGCGTTAAACCTTAGGACAAGCCCCACTGACCACTGCCTTTCTCACCATGTTGCACATTGAATTAGAAAGTATGAATATACAAGATGGAGAGGGAGTGGACCTACATGGGTGGGAAAAGGAAAGAGTGCCCTAGTAGGAACACACGGAATACACAGTCTAACTGTACAAACGCACATTGATCAATCATTCTGATTCGATAGGAAGTGACAACACGATCGCCACTGTTCACGATTTTCCCTGGCATATCCTTCAGTGTCTCCAACCAACTGGTAGACGGATCTTTTGGATCCCAACCACGAAGACGTAAAGCACCTACTTTTCCTAAGTTTGCTGTACATTTTCTCATTCTTCGCTGCAACACCATTTGTTGACCTCCACGTGGTTTTTTCCACTCCTGAGGAGGAACGGAGAATTGGACACGGTACGGTAGACGTGTGTTTGCCATACGTAACAGGTGCCCGAACCAACGAAATCCACTAAGCTGGATACTCTGTGACAGAACGTTCTCTGAATTAATACCCAATACTCGTTTTCCGACCTCATCATTGCTTACTCTGTCATTTCATCCAATCTTAGCGATACTACGCAAGCCTCGGTGGTCAAAAACCTCAAGAAGGCGAATACCTTCAGCACGCAGACCCTAAGTCTCGGAACTATACAACGGTTGCATGAAATACGAAACGGAACGAGTGAACATAATTATTGATCCATGAGCAATATAACTTAGTGGGCAAAGACTTGCCAAATATTGTCACGTGATGTGGGGGCAGAACATACGCGCGAGACATGAGTACTACGATAACCAGCATCTGTGCCTTTCCTAAGGTGAGTCATCCTCATGTGATGCATTTGTTTCTGTGCGGAGATGCGCGGATGCTGATTTGAGATATACATTGAACAAATAAACATTGATCGGACAAAATGGGTTTTCTCTATTTGTATATGAATAGGGCAGAATCACCACAATAACTACTCACAGAGGCAAATATTGATGCGTTTCATCTCCTACAGAGTTTGTAATATGAATCTCGGGAAAAACAAGTTCTGGATCATCCAACCACCTCCGAAAATCGCGCTACTACAAAATTGGATGGACCACGAGCCTTTCTTTGTCCCTCTCTTTGGTCAGTCTGAAGTAGTTTCTCCTGTAGACGGGTCAGTTAGATTTAAATATGGAGCAAAATATGCAATTTAGCCCATCCTGTTTTTCTTCATTTTTCTCCCATCACTTTTTGTCCAAACCAATTAGAGTATCCAAACTTGGCATGCTAGTGTTTCACTACTAAGACCAAATATGTACTTGGATTTCAAACATGGAACCGATAATTTGAATAGTGCGGGAAAAGGCTCCCAATAGGTTGCTAAATGCTAATGAATCTTTACCTAGCTCCATGGCGAAAACTACCATTTGAATCATAAAAGCAATGAACTTCGCTGAAGCTGAGTCAAAAACAACTTCCAGGTACGCTTCCAGTCATATTTCGGATGGTCTTAAGTTTTCTGCTATCCCATTCATCGAGGATGGTTTGCCTCATCTAGTACAAAGTGCCAAAGAAGCTTCCATTCCCACAGGCTCACCTCACTAACAAACTCCAAACGTCTTTAATTTGGTTCAAGTCTGGTCTGTGAGGGGGCTAGTCCTTGTTCTTGATGTTCTGGTACAACAGCTACTTTATGGTGAGACTGGCTGTATGTGTGAAGGCTTTGCGGCGTTGAAATTCTGAGATCTCAGGTAGAATTTCCGGAATCATCTAGAATAAATATTCATCTACTGTTCCGATGCCAGTCGATGGCGTGCTTCCCTTAAAATAGCAAAACCCAGACCATGACGAAACCACTACCGAAGGCTTGAAGGCTGAAGTTCAGCTTGATTTTCCTGAAGTCGTGCCAGTAGCACATGATTTCATCAGGATCGTAGAAACTAAACGTTTTATTATCGGCAGACATCACGATAATCTATTCGGCACTCCGAGTGATGGAATTTCTGGCACGTTCATCTCGACCTTCAAAATAGCGCTCACTCATCGCTTGCAGTGATTTCATCTTTCTGTAATACCGAAGTGGTTCAGAGTGTAGGGACTGTTACAGACACCGGAAACTTGAGTTCAGTTTCGAGGACTTCTGCGGCTTCGATGAGTTCGTTAGTAGGTTGGAAGCACCGCGCAAGGGTGTTCTGGTGGGCCGTTCGGAGATTCTTTTTCAAATTCCGCTTTTTTCCTTGATTGTGAGCATTCAAAAGTTACGAATAACTACTATAGATCTGGAAAGTTTTCTTGAAAATCTGCTGCACGATTATCTCCGAGTCTTTGTATGCCATCATTTTTCCTTGTTCCACTCTGCGAGTCTTTGCCTTTACGCCATCCCTCTGTTTTCGTAAATAAGAAGTCACCACTTCTAACCACATCTGACGTGAATGGTATTCAATAACACATTTCAGAGTGTCAAAAGTGAACCATTACTGACAATAGTCTTTGCGTCTACAAACCAGTTCGACCTTGTCATCATTCTTCCCGGTGTGGATTTAATGGCATTTCACACCCTGTTACGAACCTTTTTCAGGATAAGTCGAATCATCTGTTCCGTGCTTAAGATCCGTATGCACCTTTGGTGTAGTAGCCGGTTGACACACTAGCACGCCAAATCTGGTCACTCTAAATTGTTTGGATCGAAATTAGTCGGAGAAAACAGAGAAAAATAGGGTGTTAAACGACATTTAAAGTCGGTAACCCGACGTTGTCGGCGGAAAATTATAAGCCGACGTTTCGGTTACCGTAAGTAACCTTTTTCAAGGCCGTTTTACAACCAATTGTAAAAGTGCATTGAGAAGGGTTACTCACGGTAACCGAAACGTCGGCTTATAATTTTCCACCGACATCGTCTTGTTACTGACATTATATCTAGTTTAACTCATCACGTGATCCATCGTTTTTTTCGATACCCTCCTAACCTCATTCAGCCCTGATATACGGAAAAATAGGGTACTTTATTAGCATTTCATACACGATATAGTTGAACTACAACCCACAAAATCAGTTTGATGTGGCTGTTACAATTGAGGAATTGCAAACAATAGTCAGTCACATTTGGACTACAGTGAACCTATCGCAACCGGTTCTCCCTTTCATTTTACCTCAGTCGTAAAATGTGGGACATTCTTGCGGAGCAAGTACTGAAAGACCTCACCAGAAGAGCTGATGTCCAATAAGCAGAACACGGCTGAATTCCAGTCAGCTTGAGAAGCAAAATAAAGGCAACAGGCACTGAGGAAACGTTGTTGTTTTTGTTGTTCTTAACGCAGCACTAACCGTTTGGCGTCCCTAATAACGAAATAACGGTAGTATTCAGGTGGGAAATTTGTACAGTCACTTGGGATGTGTTCCTCACTTTGTCCTACATAGCTGACACACGGAACATGATTGTCCATTTGTAACTCGTATTTCGGTTCATTTTCTATCGCTATACTGAAATTCGGTCTGAAAAACTCGAGAACTATGTGTAATTGCCCAGAATTGTAAAATTGATCATTCTTATTGGGATTCGTGCATGTCATAGATGTCACACACGATGTGACACTGAGTGTGGTCTGCCAACTGATACTCAAAGTCACATCAGGGTATTCGTACATTGGACCAATCGGTGATGTTCGTCACCTGACCAGATTACATTATAACGAGATGATATACACCATTATGTACTTTTTTCGACTTTTCCAACCCCACCACATATTGTCCTGTTAGTATTTAAAATGGGTGACTTAGTTTTTTGTTCTCCATGATTTCTGTGGGAGTAAGAGGATAACTTGTATTTCGACAGCCTCCTTATGTGGCATCTAACCGATCGTGATCTGGCAGCTTTGGCCTCAGAGAATAAATGTTCGAATTTCTTTAGTGACAGGTATTTCGGTGGTAGATAGTAATCCACTGTCATCTGGCTCGCTAGTACCTGCAACCTAACGGGACCTTATACTGTTTTCCACCTCAAGCCTATGGGTAATGCCCACCGGTTGTTTCTAATGGCGTATGGAAAGCAACATTCTCCGTGGAACATCTCTTCCCCCACTTGTGCACAAGAAAATAATTTAGAAAAACCCGGTCAAGTAAACTGTTAAATAGTAATTCAAGACTAATTATGCCTGTGTATTCAATTGGAGGACACTGGATGATTTACTGAGAAATCCCACTGGATGCGTTAAATTAAGGACTTTTCTGCGATGATTGCTAGGCTTTAGTATAAGTTGGTAGAGTAAATGATACTATTCATTCGAAAAATGTTTTGGTCTTCGTTTGGCAATGTTCAACCGAACACAAGATTTGATTTTTCACGCTGGCAGGATGGTACACCATTACATTTGGAAGTCCATATGGACATCAGCGTAGATTTTAATTTATATCTCGAACAATATTCCTCATTAAGCTCATAACCAGTTCAATCGTATATTTTGGTCATTTCTCAGGTGAACCATCGTACTGGAGCACAAATGCGTAAATCTCATGATTTCCATAAACGCATTTGCACACGACGCGTTCCTTTCACATTAACAACGAACGTAGCAAACACGAGTAGTGATGTATTAAAAATCCCCTTTAGGTAGAGTGGCCTGGCTTGTAGGAACCCCCGACGCAGCCTCATCAGTTTGCCACAGTGCTTCAACGTGTTCTTTCCATCGGACGCCTCTGATTAGCAAGAAGGCACAAATGCAGCCACACCAAAAATTGCCAGTGGATAATGACCATTTTGGCCACTCCCGTTTGTCCGTAATTCATCAGCCACCAATGTCACCATTATTCCCCAAAAGCTAAGTAAATCTCACATCATACTCCGTAACACAGTTCTCAGACACAGGAATGAAATCTCCGACCAAAACGTTTTAGCCGTGAAACCGTGGTTTTGGTCATGTTAGCCCCTTCCGTCCGAAAGAGAGAGAAATCTTTTGTTATCAACACGGACTGATGAAATGTAACTCCCGAAGAATACTGGGGAAAGCTTTTTTATGGATGGCTTGTCTGAAGCTGACAGAGAAGAACGTCAAGTTGATGAGGATTGAATGACCGATTTAGAAACTGCACGGCTTCCGCTTACTAGTTCTATGATCTAGATAAATTTACCGTAGAAGAGAGTACGCGGGAAAATACTGCTACTCAACACGCGTATTCCGTACCAGCTGGCATTTCGTTCTCCATTCAGATTTGCTTTACCAAGAAAGAATGCGCAAAACAAATCCAGACTATTTTCCCCCAACATTGGTTTTGACCGTTTCGTGTAAGAATAAAACCCCTTGGGGGGGTAAGTTGTTGATTCAGATCGAGTATTTGCCACTTTTTTGTTATTTGTTGGTATCTTGGCCATAGACTTTCTCTCGGTGTGCATCACTCACAATATCAGAAAGCCAGTTTTTACCGGGCAAACTAGCTACAAGATATCCAGGTCAAATCCCTGAAGGACGATTATGTTCAGTGTGCGACTCTAAACTGATACAAACCACTACGAGTACACTAGTCATTTTACAATTTGGTAGAACTTTCGGATTGTTGTGAAAGGTTATTATACTAATAACTGTGTTGTTGATAGAAACTGTAACTAGCAAGCTTTTCGGTTACCGTGGATAGCATTCCTGAACGCAATTTTGATTGCAAAATTGCTTTGAGTAAAGGTACCAAAGGTTACCGAAACGTTGGCTAATTACTACATCCACCAACATCTTTGTGTTAGTAACACTATAACTTTAACAATAAAACAAAACACAGCTCATCAGATTTTCCATATAATCCTTACTTTTGGATTATATTCTAAAGTGATTCCTTAAAAAATAGCAATAAATATCTTCTTAGGAATAACTGGAGTATCTATCTTGCACTGGTTAAGGAACCATTTTTGTTCAAATTTATAACAATTGTTTAATACTGCCCTTATGGATGTTTACGTGCTCTGATAAAGGAGTTCATTTCATTTGAACTCAGTTCATTTAGTCTCTTGGTTTGCCCTTCTGTGCTCTGTTTTCCGTTGCCATCTTCTTGCATCTTCGAGTCAAGGGCAAAACGAATTGAAGATTAAAGTGAAAAGAAGCAGAAAGCAAGGTAAGAACGGGAAATCACGAAGGCAAAGACTGAGTTCGAATGCAACCAAGCCACTGTTCGTGACACCTGGTAGGTTGGTCTCGTGAATCCCAACCCGGGAGTCGAACAGGCTCTATAGGACCAAGTCCACTGGTCAAGTTACTGACAAAAGATCTGTGGTCGGACTAAGAGAAACAACTGAGGTCATTTTTCAGGCTTCAAGAATACAAAAGGATTGGGGCTATTTGTGGTATTCTGCATTCACTGCCAACCGAGCCTTTTATTGTATTTGGATTTGTGTGGATTTTGTAAGTTCATGTGCTGCCATTTCAGTCAAAATCACTAGCTGCAGAAAATCACCACGCTTGGGCTGGACAAGATATCTGAAACAGAACACAAATGAGCCGAAGTTTGTGCACTAAGGTTAATCCAACAATCCAGTTACTACTGCTCTTTCTTTCGTTCTTCGTAGTCGAGCAGAGTACTCGACAGGCAATTTCTTGCGAATGACAAAGCTAAATGGGATATTCAGAAAAGTAGGATGTGTCTTCTGATGGGCAGTGTGTGTCTACTGTCCCAAAGTATCTTACGGACAAAATTTGAGCACGATTCAGTGTGTCTGTAGGTTTGTTTAAGACCAGTTACGTAACGGAGATTAAAACAGCACGACTGATTGCCTCCAGACTGCACAATGGAACTTCATCTTCTTGTTTCCGAGGACCGAGGATTATTATAGGAGAAAAATATAATAAGATGGGAAAACAGTGTTGCAAATAAGTAGACGAAATCAATCGTGTGGTTTTCAGCTGTCTGACTTTTAAAAAGTGGAAAAATGATTGCCAAGGTTTCCCAGATTAACTGAATTCGCAAAGATCACCTGAGATTGCCGTTTTTTTGTTCACAGGTACGTGACAGACTAAACTCTAGAGATCAAACCACTGTTATTAGTCACATTGTCCCCAGAGAAAATTGAATGTGAGAGACAGATTAAACGTGAAGTCTGGCTGACTTTTTCAGCTTTTGACGAATATTCCATGAACATATTAAAATTCCGGGAATTTCAGATGATTTAAAACAGAACGGCATATTTTGCGAACTTTGAAGCGTGGGCGGAAGAGACAGTAAATAGTTCGCTGAGGTAACTGAAAAAGCCCATGGGGAAGGAACAGATCATCGGAGTGGTTTGGAATAGTTGATCAAGGGTTAGGAAGAATGTCTAGCTTATTTGATACATTAAAGTTTTTCCGTGAAGTAGTTAGATAACTAGACAGTCAACTATTTTAGGTTCTAGTCTGAAGGGAAATTGTGACTTAGGAATAAAAACGGAATCGGAAGAATAATCGGGAACAATATATATTGGTTTGTCACAAACATACTACTTTTTCTCCAAAGATTTGATGATAAAGTGTATTATTGCCAATAGGGGCCTGGATGCTACATATTGAATATATTTTATTGTCTCCTGCTGTTAGTCCCATTGGGAAGTGACCGACTGGGATAGCCCAGTGATTAAAACCAGGACAGTTGCTGTGTGGTTCGCGCTTCGTCGACTATGCACTTGCGTTGTTCACATCCACGATAGCTCAGCTCGTATAACACTTGTCCGTTAGGCAGAATATCACCAAATCGGTTCCAGCTAGCGGTGCTGGTGCAGAAAATGCTAGCAAAATTTCTATTTTTCCCAATAATTTGGTAAATAAAAGGGAGCTGGAGCATCTCAAATGCATCCAGTTTGTTTATATGAAAACTATCAGTGGTCGTGCAGGGCGATTGTATGAGATGGCAGACGCATGAAGATAGCCTTCTCGGTCATTTCCAACGCGGTAGGCGATAAGGCTAATAAACATGCAGTGATAAGTATGAACTTGTTGGCCTTTTAAATTGGAATAACTGTAGCACATCTGTCTGAGTCGGTGCTCACACGGAAATTGATAGACTGATTCACGGTGAGTGTCATCTCTTCCGCTGAAGGACTGTATGTATAAATTTGTATATATCCGTAATAAAGCATCTTAACTACATTCTTTCATAGAACAACTTGGAAGGTATGGTGCCGGTTGACGGGTTCGTGAACGCTGCGTTGACTTTGTCTATACTTATCAAATATGAATTAATCTTGACCTTAGTATTATCGTGGGACTTGTAGCAACACTCATTGGAGAGGGCCTGACCTACACGCGTATACAAAAATAGCTCCCACAAGGCAACAGAACCCAAGGGATGCTTTCCGGGGGTAGGCTGAAAGATTAGCATAACCAAAGAATAACGACCCAATAGAGGGAAACCATGAGGCCACATTTCTCAGAGATCTGTTATGGAGGTTTTTATTATATGAATAGTAGGAGATCAGATTTTGAATACAATTTATCATGCAGATTGAACGATTACCTAACTATTAAAACCCAAGGAAGTACCACACAGCTCTTTCCTATTGTGTCCAAATTCAAAAAACTGTTGAGAACCAGCACTGATGGCGTAATTATTAGATGTTTGACCCAGGATTATTCAATCCGGGTTTGAATCCCCGTGGAAGCTTGGTAGGTGTTCAACTCTGACGGGTCCCAATTAGGTAATTATTCTTGGATGAGACACTGCTTGAAGGAAACTCTTTCGGCTTCAATTGCACGTTTTGTGGAAAGACTGCGAATAGAATTTTGGTCTACCTAACTGGAGACAATGACCACAGACAGACGCCAGGGGGTTAAAGTGAGTGTAAAAATGTTCGAGATGATTTGCGATCTTTCCTCTATCAAGAACAGAGTTAGCAGAGTCGAATTATTCTTTCTATCTCTCATATTTATTATACGACAAAGAACAACATTCCAGAGAGGGAGCCACAACCAGTTAAAGGATCCCAATCGGAAAAGTGGTCGGTGGTGCCGCGAATCGAACCCGGGTCGCTATTGACCCAAAATCACGATATTATTCATTTTTGGCCATAAATTGCGGGGACAAAGCCTACAGCGGTTATAATAAAAACAATTCAGTAGAGATTTCAATTCAATATGGAAACACAAAATGATACTCAATATTTGAAGCAGACAATAAAGCCTCATTGCAAATAGCAAATTTTTGTGTACAGGTTAGTAATTATTGTGCTCCTATGGCGAGAAATTCATGTGAAATTCCAAAAACTTAACGAGTCAGAAGATTTCGCTGTTAGTCAGGAATCATATCAGACTTGCTAAACAAGAACAATTTGACGCATATAATAACTGCTCTCTCGGTCTATTTTCTGTCTAATATTCCATCATGCCGGTAAAATTCCAAATCATTCAGCCACTCGTGTGCGCCAGCCACATTCCAGTTGAGTCGGGATTCCTTTACAACGGTTACCCAGTTACCCAAGGGAATGTGCAAACTGAGGATTCCCCATAGATATGACAGTTCTTTTAAAAAATGAGCGAATGTTATCGCTGATCAGTGAGATCACAACTATCGTTTAAGGAGTTGCCATTCAAAGTCATTTGCCAATCGGCTCGCTTACTTTTCTTGGTCCAGCCGAGTTTGCTTGATTCACAAAATGCATAAGTTACTGGAAACATGTATAGAATTTTGGAATACTTTGGGCGCACAAAATCATTTCCGTGGGCTAGAACGATATAAAGAGATGATATTCTTCACAAAATAATGAAAAAACATTCGTGGTGGTGGGAGAGACAAATATCACGCAATTCCGTGCATGCGCAACTTATCCATGGTCATTCCGCTGTATCCCTACCAATACATACAACAAACACGATAACTGCCTACATAGTTCCAGTACAAAAGAAGTGTGAAAGAAGCAGAATTGCAAACAAACATCATTTTGCTGGAAAATTAAAAGAGAGCTTGGGTAGTTTGTTTCACTGTTTCGAGGCTAAGCCGATAGCCCACTTGCGTTGCCTAAATTCATCCCGCAGGCGAAAGGGATTCCGATTAGCAAACTGTTCAGCCTAACTGAGTTTCATGGTGTCGGTTCAATAGTCTTTAGTCTGAAGGGTGTTCACGGAGCGGGAGCCGTGAATTCTTCATCACAGGTGTTGTGCTGTCGATTTACTAAATGATTTTCCTCTTGTTGTTGAGATCGTTGCTTATTACTTAGTGTTAAATCTTTGCTCGGATATGTCTTTCTCTTTGACAACAAGACGACATTAGATGGAGTGCAGCCTTTCAAGTCACACTGGTCTATTTCGATTGGTTTTAAATACATTTGTGAAAACCCTTTGGACAATTCTGAAAGCAGAGATTGAGATGTTTTGGTTGTGACACGTGTACGTGTGCGAAACACTAAGGTGGGTTCAAGTTTATCGGCTACTTACAATCCATGGAATGTGCCGAAAATCAGTCTGGCTGTTTTACTTCTACCAACACTAGTGCTCCTTGTACCGGCTAGTTTAGGTGATATTCTCAGTTGGTTAATTCCACAATATTTTGCTTACGCGTCAAACAATGAGCAACAAGCACATTTTCCGGTATTTTTATATATCTATGAGGAGTAAATCAACTCACACGAGTTTCATTGTTTTCTCTCCCAATCCCCAACCCCCGTCCCTGGTCCCACTGCTAACCCTTATTCCGTATCCCAACGACTGAATGATGTGACCGAAATAACATCATGCGAAACATTCTGTGAGAACCAGGAAAACACACACACATAGAAGTGGGCCGGATTTTGTTTACAGAATTGCCGTGACCCTCAATATCAAATGTGCTCGTTTATTCCCGTAATGCACACGCGTATGGGCAGGGATCTCCATCAAGTGTACTTTCCGTGGGACGAGTATTCAGAAACGGTATAGTGTATATAAAATATAATGATTATGGAGGGAGAGGCATTGAACCAAATCCCAGGGTGACCGATGGAAAAATAATGAGAACGAAATTACTATTTATGTTCTATGAAAGATAAAACATTCCTCCAACATCAAGAGAAGAAAAGTTCTCGATAAGTCTATATATTTCACTATATTTATCACTGTATATAATAAAGCAAACTTATCCTTAGAGGAAGAAACAGATTTGATTCATTTTGGATTTACTTTTCTCAATGATTCACGCAAGAAAATTCTCATATCAAACTAATATTCAGACTGTTCATAAAACCAAAAGAAAATCTATTCATCCTTCTTTCATTGGTTCCAACTTGTCATTTCGAAAATTTCTATTGCTTTGAAAATCAGGTGTGGGTAAATGTACTCATTATCTAATTTTGCAAAATGTGCAAAAGAGAATAAGCGGGAAATCTTGCTTTTGTACTACCTTTTTTACGTAGTATCTTGTAATGAATATTTGTACTTGAGATGCTCCATGCACGTGACCCACCCATCCAAATTTGCACGGATACATCTCTAGAGCGTACCTGATTTGTGGTAAACTACATCTTTTGATAAGGTTCAAACACTACCCACCTCTGCCTATTTTCTGTAGGTAAAACTTCGGTCACAAGCAAAAAGTCCAAATCAAAACATTTTCATTTCTTTTCAAATTCAGTTTCATGCATTACCCAATGAGAGTGAACAATAATGATAAATTATAGAACAACATAGGTGGACAAATATAGCAATGAATTGATATGTCTACCTTAGAGCACTATAATGCATAGTTGATGCGCACACTCTGATGATTTTTCGTAAATATCCATCAAAAAATTAGTAAATTTCATTGTTTCAAATAATTGCACCTTGGGAAACAGTAAAACTAATTTCGTGAAGTTAACCAGCAAACAGATTGCAGGGATATCAACAAATAATTATTAGGTGGATGTGAATGTAAAGTCCCGCGAAAGACCTAGACTTCGAACTCCAGAACGGAAGTTTACGCCGGTTGGGTAGTATTTTCCAGTATAAAACAATTCGAAATGACCGCTACAATTTACAAAAGAAATCACAGCTTCATGTACCAATACTGAGAAACAATCGAATTTGAAAACAAAATGCCAAATTGCCACGATTTGTGTCCAGGACAATTTCGTGGCAACTCAAATTGGTACGTACTGCACAACGAAAATTCAAATGGGGTCCACGAATGGCAATCGTGTGAGAGTGAGTGAAAAAAACACAAAAATAAGTCACCGTGGTACAGATAAGCTGAAGGACAGTTCTTTTTTCGTCACATAGGAGGTTTCCATGATGAATAGCAATTACTCCGACTTGCCTTACCGGTGTTGTGTTCCTTGGCGCGTAGACAAAATGAACTGTAGGGGTCCGGTCATCCTGAAGTTTTTTCATCAAAACATGATAAATTATGTATATTGATGATTTTTCGATATCGTTACCATGCGTTTATTCAAACACTGTAATACGCCGAGATGTGGATCACCATGCCCATATTTTTCGGCGTAAATGTTGATGCTTGCCTTTGCATTTACTGAACTCCGGCTCATCGAGTTTTTAACCTTTTTATTTTGCAGCTCGTATACATGCAACTCCCACACGGATGAGCGCTGTATCCCGCGTACTACAACACTGATTGTGCCGCCGCACACTGAGCCCAATTCCGGATGCGTTTAGTCATCCAGTTGCTTAACTATCATTCTTTCCGCCCTATGAACGAATAGAACCAATTGTGATGCACTTGGAAATTTGTTCAGTACACAGTTCAATATTCGTGGTTTGATTAAGATACATCAGTGCCCTGAGTAATGAAAACAAACTGCTCAAGATTTTCTCTCATTTATGTTGAGTATTGTTGCTTACTAAGTAGCCGAATGTGATTTTACTTCCCAAGATAGAATGCTCTGAGGAAAATAAGCTGAACGGCGTCAATGTATGAAAACATAGTTAAATTGATAAAGAAGACTATATAAATTTTCCTAGATTATATTCAAATAGGTTTAATATCCAAACAGTCAGATAAAAGGGTTTTCATCCAATATAGCTTTCATGATTGTGCCTATTTGAGAAAATCAAAGAGAATTCTTTCAAAATCGGAAAACGACATAACATGTAGTTCAGTAATGTTTCTTTTCAGCGACTGTCTAACTTACCGGGAAATGGAAATTTCTGTTTTGATCAACATTGAATTTGATATCAAAGTCGTTTAGATGCGCTTTGGTAACCATTCATTTTGTTATCACAATAACAAGGAATATTGTTAATAAAATTATATATCATTACAATATAGCCGTGGAGATGACCAAAATTGCACTACAAAGGCAGATAAGATTGCATTTTCTACGACAGATTTTGTCCAATGTTCTAACGTGAATATGGGCATTGATTGTCGGATAACTGACAGAAAAACTTCCGTAAGTAAATAGTTTAGAAAGAAAAACCCTAGCATATCGAAGCAGGAGTACAAACTTCGTGTTTCCATTATTATCTCAGTCACTTCAAAGTAAATCATTATTGTATCATTTTATCTCAGACTCATATTCCGTCATGATTGTGCCAAGCTGAAGGTGGCAAAAAATAGGGATTCATCTGAATTCTGAGCATATTTGCTCGCTACAATAGACCAAGCACCGAGGGTTGTTGTTCTAGAACGTTATCACTACTTGCTAGTTATTGTAGATACGTAGAATGATGTAGTCCTGAGTTGGTGCTGTCAGGTACGAGAACAAAATATGCTCATGAAAAAACCGTATGCATGAGTTTCGATAGTACTTATAGGTGTCCATCCGTTTGTCCATACTGAGGTAACTTGGTGCTGTTTTTTGCCCGCCCACATATAGTTTCCATTCCTTGACTCTAGGTAAAAGTTATCATCCTGCAATATGCACCAAGATGAGATGTAGCTAAATTGTCCTGGACAAAAATCATTCAATATCGTAATGTTGACTTTTTCAAGAGTGTCTCATACAATAATCTGATCCGAATGGTAGAGTCACCTGCTTCCAAAAGACTGGAATTCACGGCACGGACGCTGTCCCTACTTGAATACCGTGCTGTGATCTGTGCCGTCTAGTTGTAAGGTTACGCAGCAAACTTGAGACATTTCCTAATTGAATCATACAGTTAAATCTGCCAGCCTTTGCCTTATAAGCAGCTTCGAATTTCAAGATACAAGTATATTCAGCTGATGAAGACCCATTGATTCGAACGGAAACCCAGCTATGCGTTGCTCAAAAATAGCAAGTGCACTTGGTGTATGCTTTATGCTGATGTGATTTGGGTGCTGAGACGGAATGATCCATTTGCAACAGTTTCGAAGCCTCTTTTCGTGGCCCCAACCGGGGCGGCTTTTGTGAGTGGATGGGAATTTCACTGAAGTTGACGAAATATTACATTTTGAATCAACTCGACAATTCTCAGATCTGCCAAACCGCACTTGGAAGAATGTCTGACCTGGTCAGCATTTGTCCATTGAAGCACAATGTTTCTGCAATAAGGTACAATTTTATGAACTTTATGGTTCAACGTGCATTACCACACCGATTGATTCTGTAAGTACCTTGGTCCAAGTGAGATTTCCAGGTTTCCACTAACGGGTATTCCAAAGGAAGATGAAAAGATAGAGGATATGTTTCTCTTGTAAAATACGATGTTTTTCATCATAATCGGAAATATTTACCTCACTAATTATCCACACCAATATTTTTTGGAAAGAACAGAAATTCAAGAAGCTTCTGAGGCTGACAGATTCCTAAACATTCCAACTGACCTTCGGTCTCCAAAAATGTTTTATTGTTCTCGACTAAATAATCCTTAGTGTCCACATTATCCAGAAAAGCAAGAGAAGAGAGATCTTAGATCGCTCCAATATTGCATGTAGTGAAAATCCCGCGTGAAACAGGTTAAAAAAGGAAACCACCTGATGAATAATGATTATTTAAGATAAAGTTCAACGTCAACACTTGTTCTACTATCATTGTCATTACTGGTTATTCGGTCCGTCCCTCCCAAACCGGGTTCCACTTCATGCAGGGCCGACAGGAATCAGACTGTTAAGCTCATGAGATAGAATTATCTAGACCAAGATATTATCACAGTCAGGGCCCGGTTGACACACGATTTCTGGAGACCCTCATCAGGCCCGAAATGTCAGGCACCAATGCATATGATAGACGATTTAGATGCACTGGTAGCGGTCATCAACGCATATTCTATAGTTTTTCCGAAAATTTTGCCACTTCCAACGTCTAGTTTTATACGGACAGTAAAAACGTACTGGCATGGCAGTATTCAGCTGCCAAGAAGGGAAAAGATGATCCTAGATGCAATGGACAAAGTCATATTTTCAATTTTTCATTCGAATTTATCCGAAAAATCCATTTAGAAACTTGTTTCCTTGTTTATTTTGACATTGGCTCTGAGGAAATGTCCCGATTGTTCAAATGCTTACTACTCGAGAAAATACTAGCGCTAACCTTCCCTGCTTATCTTTGAGGATGATTCCAACTTTCCTTCTACTTCACTACTATTCTGAAGTACTTTGCTGCCTGACAGATCTGTGTTCATACCATCTAGCTGGCAGATGACTTTACCATTCGGATCAGATTATTGTATGAGACACTCTTGAAAAAGTCAACATTACGATATTGAATGATTTTTGTCCAGGACAATTTAGCTACATCTCATCTTGGTGCATATTGCAGGATGATAACTTTTACCTAGAGTCAAGGAATGGAAACTATATGTGGGCGGGCAAAAAACAGCACCAAGTTACCTCAGTATGGACAAACGGATGGACACCTATAAGTACTATCGAAACTCATGCATACGGTTTTTTCATGAGCATATTTTGTTCTCGTACCTGACAGCACCAACTCAGGACTACATCATTCTACGTATCTACAATAACTAGCAAGTAGTGATAACGTTCTAGAACAACAACCCTCGGTGCTTGGTCTATTGTAGCGAGCAAATATGCTCAGAATTCAGATGAATCCCTATTTTTTGCCACCTTCAGCTTGGCACAATCATGACGGAATATGAGTCTGAGATAAAATGATACAATAATGATTTACTTTGAAGTGACTGAGATAATAATGGAAACACGAAGTTTGTACTCCTGCTTCGATATGCTAGGGTTTTTCTTTCTAAACTATTTACTTACGGAAGTTTTTCTGTCAGTTATCCGACAATCAATGCCCATATTCACGTTAGAACATTGGACAAAATCTGTCGTAGAAAATGCAATCTTATCTGCCTTTGTAGTGCAATTTTGGTCATCTCCACGGCTATATTGTAATGATATATAATTTTATTAACAATATTCCTTGTTATTGTGATAACAAAATGAATGGTTACCAAAGCGCATCTAAACGACTTTGATATCAAATTCAATGTTGATCAAAACAGAAATTTCCATTTCCCGGTAAGTTAGACAGTCGCTGAAAAGAAACATTACTGAACTACATGTTATGTCGTTTTCCGATTTTGAAAGAATTCTCTTTGATTTTCTCAAATAGGCACAATCATGAAAGCTATATTGGATGAAAACCCTTTTATCTGACTGTTTGGATATTAAACCTATTTGAATATAATCTAGGAAAATTTATATAGTCTTCTTTATCAATTTAACTATGTTTTCATACATTGACGCCGTTCAGCTTATTTTCCTCAGAGCATTCTATCTTGGGAAGTAAAATCACATTCGGCTACTTAGTAAGCAACAATACTCAACATAAATGAGAGAAAATCTTGAGCAGTTTGTTTTCATTACTCAGGGCACTGATGTATCTTAATCAAACCACGAATATTGAACTGTGTACTGAACAAATTTCCAAGTGCATCACAATTGGTTCTATTCGTTCATAGGGCGGAAAGAATGATAGTTAAGCAACTGGATGACTAAACGCATCCGGAATTGGGCTCAGTGTGCGGCGGCACAATCAGTGTTGTAGTACGCGGGATACAGCGCTCATCCGTGTGGGAGTTGCATGTATACGAGCTGCAAAATAAAAAGGTTAAAAACTCGATGAGCCGGAGTTCAGTAAATGCAAAGGCAAGCATCAACATTTACGCCGAAAAATATGGGCATGGTGATCCACATCTCGGCGTATTGCAGTGTTTGAATAAACGCATGGTAACGATATCGAAAAATCATCAATATACATAATTTATCATGTTTTGATGAAAAAACTTCAGGATGACCGGACCCCTACAGTTCATTTTGTCTACGCGCCAAGGAACACAACACCGGTAAGGCAAGTCGGAGTAATTGCTATTCATCATGGAAACCTCCTATGTGACGAAAAAAGAACTGTCCTTCAGCTTATCTGTACCACGGTGACTTATTTTTGTATTTTTTCACTCACTCTCACATGATTGCCATTTGTGGACCCCATTTGAATTTTCGTTGTGCAGTACGTACCAATTTGAGTTGCCACGAAATTGTCCTGGACACAAATCGTGGCAATTTGGCATTTTGTTTTCAAATTCGATTGTTTCTCAGTATTGGTACATGAAGCTGTGATTTCTTTTGTAAATTGTAGCGGTCATTTCGAATTGTTTTATACTGGAAAATACTACCCAACCGGCGTAAACTTCCGTTCTGGAGTTCGAAGTCTAGGTCTTTCGCGGGACTTTACATTCACATCCACCTAATAATTATTTGTTGATATCCCTGCAATCTGTTTGCTGGTTAACTTCACGAAATTAGTTTTACTGTTTCCCAAGGTGCGATTATTTGAAACAATGAAATTTACTAATATTTTGATGGATATTTACGAAAAATCATCAGAGTGTGCGCATCAACTATGCATTATAGTGCTCTAAGGTAGACATATCAATTCATTGCTATATTTGTCCACCTATGTTGTTCTATAATTTATCATTATTGTTCACTCTCATTGGGTAATGCATGAAACTGAATTTGAAAAGAAATGAAAATGTTTTGATTTGGACTTTTTGCTTGTGACCGAAGTTTTACCTACAGAAAATAGGCAGAGGTGGGTAGTGTTTGAACCTTATCAAAAGATGTAGTTTACCACAAATCAGGTACGCTCTAGAGATGTATCCGTGCAAATTTGGATGGGTGGGTCACGTGCATGGAGCATCTCAAATACAAATATTCATTACAAGATACTACGTAAAAAAGGTAGTACAAAAGCAAGATTTCCCGCTTATTCTCTTTTGCACATTTTGCAAAATTAGATAATGAGTACATTTACCCACACCTGATTTTCAAAGCAATAGAAATTTTCGAAATGACAAGTTGGAACCAATGAAAGAAGGATGAATAGATTTTCTTTTGGTTTTATGAACAGTCTGAATATTAGTTTGATATGAGAATTTTCTTGCGTGAATCATTGAGAAAAGTAAATCCAAAATGAATCAAATCTGTTTCTTCCTCTAAGGATAAGTTTGCTTTATTATATACAGTGATAAATATAGTGAAATATATAGACTTATCGAGAACTTTTCTTCTCTTGATGTTGGAGGAATGTTTTATCTTTCATAGAACATAAATAGTAATTTCGTTCTCATTATTTTTCCATCGGTCACCCTGGGATTTGGTTCAATGCCTCTCCCTCCATAATCATTATATTTTATATACACTATACCGTTTCTGAATACTCGTCCCACGGAAAGTACACTTGATGGAGATCCCTGCCCATACGCGTGTGCATTACGGGAATAAACGAGCACATTTGATATTGAGGGTCACGGCAATTCTGTAAACAAAATCCGGCCCACTTCTATGTGTGTGTGTTTTCCTGGTTCTCACAGAATGTTTCGCATGATGTTATTTCGGTCACATCATTCAGTCGTTGGGATACGGAATAAGGGTTAGTAGTGGGACCAGGGACGGGGGTTGGGGATTGGGAGAGAAAACAATGAAACTCGTGTGAGTTGATTTACTCCTCATAGATATATAAAAATACCGGAAAATGTGCTTGTTGCTCATTGTTTGACGCGTAAGCAAAATATTGTGGAATTAACCAACTGAGAATATCACCTAAACTAGCCGGTACAAGGAGCACTAGTGTTGGTAGAAGTAAAACAGCCAGACTGATTTTCGGCACATTCCATGGATTGTAAGTAGCCGATAAACTTGAACCCACCTTAGTGTTTCGCACACGTACACGTGTCACAACCAAAACATCTCAATCTCTGCTTTCAGAATTGTCCAAAGGGTTTTCACGAATGTATTTAAAACCAATCGAAATAGACCAGTGTGACTTGAAAGGCTTCACTCCATCTAATGTCGTCTTGTTGTCAAAGAGAAAGACATATCCGAGCAAAGCTTTATCACTAAGTAATAAGCAACGATCTCAACAACAAGAGGAAAATCATTTAGTAAATCGACAACACAACACCTGTGATGAAGAATTCACGGTTCCCGCTCCGTGACCACCCTTCAAACTAAGTACTATTGAACCGACACCATGAAACTCAGTTAGGCTGAACAGTTTGCTAATCGGAATCCCTTTCGCCTGCGGGATGAATTTAGGCAACGCAAGTGGGCTATCGGCTTAGCCTCGAAACAGTGAAACAAACTACCCAAGCTCTCTTTTAATTTTCCAGCAAAATGATGTTTGTTTGCAATTCTGCTTCTTTCACACTTCTTTTGTACTGGAACTATGTAGGCAGTTATCGTGTTTGTTGTATGTATTGGTAGGGATACAGCGGAATGACCATGGATAAGTTGCGCATGCACGGAATTGCGTGATATTTGTCTCTCCCACCACCACGAATGTTTTTTCATTATTTTGTGAAGAATATCATCTCTTTATATCGTTCTAGCCCACGGAAATGATTTTGTGCGCCCAAAGTATTCCAAAATTCTATACATGTTTCCAGTAACTTATGCATTTTGTGAATCAAGCAAACTCGGCTGGACCAAGAAAAGTAAGCGAGCCGATTGGCAAATGACTTTGAATGGCAACTCCTTAAACGATAGTTGTGATCTCACTGATCAGCGATAACATTCGCTCAGTCTTTACCACAACTGTCATATCTATGGGGAATTCTCAGTTTGCACATTCCCTTGGGTAACTGGGTAACCGTTGTAAAGGAATCCCGACTCAACTGGAATGTGGCTGGCGCACACGAGTGGCTGAATGATTTGGAATTTTACTGGCATGATGGAATATTAGACAGAAAATAGACCGAGAGAGCAGTTATTATATGCGTCAAATTGTTCGCGTTCAGCAAGTCTGATATGATTCCTGACTGACAGCGAAATCTTCTGACTCGTTAAGTTTTTGGAATTTCACATGAATTTCTCGCCATAGGAGCACAATAATTACTAAACTGTACACAAAGTTTTGCTATTTGCAATGAGGCTTTATTGTCTGCTTCAAATATTGAGTATCAATTTGTGTTTCCATATTGAATTGAAATCTCTACTGAATTGTTTTTATTATAACCGCGGTAGCCTTTGTCCCCGTAATTTATGGCCAAAAATGAATAACATCGTGGTTTTGGGGCAATAGCGGCCCGGGTTCAATTCCCGCCACCACCGACCACTTTTCCGATTAGGATCCTTTCACTGGTGGTGGCTCCCTCCCCGGGATGTTGTACTTCGTCGTACAATAAATACGGGAAATAGAAAGAATACTGTGATTCTTTGCGTGACGCATCGGCGCCCGAAGGATAGCACTCCCGTTGGGGCATGACCTCAAACCGATTGATCATTCTGATGTTTTCATGTATTCAGAGCTTCCTGCATGTGTATGGGCGCGTTCACGAGCTAAAGAACGACAGTGGAATTCCCACCGGGAAAACCGGTGCGAAAAAATGTGCACAAATGTGCTCGGTGAAACACTCATGGGGCGAACAAACCCAGTCAATTACTGTGCGAGAACTGGAAGTTGCCTTCTGACCTCGGAGTAGATTACGCAAATCAAATTGGTGATGACGTTAACTGCCGGACTATGAGGACAAAGTAGAACTGAGGGCATCAGTTTGAAAAGGCGGCAATAAGAGCATGGTTTACCAAAACCACCCACATGCCACTCAGTCGTGACCTTTCAATATTTTGCTGTCATTTCGAGATGAGGTTGGATGTTTGTTTCTCGTTCACAGTTATGGATCTTCCGTGGTCTGTGACAGGGAACGTTAGTAAGACCATGGTACAGTATAGTGGGGGGGGATCTACGGATATCACTGGGGTTCACAGTTTTCCATGATAACAAATCCTACTAAAATCTCGTCAGTTTATTTTCCTAGTTCGTAGTGAAACAATGGCATTTTAGCTTCAATCCAATAATTGTGATTACCGAGGTCGATTAATTGCTTGTTATACCGCAATGTATTTTTTGTGATTTGGCTGTTAATAACCGACTTCACGACTGAACCTCTAATGGGAAAATATTGATAATACCGCCGAAGCAGATAGACAAACTGATATGGACGTTAATATTGTTGTTGTTGACGACGGCACTAATCTTAGTGTTGCTGGTATCTAAACTGTTACCGTAGCGGATTTCGCACACAAAGATGATTATACTTGCAATGACGGTTACACACTTTCTCCCCATTATTCGTACGAGTATCGTAACCTCGATCTTCGTGAGGATGAAAATTATGAACTCAGGTTGAAGATTTGATTGTTGAAAATCACGTGGATCATAAAAGAAAGGTAGATGATTCGGCTTATAGGGATTTCGAGTGATTCTGTTACTGATTCCCCGTGGAGGTGATGATAGTTGTGAATAAAAGAATAAAATGATTTCGGCAGTGCCAATTATCTTGACGGATTTGGTGAAGAGAATTCTGGCTATTAGCCTGGTTTTGATTTTGGTTACTCGGCCCTGTTGCTAATGATGGCTGATCCGATGAAACCTGCCTCAAAGTCGTAACTATTACTTTATTATTGGAATAAAGCTAAAATGCCATTGTTTCACTACGAACTAGGAAAATAAACTGACGAGATTTTAGTAGGATTTGTTATCATAGAAAACTGTGAACCCCAGTGATATCCGTAGATCCCTCCCCCACTATACTGTACCATGGTCTTACTAACGTTCCCTGTCACAGACCACGGAAGATCCATAGCTGTGAACGAGAAACAAACATCCAACCTCATCTCGAAATGACAGCAAAATATTGAAAGGTCACGACTGAGTGGCATGTGGGTGGTTTTGGTAAACCATGCTCTTATTGCCGCCTTTTCAAACTGATGCCCTCAGTTCTACTTTGTCCTCATAGTCCGGCAGTTAACGTCATCACCAATTTGATTTGCGTAATCTACTCCGAGGTCAGAAGGCAACTTCCAGTTCTCGCACAGTAATTGACTGGGTTTGTTCGCCCCATGAGTGTTTCACCGAGCACATTTGTGCACATTTTTTCGCACCGGTTTTCCCGGTGGGAATTCTACTGTCGTTCTTTAGCTCGTGAACGCGCCCATACACATGCAGGAAGCTCTGAATACATGAAAACATCAGAATGATCAATCGGTTTGAGGTCATGCCCCAACGGGAGTGCTATCCTACGGACGCCGACGCCTCACGCACTTTTCCAAATGGAAACGCATCTGAACTTACACTACTGTTCATGTGGTACTCACGCCGGTTCTGATCACAATTATTATCACGGGAAATCTAATTTAGCCATGGAGGATTATGAGCTTTAGCTACTATCATGACACTGACCTGCAGGATTTAACTCAACTTGGTTCTGATGCTTATTAAGGAGTCAGAAGATAATGTTTTTTCAGTTACAAAACATATATACATATACATATACATATGCATATATATATATATATATATTTATATGCAAAAAGCCAAGAATTCTCCAACTGTCACTTTTTGAAACTCAGGAATGTCTGTAATATGCGAAGATTACACAGGTAGCGGAAAATTCGAAGTATATATAACATGGTTCATATAAACTCGAAGCCGAACCCACAGGTAAAAACCGTGAAGGCACCGTTTGTTAGAGATCACTAACAACGAACATCATCTGAGCCCCAATTAGGACTCAAATCCTAGGTGAATAGTCGTGAATCAAACTCCTTATCGCAAGGATATCCGATCTGGTTCCCAGCTGCTGATCACTTTCAAATTGGTTATTAAAAAAATTTTCTGTTGAAAACAGAGTTTGGAGGCTGGTTAAGTGGCTAAATAAGATGCCGAAAGCCAGAAAGAATATAGCAAGCTGTGCTGATTTCGTCTTAAACAATAAAGTTTTTAGGCTTATATTATTGTTGGGCAAATTTCGTGAACCAGTGAAGTACACATGTATTACAAATACATATGGCAGTTTGCTACGATTTTTGCCTCTTTTAGCTCACCTCACATTTGGTAATCAGTAGCAGTAGTAGTGGTGGTGGTAGTAGTAGTAGTGTAACCATCCAGAAGACGTCAGATAATAATTCGTTTATTGGATTCTCGGCATCAGGACAACTCTAAAACCAACGGGATAAAGGAAAACATCATTCGCATCTAGTGTACATGATCGATACCATGGTTTTCTTTGATACTGCGTATGTTCGTACGTCTTTCTTAGCGCCTTCTGATCTGTCTTTGCGGCTTAATCACATTGATTCCTTCTGTATCGATCGCGCATCTACTTGTGAGTAGTATATAACACTCGAGTACAGTAGTAGTGTCAGTAGTCGAAGTTCAGTAAAAATGTTTCCATCCGTCTGAATAAAAACGAGCCATTAGGCTGGTATAGCCTTATCGAAGGTTTATGAACTGTTCCTCCTCCAGTTTCTCCCCGCCACTTAAGATGACAACGATATGAGACAAAGTTAACCTGCCTCAGAGATTGTAGCAATAAGAAACGGTTCTGAGTTGTGACGGTTTTGATGACCGAGGTAAACCTGTGATAAATATGTTCACTGAATCCCCACAACTATCGGTATATGGATCGTCACATTTGTCCCGAAAGTTTAGAGAAATAATGGCAAAGTAAATTTGTTTTCATTCTGACTCAGTGGATTTACTCTAGCGATTCCGAATTCTACGTGGATAGATGCCATGATAGATACCATGAAGCCGCCCGGCTTGAAGTAAAGCCAGGAGAAATTTCTATCACGTGGGTTTTCCAACACAGAATTTGAGGTCTCAGAAGACTGTTTAAGAATGCCGGTGGCGATACAAAGTTATGTGATCAGAGAAACGATGAAAACGTTACACTAACAACAAGTACTAATTGATTGGTGTATCAACAATGAGAAAACATTTGTACTTTGAGGAGTTTTATTTGTCCCAAAAACAAGGATGAAGCAAGTTATATCATTATACTTAGAACCGGATTTCCGTTTTACTCAAATAATTAAGCACAAGGGAAGATTTGTTTGATTTACACCATCAGTACGTTTTTGGAGGCCCGCAGACTGTCCATTTCAAAAGTCTGGTGAAAAGCGAATCGGCTTTGTGTGATCTCATGTGTATTTATAAGTACACTTTTTTGCTTTTTGTATTTGACGTGGTAAACGGTAATGAATTTGGAGCCTAGATAAACGTCAGCTTGAAGCTTACAAGTCGAAGGAATCGGGCTGTATCAGGTGATACGCATTCTCAGTTAACACCATTAGGCCCTGTTCTGATTTGTAATGGGTATTTATATTTTGACGTATTTATGTTTGAATGACAGACTTTTGCAATCAGCATGCTTACATACCTGTCAAAATGTCCTGACAAAATTGGGATAAAACGAAGGAAATAAACAAAAACGGGTAAAGGAGATTCATTGGTCGAACACACAAAATTGTTTTTACAATTCCAAAATCCCAGACAAGAACACGAGCGGTATGAAACTAAGATAACCAAGTAGGGTAACAATAAATCCATTTTGCCAAGAGCAGGGTATGTACTTCTTTAGGAATTTGCTTTACTATTAGCCTATTGTGCATGTAACTCATGATCTTTAGACAATTACCGTTGAAATACTTCGCGAGGATCAACCATTGTTATTATTGGGGAGATGAGGAGATGGCTGGGCAGAAAAAGCTGGTAAATAATCGTCTGGAATAAAAAAACAGAATGGTTTGTTGGAACGATAAAAACACTACTTCGGAATTGATCAAACCAAATGGGAAAAATCAAATTACTCAATTCGAACGCAAATCAACTAACAACCGTCGAGAAAAATAACTGACCGATTTTTATTCACTCATTCGAAAGATAAGAAGAAATTAGGAGCGAGGATAATCTTAAATACCTCACGAAAACTGGTGAAATCGTCGAACTTTTATTTACGTCCTCTGGTGCAGTCCTTGTTTAGTAGAACTTTTAAGTATACTGTTGAGTAAAAACACTATAAGACTCTGAAGAGCAAGATGAACGTCTCTGTCTAAAGTGTTTCTAGGAGGCCAGAGAGGTTCTTCAATGAACTGGAAATTCAGTTCACTAAAAAATCGTCACGAATCTGTGGTTATTTCGTTCATATCACAAATAATTACCTTGTTACGGAAACAGGAAAAATGGGATGTGGCGAAATGACTGCGGGCAGTGTCACAAACACCGCACTAAGAAAATCAAAAGAAAACATTTCACATAAATTTGCTGGAACGGACTAGCCACAAATTGATATACTCCACCTCCACTGGCTTTGATCTACGAACCCCGAGAAAGGTGGAAGTTTTGACTTCAAAAGAGTTCGGACCGGTGACCGGAGTTGCACTAAGCACTCAAGGGAATTCGCCTGGATTTGATACTTGTCCTGGCAAACCACTGGACGACTTCGTTGATCTTCTTCAAGTTAGCACACCTATTCTGTCAATGAACAAATTAGAATGGATCAACTGGAGAAAATCCAGTTCACTTGACTACGGGAAAAGTCGTGGGGAACAGAGAAACAGGCTGTCTTCTAAACCTCTGTCTCCATCACCAATTCATCCGTACAACGGGGTTCAATTGAAAAACCATCAATCGATGAAAACAACCCTACAAAAACTGAAATAAGGCTGCACCACATTTAAGAATGAGACTATACAAACGTTTATCTTACCACATTTGCATTGAGGAAAAGCACCGGTAGTGAAAAAATTGCAAATAAAATACTTCGGTTTCATTATAATAAAAATACAAGCATTTTCGATATGAGTAGTACGGCATTATGTGTGGACGACAGAACGAAATTTCCCCGGAAGCACATGACCGGTTCCGCGGTTGTTATCGCTCATCAAGTATGCGTACCCGGTAGTCGTTCGTCCAGTCTTTCTTATACTTGAGCACTCCACAGTTGGTTTACAGCTATAATCTCATTTGAATCGAATGGAGCGTGCAAAGACGGGGAGTCCATTTTTAGAATCACACGGAAGAATCACCATGTGATTCTATAAATGGACATTCAGTCCATGCACGCTCTATTCGGTTCAAATGGGATTACAGCTGCATATCAAGCTTATTTGGTAAAATTAACAAGTTTCTAGAGAAGATTCTGCAGCGCCATTCACTAGGCTAGTTACATGTCAGTGAAAGCCGAGTAGGCAGTAACCGTGAATTCTGCTTCTCTCAGCAAGTATGTGAATGTAAAAAGTTGTTTGATATTGTTGCCGTTAAACAGTTTTCAGTAGAAATGTTGACCTAACCCGGTGACACCTACGTCAATTATCCAGTTGTTCACATCAAGTTTCCTGTTTGTTGTGGTGAGTGATTGCGTATAACTGCTGACCTACAGTGATGAACCGTGGTTATCCTCACAAACAGCAAACGTACAAGTCTACGGTGCGAATCCTGCTTAGGCCATCGACCACCTTCTCTTTTCGAGAACCACCTGTTTTCCGAAACCGTCTTCCGTGGGATATTGTGGAAATCACGCGTACAAAATAAGTGAGAAAGAAGAAAAACACGATTATTATTATTATTATTAATATTGTCGTTTTCGGTATTATTGTCAATAGTGGCAGTAGTACGAACGATGTCCTGGAAAGAGTCGAAAAATGGAAGCCTGTTTGACAGGTACCTTGAAGCTATGGTGAACCCACGTCAACTGGGTCAAACTTGCTAAAGTGCGCATGTTGATAAAACTTCAAAGCGTCTTTCAACGTGTAACACCTTTTTGTTTTTAAATTGGATGATATGAAATTTTTCAGCACTCTCTCTGGTTACTTCGTAGAAATAATTGTATGAATGGAGCAGTATCTAGCTTTTTCTTTCTTAGGGGACAACAATGAGTAGGCACCCATGATCTGATATATAACGTGACATGAAGCAACCCATTGAACTAAGCAACTTTTTGCCTAAAAGTCAAATGGACTTGTTACTTTGTGCTGTGAGGCAAATGACCATGTACCCAAGATAAATACTATATATATATATATATATATATATATATATATATATATATATATATATATTAACAAGTTACGTGTAAGTGGGTGGACACAATTCCCTCGGAAGCGCACGACCGTTTTTGAGGTTCCGGCAGCTCATCAGGTATGCGTACCCGGTACATCTCTGTCCACTCGTCGTCATACCTGTGCACTCCGATGTTATATGTTCACTACAGTCTAATTTGAATCGTCTGGAGCGTGAATGGATACTTTTCATTGAAGAGTCCACAAATGAGTCACAACTGTGATTTCTGCTAGTTATTCGTGGTTAAATCGCTGCTAGCTCAGAGAACAAAGAATCTAAATGCTGAACCGCTTACGTTAATAGTAGGTAGTACATAAACAAGTGGACAAAATTCTCCCGCAAGCACATAACTGTTCCATATATATATATATATATATATATATATATATATATATATATATATATACTTCAAAACACTCCGATATTTGTCATCTGGACTGTTGAATTTCCATTGCGGAAAGTGCCGTGGCATACCCTCCAAAATCTCAAGAAGATCAGCCACACCCACTTGAATACTGTTCACTAACACACAATCCGGCAATAATTAGTCGGATGAACTCAATAATAAAAATAAAACATTCGTCCAATGAACGACTTTGTTCCCGTGAGAAGGAGTTTTCCTAGTCCATCTCAGTGTCCCAGAAAATTGCTGAGTGTGTTTTGTTACCTTTGAGTTTTCTGAATATTTAGTTAAGGACTTTCAACGCCTTGAAATCTGTTCTCCTGGTGGTAGCTGTAATGCTGCTTATTTAACAGTAATGACTAGGTGTTCCATTTTCCTCATCGCGAATGTGTTTCCATTCTTTCAGGATACTAAATACTGTGTCACTTTTGGTCCAAGAGTACTTCTGCTTGATGTAGAAATCCCTAAATCTAGTGCGAAACTTAGACACCAAGTCGGAGTGCTACTTCGCCCCACAGACTGACTGGTCATTCGTGTACAGTACTATGCTTTGCTCACTGATCTTCATCCGATACCCTTAGGGCTTGTTTGGCGCTATCCTATCAAATACTGTCTTCCGCTTTCTGTAGGCTGTCTTTTTCCGAGTTGCTTACTTAATTCCTTATAGTTATTCAATTCTGGGTTTCCCGCACTGTTCCTTTCAGTCAAACAATGCTCTTCTCTCGACTGTTGGTACTTTCGGCCCAGAATTTGTGTTCATCCTAAGCTCTGAACTTTCCGACTGTCGGCTGCCTATTGCAACCTCGAATACCATTGTTTTTCCTTAATCACTGGTAAATCATCATCCGTACGCGGCTTTCACGAGTAACCGTTCTAACTGAAACAGTGTGAGATTAATCCATCATTGTCTGAGGGCTCGGGTTTTACGAACTTGGTTCGCAGTATCATTACGTAATCGTGTCGCCTACCAATAAAATGTACTTGGGTTCAGTGAACATTCAATGTATTGCAAGTGCTACTTAAAGAATAAGATGAAACGGATTATATTTAAATCGTCCAGGTCTCGCAAATAAATAAAAGAGGGAGAAGAAACCGATCAGACACGAGATAGACGAAGACTAAAGGGTCATCACGGTGGAATTAGGACCCTTGAGTCCCGAGTTCGAGTCTTTCCCCTGCCGATCATTTTCCCCAGTTAGAGGTCTGAAATGGGCTGCAACCCACTTCTCAAGATATTACAGCACTGCCGTGCAGTAAGATGGAAGCAAACAAAAGAACTGAAATAGTCTACGTTGTCACTTTCGAAGGAACTATCTGGAAGCAGGAACCGTTGTGTGGGCATACAAAACCGGGTCCATCAGCGTTAGAAATAAACCGGTTTCTTAGATACCGAACTTGGCACTGAGAAGCTCCGGGGCTGAGTTTTTGATAGTCTATCAGGCTAAATCCAGGGAATGGAGACGTTTCAAACCAATTATGGGATGATCTGTCGAGACTTAAATCTTGCCGATTTTTCGGATTTACAGAGAAACGTTGGATTATCTTCCCGTCAATGTGAGGATGCTTATCATCCTTAAGTGTACTTCACATGCTTGATTTCCCGCATCGTGTTGCTCCGTTCACATTAACTCTACAACACTTCCTTCCATCAAAGAGAGATAATCTGCTATCCAGGAACTCTTTCATGAACCTGATATCTACTCCGTGTGTTAGTCAACAGTATTTGCCAAATTATACATCGTTATGAAAAATCATTCCAGTACTACAACTTCGCGCAGGGACAATGAAGATAAGGTGATGTCAGTTTTTCTTTGTCGAAACTTATTGGGTTTCAATAATAAACACAACTCATTTTAAGACGGACTTGACCACCGAAGGTATGCTCCTCTGTAAAGTGACTCCCGGCAGCCTTTACCGAATAAAAGTTCGTCGGTTAAAGGGGACGTTCCTCCTGTGCAATCGGGTGTACGGTGCAAAGCAATTGCTCTGGAAATCGCGTCGAATCCACGGGCAAAATTGTTGTTCTTCGTTTATCTCTACTTTGTTCCAGTCGGTATTGATAAGAGGGTCATAATTTAATGAGCATAAATTAATTTCCTAACTGTTTTGTCTATCCTACAAGCTTGATATTATCAACAAAACGAATTTCCAAATCTAAGGAAGTTTTGTTCTCCGGATAAACTAAGCCATTTGTAAGCACCTTTTGAAAAACTATATTGTTTTCCATATATTGTCTTCTTTATAGTTGGAAAAGAAATTATAATTAACTGTCAACTTTGTCTTGTGCTTTGCGGCCTTGATATGCTTCAGTCGAGATCACAATCGATTTCTCAAGTGATGAACTGACCAAAATGTCATTAGGGCACAAATGAAGAGGACAAGCAGTCTTGTTGATTAGCCCACGAGTTGAGTGGGAATGAATTCGTCAGAACTAATTTCTGAGATAGCCCTGTCAAAAGGGCAAGGGAACAAGCCTTTTAATGGAGAACGCTTCCGATACTAGAGAATTCCGTTTGTGTGTTTGTGTGTGTGTGAACTTTTGAACTTTTTTTGAACTCACAATGTTCACCACAGACGAGTCGACATAAGTGTCCATAGAATTTTGGCTGGTACATGACAGCTCCCATTCTGCTTTGTGAGATCTTAAAATGGTGAATGTTAAAAGCGAATCAAAAGCAAAATATTGTGAAACATCCTCTTTCCTCAACCAGATTCAGATACGAATGGGTGGGATTTAAAATGATTGTCAAATTTGCTTCCTTTCGTTCTGCAGTCCGTACACATTGAACGTCATTACGTAACACGTGCAGGAAGCAGAGAGGAATTGGTTGTTCAATTCAATCCATAAGTAATTATTACGAGAATATGGGTGGGGTTGGAAAAGTGCAATCATCAAGTCAGGAAAAATTGCCGTTGCTTGACAAATGTAATTCAGAGACGAAATTCAGGCCAAACCCACTGAATGATGACCGTCTCCATGGGTTTCCGGAAAATTCAACTTCGTTGTAATACAGTAATTCAAATGTCACTGATGGGCCAGCACCGTGATCCGAATCCAGCACACATTGGACTCGATGTCCGTTTTTTATCATGAGGAGTTTTGTTTCTTGTAGGCTGTTTTCACTTTCTCATGGAAATCTAGGGTTCTGACATTACCATCTACTTTGAATTACCATCATGCTGAAACTGGTAAATTTGATTACAAACAGCTTACGGATCTGCCTGGCATTGCCCGAGTATTACCTTAGTACTGGAAGTTCTGAAAGCGTTTTATTTCTCGGTGGTAATTGGATTAGTTTTCCAGTTTATCTTTCGTCAACTGTGAGGTGCAGATAGGTGAACGTCTATGTTCGCCTCTCTAGGAAATAGTTGATATGAGATGGGAAGGGGAATTGGGTACGAAACACAATTTTGTATAAAAATGACAAAGCTGCTAACAATTTCGTAGTAATTATTGATAAAAGTTGAAGACTACCGGTGCAAAATGGAAGATCTTCAGACAGCTGACCTTTTCGTATTCGCAGTGGTTTCAGCCTAGCTGGGGAAGTCTTTTGCAAGTATCTTAACGGTATTGGCTGTTGAGCCGCCATTATATCGCCCATGGAAGGTTAAAAAACGGTTGAATGACATGGTTGGGCGGGTAAAAGAAGTAGGAGAAGAAATGAACTCGCACAAACGTGTCAGAAACTTTAATTCTACTCGCATTATTACATAAATATAATGAGTTACAGCTGGATGGATAAATCTAATGGTCTAAAGACCTACTATACCATGCGGACTAGATTTAGTAATGGTCACGTAAAAACCGGCTCCCTAAATTGGCGTCTGGAAGTGTGGAGATCATAAGAAGGAGTATACACAGACAGCTGTAGGGTGTTCCGTGGTGCAATAGTTCCTGGGGAAAACGAAGGACGAGGACCAACGACGCTGCAGGTTAGGGTGATCATTTTGTATTGTTGAGTAGTAGGCTGCACACGGGAAATGAATTCAAAAACTAGGAGAATATAGGTGAAAGACTTCATAGTGGTAGCCCGAATACGGGCTATTGACTGTGAAATTGAAGTCAAAGTGGAGTCACTGACGAAGCGGATTTCTTTGCGTTGTGTGTGGTCAAGGAGAAATATTGTGAAAATGAAGGTCAGGGACCAACCGTGATAAGAGTGGGACAAATTCGGGCCTTTACAGAATACGTATTTTGGGATAAATATAAAATAACTTCAAGAACAAAAAGGAGACTAGTTTTTTCCAAGCTCTTGGGGCAAGTGCAAATATATCTAGGGATAAAAAAAGAGTTGATGGATGAAAAAGGTGGGAAAAATCGGGGAAGTTTTGAAACTGAGAGTAGTGGAGTCAAAATCGAGAGTTCGATGGTAGAATTCATGTCTTCAGGACACAGATTAGCAGCTCTGCGGCACCAAAAACACGGTTTTTGGCACCCCTGGCAACAATTTGACCTAGATCGGAATTCAGGGGCACAGAAAACATGTGCAACCGCGACAGATGGTAGCACATCGGGTAGGACGGAGACCAGTGAAGGCTAAGGACATCGGTGAGAGCACGCATGGACAGGGTTGGAAGTGGTGGAAAAAAGGTCAATAATAAAAATCATTTATGATTTGAGGGGCACTAGGATGCGTTTGGTGTACTTTTGGCAGAACCCCGTTAGCTCGGATCGTAATAGAGCACCCGTTGAGTAAATTCTAGTTCAGAAAATCAGTTCAGGTGAAACGAACAAAGCTTTGTGCTACACTTGGTCAAAGGATTTGACGATATCTAGTGACATCGAGTGCGACTGATTGTGATTGTTCATCTTAGAAAGCCATATATGCCAAATGTATGCCAATAGATCGCTAGTGAACTTGAGGTGGTGTAACTCATAATGGTGCTTCCGAAAAGACGAAAGTTCTTTAGCTATCACGGGTTCCTTGACTTTGCATAAAACTGATATGAGAAAAACGGGTTGTTGATTATGTATTTGGGAGGGATCCCCGCGTATTGTTATGGGGAAAATATCGGCAGTTTACCAAGAGGAGAGAAACAAGTTTATTTTGCAAAGGCAGGTTGAATAAATGAAGGAGAATGGGCATAAGTTCTGGCACCTAACTATTTAGCCGACTCGTCACAACACCATCCTGCCGGGAAGTGCCGAGATATTAGGTGAATGTAGAAACTGATGGGTCTACTTGATAGTGTTTTAGCCTTAAGGAAGAGCTTCAGTAGGGGCGATGGCAAAGTTAGTGCAACAAAGTGTAACAGAAAAGAGTTGGAGTCGAACATGGCTGCAAAACGTCGACCTTCGTCAACAAACCGACTGCATATATTTCGAAGACCTTCGGAAAGGAAAGAGGTAATACGGATGGACAAGCGTACGGGAGACAATCCTCGCAAAGGACCGGGGGGAAAGGGGATTTGAAGGACGAAATTCTGCCTCCTGAGATTTACAGCAAGCAAAATTGGTTCTGGCTTTTCGAACTGTTTTTCGGCTTGTTTTGTAAGCTTGTAAGTTAAGGTCATGCCGTCGTTAATAATCAGAGTGGCCTCAGCTCCTGAAAGGAATTTTTCTCTCCGAACTGCACAAACACCTGTGTTGGTAAGCCATTTGGGAGCTTAAGTTTCATGAACTGATATCAGAAGTAAAGTAATATTCTGATCTGGAATAGGTCAGAAAATTTCACCTTTTGTTCCAGTCTACTGGGTGGCAGCATCACAAAAAGCCTCAAGAAGGTGGGATGTTCGTGAGAGCTTAAAGATACAGCTAGCTCATGAAAAGACAATGGCCCAATGCATCGAGAGGAGAAGGGCGATAACTTGTGGAGTAGAAAGGTGGGCTGGATGCCATAAGGTCAGGGGTTTACCCACAATCGCCAAAACGATGGAGGATCTGTGCTGGTAAACGGGTTAGTAGAGACTGGCTAATAGTTTCGGCACACGCTTTTGTTTCGCATCTCCCTGGATGGTGGGACCAGATGACTGTGCAAGCTAGTCACTGTTATGGGCAATAAATTTCCCTGGGACGATCATTATGACACTGGTATCAGTTATTAGAATATTTTGAGCAGCCTGTGAAATACATTCAAAAAGATAACAATCACAGCTACTGGGGTTACGACAGAGAATGCAGAAGTGAAGACGGAAAGGTGTAAATGAGTTTCATCTGAGTCAGCTGTAACTGTCGGTTGGAAACATTGACTTTGGGTAAGTGAGAGGCTAGGACATTTGTGAAAATTGGCACAAAGACCCGCTTTTAAAGAAGAATGCACAAAAGAGAAGACAGCTGGAAAAGGAAGATGAGTTTTTCCAGAGAAGAGGAAAGTTTGAGTTTCGAACGAAAGTAGAGTCAGGGAGGGAGGAAGATGCAGGAAAATGGTGCAGAGAATCGATGTTACTGTTCAGTCTACGAATACTTGTGTTTACAGTGTGCTAGTCAAGAGACAGAGAAAGAGAGAGAAAGAGAGAGAGAGAGAGAGAGAGAGAGAGAGTTACAAAATCAAGCGCAAGCTGGTTTGGCCCATTGATGATTCATTGTTCACATGAATGATGACAGTAACAAACGCAGACAGACGAACTACTTGGGGTTATAGAGCTGGGCCATGGTGGCTTCCTGGAAGACTTCTGGAACTGTCTGCCACCAAGTGAACAATGGCAAAAGGACAGAGTTTTAAGCCAACATTTTGCCCTCGCGAACCTAAGATATTCAATAATGCTGTGTGGGTCCTTTTTGGGGATAATCTCCCTTCCCCGATCAATTATATCTGTATTAATTAACTGTTTTTCTCATAACATAGGGAAATGAGGAACCATGATTTTGATTCGTTGACAGTTCTATGTGAGCCAGTCACAGCTAACCTCGAGAAGGATGATACTGTGATTGCTAATCAAAATATTTTCAGATATGATGCTTTAGTAGACCCCTCAGCGAAAAATACTGGCACATATCCTTGAAGCACAAATAAGATTATTGTGAATAAAACACATATGGAGTACTAAAGTATGATGATGAGTGAAAGCAGAGGAGCATAAAGCTGGCTTATCTGACCGTTGGCAGTAACCGACAAACCCGTTATGTTCTCTCAAGTGACTTTATCCATTTATCTATATACTACTTACCTCCTGTGTTATACAGTATGATACTGGATTTATGCAAGCTGCTAATTCTTTAACGTTCATTCCGAATACAGTCCAATCCATGAAGGTATAGTGTGCAACGATTCACCAAGAAGTAATGAATCGAGACTTGTCCAACCCTTGTTATGGTCGATAGCTTTTTCACGCTGTTTGCTTGGTAGAAACTGAGCCGTAAAACAGCAGCCCGGATGACTCACCAGGTTTCCATAGATTAACGAAGAATAACGTACGTGTGTGGTGAATTGGTGATCACTTGACCGGTCAAAGTAAGCTTTGTCTGACGGATGATGCCAACAGGGATATGCAGTTTGACTATTTTAACTATGCGAATTGCAAATGCACAGGTATCGTCAAAATTCGAATATAATCGAGGTTTTTTGAACTCATCTGTCCACTACATGAAATATTGCACCCTAACACAAACGTTCGACATCACATTCACTTAGCTCTTGATGATCAATGGATAAAAGACATTTCGACTTATCTTTCCTTGCCGTAAAAACATAGCAATGTTAAATTTAACCGATTTGCCATTTCGTATGAAGTGACGATCCAAAAAGTTGAAGAAGTGAACCTAAGATGAGAAGTTGGGGGTACTTGTGGTGACTTGAATGCTTCCACATGGAGCCCAGTACGCCATAGCTTCATTTCCAGTATCCATCCAGCAAGGTGAAGCCAAGACTTGGCAGTCAGATCCTACAGATACATCGAGGCCGCTTTATGATTACTCAGAGGGTTAGTTGACAATATCAACATGCCTCCTTTCATATGTAAAAGAGTTTGTGCTGATCAATTCTGAGAGGATACTTTTCTGCAATTTTTTTGTCTGATTTTGTCAGCCCTTCGTACGAGTAGTCAGGGTAAGAACTATTCCAACACATACGTTTGGTTGGGTAGATCCAGTTCTTACGGTGTTGTTTTACATGTTAACTACCGTTATGTTATATATATATATATATATATATATATATATATATATATAATCTACGTTACTTTTCTCTGTACTCAATGAATTATTCCAGCTTTTCAAGCATAGAAATTATCAATGGATCTGCGGGGGTCGAGTGGCTTGCTGGGGGTGGTCGAGTGGGTCAGAGCGTTTGATTACCGCCTAGGAGGTCTGAGGTTCGAATCCCCGCCACCGCTGGTTACTTTGGTGACAGACAGCATTTCACCGTCGTCCGGATCGTTACCACACCTGATCGGTTGGGGCCTTAAGTAGTTATCCCCTCCAAGTCTCTCGGTCTGGTTGACGTTTATACCTGATAGGGCAGTGGCCCTTCGTGACTATGGAGTACATACCCCCTCCACTGCATTCAAGTGTAAGCATGTAATAAAAATATTATCCCGTGCACCTTACGTAATTCATTTTTTGCCCTGGTAGTTCATTGCAGATGAAGTGTCGTAGCTTATTTGCTCGTCACTGAAAATAAATTCTCCATCATAACCAAATCAGGACTGGTCGTGGACGTTTGCAGCAACTGAACCTTTGACTTATCCTTAGCTTTACCACTGTAAAACTGAATGAAATGAACAGATGTTCCGCCGGCTATAAGACGAGCATCCTCGTGTGAGACATATTGTGACGCATCACTCGGCAGTGAAACAGTCTTCCAATAAGAACTTCTGACGTGGTAGACTGGGAACATTCGTTTTTGAGCCTGATAAGTTCTTCCTTGTTCAACGAGTCTTAAACAATACTCTCCTGTGCAAGGTTAATCGTGATTTATTGCGGCCCATATCAACTGAGGTAAATTATTTTACTACCTTGAAGTCACTGGAATGAGTTCCCTATGGGGTATCCTAATGAATCACTGTTTTTGTGAACCCCTTAACATAGAGAGTGAAGTGGAAATGGATAGTCTAAAAAAATTGACGACAAAAGTTCCATAAATTCGTGATTGTAACTAGTAACTACTTTTATTGGGCGCGTGATGCTCACTTTAGATCAGCCGAAAGATGAATCAGCTTAACTCGCCCCACCTTTCTGTGCGATGGCATACGGAAACTTACTGAGAAGTCTTCTCTCATAATAAACTTATTAATATCTGAGCATTCCTTTCTTATCAAAATGTCGAAAATGTCATTATCCAAATAGATTGTGCCGGCCTATACCCCTTTGCTCCCAGTTTAGTCAAGAACAATGAGAAAAAAAATTATTTGTTCGCAGAAGGATTCCGAGCAAAGCCTGTCGGAAAAACAAGTACAAATTGCGTTTTCGTAAATTTATCTGCAGTGATACTAAATTAGTTCAATGTTCCACTCCTGAGTGTGCATTTCTCCATCATGGTGAAACAAAAGGGATTTTTGAAGGCACAACGGTTAGGCCGTAGACTTCCATTTTGATGTTCAATTAACGTCAGCATGGGAATGCGGTGGGTTTTTCTGTATTCTTATCACTTCAGACTGAAAGACTGCAACCCCACGGAAGATCACTGGTCGTTTATGTAGTATACGAGGGTCAGTGTTCCAGCTAAAATTAGAAAGTACAGGAAACTCCATAAATACAAAGCTCAGCAAGTGTCTCATCTGAAACCTACACTTACAATAGTCAAACATTACCATGGCTGCCAACTGCCTGATCACGGCATAACTACTACAACGGATGACAGTCATACGACGTTGACTTCAAGGTCATACATTCCAAATAGACAAACAGTTTTTCTCTTCCGAGTCAATCAGAAGATTTCTATCACAAAGGGGGTCAATACCGTGTTTTCAAAATGTGTCTGTGTTGCATTTGATTGTTTTTACTGTGTTCTAGTATAATCGACACTTCATTTAAAGAAGAACTACTCCTGGCAGGATCAGCATTCATCTGACAGTGTCCGAAAACAACTTTTCGAAGTTTTCCCTGTAAGCTTTGAAAATTATTCATATTAGATGGATTAATAAATTGTTATCTTACAAACTTTACTCATATTCATCACTGCAGCAAACGTAATATTTCAACTTTCTCGATAACCAATTTAAAGCCTATGTTAACAGAAGTAGGTAATATTGAATTATATTTATGCAAGTTTTTGGTTATAATATCAAAAGTTAGTAAATAATAATTAGTAAAGAGATTTTTTATTGAAATCTTGACAATAGCTTTAGTTGTCTTACAGAACCTTTTTAGATGCATTTATGGGTGATAGGGATAATCCGGAAACCCTCTTGTAAAAACATAAGAATAGTCAAACAGATTACAGAATGAACAATGCCTGTGATCGGCCATGGATTGAAGAGGAACTGATGCAATTCTGAAGTGATTTCGTAGAGATTCCAACAATAATATGCAGTCACGTCAACTGTTTCCTTATCACGTCTTGATTGCTCATGATATTCATTCTTTTGAAACCAAAAACGGCTTCTGATCTTCTTATGCAGTCGAAAACTGTTCGTTTTGTTTTGTTGAAGACTTTCGCAGGCCGCCATTCCAAAATAATTCACTCCGCTGGAGAAAGAGTAAGAATATACAGAGCATGTAGAATAATCGGGCAGCTTGTTTCTGAGTTGTAGTTTTAAATATGATCCAGTGTTCAGGGTAAGTTACTGTTTGGCTGCTTCAAAAGTATTTTTCACCGTGTTAGATAAACTTATCCCCTTTTAATTCCGTAAAAGCGGAGACGATTTTGGAAAAACAATCGGGTGCCTATCCGATCGAGTCCAAGAACACCGTCCTATTTGGTTAGCGAAAGGGATCAATAAGGCGGTAACAAACGCAATACTGACCCATGCAATCGATACTAGTCACACATTAATGAGAGAGATGGGTCATTTGGCATTGTCTACCTGGTGCCCGAAAACCGCTCTAAAGAGGTCAGACAAAAAATACTGTCTGCTGCAGAGGCGATCGCAATCAGGCTACGCGGATCAATCCTATGCTCATGGAAACAGTTGGTCAAGACACTACGGCTTCCGTGGCCAAATGTCAGCGTGATGATTGGACAAACACACAGGATTGGTGAACCTGGTGGCAATGCGGCCACGAAAATGCAACGCACACGGATTAGACATTTGGTTTTGTGCTTTTGTGGTCACACTGTGGATCATATTTTTGAGCAGTGTTAAAAGTTTGCATATATATTTTACTGGCCTTAGGAGAAGTACCAAAAAGATAGATTTGTGTTGTCCACGTCACATTTTCTAAATTCAGACTACGCTAATGTTTCATGAACTGAAATTAATATTGGCACGAGAAGCGTGGATAGTATAAATAATGGAAAATCCCGTCGTGTTTTTTTCACACTCAAAAGTCCAACATCACTTGTGGGAACCTAACCGGCGACAGGGCTCTTGCGGGACAGATGTTTTATTACCTGATGTATGACGGTACTATCGATCGGGGAAATGGGAATACAAAACCAAAAATCGGATGATGCTTTTACCACCGTTCCAATGGTACTTACCAACTGTTTTGTTTTTAATCACTGGAATAGCCTCGTCGGTCATATCCTAGCGAACAGTACACGGCTGAACGAGATCCAGTACACATTGAGTTATATACTCGCGAAATTTTTTGTATTCGCAAGCAGAGCCTGGAAAATCCACTTATATACCAGTGGATTTTCCGTTATCTGTAATCACATTATCATTCACAATGACGAGATTTTCTATGTCCACGTCAAAGTTGATTACAACTGCTCGTTCAAGCTTTGTCCTTCTGCCATCCTTAGGTACCGAATTTTCTGGCCATACAAAATAAGAAATTGACAAAATGTCTTGTCTGATCAGTCACCATGGACTTTCATCTTTTTGATTTTCAGATTGCTCGACTTACGGATTTCATTTGCCCAGGCATCTTTCGTTCTACTCGCCTCAGCTCAGCCACAGTTGATAAGTCGGACCTTCGTTGCAAATAAATTTAGCCATATGGCTAGCTCAAAATGGTTTTTCTGACGTACAGGAAACTGCTCTTGACAGAGCTTTGATATATCATGGGAATTTCATTGCGAGAAGGCAAACATTTTGATCGGACAAAGCTCAGGGCTTCCTAACACGGAAGTTACTCAAATCAACGGTATTTCCACTCCCCGGTTTTGTAGCAGTATTGGAGAGAGAGAAAGGTTTTTTGGACTTGGGGGAAATAACATTTCCACAACCAATTTCACAATAATCATTGAACTTACGGTGAGCTTATTCCAGTTTTATCTTTCGCATTTTTTCCCCTTGTCCATTGTTCTACGGTATTTCATTTCATGTTATATCTGATTTGCATACAAATGAGAGGTTTCTCGTTTTCGTTAAGGAGAGACTTCATAACAGAAACACCAATGAGTAATTTGCGTATGAGGAGTGTGATCGGAAGTTCCTATTCGGCGAATCCAGTGAGGAACCACAACGGTGGCTCACTGATAGTTCTGTATGGGTTAAACGTGGTTAACCTGAAGAACCACAACACTGTGGCCTTGAGGTGGCTTTTCCAATTTAAGTATAGTAGAGTAGTAGAACAAGAGTACCGAATACGCGTACCTGGTGAACGGCAATAACCGCAAAACTGGTCTGCTGCTTCCTAGAAACTTTTGTCCATCCATCTGTAGATGATATCTAAATTAGAAACACTAGAGAATAGTTTCGAGTAACATATGTATGAGGTTTCATGATTTTTCAATGATTCTACGAGCAAAACGTTCGGGGAGTGATGAGCAGGAGAACAGTTGTTCTCAAGTATTCTCCCTCAAATGAGCAAGGAATTCAGCAGCAATGGGCTGCACAGTATGTTCCGGAGCATTGTGCAGTGATGGTAATCATTTGTAAATGGCGAAATGAACGCCTAGCTATTATATCAATCGGGTTATGTTTACCTTTTGTTTTGTGAGAACGTTCGAGTCACCATTTAAAGATGGTCTCCTTGACTGCAGTGTGAGAATGCAGCTAACTGCTCCGGAATACATCGTGCAACCAAATGCTATTGAATTCAGTGTTCATATTCGCGTCGAAAAATTTATTTTCAGTCTTCCTTATGTTCGTTTGTAGAATAGGCTACTTAAGATTGTTAGCAGTAGTGCTATAACTCCTATTATTAATATTACCAGCAGCATATGCTGGTCTGAACGAGGTCAGATTTTCAGCAAATACAGAAACTGTGTTGAAGAGGAAAGTAAAGAAAATGGACACACAAAATTGTTAGTACATACAATTTAAGGCGGTCATGTTTTATCTTTTATTCTCGGAGTTTGATTTATGTAGTTCGTTCATTTGCTTTATGTTTTTCTTCCGAGTTCATGTAACCGGATCTTGGTGAGTAATACGCAGTATTGCAAGACGCGGTCACCGCATGTTTCAAGTAGTCCCTTCCTTGATTTTGAAAATGCAGATTTGCGTGAACTCATCGTTCGATATGCGATCGGAACAAAAATTGTACAAATTAGACTAACTGTTGATGTTCCATTAGACTGTGGAATTGTTTCTGGTTTTTCAGTGTGCTAAACAGCAGACTAAACTTAAAAGTTATTGACCACGCACTTGGATGAAGGAAGTGGAAAATTGAGGTCGTGTATGCACGACAGCGTTCGCTCTAGTGGCAAGTGGTCGTGCTTTTTCCGTATCTAACGGCTCAGACCAAAGCAGCAAAACTGCTCACCTCGTAAGCTTGTGTGGTCCAAGTACAGGGTTGTCTGTGCTTATCTACCAGTACATGAGTTTTTCACTTCTACAAGTCTTCAAAAGGTAACCCTTTTCAAGGTGAACTTCAGTCCGAAAACCACACGCCCTAGTCGAGTTGTTCAAACTATGGTAGTTTCTCCCAGGACGCACTTGACTTGCCTATTCAGTGTTTCACCTCAATACTGACTAAGTCTGTGCTCACCACTGTCTGCCGTGTCTAGGTTTTTGGATCACGTACTAGCCCAGCTATCACTTGATTCCTAATGAGTAAACATACATCACGTCGACACCACAGAAGGTGGAACCCGATAAAAGACTGACATTCTATTTTCAGTGGGACATTCCAACACCCTATCAAATAGAAAAATGCATTTATTGCTTTCCGCTCCCCGATAATGTTTATTGTTGCTTCAAACCGAATCTCTGTTCGAAATTGAGTAACTTAAAGCTGAGAAGCTCCCGCCAAGCCTCGTTAATGACCTAGTCTGACCATCTTCAAAATTTCTCACTTCACTCGAAGCACAATGACATTCGTATGTTTCAAGTGGGAAACTTTATCGCAGGTGTGATAGGTTTTATATCCTATCAAATTGCATCCGATCGATGGGAGAACACTGTTTGATACAATTTCTGGAGTTCCTCTCACCCTGTTTGGTTTGGTTTCTTATTATCCTGATTACGGATCAGAAGTGATCCATCAGCCCGAGTCATCTGCGAACTGACTGTTTCTCTTGAGCATCGGTAGTGTGACACTGCTAACCACATGATGACAAATCAGCGAATATATCCAAATTTTTGTAGATTGTCACCCCTATCTCTCATTTCTCCGCTTCCCAAACTTCATTGTACATTCGAACTATATTCACGTACGTAAGATATGTAAAAATCTACAGTAGTCTACCGACCCGACTCGGTTCTGATTTCCGACAAAAAGATAGCAAGTCCATGGACGAAATTATTGTGAGCTGTTCGAGATAAATTCTGTGACCAAGCGGGGAAGATTTCCTCGTAGATGAGTGAATAGACTTCTAAGTTCACGTCAACAAAGGAGTTAAACAGAGAAAGTGAAAAGAACAACACCTCAGTTTCGACTTCTCATGTGAAGTGGCGTATGATTTTTTGGAATAGTTTTCAATGTGAAGAAAAGCCAAAACCCTATACAGTCGAATAGGTCAACTCCAGATCTTCATCTATTCACTTTTTCACACAGACAGCGATGTGATCTATTCAATCTCAGCCAAGTTTGATTCCAGTTTGTTTCTAAGGTGTCCACTGCCTGCGCCATTGGGTAGCTGTCACAGAGAAACCCCTGCGAATTTATTTGGGTTTGGTAAAGTCTGTGGTTTCAAAATAAGGTCCAAGGTACTCCTCGTGGATTCCTATAATTGTCGTTTATGAGAGAGAACAGAAATACTCCATCAAATTCATCAGTTTTATTACGACCAACATTTAGAGAGATGACCCTGAGTTTCAGTCATTGAGTTGATCAACTTCCTGAAAAGCTTGTTTACGTTCGCTCTGGATATGGTGGGGTTTGGGAGAGGGTGAAAACTATTTTAAGTATTTCAAATGGCCACAACCTTCTTCATTGTCTTACTTTCTTGCAATGTCTTTGGTCATTTATGAAGTTAACAATCTGCTGGTGCCTAAGATATGTTTGCATATCGTAGTATATTTCGAAATTACCAAGGTATCTACGAAAAACTGACTACATAATGAAGTTTCCGGAATACTCTTCTAGGGGTTTGTGTTTGAAGAAGTTTGCAAGACTCTCGTGATGTGTGTGCGCACAGAGTTTATCTGGATCCTGAGCATCGGACTGTTTCAGAAACCCGCTAGTTGTTATTACTTCACAGATGATCTTTGGTTATCGTCTAGCAATCGCTACGCAGGACATATGTCCAGTCACCCGGCGAGAACTGTGTATATGCGGATTTCTTCACAGTGGCTTATTGTGAACCAAAACAATGTACATTTATCAGCTTAGCACAGCTTTTTCGTTTAGTCTACTAAATTGAAGAAAGACGTTCTAGTGGGACAGTATTCTTAACGGAATTACTGAAGTGTAAGTCCAAAGCAATGCCTTTCATTCAACACAAACTTCTGAACAATCGTCTCGGGAGAACTGCAGCGTATTGCAGTACCTGATATTTCCGTGACGAAATTTTGCTATCAGCTAATGGAACCTCTTGCCAAGTGCAACATTGTAAAAATCTCGAAGGAGTTCAGTTTGGGAGGTGATGAAACCTACAGTTGGACAGATTATTTCAATAGGTTTGCAGCATTTTTAGATTACCCCAGCAGGCAGCATCCAGGTATCATTTTAAAATTACGGTAACCGAAGCAAAGCTAGTGGAGTGCAAGGGAAGTTCCCAGTGTGATTCTTGAAACTGTGGAGCATTTCTACTTTACGGAAGCATATTGGGTTCAAAAGAGCAAGCCGAAAAAAGTAGACATTACCGTGCACAAGAATACAATCGAAAATCCCTTGATAAGCTTTTGCGTATCTTGTCCTGATGGAACTCAGTGGATGGTAGTAAAAATCGGATTAAGCTGTTGGTTCTACATATCCACCGTGGGTACATTTCGGGCTGATCTCCACGGTTTCGTGTAACAGGAGTTGAGCGTTAATATTATTTTTCTTTCCTGGTTGGAGGTGACCACAAGAAACCAGGATCTACTTCTAACTACTGCGACCGTGTTTTGACAGGTAAGTGACCTGTTAACCAGTACATCTTTTTAAGGAAATGATCTGTTGATTATAATGGAAAAAACATTTGACCAGTACCACAAGAAAAATTCTTCTAGCATCCATCATCTAATTTTCAGGTCTTGAAGATCAGTTATCTGTTGCTTACTTGATGATTGAATCAGAAAAGCCATCTCGTGTTCATCATAAACCTAGTTTATTTGGTCGACCGTTAGCGACTTTCTCAAATGGAAACGACAAATAGTGAGTACAAAAAATTCCTATGTTGAATTTCAAAGCTGGTACTGGATCAAGAAAAAAGTGTTAGTTCAAACTCCAAGTGACTCAAAGCAAGAAGCCGTATTACCGTTAATTCCTCTTTTGTGGGAAGTTTTCACGCTTACTTTGACCGGCCGTGGTTCATCAGACATCACGGTGGGCGTCAGACCATTCTGTCGCAGATTCTAATCCTCAAGAGGCCACGGCCGGTCCCCTCTATTCCGATAAAAACTTAGAACCAGTTGTCTTATCTGGCGCTTTTCTCTCAGATGGGAGCTCCTATTTATAAATTCTAACTATTGTGACACTGACTGGTTGATTTTCGCGGAACGGTACCGATAGTAACCGTGGGCGTCACAAATTTGCCGTTACAGACGATCAAATTGTACAACTGGTAGGCTTAAATCGACCGCGACCAACTTTCTGGAGTGTTTTTACAAATAATTTATAATTAAAAGTTAGTAAAAGGTGAAAACATTCGGCTATCAATTCAGGTTTTCCACCAAAACGTATAGTTCTGATTGTATAAATACAAACACGTCCATCCATTTATCATATCTGAAACTTTTTTGGATCTGCTTATATTACCGTGCACAGTTTCTGCAAGTTATGCTGACTTGTGCCCGGATCCGTCAAACTGTTTGTAAATTAGACAGTGAGCCGTCCTTAGGTTAACCTGCGGTAAGGCGGCTGAATTCATTTGCTTTGCAGTTAGGTCTCGATCCAGGTCACTGAATTTCCCAAATGATGAGGTCGTGACAACAGCAAAGTTGAAGACCCATCAGTATTTCTACATCTTGAATCCCACAGACGGTGGGATGGAACACGAAATGCGTGCTTGACAAGCTGTCAGTGGTCATTTGACAATCGAAACCCTCAAGAGGACCGGGATCTGGACGTTGAATTGCCAGAAATATACAATACCTTTACACAAAGACGAACTGGTAATGCATACCCCAGGAATTCAACTGGGTCAAATCACCTTACCGACTAGAATGCGATTAATTGGTGGATCGAATTTTATCAGCCTGTGTTAACGCAATCAAGCTCGTGGAGATCCATTTGCAATCAAAAATATGAAATTTTGCTCTTGGGGTGAACAATTTGAAGGGACATTTTAATGACCTTGAAACTTACTGGGCTACTTGTTTTCAGTGTTCGTTCACTTCACGATCAAACACGGAAATGTAGTACTCATCGTGCCTAACACCTAAACTGGTATACAAAGATTGGAAAGAAAAGGTTTTTAGTTTAATATGAGAAGAAAAGCTAAAAACCAGCCATCTTTGGGCGTATTGAGATATATGGCAGTTTACAAAACTTTCACGCCTCTGATCCATGGAGGAACGGAAAAAGCACGAGCTCTGACCCAGTGAGGTTCATTTGCATATGTGAGTCAAGTCACTAAGCGTCTTTTTAGCTTCACGCAACAATAAAAATGCCCAGTATTTTAATGAAATTAAAGCTATCTCATTCATAGTTTATACAGGCACATCAAAATCTGTGTGATGGAAATCCGTGTACAGTCAGCCCGTGTTGAATTGCTGAGAAGAATGCAATGATAGGTTTCATACAGTGCTCAACAATAATACTTGTATTGTTGGGGGTGCGTACCACTTACTTATTAAGGTAGTAGTTGATCGCCCAAAACACAATTATGGACAATAATGAATTGTCAACGAACTCGATTACATCAGAGAAACCAAATATAATCAAATAATGAAAAGCATACAAACTATAAGATAGCACTAGGCGACTACTGTCATCAAGTGGACTGGACAGACTTTATGCAAATAAGTGTTGCTGTTATAAGTGATCAAATTAGGGAAATTCTGAACGAGCAGGCTTTCTCATTGTTGCTTAACCGCCAAGCCCGGTGGACCGTCCCGGAGGGGAGCAAAAAATCTAGAAGACCTATTTGCAAGGCATGTCTTCTAGACTGTAGCGATTGTAACTCTTGACTATCAGTAATCCTTCTGCTGATCTCGATATTATCACTTGTCACGTATCCCGAGAATGCGACAGAAAAGTACCCGTTGCTGAGTGCTTGGGTCCTATTTGCTATCATGCCCCTTCAGGAGTAGCATTGCACGCGACCCAGTTCAAATGTAATTTGTAAACAAAAAGTCTCCCTCCAAAATATGGTTGGAACTGCCTACATTCAGCGATCAGCTTCGCGTAGTTCGAACGGTCATCGTGGTGAACTTCCAACTCTTCTCTCCCGGTTCGAATCCCACTTTCGCTGCTGGTCACTCCCTCAACTGGCATTCTCTAACTGGCAGTAAACCCCTTCCTGAAATATCGTATCAACTGTATATAATAAAAAGATAGTAAATAAGAAACAAATAAAAGCAGACGGAAAACTACAAATTGGACTTGACGTGCTCAAATTAATGGTAGTATTCAGTAATGGCGGAATCTCAATCATTGACAAGCATGCCGTACATTAGCTTTCATGTACTGCACTAATACATCAAACCTCAGTGCTCTGAGATAAAGTGCGCAGTGTCTGGGTGTTCAGGAACGCTATATGAAACGGAAAGTATGCTTTGTTATTTTGTGAGCAGAAAAAATGGTTGGTTGAAACCACTAATGACCGTGAGACTGGTTGGTTTGGTTCTGCGCTCAGTCCAGTTTTGAATAAGATCAGACGAAGCGTGAACAGTTGGAAGGAAATGCAGTCCTCCCCCTAGCAAGAACTTAAAAGATTACACCTTTCAGTCCCCACACGTTTACGCCTTGGTCACATATCTACTTTCATTTTTCTCTTCCAGTTGTGATATCGCATTGACACTCCCTCTCAGTGCCCAGGGTACTGATCATAGTATTAGGTCGAAAAGTAACGAAGACTGTTTCTACGAGATGTATCTAAATCACGAATTTCCTGGTTGAAAGCATCTAAAACCCACAAGACTAACTGAGGTCAGTCGAAAGACAAGAGTGGAATAGGCAGGCTAATGCGTGGGCAACCGACTACCATTTATGGCAAATCAGAACGCTGATGGAACACGACTCATCATGCAGTGTCATTGTTCAACTCATCATTGAAAACTGTGAAAGCACTGTACAGTTGTTTCATCCTTGCTAGGAATCATCAGCAGTGCACATCCACCGAGCCCCCACGGGGACTCGAACCCGGGTTGAATGTTTTGAGTTGAAAGCCTAATCTTCAGGCTATCCAGGCTAGTGGGCAGGCTGATTCCTAAAATGGATGAAACAGCTGTACAGTGCTTGAATGGTTTCAACGATGAGTTGAGCGTTAATGCGGTATGACGAATCATATTCTACAAATATGACCTCCCAATACTCATATACGGTCCATTGATATCTATTCTGAGCGAAAATAGTATGAACGATAAATGTTACACACAATAGGATAAATGAGTACAATATTTTGTTCTGTCTAAACATAAGTTACAATTATTAACTGAGTGGTTCCGAATTCGGCTCCTTTTTATGTTGGTTTACCTGACGGGGGTTGAAAATGGGTAGTTATTATCCAATTTGTCACAATTCATTTGTTTGCCTTGCCTTAGTTTATTTACCGTGAAACGGCTATACCATTTTTCTCAGTCAATTGTCAGCTGAATGTTGAACGTGTCCACATAGTACTCACATTACTGATTTTTGCTTGGTACCATCTCGGTTCATCATACTTTCTATTTCTTAGGGAAGATGTAGATGGCGATTCTCCACCCCCCCCCCCGACACCCTCCCTCGACGTATATAGCAATGTCAGTAGATAGCAATACGTTTTGTTTCTGTCAACACTAAGCATTCAAAACTTGCCAGTGAAAAGAATTGATATTTTCTCCAAATTTTTCCGGGATTTTATCGTTTTAGGAAAGATATTATGACTTTGTACTTGTTTGTATCAATCAGAAGGAACTACCTCCTGGTTCTGGAAAATGCTTCATTACTAACGTACAAAATAAATCAAGATAATTAGGTTATCTGATTGATTATGAGAGAAGTATTTGATTCACTGTTTTCATATATTTGGATTGCGGTGACTGTTGGATGGTTTGGTCCACAAAATGTGACGGAGATTGAAGAGCGAGCAGATCTTTTTTTGGAAAACACCAAATTGGGTTTGTCAGAAAACGGACAGAGAGGAGAATTTTCCACAAATTTATTATGCCTTCGTATTTCCGAAAGATACACACAATCATATGAGTGTAGAAGAATTAAACGAGGGTAAACTCTAGTAGTTGGAAAAACTGGAAATCCTTGCGCTGGGTCTTCGCGTGAAAACCACGTAAGACCGCAGAAGCTCAGGTGTAGCAATAGGCCGGGCTATAGCGTATTGTTGTCTGTCACCAAAACGCTACTGCAGAAGATGGAGAGGTTACCACTTCCGTATCGAGGGGCTTCTTATTCCACTACTCATAATCAACTACCCCGTGATGATCCTGCCCATCTGTTCAGTAATCCAAAATGCATTCGTAGGGTGAAATTTTCCCATATTAGACGAATTGCAACATAGTAATGAAAACTTTTATTCTGATTTGATGGATTAAATATTACTGATCATGTCATAGTTTAAACATTTATCACGAGTCAAACCACAAATGGAATGTGTTCCACTTTAGACTTTCTTAACACCACCATTATCAATACCATCGGTAAATTCCTATCATCACAACCAATCAGTACTCAGCCACAATTACGCGTACCTATTTTTCCCCATGCCATATCAGGAGCATTCACCGGTCATCTTATCAGGCACGTAATTACACTCGTATCAAAGTGAGTTCTGGTCTTTTTTTGTTCAGACGTACACAAAACCTTTCACTTTAGTTCATTCTTTTGTTGCTCCCATTTGGTTTTCTGTTCTGTTTTAATTTGTCCGAGCAGCCCTTAAATCTTTCGGTAAGTTTGTTGACCGTGGATGCGGTCTATTCACTGTCCACTTTGTCCTCATTTGGACCCGCCTTGTCTCGTTGAATTCTTACCTCTCCGGGTGTGTGCATGAAGTTGCTCCAGTTTCACTGACTCTAGTTGTCGCACGGTTTCCCTTTCACTGAGTTGAAGAACACTTTGAATCCTCCAATAGATTGCTGTCCGTAGATAGGTGAATGCTTTTGATTGCTTTTGTTGCACGATAAACGTCTCCGTGTTCTGTGTTTCTTAAAACTAACGAGGTGTATGAATTTTCATTTGAAAACTATTCCAAATTAGGGTTGTTCAAATCAATTCCGGAGGGTCTATCCACTCCAAAGTGAATAAAAGCGTGTGCCTACTTGTTCTACTATTTCGCTGTCAAATCCGTCATGTAGTTGTTTGTATTTCTGTCAATTCCCACTACAGCTGAAGTGTAATAAGACGATAATACTCCGTGGTCATTTGAGCTCATATCCCTGTCAGTGAGAACCACTGAGACAGTGAGACGAGGACTGGAATACCAAGTAAGGTTTAAACAGGACAAACATGATAACGAACCCGGTGATATGACATCTAGCTGCCACTAGTATTGTTTAAAACGTAAGAAAATATTTGAACAGTCTTATGTTGCCGTCGTCATAAAAATGGAGTTGATAGAAAGATTTAGAACTGATAAGGGAGTCTACAGTATGAGAAGCCAATAAGAGCCATTCCAATTTCATAAGGATTCACGGTGGCAGAGAATGGGCGGCTCTAATACTAGTTGTCGAAATCCACCTAGGAATACACGCTGTTATACCTTAAATCAAGAGTTCTCAGGTCACTAGTGTATCCAATGGAGGACCAGTGTTTGCGTTCCAAGTGTTTTCAGCCGCACATCGTTTGTTAAACCAGAATATCAGCGGAAAAATTCATTTTCTGAGCTAAAACCGCAGACATAAAGATCAATATTAAAGTTTATTACTCCCCTGCGGCTCATTTTTTTTCTTTGGGAATTTATATCGACTACTAACAGGTGTGTATTCGACCGTCAAAGCGCCCGAATGAATGTTAGATCAGAAAAACACATTTCAATTTTTTCCTCTTTCAAAAGGTACCTCCGACGAAACAAGGAAACAGGTCGTGCACAGCTGAGTTTCGCTACAGAATAACCGGCTGTGCATGAGAACCAGCAGAACGGTAACGAGCTTGAGCAATCAAACCTGACAGATGTTTTCTAGCTTTCAAGGATTAAAAAAGACTTTGTGGTAGTAGCCGTTATTTTGTGTGTGTGTGTGTGTGTGTGTGTGTGTGTGTGTGTGTATATAGAAAACTGAGGCAGACTAAATTACTCCATACTCCATTTCTTATAGAATGCGGTATGCGACTCAAACTGATAAAAGATTTTGCGTTTCTTTTGTGTGTACAGAGTTTGTGAGTGATTAGGAAAGGTTTGATTACCAAAACGGTTTCAGCTCTAAAGCACGGTGAATCGTATCCGTGAAAGAGAAACATACGTACACACATGCACTCACAGGGAGAACAGAAAACTGAAGATGTTGACCTTGATACAACTTCGTAATTATATCATAATTTCCGCCCCGGGCTTCAAGAAGATTTCCTCGGATACTAGAAAGTCACTTATCACTGGAAGGTTAAAATACACCAAGTAGTAATCCCTTTCTTAGTCCTAAGATGACCATCAAGATATTTTCTTTTGGAAGGAGTTGTCATATGCCATTCTATTTGGGTGACACTTGTCTCATCAGAAGCCATAAGGAAAACCTTAGTTTTTATCGGAATTACTTTAATCTTTTGCCGGACAATTAGTAGACTGATTACAGTCATACCACACGCGTTGCTGCGGACACGGCTAACCTGAACACTAAGGGTCAAAGTTATTTCCTCTGATCATCCCAAAAGTGTCCAAACTCGTTTTGAGGCCTCGTTGCATCTCCCATACACGCAATTCAAAATGTTCTTCCACCAGTCACAGAGGATAGCAGGTCGTATGTTTTTGTAATCAGCTTTACGCCACCTTCCATATTCGCCTATGGATAATCACATTGGAATACGTTATAAAGTTTACTTAACCATAACTGACGAATTTTGAAAATAAACATAATGCTCCAAAACTTGTTATCATCTTTGGAGTTCAAACCCAATTATGGATGCCACCATGATTAACCACCGAGCGTGCTCTACCCAGGTCAGCCAAGATGGTTTCATAAGTTCGGAAAAGGGATTTGATGCTCCTGGTGAGGCTCCGAATTCCAGCTGCAGATCTCACTCGGGAATGAGGCGAGGGTGGAGCGTATGCGAGGGGTTTGAGTACAACGGGGATCTAAAAAAAATGCTAACATTTGGATCAGTTGGAAAACTTGTCCACTTCACCAAATCAAATTTAGGAGGTCATATGCACGGGCAAACCTCAGAATTTAACAGTCTGTGTGAATAAAAACAGTCAGTTCGGAACTTGGGATGCAAACATTTTATTTAATCATAAGTTTGACTTGCAAGGACGTGGTAAATACAATCTTTAGAACCGAAACCTGCCCCATGTTCGGTCTTAGGGAAAGTTCGCGAATCCCTCTTGTCGGCTTTCACGTCCGTCTTCGACTAACAGTCATTTTAGACATTTACCCGGGATCATTCATCAACGTGACCCACTGGTTTCAACATTTGTTATGCCATTTCCGATGTGAAACAATTCCCTACACGGGATCAAATTTCACTCATTTGAGGTCATTCAGTCCTTTTCCGAGGATTGACGGAGTAGTGTTTTCCCATCTGAGCTGTCCTCCAATGACCTTGGCGTGTTTGTCACTTATGCGGAAAGGCAGTAAATTCGAAAGCTTATGGACGGATGCCAAATTTTTCTAAATTCGGGTTGCTGAGGCAGAATCATTTGGCATTAGGCCAGTTGAGGAAGTTAATGGCTAGGGCAACCAAATTAAAGTCAGAAATACTTGGAGGTAAAAAGCAGGAATAAACTGGGGCAAGTAGTTAGGATTGTGCAATACCGCCTAGTTCGTTTGGCCGACAAAATGGACTCCATGTCGTCGGAACTGATAATTACTACTTACCGGTTCAAAACTCCCTTTTAATTGAAGATGGACCGTCCATTCCGAGGTGGCCTTACAGAAACTCGGTACCTTTCAGTCAAGGTTGAAACAAGTGATGATATTCAAAAACACTGGAAAATCTAACTGCTCGAGAATGCTGCAAAAACGAGTGGGAGTGAATGCGAACTTGGATAAACGTCACTGAATTTCACGGGAAAACAAATCGATTTTTATTTTCTGACACTGCGGTTTTTCCAGTGAATTTGAAAACCGTAGACTGTTACAAGAAAAATAACACGGGAATGAAATCGTCAAGGTTTGTGTGAAGCTTGTGCTCCACTCCCATGCTTTGCTGACGAGAACGAAACCGTGAACAATTTGTTTGTTTCAATAACTCCGTTCCTTAATCGAAGTGGTCACACATACGGGGGAACAAATCTGTCTCAAACTGATGTTCACAATAACAATAAAGTAAACATTCCAGTTTACATCAGATTTCAGAAGAGAAGCTGACTGTTCACTGGTCAGAAGCAGAACAAAGCCTCTTTAGGCTTAAGAATTTGTAAGACAAGAATGTACTTCGGAGTCGGCTTGGGTGTGATCTCCATTCCGATGGTTTTTACAAGGCTATTACACCAAGTTTTCCATTTGTGTGTGGGAATCGCTTGTGGTTCACAACAAGGAATAACACTGTATCCATAGTGTATCAAAACGGATAAAAAGTAAATAAAAAAAAATAGAATAAAGCAGCACCGTTAGTTCTTGAGTATTCTTGATAAATCGTATTTTGTGTTTCATTTGGATTAACCTAATATCCCGGGCCAATAATAGTCTCACGAGTAGTATCCGGATTGTTAGGGCAGACATGCACGTGTGACTCATTCAAGTCAGTAGTACACACGCGAATTACAGAAGTTTGCATGTGAATAAAAACGGGACTAATTTAAAAAAGGTGGACAATCAAATCTTTTCGTGACGCTAACATCTCAGGTTCCATAGTTCTGCCTGTGTGCTAGAAAGAGGTTTCTTATTTTCAAGTTTATGTATTTTCCCCATATTCTTTAAAAAACCACATCTCGGTAATTTATGCCCCTTCCAAACGAATTAATGGAGTGTAAAATGAACAACGATCCGGGATATTTTGGTAAAAACAGCCACGTGATCACCACGAAACTTTTCAGTGCAGTGCCCTCTTGAGTGACGTGGATAGTCATAAACTGATCAGGCACGCACTAGAAACTGCCAGGGTGAGCTAACTAATTTATATATTTTATAAAATGTATTGTTGGTGGAGCTTCTGCGCGGTAAGCGGAGAGTCACCGACTCGATTCCTGCTCGCGGCTTTCGACTTTTCGATGTGAAATATGCAACTGGATTTTTCATTACATAGTTTATATTATATGATTTTTTTATTGATTGGAAAATCCTGTGAGGAAACTGACCATAAAACCTATGCTTCAACTTGGTATATAACGTCTAATATTGGTCTCAGTCTCATAAGGCTTGTTTTATAATATTTTTGTTCGAAAGCGAATTAGCTGCTCAGTTGAAATCTAATCATTTATACAGCCGGGCTTAGTTAGAACCGTTTAGAAACTGTCCAATTAGAGAGCTCGTACCCGGAGTGTTCTGCTTGGTCATACTTTAAAGGTGATTCATATGACGCATCTGCTAACAAAAGGCACCTTGACACATAAGCGGATTGACAATGTTTATCAGAAGCACGCGATTAGCTCATTGGTTATTGCGGATTATCGGGTATACGCGCCTTCAAATTACATCCAATACTTCAGCCACTGACCACAGTGTCGTCGTGCTTCAGAGGGTAGCTATGACTAACCCATGTGGAACTATAGACGAATCACAACTGTGAATCGCTGTTTAACTCAGCTGTAAACGAGGTCAAGTCACCACTTTCCTGAGGCTCTTCTGATGAAATGATAGTGAACAAAAGACGGAATTTATTCCCTTGATAAAGTATTATATTTCAAACTATTAGGCTGCCATCTCTGATCACTTGATTATTATCATGCTTTACGCCAAAATGCAATTGATCATGTTCGCCCCCTCCGATCCTATCCGTCCGAGGGAAGTCAAAACATAGGAACCATTTCCGTTGAACTTGAGATTTGAAACCACAAATCCTTCAGTCAGAAGTCATCTTCTGACTTGCCTCTTTAAACTGAGGGAAAGAAATTTAAAAAGAGGCTTCGCAGCATTGAGTAGAGATGGTCAAATGAATTCATGATAAATTTCCAGCAATCCCTCTCCGGATCGATAATGGAAAATGCCTTTTTATTTTCACATTCAGAAGTCCAGCGCCGCGGGTCAACTTCCTCTTACCGGGCAGTAGATCTACTAGCTGAACTGTCGCGGTAGGGCTATTCGGGTGCGAATAACACGAGCGAATATCCAATGACATCATCGTATAACTTTCATATAACAATACCTAGATAAACTGCAAGGTATCTAACGTTAATTATTTGTTGTGCTTTGTTGACTGAAGCTGTGATACCACACGAAGGCAACGGACCTGGCTTCACTACAAGCTAGAGGCAATTGAAGAAATACAAACAAAGGCAATATCAATTTTTGAAGTAGTCAGTTCCACTAGGCAGGAATTTAAGGTAAATATGTAAGATGGGATGAAGTGATAATTTGATGCCAACTGACTGATATCACTATCTTGGTGTAGGTAAATTAGAAACAAATGATCCCTCGGTTTTGGTTTAAACAGTCATGTGTACGAAACCACCTAGACTCGTATCCACCATATTTTTCTCATAAATGGACAAGCTTGCACGGTGTTGATATTCAGTTATGCTTCTGCCCGGACAGTGCTGACTGATCTTTCTCGTGCTGTATCGAGTGATCTTGCTGGGTGTCAGCCGAGTAAACTCATAGCATGCTCATGAAGGCGCTTCTAATCTAGCTTGCTTTCTTGATTACTTTCCTGCTTGCTTGCTCACCGGCTACGGCCGGGTTTTATGTTCGCATGACTACGGATAAATGGAGTGCAAAATTCACTTTTTCCATTACTAATTTCGGGCTCTACACGGTCCTTAAGAGGCAGGTTTTAGCTTTATCCGGTAGTGTTTTGCAGACTTATGGAGCTAGTAAAAAGTGCTGTTTCGGGGTCTTGTTAGGCAAATTCCGGATGCCGTCAAGGCGTTCCATGCTTAGCCAAGCCTTCTTGAACACTGGTGTTCCTTCTGTATATGCGTAAGAACACCACAGGCGTGTTAGAATAGGGACATAAAAACGGGGCTAGTTCACACTGAGGCGGTCGACGGACCAGTGTTTCTTCAAAACCAAGCATTCAGGTTGCCCTGCAAATATCGAACTAGAAGACAAAGTGAGGTTGAATTTTCTGGTAAGCACCGATTGAAGAAATGAAGTCATAGTTCTTCCATGCAAAGCAAACTAAACTAACTCCAGCATGTTTCATGCTATTGACTTCAAGTCTGGATAGTCTGGGGATGGCATGTACTTGATTCAGAATTGTGCACCACGGATTCGAGTGGCCATTGCCATTCGGTGGAGGTGTACTGCAAATGGGAATTCCTAACCAATGAGACAGAATAGCAGTACAGTATTGCTGCCACGGCTCTCTAAGATGAGTTGAGTGTTCATTTTGCATGACGAATCAACTGACACAAAGTTTCTTGAGAAAAAATTGAAGAGGACGGAAGAGAATATCATCGACACCTAAAGCTGTCGAGTAAGTGAACAAAATTACTTCGAATGGCCGTTCCATTCTGTAAACCTATACTTTAATTCCTCGTGCAGTGCAATAATCTATCTGCTTTCGGTTGATTTCGTAAGTCTTCTGATTTTAATTCTCCGGACATTTGAGACCACTGATCGATAACCGTCACACCAAATTCATCCAATCAGCCATTTCAATTCTGCTTTCTTACTGAACAATGAAAAATGTAGTCTGTTCGCTGCTTAGTGTATTCGTAAAACAGAACATGACTTCCCTAGGATACAATGTTTATCATTGATTTAGCTCTCATCTGTTGATTGTTTTTCATCTAGATTCTGTATCATCATATCTGCTAGCATAAATTGAAGATATCAGCTCACAACAGATTGAGGTTGTTTAAGTGGATAATGTGGGCGCATTTTTGCCCGGTCAAGACCGAGAATCTTCAGGGGCTTTGCAACTAAATAAGCGGACTCAGTCACCTGAATTTTAAGGTGATATTCTATTTTTATTGGGTTGAGTATAGGTGGAGCACTTGAGACAGTTGCTACGCCTTGTTTAAAATAGTGCCTTGAGGTTGGATATCGGAATGTTTCCACAGAGTTGCACTGCCATAGAGTAAGACAGTAAACACAATTGCCTTATCTGGACGAAGATTACGTGGACAGTTTACCATAAAGAAATCAAGAAATCCGATCACTGAGAGGAATTACGAGTAGCGCAGTAAATCCCTTTCGGTTGATTTTTGTGTAAGGGTTAATAAATAGGGTAATAGTTGCACTGGAGAGTGTTATTTGCTGCTAAGTGGATGGATGGATGGAAACAATCAATTTATTATAGGATTTCCAGCCAACTACTTATCCTCGAGTAACCTGTGAATTATAATTATGGATTGCCGTTAAGTTTTTTCGAATTTCGTGCACCTTTCTTCCAAAACAATGATTTTCCTCATATTTGCTTTGTTAACCTTACTGTGGGGCCCATTATTTATTCGGGTTTTTCTCAGATTTGTACACTCCTGAGAAATTTATACCGATCAATTCCGATTTTCAATCCCAATAATTTAGATTCACTTGTCATTTTATATTTCCCAAGTAGTCCAACGTACTTTCACAAAAGAAAGTCACATGAAAGAAAGCAGTCGGAACGGATTGGCAGGTCAGGTGGTAGTGGCGGTGTTTTGAGAGTCTCGGGGAAAAGAACGAATTGAACACAAAGAAATAAAGGAGGGAGGGAGTTTGGTTGCCCGGGAGAGAAGGGAGGGGGGGGGTTATACTGCACTGGAAAGGTGAGGTTGGCAGGGGAGTGACAATAACACTGACATCGGATATTCCATAAAGTCAGTATAACATCAGATCCGTTGATGAATATAAAGTACATTGACTAAAGTGAAAGAAGGAAAGAGCAATGGGATACTCTTTGTCAAACCACAAAGCAATTTTCGGTGCATAATGATTGGAAAATCGATTTACAAGAGCGTACCTTTGAGGGTGAATTTGTGCGTATGTGTCTGTGTTGGTTGGAGCATGCAGGCATGGAAATGGGTATCAGAGCAATACGTCCAGCGGCTTGCATCAGACGGAATAGAACGTATCATGCACGTAATCTGTTCGGAGATTTTACATAAACTTACGTGCCATAGACCGGAATCAGGTAAATCAAACCTCAGCTCGTTGTTTGCTTGTCCTTTGACAGTGACTGGTTTTCTGTTCATTGCAAACGAAATTCGTCACAAACAGTTGAATAAAACTTAGTTATTGAATCATACGGGCAGTTGGGACGAAATTTGTGTGTGTGTGTGTGTGTGTGCATGCGTGTGATTACACAATTTGTGGTACCATGTTCGTCCATTGGTTGGTTGGTAACTCTCTCGTAAGTGAACAATTGTTCAAATGATTCAATTAACGTAGGTAAACATCATTTATTCTTGTCATTCATTCAGCATTTTGTAGATAAAAGATCAATATAGAATGTGTACATAAAAAGCAATCAGTGGTTGTTTTGCTCCATCAGCGACGAATCAGATTGGCTAGTGTGTCGATTGGCAATGGAAATATGATTGTCGAATTCTTTTCCGCAGAAATAGCATTCAGAGTTTGCAAATAGCGGAGCTGTAATGCAAACGGTGAACTGTGAATCACATCGGCCGCTTGTTTCAACGCGTACGACGCTTTCTCTTCCCCTTCGGCTGCGATAACCTGTTTTTTTTAAATTGGGTAAAAAGTAGGGAGTGAATTTGACAACAAATAAGTGAAATCTTCATCACCTATCAGTTTTTCACTTCAACTTTACAAGCAGGATTGGGCTTCATAAATTCTCGAAAGATTTTAGTTAGACCAAAGGTGGGACAATAACACACTTATTGGTCACCGAGCATTCAGTCCCTCTTCTCTGATTCCCGATATTATCGTATAAATTTGATCAATCGCATCACTGGAATCACTGATGCTTTGCTTCATGCATCGGGGCAGGTTTGTTCGGATGTAATGTAAACACTTGGCAGACGTTATTCAGAACCAATGCAACCTTATCCTGCTGAATTCCGTTAAAATTGAATGAACTGTATAGATAGGTAACCGGTAGAAGTGGAACAAAACAGTAGAATGGCCTTCATTTATGTTTGCCTCGGTCATCCCGAAGCATTTCAGTCCGGCCATTGGTAAGCCAGATTGTGGAATTCCGTGATCACCGCATCTAGGCCTGCAGTTCTGTATTAGTAGTGCGTCTGACGGTATACACAGGAGGAAAGGTTGAACATGTTAAGTGTGAACAATAACTGGTACGACTACCTACCATTCCTCGGTTCGTCAAGTCCTACTTCTTGTGATGAGTTGACAGTATCCGATATGAACAAGCTATCAAGACTGCTCGGATATGGGAAGCTATCAGCCTCGTTTCGTTTTTCACACCCACATGGCTGAACTTAAGTGACATGTGAACCAACTCAGCATTTATCAAATCTGCAAAATTTCAATTCCTGGAGAGAGAGGGCACTTCACTGGCTAACTGAATATCAAAACAGTTTGTGAAATTTTGTTGTAGCTTTCTATGACAAGAGTTCTGGGTAAATGCACAAACTGAAGTTTCCACTCGAATCAATTTTCTTCTTTTGCGAAAAATGTGCTCTTTTGACAAGATTTTCTGGGGGGACAAACGGACAAACAAAGACGCTGATTTATGGCAATTTATCGTGTAAAGTGCAAACTTAGGAAGCTGACGTGAAAAATGTCAGGTGCTTCACTGTTCTCATTTCTTTCCAAAGTGGAATAGTGTTAAATCCCCTTACAAACACCACCTCTTTTTGCATTCCATGTCCGACGTGCACATAAAATATGAGAAACAAGATGAATGACTTAATACTCACTACTTCTCAGGGAAACCTGCAATCTCCGCTTATTTGTAATTTTGAGAAGTGATGGAAAACCTATATCGCTAAACGAGAAAACTCGTTCTGGCTCAGCATCGGCTGGTGAACTTCGCATTTTTAATCGTATTGCAAAAGGCAACCAATTTATAAGGAGTGTTTTTGCCGCAATCCCTCCTTGCCTAATAAATGTTTGAAATGGAACTTATAATGGGTAACAGAATGGAATAAACTGTATAGTTTCCTAATTCAGATCAAAGTTATTCTTTTTTTTATTTGATAGATGAGGTAGCAAATAGGGACTATTTATTTGGCAGAAAAAAACACCAAGCCAACAAAATATTTGTATGGTTCTTCGTTGCTCTTGCAAGTCATACGCAGAAGAGTCTCAAACAGATGATCCTCGATGAATTCGTGGTCAAAATATAATAAAGGTGGAGAATCACCTATACCGATTTGCAAAGTCAATCAAAAACCAGCTTTTAGAGAAGGAGAGGGAGAAGGTTCGAGGTTCAGAATATCAAATTACTGCTGTGCAGTTAAATCTAGGCATTTTCTCGTCGCCAGTGATGGCCGAAGGGGGATAAAACACATGTGAAGTAGCACAGTCAAGTCTCGTCTAGTAGTTGGAAATTCACAATTATTTTGCCATCAAGATCTATGTTTATTCAGATTGTTAGCTATTCTTCAACCTTGTCCCTCTCCTCCCCAACTTCTGCGGCACAGTGAACACAATAGGCTGTGCAAATATCATCATCATCGCCATCATGAAGATTCGGATTTCCCACAGGCGCCGGTTCATGTGTGATTGTCGATCCAAGCTATATCATTCTGTGAAGTGGCCACTTCCGATTTTGTTTCGAAAGTGAACTACACGTGGATAAAAACAGATCAGTAAAAGAGTATCCCAAGATTGTGAGTGGAGGGAATTCGGATGCGAGTTGGGAAGAAAAATTCAAGTAGTTCTGTCTCACAAACAGAATTTGCCGTGCCATGCCGATAAAGAGATTAGCCATCTGTTGATTTGGTTTTCTCATTTCTGGTGATAAATTTTTAATGCAAATATGTTTTTGTCACTGTCAAGTTGTTAAGGTGTTTTTTCTTACAGGTGTTACTAATATCCGGACTATCCCATAAATACGCCTTCTACCGGGGAGAAAAAACCACACACATAGCCTGGTTAGGTCGTCCAGTGACGCCGTATCTGAACGAGGAGCTAGTTTGTCTATTTGTAGAATATGAGTGAACCAAACACCATAAATGGAGTACACTTTTTTGGGTTTTTATTTAAATGTGTCCTTGTTTGTCGTTTTGCCACACCTTTTTAATTTATGAGCTTTTTATCTCGATTTTTCTGTGAACCTAATGAATAAAATATAAGACTAGTTTCTCACTCTGCTCTAAATAATGAAACTAGATTATGGAATTATTCATTGCTTATCTGACACCGCACGGAAAGAATTATTCTCATTTCTTACTATAAGATCTATGACGGATTGATTGTGATCAGAAAGCGTACATCTACCTGCGGAAGACTGGATTAATAGGTCACATGGATTTCACGGGAAATTTAAGTCACTTGCTGACATATTATAAGGGTCACTGACTAGGAAAAGAACAGATTTGGTCTGAAATGTTTATCTGCATCAGAAGCTATGAAATAGGTTACTTAATGCACCAATGTTGATAAAAAAATTTCCTTGTCTTGAAAGCAGTTTAATTTTCCTGTGAAGTACAATGTGATAACCACTGAGGGAATAAATGTTTGTTGCTCCAGGTGAGCTTTAAACTTTTTTTCCCTTAAAAGTGTTCCGTCGCCTAAACAGCGAGGCATCGGACAAGTGTAAATTCTGTTGAATACAGTCAGTGATGAACACCCTGCCTGCTCAAATTTACTATATCTCGTAGTTCACTTTGTGGCTGGTGGTCTTGATTTATCTCGGTAAAAATGCTCCATTTCCTATCAGTACATTCCATCTGGTACGTCAGAACTTGTTCCACAGATTTGCGGAATTACAAGCCGACGTCCTTTGCGTGCTCCACTGAATAGGTTTTTTTCGAATTCCAACAGACGGGTGATATCACTGTTGGAACACGGAACAGACCAAACCATTCTCGTTGTGGAATTTTTGTTCAGTGAACTGTCTCATCGCTTCCACTTCTTCAAATTCTATCAAACTCTCACGATTTTTGGAACAAATCATGGCGAAACAAAAAAAATGCTGATTTCATTCACCGATATTTCAACAGACCGCTTTTTCACCCTGTGAAAATGAGTTAAATCAGGGAGTCCGACGGCTTACTGACTCATTCACAGGGATGTCGTCTTGGTCGTTGGGCGGAAAAATTTAAGTGACAATTCGGTTAGCTAACTTTTACAGTGGAACTTCCAAATAGCCCTTGCCGGAGAAACGAAGCAGGTGGATGTCACACTCCCATCAGAAGTGGAGAATACTTGGGAGATAGGTCACTCAAAAAGGTCCAAAGCCGCTGGACCGGATGGGTTGTCTTCATCTTTTTCCCAGGATGGGAGCAAAAGTTTGGTTTCCGAGTTAACAAATCTCCTCCAAGTAATCTGGGTTAGCGAGCAGATCCCCAGGGAATTGTGTGAATCGGTGATTGTGCCAGTATATAAGCAAGCTGACGGATCCTCTTATGAAAACCAAAGAGGAATTAGCTTGGTAAGTATGGCATCTAAAATTCTCACCGAGACTATTTACCGCCGAGTATCCAGCACCCGCGAAATGTGTACGCTTGAGAATCAAGCCGGTTTCAGACCCGGTCAAGGTTGTATCGACCACATATTCACTCTTCGGCGAACCTTAGAGCACAGTCACATCTTCCGTAGGACCACAACCTGTGTCTTTCTTGATCTGATAGCGGCGTTCGACTCAGTCGACCTCACAGTTCTCTGGCGCTGCCTCTCACTGAAGGGTGTGCCAGAGAAGTTTATTTCTCTTTTCCAGTGATTGTATGCAAACAGCCGAAGCCGAGTTCGTGCATATGGTGATCTTTCTCCCGAATTCATCACTGAAAGTGGTGTTCGTCACGGTTGCTCCGTTTCGCCCTTCCTCCTCAGTTTTGTAATTGAACTGATTCTTGAGGTAGCCCTATTCTTGTGTGAGAATAGCTGCGTCAATCTTTGCTCATGCAGTAAACTGTCTGACTTAGAATGCGCGGACGATATTATTCTTCTGGGTGAAGATCCAGATAACTTGCAAGTTCTCTTAGATGGCCTTAAGAACAGCGTAGCCAAGTTTGGGATGCATTTCGCACCTTCAAAGTGTAAAATGGTGTTTCAGGACTGGGTTTGCTCAGCACCAAACCTCTTTTTGGCAGGGGAAGCTCTAACTGAAGGGGATAAATTTTGCGACCTAGGAAGTTACATTTCACCAGATGGACAGATATCAGATGAAGTGTCTGCGCGTACACCAAAGGCCCGTTAGGCTTTTGCCAACCTCCGTCATCTGTGGCGCCGGCCTGACAACCGATTGTCTGTTAAGTGTAGAGTGAACAATGCGGCGGTCTGGTCCTTTCTTCAATAAGGCTGAGAATCATGGCCGTTAAGGCAAAAACTGTCGACATTCAAGCATTGCTATCTCCATAACATTGCTGGAATACGGTGGGAACACCGTATCAGCAATGCTGACGTTAGACGTAAGGTGTCAGGAACCAGTGGTCAGTCTCTGGACCAAGTACTCAATCTAAACAGATTAAGGTGGTTGGGACATTCCCACCGATGGACTTCCTCGGCTTAAGCTGTTCTCTGAGGCAGGTATTGACTAGAAGGTAGGTCGAGGTGGTCAGTCCATGACATGTTAAAAAGTATGAAAACCTTGACCAGTGGACTTGGCCTAGTAGGACATGTTAGACTTCCACATTGGGGTCCACATGATTTGCCTACTGGATGGTTGGAGACATTGAGCGGTATGGCTAGGTGTCACGGTCAGTGGAGTAGTTGCATTCGGACTCTTTCTTTGTCCTCTTGATTTCCGCTTATTACTGTGATTTTTTGGATCTTTTTCACTTTATGCTTCTATTCCTTTTTCGCTTTACTGGAAGATGCTGGAAGGTAGCAAACCGAAACCAGAGCACATAGGTGCGAGGCTAGTGGTTGCATAAACTGAAATTGAAACTGACTCGCCTATGCTTATTCAACTGATGTGGATACAGGCCTACCTCGACTCCTCATCTTGCCACTTGGTTGTGGGCGTTCCCATATTTCTGAATAAATTACGTCCAGATATGCTGCTCATTCAAATCTCGTTTGAGATATATTTGATTGCTTTCTGGAGGTCAGTTAAGTTTCATTATTGTTACAACTATTATCATCATCCGACTCAGCCGTTTAATTTGCATTCAGTCTGTGCACGCCACTTAAGCTGTGGAACAACTAATCAACCTATCAAAGCAGGCTGACCGTAGATCCACAAGATACTTCACATGCCTCTGTTTTCTTATTCGCTATATTAATTCTTTCTGCAGTGTGAACTGTATGACAAGAAAATATTTTCGAGATAATGTAACTCAACCATAAGAGATAGAAAAGACGTGAAAATCAACAGCCCGATTGACGATAACTAGCAATGACGTGTCTAGGTATAGTCAGGTATCATTCATTGGCACGATAGATCAAAAGTATTGATCATTGTCAAATAGGTGGCTTGTATATGAACGGCCCCATTGGGCTCAAATATCATACATGATATTTCCGGACATGTAAGGGAATCGTTTAGGCGAACTGCTATCGCCACTGAGGTTTGACAATAAATACTCGGCGTGAGACGTTCATTTGGCATGGTAATGTAGCACTTGCACTGCGAGGTGAACAAAACACTCCAAGTGTAACATTTAAAAAGCACACTGTCATTCACGGGATCCAGGGAATTTGGCTAACTAAATTCAGAGACAAACATAAAGTGATCAAAATGATACATGAGTCAGCGCAATCTGGCCTCACTTTTACGAGTTACTTTTTCATTTACCATATAGTTCTGTCTCTCTCCTTCTCGACATGTGTATTCGGTTGTGGTTGACGGATTTCACTAACCAGTTGTACTTTACTTGAGACCAACTCGCATTTTATTCCTCATACATTTCCGACGTTATCAATCAGATAAACAAGTTTTCCTCCGAGGTGAGCTTACCTTTGCTCGAGCTTCCCGTGTTGCTTCAGCTTCGGCAGCCATAGCTCGTTGGAGTTGGACCGGAAGGCGCACGTCTTTTCTGGAGAATGAGAAAAAGTAGGCAATTTATCTAATTCTATGAAGCGCCAAAAGAAAGGTGATTAAAAGCTTTATTCTCGAAACAGTTCCCAGTCGTTTCTGGTCTATATCGTAAATGGTGGTGTTCAAGTGGTATTGACAGTCTTACAACCACTTCGGACGTCCGAGGTTCGATCCCCACCATCACTGGTTACTTTGATGGTAGACAGTAATCCCCACTGTCGTCCGACCAGTTACCACACTTTACCTAAAAGGACCTTAAGTGGTTCTCCACATCAAGTTTCAGGGTCTGGTTGCCGGCTACCTCCAGTAGTTCAGTGGGCCCTTTTGGCTATGGAGCGGATACCCTTTTCACCGTACTCATACGTAAGCATGTAGTAATGAAAAGGAGCTTATTATTGGTAAATAAATTGATGAACTCATTTATCCTGGGTACTGCTCATAACTGTGTAAGTGTTGCGTTTTATATAGGAACCTCCTACAAAATTTCTAGTTTCTCGTTCCATGCTTGAGCTTTGTTTCAGTGGCCGTTTTACCGGTTATGAATTGCCAGATACTCATGGTGACTCAGAAAGAATAAGCTATCCACTGTTCCCAAAGCTTTCTTTCAGTAAGTAGCAGTCATTACATCACTATGCCGACAATTGGATACCGTGCTACCAAGAGTTGATTAAAATCTCAACAAATTCACTATTTTCGATGTTAAGCCGCTGATCCCAAAAAAAAACTGCATTCCGATTGTCCGTTGATGTGGTGACATCAGTTTGCAGAAGGCGACCAGTTTACTGGTTCATACTTGCCTTGTTTAACATTGGGCCTGAACTTTAACTCTTGAGTTACTTAGGGATGTCAGGCTTACCGATTACAAAAAACGTAGCCTTTGACCATTCTGAATTCAGACACTTGATTATCTGACTGTAGGTGAACGGGCTCTAATGCTGCATCCACACAATGATAGTGACAAAAAAATGAACAAAGCTAGAGTCGTTTTTGCGATTCTTTTTTTGTTTTTTTTCTGTATCATACTATCATTTACGTCTTTTTATTATAATAATGGTACAATATTTTAAGAAAGGGGTTGCGCTCAATTTAGAGGATTCCAGTCGGGGTGGGTGATTGGCGGCTGCCGTGGAATTCAAATCTGGGACAGAAGGATCTAAAATCCACCATGGTAATCATATGACCACCGCCGCGTTTTTCCCAAGTTAGCTGAAAATCGTCCGTATATCTATTACAATTTTGGATATTTTTAGAGATACTTAAGTATACATACTGTAGTTATTCATCCAGACTATGAACCTAGCCGATCGCAGAACACCAAAGATTTAACCTTGAGTTGAACAGCCGTGGTATCGGTTCTCACAGTGATTAAATAACCCACTGCTATTTGATTTTCTTAATGTAACTATGTCTCCGCTAGCACCAATAAAAGCTATAGACTGTGTGCTTCTCAATCCTAAAGAGTTCAGGTAACCACTCACAAAACCAATAACCGTTCAGTTGACTTTATTAGTCTTGTTTCAAATGAAAAACAATAAATGAACAAATTATTGAGTCACACAATGTAACAAATACTTCTGATCAATCGCCACAGTTGATTATTTTGGCATACTGTTAGCTGCCCGATAAGAAAATCTACATGAATTTTCAACTGCCGGACGTCCGATAGAATTTGGCCTCAAGGTCACTCGATTGCACCACGCACATCAGAAACAGTTTCAAAACAAGCAAGCGCTAATTTCCGGTAGTCACGACAGGAACTGTCCAAAGACAGATTCAAATTATTTCCTACACATTTCCTCCGCTAGAATCTCCACGGATTTGCGTGACTGTCTTTTATTAGAAGATGCATAAGGTCCTGTGAAGTACGTAGCAGAACGAAAACATGTCCGTGCGCTGACTTCTCTTTGTGAACATGTTAAGTGAACGTCGTAGAAAACCCAAAGTTACTGAAGATGACAAGAATTCTCATGACCTCTTCTGTATGAACAAATCGAAGCTTTCGATAGCATATAAGTACCACAAGTTGGATTTTGTCTGAGGTAAATCTGTTTCTCGAGACAAATTATCTTCTATGTACCGAAAGAGTTGTAAAGTAACGATTTTCTTCTTAGGAAATTCAGAGGTAAAGTTTCGTTTCTGCTTTCATTTGGTCATTGGTTCAATGGGAAAAAACGAATGATTTTTTCCAGACTTAAATCTCTTTCTCGTGACCTTTTCGTGAAAGCAGATGTATCGAGGTTAATCACAGAGACAAAAACGAAAATTATCAACTTTTTGGAACTCACTTTTGTAAACGGTGTCAGCTATTTCGCAGTTCATGATTCCGTTTTAACACCGTAGTGTATCAAAATTTCAAAAATAAACGAAGTTCTCGGAAATTTTAAGTTATCCCACTTTCGTGATTTTTACCCATTTGAAACTTTCAGGTTGCCATTGAAAACCTCGGAATCACAGGACAGTTTTGTGAACCTTGCTAGGAATCATCAGCAATGAACATACCTCGAGCCTCCCCCCACCTGGAGCTCGAACCTCTTGGTGAACGATTGTGAGTCGAACACTTAATCATCCAACTATCCGACTGGCCATCAACGGTGTACTGAACCTATACACTACGTGACGCGGAGCTCTTCCGCCACAGGCTTTCGAGATCTTACCGAGAAATCGGAGCTTGTCAGTGAAAGCCTGAGTCTCACGTTGCCTTTCATTTCCTCGTAGTGTCAGTTCAGATCCGGACACCAAAACCCGGGCTTATTGGTTATTTCTTGAGGACAAGCCAGTTTAGTGAATGATTTGTTTTACTTTGCATACAAAGTGAAGTATATGTCTTCATGACTGAAATAAGAACAAGGTCCTACAGATTGGAAGTACGGACACGAGAAGGCATAAGCCAACCGTAGAACATGGTGATAGGCTTGGAGTGAATGATTTTTGCATATAGCAAAACAACTCAGACATAGTACGGTATACCTTTTTCCCTACCCCGTAGTGAACTTGATGCAATATAATCATCTGTAAATTGTTTGGAATCAGTATGCATCAAACGTTTAGCACGGAATGTCCACTGCCCTTGATTTCGATCTTCCCCTTTTAACAATACAATTAGTCTCACTGTTTTCAAGTTAAATTTTCGTGACTTCATAACCGATAAAATACTAATTGTAAAATTGATGGCAATGCCCGGTGATAGTCGGCTGGTTTACAGCGTTTGATTACCACTTCGGAGGTCCGAGGTTCGAATCCCCGGCATCACCTGTTACTTTGATGGTAGACAGTTAGCCCTACTGCTGTCCGACCAGTTACCACACTTTACCTAGTGGGACCTTAGATGGCTCTCCACTTCAAGTTTCAGGGTCTGGTTGCCGGTTATCCTTTATAGTGTGGTGGACCTTTATGTCTACGGAGTTTACCCCCTCCATTGCATATATGCACAAGTAATAAATAAAACTGTCAACCTACACGTGGTAAATTTTTGGACTTTTTGGAAATAAAGTAAAAGATGACTGACTGAGTTTCACGTGTAAACAGAACTGCTCTGCATTAGCATTACACTTAGGAAAACGGACTGGAGATTGACTTTATTGGAACTGAAGCTTATGAGGGAATGTCCAGGCATGGCTGCGATGATAGTTACCTAGTTTCGACTAATCCGCATTGTACTGGTCATTTCACCTTTGTGTACCAGACGACCATCTTTATGGATTATAAGAATTAGACAAATGTGAAAACACTTTTTGTTTCGATATAACGAGACTTGTAGCCGGAAATTTTCTCGTAAACCGGAATTCGATCTCATACCACTAAGTAATTTCCTCCTTCGGTTTTGGTAGTACTTAGATGAACAAACATTTGAGCTATCAATATGAGCTAAAGTCACATCTATGGCTGTAATCTAGGGTGATACCCCACCAGAACTGACTTCCAGCTATGGTCGGTAGATCAGGATTGAGTATGGGTGGTTATCACTATGCACTGGGTGCTACATTATTCGGACATTTAATTATAAAGGCTTTGCCAAGTGAATAAAGCAATCGGAAAACATATTTCTAGAAACGAATTGCTCTCCCGCTGAACTCCAAAAAGGGGAAGTTGGACTTGACTAACAGAGCCGTAAAAGGCAGAAAATAACAAGTTACAGATTTCACTTGAATTCTCTGAACATTCTCTTTTGTTTGTTTTTTCGAGAGGGAGAGAGAGAAATGCAAAATCTTCCTAACCGGGGACTGAAACCAGTCGCATAAAACAAATTGTACTCAGAACACTCCTGATAATGAAATTTCCAAAGTAGATTCCACAATGGGGGAAAAAAATGCTCTTAATGAGTATTAATTGTCCTCTTGCGGATCAGATAGGTGATAAGGTAGTGCAGTTTGTTAGTCATTGATGGAACCAGAGCTCAGAGTTACTGAATTGGGAAGAATTTTGTTGTTGTTGTTGTTAGTTGTTTGGAGCTCCACTCAGTTGTACCCGGCACTCCATGCATTCCGTTCTTACTTCTGGGCTCTGATAGCAGTCGAGTAAAGCTTATCTTCGCTTTGACCAGACTCAATAATCGAGTCATCTTTGAGCGGCCAATGGTTATCTGGATCGACTAGGTCATCTAGAAAAAGGCTGTCGATTAATCTTCTCAGTTTGTGGCTTGGACACTTTTATTCGTTGTGTCGAGTACACTGCTTGCTAGTAGCCAGAAAAAAAGTCCCTTCCCCCCCCCCCGCGGAAAGGCGTTACCCATTAGTGAAATCCTTTATTGAAATAAAAATGTTTTATTGTGGATGGAATATCCACCTTTCTCAAACAGTCACTCATTAGTATATAGTTGGGCCACTTTTAGGTGGCATGATAGCCTTTACCAGTCATCTTTGCCATCTATCGTTTGATAATATCTTGTGGCATACAGTCCCGTTCCTCCTTCGAGGCATTTTTCTACTACTATAGGGGTGTGTATTTTCGCCTCCAATTCACTTTCCTCCCAAGCTGGTCTCACGAAATTTGATTGGATTGAGATCAGGATATCTAGTCGGCTGCGAGAACCTCTCGCATTGTGATGCGCAATAAACTCGCTTACGACTAGGGAACGATAGGCAGGCGGGTTGCCGTCCTGGAAAATCTCTACAGTGAAAAGAAGTGCCTGGTCAGGACTTCTAAATATTCTTGACCATTGGTGATGCTATCCAGAAATGCCAGCTCGTTCGAACTTCCCGCCAGATGCTTCCCTAGAAAGGTACTGAACCTCCATTATTTCACACTGTAACTGTCATTATGTTACTTTTATTAATTTCCGAGTTTGCCAAACACGTCTTCGACGATCATGTTTGAATAAAGAGGATACGGAGTCATCGGTATAAACGATGGATTTCCAGTGTTGGTCCAATCGATCCATCTGCATAATGTCCGTATGCAAAGACCAAAATGTTTGGTAACCTCGTGTCGTGAATTCCCTGATTCTCACCTGATTGCCAGCCAGACGACCTTAACTCTGTGAACATGGTGTGAACTCAAAAGAGCAGACATGCGTGGGCTATCAGACTGGAAAGTACACATCAATACATCAGCGTGTGTCTGATCTTCATAACAAATCCCATGCAGCGCTAGACTGCATGACGTAAAAGTACAACTGTTATCTGCCTGTGTGAACTATACCGAACTGAAGGTGTGGATCATTAAGTCTACCGTCTACTTAAAGGAGAGGCGGCACATTTTGACGAACTGTATACATCGGGACGAAAAGATAGATGAGATCAAATGAGACGTTTTATGTGGTGAAAGGACGTCTGGGCTCTGCGCTGTTTTGTTCTCTTTGAATTAGATTCTCTTAGTTAGTTCCATCTTTGGGATGCTATTATGCAGCTCTTGGATCTAGTCCGTTTTGTTTTGTGATCAGCACTAACAAAAATGGATAACGTCATTTTACTTCCCTTAATTATTATGCAACAGTGTGCACTATTACAAGAAGGCGATCGCCGCCAATTAAAGGCGGCCAGATGAAGGAGTGACTGTCGGTGGAAGAAACCGAACATGGGAAGTCCTAATGATGACCACTTCACCATCGTTGACTGAATCCTCTACACCATGAAAGGGTCTTCAAATTCTGCCTCTTCCTTACAGGAAAACATTGAATAGTCCGGGTACAGCTTCATAATCTATTCAGTACGTTTTTCAGTAATGTGGGTAGCAACCATGGAAACTGAATTGGATTTTGTGATCACAGTCATTTTAGCTAAAAACATACATGAAGCTTATCAATATATATATATATATATATATATATATATATATATATATATATAAACTGGCTAGAGAACATATACGATGTCAAAGCGGCAATACCGAAAAAAGGTCACTAGGAGGGAGGAGGAATTGGGGTCAACATTAAGATTGGAACAGGTAAGAACAATTTTTTTTACTGATTTCACCCTACGCGTTTTGTAAATATTTTTTCTGTTTTTCAATTATTTATGGGGAATGGGAAGTTCATAGAGAGACCATACTGCATTCGCGCCACTGGCTTCCGTTCCGAGCCCTATTTCTCAGTGTATTTAACCAACGGCAATCCCCGTCTCTCCAGCCCAAACCAGGAAGGTGGGAAGCATTTACCGAAGTTAGGGCCGAAGCTAATTTCTTCATACCTCTGCGCCAAGTTATAGCCTGACTGTCGCGCCGCTTTCTTCAGCGCTATCTAGTAGATACAAAAACAGTAAGAAAATGTAAACGATGGGCAGCCTATGCAAAATATGTTCGAGCCATCGAAGGCAGTGTGGAGTGATTATCTCGGTCAGAGGGCGACTATCAGCACCGAACACACGAGGATATACCTCGTCGTAGCCAGCCCGATCTTTTCATAAGACACCAGCAATGCTTCGGAAACACTGATGATTGAATACAGAAGGTCGTTGAGCATCCTCATAGCAGAGGGGCCAGGTCTGGCAACTTTAAAGAAGAACATTACGAACTGTAGCATGGTACATTCTTCCTGTGAAGAAAAGCTGGATGTCATGGCTGCGCCACAAATGAAGCAGCTTCATGAAAGCTGTTCTGGCTCTCGCAAACCGTAAGGTGATTACCTCCTCAATAACACTAACCGCCGTATTCAAGCTCCCGGAGTACCTAAATATATTGACTACCTCTAACCGATCACCAATAAAGGTGAAAGCTGGCACAGGCTCCTGCCAGTCCTGAAGAAGTACCTTGCATTTTGAAGGCACAAAGCACATACCATATCTGGACACCTGGAGCTGTCCAATGATTGTTGAATTGTCTAAGTACTGCCGTTCAGTAAGAAGGTACAATCGGCATACTCTAAGTCAAGAACTCTGCTCCCTGGGAGGAGTTCTACTCCACCGTTTGGAAGACCGGGCAAAGCGTTCATTAGGATTTCTTTTATATCAAATCTGAAGACAAACTGGGATGCAAGATAGTCCTGCCATACTCCACTGAAGATGGCGAAAAGTGGCAAGAGCTAGTTTTAAGTCCTAACCCAACCTGAGGTATGACGGCAAAACCTTTTGAGGACCGACACACTTCTCAGGTACGTCATTCCTCAAGAAACAGAGCCATAGTGCCGACCTACTGACGGGGTCAAAGGCAGCGCGAACATCTAGAAACACGATGATCGTTGACCTTTGGAACGCGTAAGATGCTCTAACAGTTATCGGGTGGTGATGATTTGGTCGACGTATTCACGACCGGTACGAAGCTCAGCCTTTTCTGCTGAAGCTTGCTCATCACGCATGTTGCACAACCTGCGGAGAATGAAAGACGCAAGCAACTTAGACTTTATAGAGATTATGCTTATATCCCTTTGGTTGCCGCAGTCACTGTGTTAGTCCCTTTTAAAGATGGGGACAACAATGGATTCCCCTACTCCCCCCACCCCTCGGAAGGAGAAGACTTTCTCAGAGAGCCAGACCTTGGCGAACAAAACTTGAAACTCTCTAAAAATCTTCATTCCAACGTCGACCAAGTCCAAGGTTCTAGGACCTTACCCTTGTGATCAAGTCCCAATTATTTAGGAATTTCTTTCGACCTTCTATTACATGCCTAACTATTGGAAACATATTCACTAAAAAGATGCTTCTGCAGATTTACTTAGCAAATTTATCTAAATATAATTTAGGACAATGTGTCCTGTTTACCAAATTGACTATATTTCCATACCTCGGTAATCCTGAATTTGCTTTTCTCGGAGCATTTTACCCTGGCAACCAAGGTCACATACACACATTCAACTACTAATAGCTCGGCATAAAATGGACGTAAAAAAAGAAAACAAAGAATAAATTGTCAGCCACTGACGCTACCATATGCCGTCACTGGGTCACGAAAGTCAAGTGCGTGCCAGGTGAATCTTGTTCTGTATCGCACTAGAGATGATAATGATGATTCGGATGATGATTGTGATGATGATGATGATGATGATGATGATGATGATGATGATGATGATGATGATGATGATGATGATGATGATGATGATGATGATGATGATGACTCGGATGATGATGACTCGGATGATGATGATGATGATGATGATGATGATGATGATGATGATGATGATGATGATGATGATGATGATGATGATGATGATGATGATGACTCGGATGATGTTGATGATGATGATGATGATGATGATGATGATGATGATGATGATGATGATGATGATGATGATGACTCGGATGATGAAAATGATGATGATGGCTCGGATGATGATGATGATGATGATGATGATGATGATGATGATGACTCGGATGATGATGATGATGACTCGGATGATGATGATGATGATGATGATGATGATGATGATGACTCGGATGATGATGATGATGATGATGATGATGATGAGAAGGAGGAGGAGGATATTCAAGAAGCTGATATTACTGGTGCGTTATGGTAAAAATTGCCATTTTTTCCTAAAGTATTTTTAGATGTTAACTGCGACAGTCAGTATGAAATCCCAGTGTTTCTCTCTACTTTCTTTTTGGCTGAGGCCTTGTCGTTTTTCGGACTAATAATAGTGAATCTTTTTTCAATTTGGAATAATCTGGCTTTAATATCCGTTCTTTTCAGGTTGCACCAATCGAAGATCCCATTGTTTCATTGGGTAACACTATTCTCCCGATACAGTAAAACCATGATACACACGTTCAACCTCGTGGATATACACGAAGTGATCAAACCACCTGCAGTTGTGTTGTTTTCCAAATCTAGCCAGTCCCGTACCGGTAAACACTCGCGTACGCTTTTGTCACGAAACCGGGGCGGGGAGGGTAGAAAGGAGCGTGTACCGTGTCTGTTGTGTTGGTCAGACTAATTGTCCCCCGGGCTTGATCGGGACCACCACTGTCACAAATGATTTTCATCAATGACAGTTTCACTCTGACTGTGATGCTTTTATCGCTATCCGTCGGTATGCACACCTCCTTTGTTATTGGCATTATGGTTGTGTCGATTTTGTTTTGATGCTCGCTGAGAACAAGTGTAAGCAAACGAATAGCCGGCCAGGTAAGCTAACAAACTTGTTAACTAATTAACTGACTAACTAACCAGCCAGCAAGATGCGTGCACCTTGTGAGTCACTGATTATGCGGTACACGAATCTCTGTGTGCTTCGTCGATAGAAGCTAAACCGGAATAAAATCTAGCCTTTTGGACACCTGGTCATATGCTGCACGAGTTGACTACAAGACAGATTCCCGGTTGTGATACGTCCACGCACTACAGTCTCTGTAGTCTTTCGGTTACGCACTCATTCATACCTAGTGAACATTTTTGCTGTATAACTTCAATTGCCGCATCCGACCGGTGGTGGTTGAGTGGTCTAAAACGTTTACTCACCACCTCGGGAGTCAGAGGTTCGACTCGTAGTCATCACCGGTTACTTTGTCTATAGACAGTTATACTCTGTCGTCCGAGTAGTAACCACACCTGACCTATTGGGATTTTATCTGGTTCTGTGCGATTCCTAGTCTCCGGGTCCGGCTGCAGACTTGTAACAAAAAAGCTATTCCGTTATTTTATTGGTTCTGATAGTAGATCGTTTGTCAGCCCGGTTATTTGAGTTTGATCCTGAATAGCGGGGAATCGAACCTGTGGCCAGGATTTTGCTTCATTCGTGTCTCATAAAAGGTAAACTCAACGGATGACGTCAAAGCTTTGGATTTCCACTAGAAAGTATAGTATACATCTTCAATGACGGTAAAACGAAAGAACAAATGTTAATATTTTGTTACTCCTTTTTCCCTGTCATTTTGTTCACATCTCGTTTTGCGTGAGTTGTCTACTCCTGTGAACTTTCAACATGTAGAGCACAATTTGTCCCTTTGTGTATGGTCGAATTCATGTTTCCGTACTGAGTCGGGCTACAAAAATGGGTGCATTATGCACACAATGTATCAAATACCACGCGCTCTACATGTTTATTGAGTGTTCGACCAACCTTAAGCTAACCAGTAAAAAATGTTGCGCAAGACCGGTTCTTTTTATTACGTTTTCAAAGTGACCAGGGTGTTAGACTGCCGGACAACCGGAAAACACGTGTCCGTGATGTATCCTTCCGTTACTAGTTACACAAGGCGTAAGCAACAGTTTCCAATCATGATTTCCTATGACAATAAAGATTCACCTGCCGTAATCCATGTCCTCCGTATTCTGTTGCCTACCAGCAGGGAACAGTTTCATACCTTAGGAATGTTATTTCCTAATCTATTGGTACTTTTTCTCCGCTTTGGGATAAATATCAAAAGCAGAACGGTGTAAAAGTTCCTCATTGTTTTCCCAATTCTCCCATTTGGCTCCGAATATTTTATCACAGAACAGATTGCTTCAAATCGTTGAAGGAATAAAATAGATTTTGATAAACTTACACTTCAACGCGTTCCACTTTCACTCCCCACGGATCGGTCGCGTCATCCAACATTGCCTAGAGCGACAGAAAATAAGCGATAAAAGGTTAGGCATATCGGCCTTCTAAATATTCTTTATATTTTTGAGAATGAGTGCACAGAACATGTACACCGCTGTTAAGTGATCAAGCAGAAGTTAGACTTGTTTCAAACTCAGTCTGTCAGAATCACACAAGCAAATGAGAAAGTTGTAAATCGTGGCCTATTCTCTAGCGCATCAAGTGACAGCTTTTAGTTCGTTTTAATTAACCCTGGTGCTTAAGTCTTGATGCGAATGACCGTGAAGTCAATAAAAGCATCTTAGTTCTTGGTTCCATTCAGGTTCGAAGACATTTACCACCTTTCGCTAATATCAACAGCGAGGCTCATGCTCACGGTGACCGAGATCATTCATACAGACAAAGTAGATGAACGAAAGGAATCACTCACAAGGTTACCGTATGAACTGACTGTGCACTATCTCGATGGAAATTGGGTGACAGACATGTGAGCGACTCCTGATAGTCAGTGTAGTTTACCGACTTCGGGCTTGTACGAAATCGAGAAAATAATCCAACCCGCATAATGTGCTATCTTTCATCCCGCGACCGAAAAGGCTACCATTCGTGAGCTGAGTTTGTACACTTGGGTTGTACTATTGACACTTCCCCTCTGATACGCACCGTAATTGTTTCTATTCCGATTTTCGCAACGATCACGGAAAACCTAACACCAGCAAAGTACGCACGTTCACTGCTAAATGCGTGTGACGGCTGACGACCGTGATCCTGATAATTGGAGTCAGAAACTGCCTTAGCTCTCAGATCACCGGGAGTGAGGACGAGTCGGTCAACAACGGAAAATTATTCACCCGCAGTACTGACCGGGAGTGGAAGAAGTCAAACCTCGCGGTATGTGATACACGTAACTGGATCATCACCTTAGATTAACAATAATAATAATAATAATAATAATAATAATAATAATAATAATAATATTGTTTTAATCCCCTTTATTTGTGACTATCTCGGGAAGGGTCCTTGTTCAACCAGAGGCTGCCAGATATGGAAGTGCCCGGTGACGATGGTAGCAAGATTCCAACCCGGAACCACGAGGTATGAAATTCGACACCATTGCCGATCATGCATGCATCCTTTGGCACAGTAAAGACGGATTCTTCAAAGCTCAATGCAGTATTGTTGTTGAATTAAAAACTAGAATTACTGTCTATTTAGATATACCGTGGATACACAGTTCAGGCTTTGTCAGCCTAGTCCTCACAGTTGTTTATAAGTACTTACGGGCACCATAGCTGTGGAATGATCATCGAATTCCATTTAGTCCAGAATCTTATTTGACAGTCACTTGTGACATGATGGCCTCAAAGTTTGCGTGGTTATCACTTTATTACAAATCTACCACAAAAAGGTTCTTCCCAAACCTATTCCTCGGTTCGGTTTCAATAGACAATTGTGGAATTCCGTCCCTTCCAAACTGAACTTCCGATATTTCTTCAGTGTATTTACATATATATACTGATGATAAGTAGCATGTAAACAGGTGGACAAATTTCTCCGGAGGCACACTACCGGTTTCGCGGTTGTTGAGCGTTTGCACATACAGCCTCGTTGTTCGTTCGGTTACCAGTGACCCGGACACGAATAACTATGAGAAATCCCAGTTGTCATTCATTTGTGGGCTCTTCAACGAAGAGTATTCATTCACACTCCAGACGATTCAAATTAGATTCTAGTGAATATATATATATATATATATATATATATATATATATATATATATATATATATATATATATATAGTGTACAATGTTGGTATCTACTTTTGTACTGTTGAAGCCGTAGCCCAACTCAAGGCTGCTTCTGGTTGAACATAAGTTGTTCCATGAGAAACTCTCATTTGCCTTGAACAGAATTCATCACAAGTATATTTGTTTGAACTCAAACTAACCTCATGTGGCTACCTGATGAAAGGAACGCTCGTGAAATTATCGTTGTTTATATTTTGGTTCGTCTGCTGGTTCTTTTTTTGTTCGCTTATTCAACGTCCACAAGAGAAAGTTTGTCAAGGCAACTCATTTAAATGAACAAGTGAAATGATAGATCTTCCGTTCCCCATCAGTCCTTTATTCGTCCTTTCTTCGCCGCCTAATGGGAAGTAGTTTAGAACCACTGTGTGTGCCTTGTTTATTTGAGTGTGGATGAGTACCACTTGTCCGTTTTCACAGATCAAAGGGAGAACTTTGGTTGCAGTCTGGTTATCTGTTGAAGTTAGCCACACTGACATATTCAACGTAATGGCTCTGGACGTTGTAGCGGAGAACACTGCGAGAGCAGGAGGAGATGAGCACAAAACCGAGAGCCATCGACCGAAGAAGAGAAGGTGAGTGTATCGTAAGCCTCCCTCAGCAGACGAAAAGAGGCAAGCAGGTCCGTACATTGAACTCAGAGTGATCGGAAGCAATCAGTGACATAGCCTATGTGAGGTGCTACCGATCGAGCCATCAACTGGATCAATCGGAATAACTGAACGGAAATGGCAGTCAAAAGAATCAACGTGAAGGCGGCAGGCACCTGACCAGAAAGAACAGAAATGATTAGGCAGCCGAAGGATCGAGGTTGCTACATTGCCGTCTGGAAAATAAACTTTATACACGGTCATACATGTTTTATCGACTCGATTTGTTTGGCTGGTCAAGTACAAGCGTACCTCATCCGTGCTTCTCTCTCTGTTGCTGTATGTTCGACGGTAGATGTGGAATACTACTCCTACTATAGGGCGGTGGCGTTTTAAGTCGGTGGGAGATCAGAATTATTGCGTGTGGCCTGGAATTGTAATCCATCAAAAGGACCCCCCTCGGGCTTTATTTTCCCGCCGTTATTCTAGGTGTTCCTCTCGTTTAGCATATTTTGCTCGTGTACGCGTGTCCAAATTTCGCAACAGTGAAAATGTTAGCGTGATAAATCATGGTGATCATTTTTTTTAAACGAAGGAACGGAGCGGAGAGAAATTAGTGAGCAATAACACATCAGGTAAGGATAATGTTGTGACACACCAAAGAATCACCTACAAAGACCAAAAAGAGCGTTTAGCTATCAAATTGTTACTTCGTGCGACAGGTATTAGTCGTTTGTACCTCCTGTACCTCGGAACGGAAATGGCGGGAGATGAAAATTGTTCTTGGCCATGAATCGTTACTCATTAGATACAACTCTGAACAGCTTTTGAGCTGAGATTCCCAAGAACAGAAATACATATCATCATACGTAAAGGGAAATCATTTGAACGGGTGATTGCTTAGTATAGGTTTAAGTTCATCAAATTGGCTAAATGGACCAATTTCGATCTGAACTGACTAGTTGTGCAATGAACTCGTCAACTTTGTTCAGTTGAAAAAATAACGACAACCTAGTGCGCCACTTTCCAAACAATGTTAAGATCACTTTCTGGATGAGTACATCATGGAACCCTTTGATCACCTCGTTCTCCAAAATGACGAACTTTTGGGGGACCTTGATGGAAAAGAAAAATTAGGGCACACTTGATACCATTGCGCAAGTGTGCCCTATGAGCGAACATAATCGGGACCAATGAATTTCGTCCCTGAACATCTCCCGTTTTAGAAACAGTTCTGTTTCACTGAATTAAGATCTTCGTTCAGAAGGGGGAATGTCATAGACTACATAAACATTCCAAGAATTTACAAGTCGTGTGTCGGTCACTAATTTGCCGAATCCGCTTCGAAGTGTTGGTGATTGAGCACAAGGTTGAAATTCGTTGAGTGGGCGAAAACCAAGTAAAAGTGATGCACAAAATCCGACTTCACTGTGACAGTCGTCCGCCTGGGTTACTTTCCTCATAGATATCTTTATACTGCACTGACAGCTCTCCAAATCTATTGTGGTCCCAACTTGGTTAGTGTCCAACAGAGCTGACTGAAGAATAAAAAATGGGATATCACTGTTGGTGTCTCACATTCACCACACCGTCTTTTCCGAATAGGAACGCGTCAACCAGACCTTAGCAGTCAGACCAGAAATATGGGCGAATTATGAGCAACTCGCTTCATTGGCTGACCATTCTTTGGATTCCATGATTCACGCACAGGCCCCTGGTCATCCGACTAGCCCTACACTCTCAAGCACCAGACTCGAGTTTCCCTCTTGTCAGAGCTCATCATTGGTGCATATCCTCCGCTGCACCCAGGGTCTGATCCCGGGCCCTTTCACCTCGGAGGGGTGCCCGTGTTATCACTTTGCCACCAAGCTGCCTTCCGGGTTGATTCGAATCACCGAGTTAAGTTTGTTCGGATGCCGTTCTCTTGGTTCTTTGTCATTCCCACAGAAAAAATGTATCCACAGTACGTTTAAGTATCCGAGTAGGTAGTTTGCTGAAGAAACAGTACCGATGCTCCTCGGCAATCAAATAAAACATTGCGTCCACTTGAGAATTCACTGGTCCGGTTAAATTTTGCACTTTGTAAATCGAATCAGTGTGACATGAATTTCAATGTTCATTTACATTTTATATTCAACCACAATTTCCTACAAACACCAAGTGACCGAATGTGCAGACAAACATCCGTCAGACTCTATATATGCGACACACGAGGAAAACCAAAGGCCAGCACATTAGTATCCACAATTAAATGAACCAGTATAGCATATGTGCAGTTTTTCTGTTTGTGCATAAATGTGTAAAGTCCGTTGTGATCAAACAAACAAAACAGCTAACTGAAGATCTCAGCGTTCCCATTTCCATTCTGACTGCTACCGGCAACCTGCAGCTGCGTCCTCCTCCAGTAATGCTGTTGCCAGTAGGCTTCCAACAAATAAATAACTAAAGTTTAAGATTGAATAACCGATTTTTGAATCGAATGAAGCGTGCATGGACGGGGGTCATTTTTAGAATCACTCTGTGATTCGGCCAAAGCTAATTCGTCGGTTGACACGGCTAACCTTCAGAACGAGGACACATGGTCCCAAGTATGGACTTCCGATTTGAGTGTGGCTCTAAAAATGGACTCCCCGTCCTTGCACGCTCCATTCGATTCAAATGAGATTATAGCTGTAAACCAACTGTGGAGTGCTCAAGCGTAAGGATGACTAGGCGGAAGAGTACCGGGTACGCATACCTGATGAGTGGAAATAACCGCGAAACCAGTCGTGAGTTTCCGGGGAATTTCGTCCTACCATCCAGATACAGTGCTATACTACTCATATTGAATAACCGATATCTATTGATCTTTTGAAGAATAGGGTCACAGTCGTGACTCGAAGAAACAGTTTGTGGTTAGTGATGTGAACGCGTAGTCGTCGAAATCGGACCTAGAAATGGCCGTTTCCAGTGAGCATGATACAACACTGGTTTACTTTCAGGGAGTTGTATAGTTTATGAAACTCTCAACGCTGACAACGACCACTGTGAAACCAATACAAATAACAGGACTGTTTTCAAGGAATGCGCCTCATTTTGGGAAAGAAAGTGACCCTTTTTAAAGCTAGCAAGGCTGTCATAGTTTTCCTGAATTTATGAATTTAATGTCCTGTCAACAAGGTTAACAAGGATTGCATGGTGCCCTCCGATAATTAGTAAAACTCATTGAAATGATTCTGACCTAGAGCGAGGCCGGTCAAATTTGAAATGAGACAGATTTTCTGCAGCCTAGCTGCATATTACACCCGATTTATTGGGGCTCTGTGCATGGCTAAACAGGAATCTTGATTTCGGAGTTCAGGATTATCAGTGGTCGTCAGACGTACTACAGGCCTTAGTGACGGTGAACCATTGCATTCAAGTGAACCTGTAAAATAGTAAGAAAATTGAGAGGATTGTAACAACACGCTCTGTTCCTTTGAACACTGTTCAAGTCATAAGGAAAGAGTCGGCTTGGTATCCCTCCGACCAGATGGTTTTGGTCTTAGCTGAATAAAATCGCTCGAAGCTGAAAAGTCGGTTCTTTCTGGTACTTGTGTGTCAACTCTGAGATTTAGATACGGTAGCTGTAGTGACATTGTCCAAAAAATCGTCCTAAATCAACCCGCAACAAAGATAAGACGAGAGACAGTGAGCGGAAGAGAGAAAGTAAGCAGCCTACCTGCATTGACGTGGAAATGGACTCGCGTTCAGATAGGATTTCGGCCAAATTTCTCGTGCCCAACACATTTCGCAGTGTGGTGGCTGCCAGCAGTCGTGTGGAACGATCCGCGTCCTCCACGTTCGTGATCGCCACGACCGGATTGTAGATGCGATAGTAGACCACAGCATCCACAGCCACTGTGACAGAATCTTTGGTCAGAACCTACGCATGTGATTGGTCGGAATGAACAAGAGACCATTGTAACAATGGGCTGAGTGTGATAATGTGTAGGATTAGGGTATAGAGGTAAACAATGAAGAACCTGGATGGGATATCATGGTGGTCTTTGGTGACAAGTTACATCATCTAAATGTGAGTGAGGAGTAACTGTACAATGAAGTATAGCTTTCAAAGAGTTCTCATTAGTTTTGTATTCCAGAGAGATATTTTCCCCGGTGGATATTTGAAATAGTTAATTAATCCTCTCAGACACCATGTGTAATTTCGAAAACAAGCGATGCTGATGAGTTGACGACCACGAAAAATATGGTGCTGTTTGAGGTGAGTCGTCTCCTGTTGTGTGGGTTCTGTGTTTAAAATATTTTTCAATATAGAGATTATCTGGTTTTCGGTGACAAAAAGGATAACAAAGGAAACAGCTCCTATTTGTTTTTTTTACAATACCTTAGAAAATGTACAGTATATAATGACTGAACTGACAAATTAATTGACAGAGTTATTCTGAAAACACTTCTTCAAAAAATCTGCTCTATATCGCCGTTGATAAGTGTGTAAAATTCGTTTTTTTCTCTTCATTGTTCACTACATTTCGTTAAACACTATAACTTGGAATATCACTATTCTTGCATCCTGTGTTTTAAATTCTTGCCATTTTTGTTTAATTGTTAAGTGAATCTGATCGTGGATGACAAATAAAGCCTGAAATTTTACTGTCCACCCTTAGTACCACTTAATATTTTGGCATAAGTTTGTTCTAATTTTGTCTGTTCATCATTGCAAGTCTTCCGTTATCTACGCCCTCACCTCTTTTCTTCTATGGGTTCATTTTTTGCTCAGTGGGATAGTTACCCAGTGTTCTTCAACAACGATTGATTACGGTGCTGGTCCAGTGATGCATATTCGTAAATCACCTCGAAGGTAAGAGATATTGACCGATGAATTTGGTGGTAGAGAGAAATCCGCTATCGCCTGACTGGGTACAACGTCTTAACTACGAGGTTATTTGCTTCAGTTCTCAGGGTCAAGTTGCTTTCCATCTCTAATATTTCAGTGGGTTTTTAGAACTATGGAGTGTGCATCTTCTAACGCGCCCATATACAAACAGTTATTGAAAATTGTGGCACCAGTGTCGTTCTGTAAATTTATGCCACCATGAAGTAATTTTATTTTACCCATCAGTATCGTATTTTTTTGGGTCAATATGAATTTCTTATTTCCTCTCGGCATTTGCATTATATTTTGCATTTCTCAAGACTCGGTGAAATCTTGTAAGTTATCAAGTAAATCTTTCCATACTCTGAATGTGACTGTCACTTGGCTGGTGTCATTGTATGAAGTCTTCGGTTGTAATACTTTAGTACACACATCTTCTACGAGCAACGGTCATCACTAGTGCGAAGATCGGTCAATGGAGCGTCGTTGCTTGATCACTCGGAAACAAAATCATTTTCAAAGAATCAGTTATTTCTCAGCTTTTTATGACACTATTCGTGCTTGTGGTGGATTCCGTTCACGATCAAATATCGGAACCCCCGGTCAAGCTGTTAAACACGGTTGAGTGAAGCTTGAAACTCCGATCCCTCAACCATGAAAGTCTGAACTGTTTTGAGATGTCCAGGCTCGTAAAAGATATCCCAGTGCACCGCCCAACGATGGAGCTTGCAGGGAATAGCGAGACAGCTACGTCAAAACGGGAGTCCGTCAGATGGGATGTTGACTGGTTAGTCAGCAACGTCTACAGACAAACACACAAGCAACGGTATTGTCCTCTTTAGGGTGCTAGCTTATTGACCAGAGAAAAACAGTCAATCACAAGAGCAGACAAGGGTACGCTGACAGGAGAGCGATAATTCTCATCAAACAAGGAGTGATGTGTGTGGGGGGGGGTGGAGTAGTATCTCGGCTAGTGAGTCATTTGACAATGAATTCCGAGGTCAGACTGAAAGGATTGTCTACATACATCACAAAACAGAGAAAATTACGTACAAAACCTGTCACATGAAACGGCCATCACCCCTCTGAATAAAGCATCACCCGCGTTGGATGGACCAAGTTAGATCTGGAATCATCTAAAGCATGATACTCGACAATTTAATTTACACTGGTCCTTGAGTAGATCCTGACTAGGCGTCTAGGATGCCTCATCAAGAGCCCTTAAACCGATCAGATAAGGTTTTCAGGCTAGAATCAATGCCATTAGGATAAGACTTCTCACATTTGTGCGAAAAAACGACCGGAGCAAGTCTTTTAATTCCTAATTATCTACCATCAACCGAACACATCGGTTCGAAGGTCACACCCAGACTTTCGGTCTTTTAAAATGAATCAACTGACAGTCGAATTACAATTACTGTCGATTGAATAACAACATGACAGCCATCACGTCGAGTCACACGTAATGCGTACTTTCCACTTGTACTTTCTGCAAAGAAGCCGTCCTTCATAGGAGTTGATCGCCTTGTGGCTGACAGGCTGTTACCACACCAAGTCACTGATTGAAAAGTGCCATATCACGTAGTGACGGTGTTGAAAAAACCGTTGGGAACCAGAGTTTATGACCGAGCCAGCAGCTGTTTGCTTCATACTGATTCAACTTGGGTTCCAGTCCAAGTGGCGGCTCGGTGAATGTGCACTACTGGTGATAAATAAGAAGGTGGACTTAGACGTACAATGCTCCCATAGTTTTCAGAGGTGAGTTGAGTGTATCAGGAGTCGCTTCATTAATGAATCAAATCTCCTACCAGTAAATTTTTACTTCTAAGGTTTTCTGTTAGGTTACATAAATGAACAAAAATTGCGTTTCAGATGCAGTCTAAAAGTTACGATTTTCTAAGGAACTTTTTCGAACAGTTCACGGAGTGAACAATATTTATTCTTGTTTAATGGAATGAATCTGGGCAACAAAGATTCTAACCAGAATGAGCAATTTGTGCACCGAACTTCTCCCACTTTTATACACGAGTTATTTAAGGACAATTTACGGGCATGGGGAGCTTTCAAAACCATGGGAATGGGTTAGTTTGTTTCATGAAACAACGCCACAGTGTTACAGAACACATCAGTACGAACGCAGGAGGAACCGATTGTGGGGGGTGGATTTGAACCCCAATGAACAGATCCCATCGTGTACCCTGGCGAACAGTTGTTAGACATCCTGTTACTCTGCCTGACAGTGAACTCCTCGGAATGAATCGCACACTGAAGCTGCCCCAACTGTGTTAATGGAATGCTCCTGTCGCTCCGGTCCTATCAGATTCCGAATAACAGTTCAATTTGACCTGATAATCTGCACTGTTATTCTAGTCACACACACACACGATCCGCTTGGGATGCACGTATCCGTCTTGTAATCTCTTGCACGGACAAGGAAAAATCACCCAGTGTGCCCCCTTGCGTCCTGTCGAATAATCTGATCTAGGAAGGTCACGGAAACGTTGCTATGTGGAATTTCTAACAGGGTATTAGGTTTTCGAAATTTGTCAAAGATCAGCAGTGTAGCTTAAGTCCACCGGTTATCATTTCATGCATCCAACGGAAGCATAAATACCAAGAAAATGCAGTCTCTAAGACAAGTATTTCACAAAAAACGGCAGTTGAGTATTCAACTCAGCAGTCAGAGTGTTCGCAGCACGTTTTAGATTTATTTTTGTTCTTTTCATTTCCATTCCTTGATAGGTTTTTGACAATTTTAAAGATTTCTAGAATTATCAAGCTACTCATTATAAACTTGGAGTGTGGGTTTTTGCTATCAGTAATACGTTATGTGGATGATAAGATGATAAGATGAAATTCCCCCGGGATAGTACACAATCGGTTTCACGGTTATCGCGGCTCATCATGTGTACTCGGCGCTCTCCTGCCCAATCATCCCTATACTTGGACTCTCCATAGTGGATTTTCTCCCTATAATCACTTTTGAATCCATTTTAAGAATCCCAGGGTGATTGGCTAAAAATTATTTCTTCGGATATTCTAGGCTAAAGTGAGCTCTTCGTTCGTGTACACTCCTAGTGATTTGAATTAGACTGCAGGCGGTAAACGTGGAGTTACTCAACCGTCAGGCTAAAGAACCGTGGTTGAATATGTTTCATCATCAGCGCAAGGAAATCCATCCAAATTTTTATTGTGTAAACAGAGAGACATCGGCTCCGGTTTGGAAAAGGAAACAGAATACAGACCCACGTACGCAGACGAAAAGAAAATCAAATTGGTTGATGATCGGGGTTTGAAGTCAAGTAACACCGTTTTTTAATTGATAGTCCCATACAGACTATTACGTCATACATAGTACGGTCAATGGTAGTAGAGTGGCTCAAGTATCTGACTGTCCAGTCTAGGGTAAAAGATTTGAAACCTGACACAGCCAGAAAACTTTGGTGGTAGGTAACATTTCAGAGTCATCCCCGTGCAGTTTTTCTTTCCAGATCGCAAGTCCTTCATTGCTAATTCCTTCTGGTAATGTACTGGACCCCTGCAACCATTATTTAGCACCATCCACTGCATTTTAGTATCGGTATGGGATTATTCTCCGAGTGGCAACTTCTTCTTGGACGCAAACCCCTTCCTGAAATATTGTACCATTATTACACAATAAAGGGAAGTAAATAAAAAGATTTAAGATTAAAAAGAGAAGAATGAGTTTACAGATTGAACGAACAAGCCCTCTGTGGATACAAAATCAACCAGTAAATTTTCACCAAATAATGTAGCCCACAAAAGCCTCAGTAAGGTCTGGGTGAATGTCTCGGGCTACTCGCCTTGAACGCCTCCTGAATTGTTCTCCAATGATCGGACTTGTCAAACAACCTCTACTGAGGATGGACTGCACACTGCTTTCTCATAGCGGACATGTTTTAATCAATGTGTGAGGAAGAAGGCGAAAGCCCAGAGCTCTCCACCGGCTTTACTGACTGACGATCACTCTAGGGGAGGTGGTTAAACCCTGATTCTAAACCAACCACAGACGGCGAAAGAATCATATAGCACTATGCTCACCGGCATCTGTGGTAGAGTGTGTACTGGGCACCCGGGATGTTTGACCTCATCCGATAGGTATATGTAATGAGCAATCAGTCACCGGTCCCCAGTGGGTTACGGAGTCTAAGCTTCGTCCCGCTGTCTTGCGGATTAAACTTTGGATAGCCAAAGGCTCTGGTTGTAAAACTAAGAAAGCCACCTGCTTTGGCCTAGACAACCTGGCAGTATTTTGTCCGCAAACAGATCATGGAATCGGACTCCATCTACCCTTTCCTTATCGATTGTACCATGTTTTGTTTGGCAACAGCCAGAAGTCAGGCGGGTGAGAATATATATAGAATAATATGACGTGTATGATATGGACAACTGTTTAATGAATCTTTTCACTTATTTTTTCAATTCGAATAGGCATCAATTCACGGTTTATTTCAACCCCGTCGCTGTTTCAATTCACGAAAGGGAAGTGGAGGCAAACTGACGAGTTTTGTAAAGCAATGCCATCTTATTAAGTTATGCTGGATTCACCGTGTTGCTGATATCTGGAAATCGTAGCTCTTAGGAGAACATTTCGATTCCGGATTTGTTACCAGTATTCGGGAATGGTTGATATATTTGTGAGCGACGCTAAAACTTTGCATGTGTATTGTACTGGTCAGAGGAGAAGTACCGGAAAAACGGCTCTGTGTTCACCACGTCACTTTTTATACATTCAGAGTATGGGATTACTTTAAAAATAAAAATCTTCCAAGCCATCCAGCTTGCTAAAGAGTCTTAACAGGTTTGTTAGATTCAGTAAAATGCTTGCTGTGACACAGTGGGAACTGGAATTTTTTGATAATTGTGTGACACAACGGTGCTATCCGAACTCGATGTGGAAATCACTAGGACAACATTACGTGAGACCAAAGGACACCACTCTCAAGAGACAAGTGTTGAATAAAAAGGAAACAACAGAGCTGAAGATATCGGCCCTTGAACATCATAAATCCTGTGACCACGAAACATTGGATACTTTATTAGCGATTGCACGAAAAAACCTACAGGATCATGTTGAAGTAATCGTACAAAATCAGGTCAATGTACCAGAAGAACGCCTGCAGTAGGATGTGAGATCGAGGCGATAATGGATAACTTTCCCAACGAATCCAGAAAGACACGTGAAAAATCTGACGTCGATTAACTCATAGAAAGTCACACTTGAGGCTGTATCACTTGGCCACCAATTTTGCTATCCTAGTAAGAGAGTCCGTCAGCTGGGTGAGAAGTTCAGATGGAGAATCCATTTAGTCAGCTTGCTGACCTGACACCAACAAGAGATACGGAATTAGATCAATTGAAGTCAACCGTTGTCAGTTGCAGCCGCCAGTACCTTAACTCCACAATATCTAGCATAAATGCATTGACAAAAGAACATTTGGGAGCCATCAAGAAACTGCTAGATAACCAATCATTTGTTATTTCGCACCCAGAAAAGGGATCATAAATGGTCTCTATGGGAATGGCTTTGGTGGGGAAAATGACAGAACTACTGAATGACTTAACTAATTAACTAGAAGGGCAAGAATAATATTATTGAAAGGTGCATATCTATTATGCTTCGAAAACTACGACAGAAAGATTCGATAGACGAGACCATATTTTGGTGGATATGATCAATAAGACTCCATGTGTAAGGATATTTGCTGAGGCCTTGATAGACGGCCTGGTTTCGTTAGCACACAACACGTCCTCGTCTGTGCGAAATCGATGGCAAAGCTCAGGTGTGCGAAGCCGATCGACGTCCTTGTCAGTTCGTGACGAAACTGACCGAAACCATCCAATCAGCCGCGAGCAGTCGCCCTCACCGAACCGAACGGAGTCAACCAAGCTTTGCTTTAACTGAACGCAACGGATTCAATCAGTCAACGGTCAAGTTGTTTTAACCGACCTTGGAGGAATCAGCTATTGGGGGAAGCGAACTAAATAGCCTTTCAAAAGACCCGATTGTAGTAAGACCTCTGAACCAATGAGCTTCGTACCATTATTTTGATTTCGGTCACCTAGTGTTCTACATAAGCTGTTTAGTTTGCAAAATAAACGAGATGATACGAAGGCAGAAGAGTTTTCTCACTAGATCTAGTTCGAAAGAAACAGAACACTATGGTCTACAAAAACACACAAAACAGGTATTCCCATACAACCTGTACTTGACCTTTCGGGTTCACCACTTTGCAGCATGGGACAATGGCTTACAGAACTCCTGGAACCGATAAAAACGAAACTGACACTATACAGCCTTTGTTATACTAGTCAATTCGTCGACGTGATCAGGGATATTGACGCCAAATCATAGAAACTGTTTTCTCTCGAGGTATCCCCGCTATTCGAAAGTGTACCTCTGGCCGAAACTTTAGACTCCATTTGTCAATACCTATCAACAGAAGATATCAGTATCGGTATACAAGTTGACATATGCAAGAAACTCCTAAAACTGTGCACCAAAAATGTACAATTTCAGATGGTATATCTATGGGATCTCCACTTGGTCTCCTGTCTGCGGATGTAGTTTAATGCGTTGTCATAGGCCTCCATTCCCATACTGTCTGATGTAAGTGTTGGAGCCTGTTTATGCTCTCGCTGAGATGAGGCTCGTCGGGGTTTCTTTCGGTCTATACCTTTGCAGATCATGCATCTGCAACCCCCACGGGAGAGCTCTGTATCTAGCACGCATCCAACGACCTCGCTCGTCTGTGTTCGTGTCGAAACCGCCTTCGTTATCACTGTCGTCGGTATCTTTTTCATCGTATCGTGGTCACTTTCGTCGCCGTGTTACACTCTTCATATCAAAGACTGAAAATCACACAGTGAGTCAGGTTATCACCAGTACCTAGGTATCCCAAAGTCACCAGAAAGATCATCTGTGCTCGTATAGAAGTTAAAGGGGATATGGATGCAGGAAAACTGACTCGCCTTTTATCTGATGCGTTGACAAATACTTTCTACACAGCCAGGCTGAAACCCGTGTCCAACACTAAACCGTGTTTAAAACAGAAACTCAAAGACAAGTTGTCTAATTATTCTACCTCTTACTGTTGCTCATGTGGAGCTGATAGGTTGGGAGAACAGCCAGCCTCCTGACCGATCGAGTTTGGGAAAACTGTCCTACAGTGTTAGCCAAAGGGATCAGTAAGACGATAACCAGCTCAATACTGGCCCATGCCATTGGTACGGGTCACACACTAGCCAGAGATGGAACATTTAGTGTTATCTACCGTGTGTCGCAAACCGCTCTAAAAGGATCAGGCAACGAATCCTCTCTACGACCGAGGCGATCGCAATCAGGCTACGCGGACCAATCCGGTGCTCATAAAAACAATTTGTCTAGACACTGCTGCTCCGGTGGCCGAAAGTCATACAGCAATGGCGAACCTGTTGGTCAATGTGCCCACAAAACTGCCACGAAAACCGATTTGACATTCAGTTGTATACTTTGACGTTAATACTGTGGCTCATAATTTTGAGCGGTGATCAAATTGTGTCCATCGGTCTAGAGGTTTTGTTGTTGGTGTTATTGCTGTTGGTGTTATTGTTGTTGCAACTGCTGACGTTGTTGTTGCTATTATTTTCCCCTACTTTAGCTGTGGCATAGTTCTTCAACTACTGTTCACAGTAGCAGCGTGAACGGGCAGTTTACCCGTGCTGATGCTGTGCCCAACTATCTATTGGAGTACAGTCAACAAATTTGACCCTGATTAGAAGCACATTCCACCCCGTGGAAAATAGAATAATTGCTCTGGTTTTATTCATTCTGACTGGATGCGAGCTAGTTTTCTATACGATATCTGTTAGAAAATTCAGATTACTGTAACATAAGTGTCAGAAATGATCTCCATATTGTCAAGTTCTAAATTATGGAATCATAAAGCCATTTATTAGCACGCTTATTACAAATGCACACATACCGACCAAAGCAACCCACATGATCAAGTCTGGTTCAGTTTATAATTGACTTGAACAAGTTTCACCACCTATGATGGATCAATTACGAATACAGCTTTGTCTCGATTCTTTTGCCCCGACCTCACCTCCCCCCACGGACAAAAGGGAAACGGAGAAAATGAAGAAATCTGGTGAAAGTTTGGTCTCCCATTGCAGTTCCGACATTCGCGTCAAACACCTATCAAACCACGGTACGGTACAGTGACTGGAATATTCGGGGACAGTGAGAAAGGCATTTACGCATGCAGAGGGGGAATAATTTATCTTCGTTGTCCCACTTGTTCACTGATAGTTTGGTTGCTAATACTGGGGAGGAAGGACGATGAACACTGTTCGCTTCAGATTATTAATATTGGAATCCAGGGTATAAATGGCTAGGAGAAGTGAGAAGAAAGGAAGTAGAGTACAAGGCGGAATTGAAGAAGCTCTTTCAATCCCTCAATTACGTGCCGGAAGCGTTTCGCAGAATGGAATCATCCTGGTCCGCAACAATGAGTTTGATAATATCGACCTCATCACACGGTTCACATGCGTGTCACCTTTCCTTGTTATCAGTTGCTCCATCCCGTACTCACTCAGTTTGACTGTAAGTTTACGCACTATCAACGAAGTGAATCTGAAACCCGTTGATCGTCTGCTTCATAAAAAAAGATTATGGATAAAATTAGTCGATGAATCTGTCAAACGTGGCACTGGATTAATCACTGACTAGTACAGGGGGTAGAAGCTGTGAAGCCACACCCTTTAGTTTCCATTCCAGGGCACATGACCTGTCACTACCGACGCACGATTGGGTTACAAAAATTACACAATTAATGATCCTCATGCGTTTACACGGAAATGAAACATACTAGTCACTGCCGGGCTATCGATATCGGGAATGAAACAAATTTAGTTGTTGTTTTTGTGGGTCCTAGTGGTGGACTTGTGATCGCATTCATTTCTTGTGTTTAGTAGAAGACAGCTGTCTTCCCGAGGCTTTATCTACTGTGTTTGTGTCCTAAAGAACTTCGCCGATTCATCTTTGGACATTGCGGATTGTTGTGATCTTTAGTAATATCACTGTAATCGATATCGTAACAAACCGGTGTGGAAACTAGATAGAATCCAGCTTTCGGTTCTTAATGACATGCGAAGAGAATAGGGGACACGGAGAACTTGCAACCTAACTACGAGCCTGATCCCACAACACTTCATAAAATTGTCACTGTACAGTATCATTGCCGCCAACAGGTAACCGAATGAGCCATTTTGAGAATAATAACAACTGATAGCAGTTGATCACTTTCTAGTATTGTACTTCTTGGCAGTATCGTTTTTATTTACCTTCGTTTTTAACAAATCAATGAATCATATAAATTGAGTTTACAATTCCGCAATGACGGAATGTTTTGAAAATAAACAGGGACTGAAATGCAGTTCATCAGAGGGATATTAGTGAACAATTTTTACTACTGGTCTTAAAATGTGAATGCCCTACTTAGAGATCACCTCCACTGGTCGTCACCTGTAGAAATTATAGAGTACTTTTGTTGCATTACGCTCACGTTTGTATAGGATAGCATAATTTGTGTCGGGGTGGACTGTCAAATAACTTCACAGAGAGCTGCAGATAACGAATTAATATTGACCCCCATGTTTGCGCGTAGACGAAACCATTATCGGGGATCTTTACTTTCCCCGTGAACGGTAGTCTTCGAGCAGTTTGTATGTATTTCCTGTTCTGCCAGGATACAATTTCATGTGCACAGGTAGATTAGGTACTCCAACACTTGCCGGTTTGCTATTTAGTATGATTCTTACTCATGGTCCGGGATTTTTACGGTCATTTTCTCCAGAGGGTGAATTCCGAAGCCAGTTCAGTTGTCGAATAGTAACGTAGACCCGAAGTTAAACAAAATGTGGTGTTATTGTTTGCGGCCGTTTGATGCATCGATATCACACCAGCGAACCTATTCTATACGGTAATGAAGCTCCAGTGTTTTGGTTTGGTAGTGGGCGTGGGGTGTGAATACACATAGGAGGTCCATGTAATGTCCATGTTGATTGAAAAATTCCTCTTCTGCTCACCTCCCTATACTCTATGACCAATTTTGGACCGCCTTCTCTAACCTAATCCATGCTGACACTGTTTTGTGGTCGACAATTATTCTACGCCTGAAGCACTTACTTTTTCTTTTTATGGTTGTGCTTTCTTACTGAGATTACTTTGAGGACAGTTGGCACGGTAGTGAGAAGCACTGATTCGACAGCTTTGTTTTATTACTCCTCGGTTTCATTTTCTCGCTCACGTCGACTGACCGTAGACGTTCAGCTCGTTTACGCTGATTTTTGGCTGCCACGCTCAGGAAATTGTTCTTTGGGCCTGATTAAGCGTGGAGAACTTGATCTATTTGTTTGGACTTCAGGACAGGTATTTATTATTTACTCTTTTCGGCCAACTAATCCCCTTTTTACAGAATTTTGTCCTATTTTTGACTACATTTTTGGCTGGATAGTGACTGAGGCTCACTGTCCAAGGTATGATCGTGTTTGTACTTATATTTTTACTCGCTAATAGTACCGTAGAATTTGCAGAGCAATCGTGTTCTTGATTTGGGTTCTTCATCGATTTGGGCTACGCGTTGCTTTGAGGCTCCAAGGTGCTATCCAGAACGAGTGAAGCTTATTAGTCAGTGAATCGATAATTGAATCGTTGGTCAGGCTTCACCCGGACCAGGACTTGAGCGTTTTGGTCGTTACAGTCCATGGGTAAGCTGTTCTACTATTTTATAGCGATACAAACTTGTCATAGTGTTTAGTTCTCTTTCGTTTTAGAGAAAGTCAGCTTATGTCGTCCGCCTGGGATGAGATTTAAATACTCGCATGCACGCTGGGCTTGTGCTTCAGTGCCGAGTGCGCTCTACCAGGTGGACAATTTGCAAATGGATCACACTATTTACTCGCCCACAATATATATATATATATATATATATATATATATATATATATATATATATATATATATATGACACATGGAGTTTACCGTAGTTCGTTTGTGACTTGACTGCCTAAAGCCCGATTCCCCCACGATTCAACTGGTATCCACCAGCTGAAAATTCGAACACTGTTCAGTAGATTAGACAAATGTCTGGTAGGTCCAGACATTTTGTGTGTTTTTGTATATTTTTATTACACTCTTTAACACTGGAAGGGGTGTATCACATAACCTCTAGCGTCCATTGCAATACCAGACGACAATCAGACCCTGAGTCTTGGAATGGCAAAGAACCACATCAGGTCCCAATGGGTCAGGTGTGGCGACGACCTGGACAACCGTGGCCGGTGGTGGTGGGATTCGAATCTCTGAACTTCTAAGGGGTAAGCAAACAATTTAAAACAATCGGCCTCCACCCTTCTATGAATAAGACCCCCATATCAACCGTCACTGAATAGATGATACCTCTGAAATTAATTCGAACTTGGTTCGCAGGCCAGCCCATGAAACTTTATCGCAGAGTGCTTCTGAATGTGATTTACTGAACAAGATTACTGATTCAGACAAGATGGAGATTTGATGCTGTTTCCCATGAATAATTCCCCCAAACTGACACGAACAGGTGAGACGCTTGCACACAGGCTCCTCTGTCGTGTCTCTACTGCTACACTATGCAGTACTGGGTTACACGATGCGTAGACAATGTTGAATGCAATTCCTTCAGTGGGTAAGGCAAGCGAGGAACAGATACGTGTGAAGTCATGATGGGAAACAAAGGCTCAAGAGTAGCATAACGAAGAAGAAAGACATTGGACAGAGTAAACGTGCGATTCGAGTGGTATTAAATGTCGAAACATGGAAAGCTGGAAGATAAGAACAGCAGCACAAGAAACCTGAGGGCAGGGGGTGGTTGTAATCAGTCAGTCTAAGTGAGATGACCTTTATCAGGCAATCACTAGGTCAGCCACCTTCTGTTTTGGGGTACACAAGATCAGTGTAGAGGGGAAACATCCTAATCACCGTTGTATGGGTGATGCGTAACTTTTTGTTCGACTTGGTGAGATAAACTATGGCAAAAGCTACGAGCAGTTAGCTCTATGACCCCTTCTCGTCCTGTTGTTTGCTTTGTCGAGAATCTGACTGGTACCCCTAGAGAGCAGTTGTTCTAAACACCTTAGGACGTGTTCTATGACGATCACAGCTAAAATCCGTTTGCTTCTGCCTTTCGTGTGCACCCGCCGAGTGGAGTAAAATTTAGATTTTGGCCTGAATCTTTTTAGTAGTAGAATATACAAGTTGTTCCGTGGAATGGCTAGCCATACGATATCAGTAGCACGGTTGGAGATCCACAGAAGCACTCGCCGTATCCTCGAAGTACCAATTGTATTAGGAATAATCAGTCTGCCGAGCCCCAGCTTCAACATGAAGATTAAAACCCAAAACGCAAGACTGTTGATCTCATGAGTTGTCCAAGATGATACTCGGGCTGGATTTTATTGGTCCACCATGTCAACTTTGGATGGCTTAGCTTTCAAGCGTGAAAAAATTGAAAACCGGCATTGCGAAAAATGTGTTCCATAATTTTAGGATGAATAAATAGAAATGCTCGTGTTGTTGTTTATCTTCGAAAGAAAAGAATCCTTTTTTGCTTTTTTCTGTTTGCAACTTTTACTCCTGAGACGGATCTGTCAAAGATTTGAAAATTTTCATTCCAAATCTGCCTCGTGCTTTTCTTGATGCACTGCCATTCCGAGGTTAGCTTGGGATGATTTTTTATCAATTGGAGTTTATGGGACTTAAACCCATGCACTGACACAACTCATCCACCAGTTTCGACAGCGGCCTACCAGCTAAGCTGCAAGACTACGTCCGGATCCTCCAATATTTTCCTGTCTGGCTTTCAGTGGCGTATTGGATTCCGAAGAACGAAAGATAGCTTTTTTTCGGTTCACTTAAGTTTACCACGTATACCAGTATGAACACCTGTAAAACCCCTCCAATAGTAGTACGGAAACAATGTCAGCTCAAGAAATGCCTTTGGGGCGCCAATTACGGTCACTACCCTGATGTCAGTTGATGCTATCTAGGTCTGATATATAGAGAAATAGACGCTTTCATGTAAGCACAAATGCCTGTTCTAGAAGCAAAAGGGTTTCTTCGCTGCTTGTTGCGACTGCGGATGGTGATCTGATACGATCATCCAGAGCGTCGACTGATCTCAAATTTGTGGTGGCCCGTCAGTCGAAAGTTTCCATACAACGACATAATTCAGTGGTGTGCGATTGCAGCGTGTCAGGTGGAGCAAAGTTCCTTCCCTTTTTAACTGATTATTGGTTGAAGTTAATGACCTCCTCAAGGCTTGAAGTCCAAACGAGATAATCACTCAAAGCGAACTGTTACTTATATAGACACTGGGCTTGCATATGTGTACTGACGGTGATCGTTATTAGGTCAAAAAAATGATAGTCCAAAGTTAAAGTAGAGTTCCTCGTGATATAGTCAATGAATTCGGAAGTACAGTTTGCAATAGTTCCTGGGGACCACTAGTTCTCACATTTCAGAAATGAAATAACTTTCGGACCCAGTGCTTCATGGTTGAATCTGTTTGAGATAACTGACCCGAAACCCCAGTCAATGGATAAAAATCATTAGCTTCATCTTTAAACAATAGGACGAAATTACCACTGCTTTCCGACTAATTACCATTGACAAAACCCGCCAACCTGCCATTTTTTACTTTCACATTACTTCATATATTTACTTATCTTTATATATATATATATATATATATATATGTATATATATATATATATATATATATATATATATGACACATGGAGTTTACCGTAGTTCGTTTGTGACTTGACTGCCTAAAGCCCGATTCCCCCACGATTCAACTGGTATCCACCAGCTGAAAATTCGAACACTGTTCAGTAGATTAGACAAATGTCTGGTAGGTCCAGACATTTTGTGTGTTTTTGTATATTTTTATTACACTCTTTAACACTGGAAGGGGTGTATCACATAACCTCTAGCGTCCATTGCAATACCAGACGACAATCATGATGGCACAAGTGGGTGATAGAAACTGAAGGACTTCACTGAAACTAAGAATATAAATAGTAGAAAATTAGATTTTCATATATGATTCATCATACAGTTTGAACTTCCAAACAAGTGGAAACCTCGGAAGTACCGGGTAGCTATTTCATCCTTGTTTGGAGTCGTCAGAGATACACATCTACAGAGCCCCACGGGGACTCGAGCCAGAGGTGAACGACTGTGGTTCGACCATCGGCCCATCAGACTAACCCGGTTGGCTTTCAGTGGCCTAGCGAGCTTATGTACCACGTGAAGTAGCGTCCCTTAGATATTGGCTATGAATGTTGGCAGAGTATTTATAGCAAACCGAGCGATTCCGATGATGGACAGTTTCTTTGTAGACGTCTAAGTATGATAAACTATTGAGAACCAACCCGGATAGATTATTGGTTAGGTGTTCGTATCAAAATCGTTCATCCCAGGTTCTAGTCCCCACAAGGGTTCTGTAGATGTGCACCGCTGATGATTCCTAACAAGGATGAGACAGCTGTCCAGTGGTTCTATGGTTTCCAACGGTTTGAACCTTCACACTGCCTCGTGAGCCATACATAAAATACTTGAGGGATAGATGGCACTCCAGTAAGACCACAGCACGGAAATAAACAGGGACATCCTGGACTGAAGGGATATCATTTTGACATACGGTGGCGAAAAGAAAAGGGGATAACTTTAAGATCCAGGGATATTTGGGCTTAAGCCTCCTACCCCCGAGTTACTCTAGGAACTTCAAGATATCTGCCAGTTAAATTCCCGTCTGCTATTCCCACAGAGCGGGTCTGTCAGGGTCTTGTTCAACAATTGCGTAACGCGATTTAAAATACATTCAATATGTACACGAACTGTCCTAGTAAAGTTTGACCTACTTAGCTGGTTGTTTCTCGTATTTCGAGTGGTGTCTCTGTTACCCCATTAAGGTACCGAGAAAAATTGAAATCGTAAATGTTCTTTCTCACATGCTCGTTTGTTGCCAAACATTGGTTTTTTGGTAAATCCTCCATATTTTGCAAAATTCTCGTATTTTTGTATATGATATCTAGTCAGCTGGTGCTATCAAGTCATATCATGTGCATTTTTTGGTTAATTGTCCAGGATTTCCAAGACAAGACAAATAGATGTTCAAGAAATATTATTCTGTCCTGAAATGGGATAATTACCGAGAATTTTGGTTGATTTATATTCATTTCTTGATTGAGCTGGTAACCGCCAAGCAGTTTGACTGCACACCACTAGCTCGGTATTCTTGAGCCCGTGTTACTTATTCTTTCTCATTACGTCCTTATTTTTATGATTAGTAACTCGCTGCTTAGCAGGGTCGCTTGCGTCCGATCTTCACAAAGTACAAAATGGTTTGGCACTTTTCAATGTAGACCTGTTTCCCTTTTCTTATGGGGTTGTCACAACTATTCAATTTTGCCTAAAGAGCCTTCTATTCTCACCCGAAGTAGTAAGCGAATCACGAGTCGGGATCAGGTTTTCTTCTAACCGGTGGTTCATGGGTTTCACGATTCTGTGTTATGGCACTTGGTGGTTCTTTCGTGCCGTGTAGACTATTGCAATGTGTTCCCATTGCCATTTAGGAGTGCGTGCTTCCCCCCCCCCCAGTGTCTGATGCCTGTGAGTGTGCCCGTTCCGGTTCACCACACGTGACCTTATACGATTTATTTACTTGCTCGTTTAGTAACAGCAAACCCATGTCAGTGGCATATTTCGTTTTAACTCCCGCCCCCATCCCTAAACCCTCACCTCTCCCCTCCCACACACACAAACACACTGGTCTGAAACGTACGGTTTTTAGACCGGATAGATATTTTTGTTAACGGAGTGAACAGCAACCATTATCGATCAAGCCGTGAGTAGTAGTTCAACTGACGGAAATCGACACACCAGACTCATTTCCAGTTTAATTTTTTTCTTCAGAAAATATAATCATATTACCATGGGATTTTGAACTGGCATTGGCACGGATTATTTTGCAGTAACTTGACAAACAGCGCCAACTTGGGGACATTCGTCTGACGGGAAGTGACCTGGACTAAGCACTGAGTGCAGAGTCTAAAATTCAACCGAAAAATTGGTTATCTCTCTTCCAAACTTGTAGGCAAGTTTCAGTTGTAGGAGAGCAATAATCTTACCTCTTGAGGGGGCACATCGAATGTGACTGTTCTCAGATCCACTTTCCGTATCGTATCCACGCATGGAGCGATAAAAAACAAACCGGGACCCCGTGCACCTCGGGGTATGATTCGACCGAGCCGAAATATGACGGCTCTTTCGTACTCGGCCACAACCTGAATCCATTCGGACAAATTGGCGGTACCCGAGATGTGCGAGTGGGCGGACAAGCGGGAAAGCGAGAGGAAAAATGAGAAAGATATCAGCTTAGCCAGAAGCAAAAAGTCATAAAAACTAGTAAATTATGGTCAATAAACTAGCCCGATAATTTTATGGTGGCCGCATCAATCATAATTATCTAGTGGAAAAGAATAAGTCTGACATAAAAGAACCTCCCAACGGGAAATTATGTTTAGAACGTATACCGGATCGTTTCCCAAAGATATTCCACATTTGGATCGCCCAAACGATTGTAAAATGTGGCAAAAAATTGCAACAATGCGATCAAGTAGTGCTCCTTATCTGACAGAGGAAAATCGAACCGGTTCCTATTTGACTACTTCGTAGTAGGAAAACCTGGCATGCCTATGTAATTTAAGCAGATCACCCGTGGGTTCATCTGAGATTTTTGTGGTCTCATTCAACTCACTTGACACTGGAAAGTGGCTTGAGTACAGTTGTGCGACCGTCTCACACCGAGAATAAAACTTTCCACATTTAGGTCAATGAGAAAATGGTTGTCAATTAGGATCTCAGTTCACAAGCCGAAAATCCAGTTATAAGCCTTCGAACGAAAATAACCGCTTGCTGAACTAGACAAGCACTGAGAGCATGATCACCCCACCTGGTGGGCGAAAGACTTCACTAATGCAGTTTACTAATAGGAGTTTCGTTCTACTTTATGCAATTGTTCACGACGAGAACTTTCGAGAGACAATAAATTGCTATTCGCATCATGAAAAAGAGCAAATAATCCCGATAGGTTCCTCGGAGGAACAAAAATTTGGCGAGCAAGCTTGCTTTCAGTGATTCATCTACTGGCCATTTACAGCTCTCAGGGAACAGTGGAGGGAGATAGGACTATTGGTTCTTTGTGTTAAAGAGATATCGTGTTTAAAGAGGGGTAGACTAGCGTGGAGAGTGGGGTTGCGAATGTTCACACGCAGACCGCGTAACTGGTGGTAATTACCTGCGGCATGAGTTCCGATCGGCACGTTTATTGGAACCAGTTCTAACACGCGTCCATAGGACGACCAGGAAGCTTACGAGCTGTTTTCACACAAACGGTGGGGTGTTGTTTAATCCGATTGCTATCAACTCTGTCGTAGATAAATGTTATCCACTTTAGTCTTGACGTCCCTAGAACTGATTTGGAGGAGTAGAAAACGTTCAATTCCGTTGAGAAATGCCTATTGTTGGATCACTGTCCTCGAGGAAGTATTGCCTTTAAAGGGCAACGTATCGCGGACTGATTTCTTTTCCACCGTTGGGTTTTTTGGTTTTTCTCACAGACTCCCATGCAACCATCAATAAGGCATTCTGGATATCCGTTTCCCAAGAAAATAACTCGATCGGGGATAGTTCATCATCCAGTGCGTCGAATGAGCAAAGCCATCTTACTGGATTAGTGATGCGTTGATCGGAGCCGCGTTTACTCTGCACCGGGACAAAACTGTGATATTTGACAGATTGTCCTATCCTCTTTTTCTCTCGGCGAATGCTACGTTTCAGAGACCCATGGTCAAGCCTTGACAATAAAGTATCAAGAAAAGCCAACCCTTGCTGAGGCTCCAACTCTAAGGTGGAACTGATGTCCACATGAGCCTGATTCAATAGGTCCAATACTGCTGGAAGACTTTAGGAGTCTTCAGTGACTCACAACAGATCATCAGCCTAAAGTCTGCATAGAACACATTATTCAGTATGAGTGGATAAAATTTTAGACTGAGCAATTTTACACTGATTCGTAGTCCTTCAGGAGTGGACAGACGAACTTGAATGTTTTATAGTCGACAAAACTGAAATTCTGAGATGATGATTCTATCACATCTAGTGATGAAAATTTTGAGGCCCAAAAGCCAAATTACAAGCACAGCTTTTCTTCCAGAATATTGATTGTAAGTTGTTGATATTGTAGCTTTCAGAATGCACTTGAAGATGAACTAGCTGATCTTTTTTGAAACACGAACCATAGGATTCTGATAATCTTTCCGTTGTCCGGGCCAAATGAAATGATATAACTTAGGAAGAGTCTCGATGTCTCTTAGAGCTTTGTACACGATAATAAGCAACTTTGAGAAACAATGAGAAATCGCCTTTTACATCGACTGGAATAGTTTTTGGTATCAAAGCGCGATAGCTAAGGTTAAATTTATTCTGGAGTATTACGTTTCCATAGGAGATGGGAACCAATCACACGTACCGATATTCCACATCCCAGAGATTTCCCCTCCGTTGGCGACTTCCTCGATTTCGCTTGAGGCACCTTATAGATTACGGGCACAGGATTTTGACCAACAATTATATCCCCGATCCTAACCGAACAGCCGAGCTACGCAATAATGTCCCGAATCCAACCTGATGAAATTTGGGACTGTCTCGTGAATCCGTGCCATTGATAGAAGTAAACGATGAATTCAGTGCGAATCTCGAATTGTGAGGTGTCTGGTTCTTAAGATGATACCCAAAAGCACTCTAGTCATAGTGTGAACATTGGACACAGTAGATCAAATAGATCAAGTAGGAAGCAGTCAGATGAACTGTAAACGCAAACAGTCGGGTCGTGAATTAGCACCGTGGCACCAGTCCAGTAGTCATGTTGTGCAGCCATGAGGGGGGAGGTAAAAGTTAAGCATGGGTGTCGGCTCTGTTTCTCGTTCAACAAAGATTGGTGTGTGTGTGTATGTGTGTGTGTGTGTGTGGTGTGTGTGTGTGTGTGTGTGTGTGTGCGAGGGGTGGAGGGTGCTGCTGTGTGTTTCAGCGGGTGTCCAGTAAGTCAGTCGAACGACAACGGCTTACCGGATCAGACCGAAAAGGTCAAACAGACAGGTTGCTTACTCTCCGCAGTGCGTGTAACACACGCACCTTGTACAGATTAAAGGAAATGAACGACAAAATCGAACTTATTCTGCTTAGATGGCTAAACAGAATTCACACAGGTTGACGGGCCTTTTGGTCAGTGAGTCTGTGGCTCGGTGCTCAATTCATAAGGCCCCCGACGATCATGTGACTTTGTTTGTCCATATCATAAGCAAGGTGTATGTTTCTTATCGCACTGAAATTGAGCTTTTCTGAGGAGCTTTTGTTGACGAATGGCATTATGATTCCGAAAGCAGAACGAATGAGACAACTCCAAGTTCATGCTCCCAAATTCAGCTGAGGATGATGCTTTGATTCGTCCCAGCAACTCTAGTAGGAAGACTATTCTGCCTTCGAACTATCTCGGTTTATAAGCTCAGAACATTCCGTTTGTCCAACCAGAAAGAATCACGGACACTAATCTTTGCACCACCGATCGATTGGTTTAAACCGGCCTTGAGTGATCTCTCTTGTGATTGGTTTATAAGTGATACGGCCAGCCACCAATGGACGAGAATCCTTTCTCGTCTTATCGATCCGCTGTCCTGTCGACCACGAATCCGTTTACTCAAGCCTTGACCCGGATTCTGGACAGGAACTGACGTACTGTCTGCCAGCTAGGCCGTCAGTCAGTGTGTCAGACCATCCCGTCACAGATGACAAGCATGATGTCAGTGTGGCAAGGAGAATGAGCCTGGCACGTCATCTATTGATTATGCCTATCGCGGTTACCAAAACATTTACGTCACCAACTAAACGTCAGTGAGTGCCAACAACGGAGTTTAATATACTGAACATTCTTCTGTTCCAGTGTGCAAGCGGTACTGCCTTAGAAATTGTTCTGACTCATGAAACTCCAGATAAAAGGACATAGTATAAAGTTATCTTTGGTAGATATGGGCAGATGTTAGTAAAGCCGAACTGGTGCACAGGTAAACGTGATACCATAGGTCGTGAGCGACGACCACGAATGAAACTGAATCCTACCTGGGTTGTTGTTAGCACCAGGTAGTGAGTTGTTAGATGAATTACTCTGTTGTGTGTGATAACGATACCTCAATGATATTGTGAATTTAACTCTGGCGATGGTTGTCTTTGTGGTGACGTTCGTTATTATTATTACTATTATTATTAACCAGTAATGATGACCCTGAGACCTGGAGTGCAGAAACACGTGAGATCCCAGTCGGTCATGCTTGGTGATGAGCCGGACTACAGTAGAGCGCTATTTGCCACTAAAGCCATCGGCAAACGCTCTATTCCACTCGACTGCCACAGGTCAATGATCCAAGATAAGAATTTTGAAAAAATTATGCTTAGAGCTGCCAAGTATTCCAGTTATCTGCTAAGTGCTGACAAAGTCTGACGCACTCATAGACCTCCCGACTGGTATAGAGACTCATGTTACGCATGATTCTATTTTCTCTCATGATGACTGTTTGCTTCGAAAGTGAAATCCTGGAACACTGCACAATACAAATCCCGTGTTAAATACACTAACGGTTTATCGTTTTTGAAATGGAAATTTTCATTCTTCGCCAGAGGCCCTTTGCTATGTGTCGCTTGGGGAAATATTACCACGACTGAGCTAACTGGATTTTCTTTGGACGAAGTTTTGCTGAGTGATAATTCGTCGACTAGTGACTACAGGCGTATTACCAAAACCCTAACCAGAACCGAATTACAGAAATTCTTTAATAGCAACTTTAAGTAAGTTTGAACTTCTTCACATTGTAGTGAGGCTTCATTTATTCATTTTGAGACAGTGACCTAAGATCTTACCTCCTTGCTTTCGCTTAACTTATTCCGCAAATGCAATAATAATCATCTATTTGGTAACCACACGGCAATCCACACGTTTCACGATGCCGCTTGCCTCTTCACTTAACCATTTTCTACTCGTCTTGTGTCGCCTGCAACTATCTGTTTCATTGTCCTCATTAAATGCAACTTGAAAGACATCGCCCAAAGTGGATCCGAAAATCGATTCACGTCCAAGGCTTTCAAGATCTCTTTCAACTCTGTTCCGCGCTATCTCAACTCGGAAGGGGAATTTTGCTCCGCTCCGTTTCCTCCGTCGTACGCCGTCCGTCTGGGACTCCAATTTTCCCGGACACTATCTTGGTCCGCTCAAGTTTCTAAAATCGCCTTGACTCCTTGTAAAAATTGAACCCACCCAACCAACCACACATAACAGAATGATCCGTACGCGGACAATGCGCTCCTAGAACAAACATGATAGAACGACTAGCACGTATTCTGTCTTCATTACTTGATACAAACTCGTTCATATATAAAGGAAAACATGGTAATATTGGTAGATAATTTGCTGGTCAGTGGTAAAGCAATCCCCTTTTTCACTGACAAGGCTCGACTTCTCCTGGAGAAGAAGCTACAGCGCACCACGAGCGAGTGGAGAAGCACTCGATTCATCATAGTCCTCCAAGAAATACCCCTCTTTTGTTCCACGTAAGTGGTTTCTTCACCCCTTGCACTTGTTTATACTAAGCCACGAACGAATAAGTCTCACCCGTGAAAAGAATAGTCATATTTATGGTGGGCACTCCTTCGTCTTTTTCCGTTCCGCATCGGGTCCAGCATTAAGGTAAGTCTCACTGTTTCGACCCAAAGCTAATTTCGGGTCGGGAGGCTCTCTCATCTTCGGGCAGTTTCTTCCCCTGTCCTCTCCTATCGATAAAGCAACGAGTCTTTTTCTTTCGACTATACCAACCTGTTCCCTCCAGCGGTGGTCTGGTACTCGGGAATCCTGTTTAACAATCACGGAGTCATCCGAACTTATCTAACCACGTCATTTAGACCAACATTCTTGCCCAGAAGCACGGAAATTCGTATTACCATAACACCTCATAAACTTGCTCCCTTCGAACACAGAATCGACAAACCATGCCTGCTGCAAACGGTTCCCCTAATCTTATTGCATATTAAGTCAGTCTAACCACTTGTATAGTCTGTCACAGTTATTCGCTTAGTAAAGAAGAACATGTTTTGCACACGAAACAGTCACCGGCATAATACATGAGTCTTTTCTTTTATGCCGTCCGACAGATCCCTCCATCCCAAATAGACTTTTGCTTCCCAGGGCCCGTCACAGTAAATTTAGTCCTGATTATTGATCTCTGTAAAAGAACCACACTTCGTTTCATATTTTAAGCTGTCATTTTCACCTCTGGACTTCACCTGCAAATTAAAAAAGTGGATACAAGCCCTGGTCTGTACTGAAACGGAAGACACTTAGCCATTGACCAAATGACCTTGTGGACTGACTGAATGGATTCGTATGCTGACTAGTTGGGTGACGAAGCATATGAAGCTGTCCACCGGATAACTTTGTATTCGATGCCAAATCAGTTGTTCCGGAAATACACTGTCAGAATGCTTTAGTAATGCTTTTTAGGTTACGTAAGCTATCCGTCTAGGTGTGATATTTCCTAAATCATAATATTTGGAAACCGCATTTTACTTTGGTCATAGTGGATACGTTGACGGTTCGGAAGTAGCATCGATTAGATTTCCGGGCAAACGAGGTCGACACTCTTCAGACCGGGCAAGCTAAACGGACGACAGTCGCGCTAGTCAGGTCAGCCTGGGCTATTTCCTGAATAACCTAGACGGTTCATTGCATAGCTTTTATGTTTCTTCTTGGCGGTCTTTTTGGGACACGTTTAACATCCAACTCTACTCGTCTGACACTGAGAGGGGAGCCGTCTCGGCAGTTTGCGTGCAGTCAGTCCAACGAACGCAGATACGGAACAGGAAACTGGGTCCTGTTTGTAGCAACTAGGTAATACGCTTTGTCACGCTGATTATCTCGAACTGGCAACTGAAAACACTTTTATGTATATGGTCCACTGTGGTGGATTCAATAGTGTAAACATAAACTAGACGTACGTGCATCGTCCATAATCTTACCTTGATACATACGAACAGTGAGAGCGGAAATGTGAGGAAAACGACCAGATAGGAGAACATGACGAGCAGTGCACTGCACACTCCAAATTCCTGTGATTGTTTCGTTGAGTCTGTGGAAGCCGGGCAAAGAACGGAGTTGGTAAGAAAACCCAGTTAAATACAAAACGTTGGGGCATAAATACGAATTTCCATCTACTGGAGTAATACCCAAAATGTGCATATTAGCACAGTAAATAACAAGGGAAATCGGAAAGCTCGTTTTTAAAAAAATTTTTTTATATGTGATTCAGTCGGTTGTCACTCCATTTCACCTGTTAAAATTTCAGTTCAGTTCATTTGACTGAAAATTTCAAGCTAACAAAACACCCTAACCATTGGACGATACCTACGAATTTTATCGGTCCTACCTTGGTAATCTTCCAAATCAAGTCTGAAATTTACGCTAACTGGTTCAAAAGCCATTCAAGTACAAACAAGTTTGCCAGCCTAGTGAGTGCAAGAGGATTAGTTGTACTGGTGAGGGAGAGCCACGTGGTAGCAGAAAACCTTGTGTCCCGTTATTTGGAAAACTCTCGGTGCAAAAAGTCACTCCGTTTCACTTGAATGGAAAATTCACCAAATTGGTTGGGCTCTAAAGTCATACACTTGTGGCGGGGTATACGTGCTACTCATCAAAAGTAGTGAGTAGTTAATTACTCAAAAGCAGTTATGGACCACAAAGAGATAACAAACGCGATTAATTCACATAGACGGAAAACAGTCCGGCAAAAGAAAGTATGTAAATCAAATCATTGCTTCTTTCGATCGAACAAAGACCAGCTTAAATTGGCCTGGATAAATGTCACGCAAATAAGCAGTTTTGTTATTTTTGGTCATTTTTGAGATTGGCCAAAAGCATAGCTGCACTCCGATGGCCGTTAAGAGATTTTGCGTTTGGAGTCTCCTTAAGCATTACCTCAATGGTGATCCGTTTCGGCGGATTCAAGCGGGATGGCTCAGCTACAATAAAGTCCCACAGCAAGCCGCCAACTGTAATTTTCCCACCACCAATGATGCGTGGCTACTTCAGGATAGATAAAACCTACAGACTGCAAGTCAATTACGGTTAACGCTTTGCATCATTAACACCTGACTTTAAAGAAAAGTGCCCGTCATACTTATTTGTGCATAATAATGAAGCAGTGTGATCATATGTTCTCTCATTCTTTCATTTTATCAACAGTCCATCATTCGCGAATCTTATGCCCCAATGAATTCTTTCTGAACAGGTTCATCCGGATGGCCTGCGCCTTCAGATTGAAACGGCAAATATATTGGGCTGTATGATTGTGAATGGATAGATCAAAAAATCAATACTTCGCATACATGGATTGGCGTACGGCTGTGATACCTCTCATTTCTTAGTTTGTCTTCATAAAATGGGATTTACCCAGGCTGATAAAAAATGACTCCACACGCTGATTCAGTAGTTGCTCACTTTTGCCCTGTAAATGTTGTTGTTCTGAGGGCGATCATAATTTTCCGACCAAAATCTCCCTTGCTGGATTGTTTGACGCCGAAAAAATGAATTACAACGCTGCGAAATCGCTAACGATGGTGGATTTTAAGCATTATTATTATTGTTATTATTACCTTTATTAAGATTATTTATCGATCTCTTTCCGCAGTTGCCTCCATGATGCGATGTACGGTTACGGCCTGGAACTTTCCTCTCAAATGAAACTACACAGCTTGTGCTTGTTTCTTCTGTGAAAGTACATCATATTTCCGGATGTGACACTCCCCGTCGGACAGATCTATTTGATAAATTCGATGTGGCTCACATCCGATCACTACACTCGCTGAATTAGTTGCCTTCAAATCTTTCGAGTGAAATTAGGCAAATACAGGAGCTATGAATGTCAGATATCTGACACAATAAATGTGTATTTAAAGTGTTTATCTTGTAGTCCTTACGCATATTTACATTACACTGGAGGGAAAAACCAAAGTCCTGAAATGCGATAGCTCCCAGTCCCAAAACACACAATTACTAAGTATGTTACAGTGGATAACATTACATATAAGTTTCTACGTCACATTTACTCTCAAACGTCTAAGAACTTTGGAAGCACTGAACCATACAGAGTTTAAAAGTACTCGTGTGAGAACAACTTCTTACTTGAACCTGAAACTCCGTGGAGATTGGAAATGAAATTCACGCTTTGAAACAGACAGACACACATCACCACGGGCCACAATGTTTCAACTTCCCCCAAAGTCTTTATTGAGCAACTTCACATACTACTCAAATCGTCGATCACGGTTTACAATCTCATTACACTCTCATCAACGTCAGAAACAGAACCTCACGTTGAATTACTGCAAAACAAGCTTGATTTCACCAGAAAAGTAAGTCACGCTTCCTCTCTCCAAATATGACAGGGATAAGAACCTGTCAAAGTTTGAGCGACTAGCTCTCGAGTAAGAGACTCCAAAATGTGAATAAATGCAATAGAAACCAGCAAGAAAAAGTAGATCACCTCTTAAGTTTGATCACATTAAAGTGACTAGCTCGGCTTCTGTATACTCACGATCACTCGCGTGCCTGGATTTCCTTTTCCGCTCCCGCACAGATGAACTCGCATGCAAATGTGAATAAAAACAGTCAGCAAAATAGCCGTCAATTAGTATTGATCATACTAGCTGTCGTTTTTCTGTAAGCCAGACAGATGTGCTCTGTGTGTAGCTCAAAATGAGTGAGCTAGGTTGTACAAATTAAAGAACTATGATTTCGAACAAATTCTGCGGATAAGTAATCTGATTGTTCATCTTCACGTGCCTATATACAATACTGTCAAATGTATAAACCCAATCGTACAGACAGACAAACAGACAGAGAGAGAGAGAGAGAGAGAGAGAGAGAGAGACGGATGGACAGAGGTAAGTGTGAGGACACGTATCCAATGGGCCATACTGTCAGCCCAGAAATAATGCCCAACCACTAAGTAAAAGTATTTCACCCCTGAAGGTTCTGCGACCACACGAACTCGACCCGTTATCGGTCACTATTACTCAATTCCTAATCTTTTAAGTTCAGCGAAAAATAAATTGTTGTTTGTAGTTTATTCAGCATGAGATCAATACAATTAAGATCCGCTTGGTAGAAGATATTGCTTCGTTTTATAATGAAGAGTTGACTTTTGTACAAAAAAATACGACTGATAAAACTGAGTCGACATTCTCGTAGTATCAAGCAGAGTGAATCCTCATCCACCGTGTAGCCTCCTTCTGTACAAGCGAGTTCTGGGATGTCTTATCTCACGCGCGTGCAGGACTGCAACGACAGGAGCACATCAATAGTGACGAGGGCCGAAGACTCAAGAGTGGGGGGAGAGAGAATGGTCAACTTTCATCGGAAAATGTGGAACGCAGAATCCCACAGGTCGAGTGGGGGAATGAGCTGCGCGTTGACAAAGTTGTCTACGGCCAAAGGTTGAATACAAATAACTTGTATGTGTCTTTCTGTATGGTCGCAGATAAAAGAGAGATAAATGAGGAACAAACAAAAATGGAAACAGAACAAGTTGGTGGAGCTCGAATGCGAATCGACAGTGACACTACCAACGATTGAAGTTCAAAGTCATTAGTTGGCCTGCTGTGGTCCAAAGGTTATCCGCGTGGTTTTAAACCCTGCTGTTCCGGGTTCGAATGCTGTCAGCGCCGGCCATTTTCCCCTAGGTGGGAGTGTGATGTCGGTGGGCAAACCCCTGGATTATCCCCGGTCAATGATTCCCCGATCGTCCAGTCCCGATGGAAAAGTAACCACGAACAAGTGCGGAAACAGTATTAAATTGTAACCAAAAAAGAGCACTTTATGTAGGATGAGTTAAGTTGCTTGGACACATAAGGCGTCGTTATTGATCACGCAGCGTGGTGAGTAGATGTGATTGGTTAAGTCGAATCACAGAATGTCAGAAGCCTGGTTGTTTGGCGGGTTGGTGCGAAACGTAGGCAATAGGTTGTCTGTGAGTGGTCGACATGAACAGTGACGTGTGATAGACTGACCGATTCATAGGCACCCGCGTCACGGCTGCAATGCTATGTGAGATATGCGGGCCTTGTCATTGGTTAGTGTACACAAAGCACCTTGTCCGTGGATTGGAAGAAAGCGAACAGCAGCCATGCAGATGACGTGATTTCAGGGGGATTCCCGACTCCCTAACAGGAAGCCTCATGAAGGCCACCATCCCCTTCCTAAAATTTTGTACCACTGCTGTATGATAAAGCAGACGTAAATAAAAGATCAGAGAAAAATTATCATCGGACGCAATGAAATCGACTCGGACTAGGTTGCCGACTTGTGTGTGACTTATTATGTCTAATTTCCTACCGAATTGTTGACCATTCATCCAAAGCGATTGCTCAGTCGTCTCTCACTTGTTTATGCTACGATACTGGGCGGAAGAATGAAAACTAACGTATGTGCCACACCCAGAATGATTTGCAGTTTTCCCGTACGAGCAAGATTTGAACCAGTGAGATTTCCACTTGCCGTAGCAGCTCGACTATCGCTTTACGGCCTTAAGCAAATTGAAGGAATAGATACATAATGAAACGCACATGACACAGTCATGACAGTCATTTTTCCGTCTGATTTACGACAACCTGTTCAGTACGGAATCATGTTCTCTGATAAAAAAGCAGGCAAAGAAAAGTTTTATATTCGTTCAAAAACGAAGAATTCAATTGAATTTTGATTGACTATAGGGATCAAATTCCGATTCCTTCCTATTTATTTTCTCAAGAATGTAATCGTTTCCTTAATACCGTTGCTACTATGAACTGCCCATGGAGCAGTTATTATCCGCGTGAAGATGCAGCATTAGTGTTACGTGGATTGCGTGTCTAGATGTTCTACGTCATCCAGTGCGCCCACTTCAACTGAGGAATTTTGTTCGGGAGAATCGATTTCGCTTCTTTGGATAGGGTACGAATATTATGAAAATCGATGCACAAATACAAATCAACGGATGTCGGTTATTATTATTATTATTATTATTATTATTATTATTATTATTATTATATTTGATTGACTCAAGGCCGACCGTGGTCAAATAGTGATCATGGTGGGCTTCCGATCCTTCTGTCTTTATTTGTCTGTGATCCCTTTCCTAATATACTAAAATACTACTATAGAGTAAAGGAAGAAAATAAATAAAACAATAAGAACAGTACTCCGTGACGTAACTGTGCAAGCCTTCCGTAAGCAACCCTCCAAATAAATGAAGGTCATCAAAGGGGCAAGAATTCTTCAGCTGAAATAAAATGTGAGCAAATTTTTCATTGTCACTTAACGCAGGTAGGAGAAATACGCAGTCAACGCGTTAGATAAATCAGAAATTTCATCTTTTGGCATTCGAAAGGGAACAGAACTTGGCACGTGGTTGAAGATCACAGAGTCGCTTAAACCTCACTAATAACAAATCCTTTCACGCTGGACCCTTCAAGCAAAGCAGTGTTGCATCCGACTGAATGCAAGTTCACAGGATTATGTAAAATTGAAGAAAAAAATCGATACCAGGAATTGGGGAATAACAGAAATGGTTCGCAAACATTTGTTCACTCCTGCGCATGATTCGCTCCACTGCCAGTTTGCCGTGAATTCCGCTGGTTTGGATCAACGGTTACGAGTTGTTGACTGTCCATTTCGGAGTGCAACCCTCAAACCCTAGCGCACAAATTGTGAACCTTGTCGGTGGACACTACTCAACTATCGTATGGCTGGTTACTGTGTTTAACCGATTATCAATCCTTGCACAACATTCATATACGGGTAAGTGAAGATGAATTTTAGTATGAATAGTATGACATTGTATCTGGATGATAGGACAAGAATCACCGTGTGATTCTAAAAATAGACCCCCGTCCATGCACGCTTCATTCGATTCAAATGAGATTACAGAAGATGAATTTTCTCTCAAAAGAAAAAATGAAATGTTTTTCCGGTTCAGTCGTTTTTTTCTAACGAGGGTAGTCTTTCAGGAAATATCATACCACCTCTCTCGTTCACGAATGATTAAACTTTCAATGTTAGGTTGTGTGTACGCATGCATTTGCAGCACAACGTTTCCCTCCCACGTTGTGCTGTAAGATAATCTCTCGGTCATCGGATTTTCGAACCGATTACCTACCTGTTCTAAATCAGCTACGGTTCACTGAGTAACTCGAGTAGGTCACTGGAAACTCACTTCGTGCCTCAGTCTTACAGTCCGACCGGTGATAAATGGTACTGGAAGAATCTGAAAAACAAGCTGACCCGGATCTTGATTCCATTCGTTCGCTCACCCCCTCCCCAACCCACAACTGTCCTTCTCCGCATTTTACCACTGCACCTCGCACTCGAAGTCAACCGGTAACAATTCAATATGATACACTCCAAAGTTCGAACAAACCGAGTTTAAACACTCCAAAGCTCTTATGCCTGGCAAGACTGAACGTGGTTTGAGTGGGTTGCGTGGCTGAGTCTGTAACCGTTTGAGAGTGCGAGAGTGCAAAAGTGAGCGAGCAAGCGAGAGAAAGAGAGAGGAATGAAGTAATAGCGAGAGAACAAGGATGACTGAAGATACTGCGGCTTACGGTAAACTGCGGTTCATCCATGTAAACTTCCGTGTGTTGCGGCAGATGATTAGATTAACTTTATTCCTTCTCTTGCCAGTACAGTAAATGAACTCTTTTAACTTTCTTTTTTAATTAACCATGCGACAAAGTACAACGATTTAGTGAGGAGGCCACGGGTAAGGAAAGGCTGTCAAGTGGGGAAGTGACCGGTAGTGGCGGGAATCGAGCCTGGGTTGTTCTTGTCCAAAGTCCATGACGACAACCGCTTGAATACCGACGGTCAAGAAATGTAAACTTATTATTTGTACCCTAACTGAAAGTGGGTAAGACAACCTTTCTAAGCAATTAGCTTCTGACCAGCAGTGTAAACTGAAAGGCAATTTATTACTTCTTTCCTAGAGAAACAGAGGAAGATACGCAAAATAGAGGGGTAAAGTTGTCCCATAATAAAACGGACAGAACCGCAATATTTGAGAAACATTTTCGTTTGATCGATTCTTTAGAAAGTCTCATGAAAAGTTGATGGGAAGTCAGCCCGGTTGGAGAGACACTCAAGACGGTGATTCACAGTCACGCGGTTCTGGTCCGAGTCCCAGCTGGGGGCCCACTTGATAATTTTTAACGAGATTGATGAAACATTTGGACAATGAGTGTTTCCAAGATTTTCTGCAGCTTGTCAAACAGTGTTATTGAATGGTGAAACATTTTACCAGAAGAACATATTTATTTGACTTTTTCCTCCCCATATGTTTTTCATTGGTGATGGCAAAATCTGTATGAACCTGAATTATTTTTCCGTGATCAGTTCCTCCTAGTGAAGCTAATTTCCTTTATTTCGATGCTTCTTCGAATAATTCAATTTTTTACATGAAAACTATATTATCTTGGTCAGATATTTCGCTACAAGCTTATTTGAATTTCAAGATGTTTATGGCCTACAAATATTTTTACTGCTTCATTTGTAATTGATAATTAAATTGATGACAGCAAGGCAGAGGTACTATGCACATTTAGGAAAATGTTGTACTCGATAAACTGAAGTTAGGTTGAATTTCTTTGACAAACGCAGCTAGAATGAACGTTTTACTCGAAGGGAATTTAAAAACGCTTCAAGAACCAAAATTATGCAACCCGGATGGGGTCGCTTCAGTTACATATGACATGAAAATTATCAAAGCCGCTGATATTAGACATCATGGAGACTAGTGACGTGAGTTTGAAGTGCACTGCACAGTTAAGTTATATTATGTAAGCTATTGGGATTTATGGGAAGAACTAGGCTGGTTTAAAAGCCTCTTCTGATGTGCTCAAACTACTTTCCATTAATCGATTATTTGGGCAGGATTTACAACAACAACAAAAAGCTAATTTGTCTTCCGGGTCAGCTCATATCCCATGGTCATCCGGGCGAATTCTATGTGTCTAGGCCTGGTGGATTCAAATATTCGTGACACCGGTCAAGTTCTTCCTTGGGCAACCTGCCTCAGTCAGCATTTCTCTTCGCGGTACTCATTGGTGACAGAAAAAGTAAATAGATTACCATCAACATAAACTTTGGTGCAATTTGGTGTGCGGTGCATAATCTCCAATTTTACATCTGTAGGTACAGCAGCTAATGTTTCAGGTGAATTGTGCGATTTTCTAGCTAGGTGGTTAGGACAAGCTTCAGCCGTACAGAAACAGGCGGCCACTGGTCAGATATAGAGCGTTAGCAGTGCCGAATTCCTTGAATTCTTTGTACGAGCGGTTGCGGCTCTGCATACTTGGCTACCGTGTACTTGGTGATTTGAACTACCCTATCGTCCTCGGGTGCGATACTGGAATCTATTGTAATAACAAGACTTAGAATGTTAGTTGTAAATGAATCCAGTGACATAGCGAAGCAAACAGCTATCTGCCAACACGAATATTACCCGTTGGTAACACAACCTCGGTCGTATAGGCGAGTTTGGAGAATTGGTAAACGCATTTATTTTATGCTACACAACTCTCGACTGACTCTAGAATTCCTCCGGTCTTCCCTGTGATGGAATTCAGCTAGGCCCACTGAAAAGTGACCAGAAAGCTCTTGCTCAAAGGACGGTGTGCGCCTACTACATTCGGTAACTTCATTTTTCCTGACTAACTTACCCAACTTTTCCACTGGTAAGCCAGTGCAATGAATAACTGACGTAACCATGTTCGAGTGTCAAGCGTTGCTTTGATCGGATAAATGAAAATATATTCGCTAAGAACTACAAGGTAGGACTAGTGTTTAATGTTCTTCAGTGACGAAGTTTATTGTCTGTTTGGCATACTAAGTCGCTTTAGTCAAGATGAAGTGTACTCTTTTCCTGAGCTTTAGCCTCTAAAGGAAGAAATTATCGATCTAAAAGACTAGGTTGAAAAACATTGCCATTTACCGTTTATTAGGACAATCCTAATCTCTCTCCGTGGCATTCACTGTATCTTCTTTGACTACATTGCAGTTTTCAGTTTTCAAGTGCTACTGTGTACCTGAATTCATGACCCCGGTGAGTGCTCTTAGGTGAATAGCTTTGTATTGCTAGGCTGAATTTGCGGGAGGGTTGGTGATCTGCGAGAAAAGGATACAACTGTGGGAAAATGTCAAATCCAGCTGACCAAAAACCACAGGCAAAATAAAGCTCGCAACTCAGAAATCATAATCTTTACGATTCGGTTGTAAAAAGCTTTCTGTTGAAGCTTAGTTTACTGATGCCAGATCAAAAAATAGTGATTTATTCCAGCTTCTTCAGCATTCCGTGCGTGGATTTGAGATACGGTCAATGATTAGGCGTAATCAAAGTATCGGTTTTCCAAATGGGCCATTTTGGGGGAAGTGTGGACTAAAAATTAACGTCGGAGATTAGGTTGGTAATGGAAAAAAATAACTTGCGGCATTATTAGCTTTATCACAATCAAAAGCCTCTTGGATGCGCATTCATTGATGACCTAACCCCAAGCAACACTGAGTCATTCCATTAAATCAAATAGTCGTATACTCCACTATATTGCAACCCCGGGTGAGGTCATTTGAAGATTTTGTGAGAAAATAAAACATTTACTTGGATACGACTTTTGCTCTGCTCATACACCAAGCTGGAGTCACTAATTACTCTATAAACATGTTTATCCCGTAGTGAATTCCAACGGATTCGGGAAAAGAGTGATTCATTGTTCGTTTATCAATTGTAAACTTTTTTCACCCTTCCTAAGAATCCTCGGTATCCGTGTATTTTCAAGGTGACCCGAATAGAAATTCAAACCGGGAATGCTTGGTGGGTAGTCCTCATACGCGTTACCAGTACCGCTGTCACGGGTCGGTGGTGCGAATCATAACGTATCGTAGTTACACTAGGACACATGGAAAAAGTAATCCCCTAGTAGTGGTCGTTCGCAGTACCGGTCAGTGATAACTGGCAAACTTTATCCGAAATAAACTCATCCGTGTTGGCTGAGGCGGAAGGTTATGCATACGATTTGGATGATGATGATGATGATGATGATGATGATGATGATGATGATGATGATGATGATGATGATGATGATGATGATGATGATGATGATGACTCGGATGATGACTCGGATGATGATGATGATGACTCGGATGATGACTCGGATGATGATGATGATGATGATGATGATGATGATGATGATGATGATGATGATGATGATGATGATGACTCGGATGATGACTCGGATGATGATGATGATGATGATGATGACTCGGATGATGATGATGATGATGATGATGACTCGGATGATGATGATGATGATGATGATGATGATGATGATGATGATGATGATGATGATGATGATGATGATGATGATGATGACTCGGATGATGATGATGATGATGATGATGATGATGATGATGATGATGATGATGATGATGATGATGATGATGATGATGATGATGATGATGATGATGATGATGATGATGACTCGTATGATGATGATGATGATGATGATGATGATGATGATGATGATGATGATGATGATGATGACTCGTATGATGATGATGATGATGATGATGATGATGATGATGATGATGATGACTCGTATGATGATGATGATGATGATGATGATGATGATGATGATGATGATGATGATGATGATGATGATGATGATGATGATGATGATGATGATGATGATGATGATGATGATGATGATGATGATGATGATGATGATGATGATGATGATGATGATGATGATGATGATGATGATGATGATGATGATGATGATGATGATGATGATGATGATGATGATGATGATGATGATGATGATGATGATGATGATGATGATGATGATGATGATGATGACTCGGATGATGATGATGATGATGATGATGATGATGATGATGATGATTAGCGTGATGGCAATAATGATTCGGATGTTGATGGTAATGGTTCGGATGATGACATTGTTGTTGTAGATGGTGACGATGAACATGATGATAATTCGGATGATTCTGGTGATTCGGATAATACGGATATTGAGGGTGATGATGATAATAATTCGGATGATGATAATGATAGACTTCCCGGTCCACCAATACTCGAGGCAGTGTAGCCTTCAACTTATTCCCAGTGAGCCGGCCCATTATTTTCTTAAGGGAATTTCTGTAGTATTACCACCGTGTGCTGGGCAAGAATTCAGTTGGCTACGGGGGACAGTCACGAATTAACCGGTTCATCATACACTCTTTGTTGCATGCCTTGTCTGAGTCAGGGGCTGAATTAATTCTCACGAGGAACGCTGAATAGAAGATACAAGTTAGTCTTTACATTGTTAGAAGGCATTGGGCAGAGTAGAGAATGGATTTGATTACACTGAAATACATTGAGGCAGATGCCTATGTATCATAGGGAGGGTATGCCTTAATTAGTTAGATTGCACTGACATCCATAGAAGCACTCTCACTCTCCCTTTCAGACACACAGACACGAACTAGCACTAGGTAAATGATAAGCTAATTTTGAATGGTTAATTTCGGGGCCCTCACTCCACGAGCTAAGGAGAATAGAGCGAATGGATCATTGGAGAGAAAATCTAACCCGTTTTATGTGGTAAAAATAAATATTTTTCAATACACTATGATGAAGATAACGGTAATAGGGACGACAGTGCCGAAGATGTAAGTGTGACGATGTATTTACGACCAAGCTTTACGATCCAGAGATGTTAGCATCAAAAAACTTTATTGGTCGTTATCACCTCTGAGTTGTTTCGATTGCAAAGAATATTTGTTTTTTCCAGGTGAAATGACGGATTTTTATTGCAACATTAGACAAACCGGAACAACTTTGACGGGTGAGAGTGAAAATCACACTCAGGTGCGTTCGGTGAACATGTTTCCGGGCAGAAATTGTTGATACTAGGACCTGTTTATCCTCTGTTCGAAAAGACTTTTAGAAAGAATTATATTTAACACGAAACTGTGTACAATCTTGGATATTGTGGTCACCTCGGACAAGGCCAAATTTGAAAGACTATCCACTTCGCTTCATCTTTTCTGGGTACTTTTCTACTCTAAAGGTGCTTTACCCAGTTAAATCTTCCAATTGTTTAAGGGGTTTCCTCTCCGGGTGATATACTTAATGTACAGTAGCTGCCAGTCACAAAAGTTTGACGTGTTTCTATCCATGTGTATTCTGTTCGTTGTAATCTCTGTGGCAATATTTTCACTGGTAGCACCGACGACGAATTCAGGTGGACTCCTACTCATCAACCGGGTAAGTGGTTCACAGAGGCTTTCATTTCGAGCGAAAACTGTGCCCCTAGGAAATCTCCCAACTGTTTGTGTAATCATTTCTAGCAGACGACCGAAGATTGGATTGAATGTGCCGCCACTGGAAGGGGGTATCCATTTTTTGTGCCCACTAATTTACAGTTTCCGTTGATCAAAGGAAACGAGCCGGTCTACAAAGCGGTGAATGCTTTGGGTGTTTCTCGTACACAATTGAAGAAAAATCAACACGGAGCTGGAATTACCTGATTGATTCGGTCTTTTTGTTTCATATGGAACAGTCGACCATGGTCAAAATGATCGATCAAATTGGTACGGAGAAAGATGGTGCCAAACATCCATCATCAACCACCGAAAGAAAAGGACAGAACTCAGAGACAGGATCAAGTATGGCATAACAGAGCGACAGTCATTCCCAGATATTTTTGATAAGTGAAAAGGAAACCGACGGTCTGGGCTAAGTTTGCACACCGAGAACAAGTTCAAATCAACTACAGTTTATTCCACTCGAAAGTACGTTTAATCTTCGTATTTTCTGATTCGGTTTGAAGAACAAAAGCCAAAACTAATGAATTTCGTGATACTTCTGAAGAAATTAGACCATGGTGACATGATGTACACAGATCGTTGGGACCCCTTTTATTGCAGCTGTCCGCATGAGAGAGCGACTCACAGGACGAATGAATGGGTGAGTGGGTGATTGGCTGGCGAGTAAATGAGTGAATGAATGTGTTCAGGATGGTTATCTCATGAACAGTAGTGATTGTTCAAAAAATGAAACACCCAAACAGTCAAATATGAATTCAAGGTAGTCTACATGTTATGAAACAACCATTGAAATATCTAGGTTATCTGCCTGAGTTGACCGATTCTTGTCCCTTTGATTTGTAATCAGTGATCATTTTGTTTTTCCGGTGATCGATATGTGCGTTTTAGTCCATCACATGATCCGTATCTCAAGATGTACGTTTGTTTCAGTGATACCCAACCATATAGTGGTCAGTTCACTTAGTGGAAAACTCCATTTCATTAAAAATTCCTCTTTGAAAGATATTTATGCTAAAATGCTTTGCTACAATCGACCTTCTCTCGTAGGACTTCGGCGAAATAAATGGTGACATCATACCAACAACAGTTCCTTTTTGTGAAATGATGCATAGCACAACATCAATATTCAGCTTCCCGTTGAAAACAATGGAAGCATTGCGCAGCTACTTCATCTCCGTTAGGCATCATTAGCAGTACTCATCCACTGAGTTACGAATGCGATTCGAACCCGGGGTGAACTATGGTGAGTCGAGCACCTAACCGCTAGGCCATCACGAGTAAGCCTCTGAATGTCTTACTTGCCATCTCCACCATATGATACAGTGCCGTTCTGTCACTGGATTTTCAAACGTAATGACCCATTGAGCACACAGCCGTCGACTCCTGTGATGGACGACTTTCTCATAAATTCAGCTGGTGCACACCGGCTGGTGCATTAGTTAAGTTTCAAGTTCACTGCCACAGATACCACCTGCTAATGCGTGTTGAACAGCTACACAGCATGATTTATCTGCGAAACGTTTGAAGCCTCCACGTGACCTAGTGGTTCCGCAGGTAGAGCACACACGATGCTCAGGCTTGGCTGGTGTCTATGCGTGGGTTCGAACACTAGCGGAACTGACGATTTTTAACCCATAGATAAGTTCCAATTCTTTCTTCCGGGATAAGGATGATTTTTTTAACTCAGGATCTGGGAGGCTCCTTATTTCACTAAATACTTAAGTTAGTTTGCTTTCTATCGGTACAGGTTACAAACGACAGATAAAATATTACTGGGACTGAAAATAAGGCAGTTCCTATGGATCAAGCTTAAATGAGCTAGAAACTTTTGAAAACTGTTTAAAAAAGCTAAAGCTAAAGACACAATTTCAGTAGTATGGGACGTCCGTCGTATGGGCCGGTGGCTGTTCCTGTTCATATCCAGTTGACTTGCAGTAAGCCGTTGAGAAATAACCCGAATAACCCGGTGGCAAATCGTGTGACTCACAACCATGCATTTTGGGTTCGAGTCTGTAATATGCTAACCAATCTCTGGAGTGCTCTAAATAAGTCAGAGAAATCTAAGATGCCAATAACAAACAAAGACGGGCGGAGGAGTATGGCTAGATGATTAGATAGAACTGTATGCTCAGTGGTAATGAAATTCAGGCAGATGGCGCAAGACAAACTAACCACTACCCATTGATCTCCGGTTAAACAAATTCAAGTACAATCCAAAATCAGAAAGTGAAGTTACGCCGGAAAGTGCGTTCCTTTTTAGATTCGTGGTGTCGCGCTGCGCGGTCAAGCGTGTGTGTGTGTGTGTATTCAAATGTGTATTGATTTTTTGTATTTGAACGGCAGTACAACAAAGGGGTGCTGCTCCAAAGGACTTTATAAACATAAATAAGTGTGAAATGTACAGGTACTGCACAGTTTCCCTGCCAGAGGGTTTGTTGCACAAAATAAACGCTCGATGGCAAAACAGAAATAAAAATTTAAAAAACGGGAATGATGTAAAAATGTAACGCAGCAAAGTCCTAAAATTTGACAGAGTCCTGTTTGATGCTCAGGGAATATGCACTTGGATGTTTTAGTTCCAATATACCATCTTAATTTAGGCTTACCAAAAAGCACAACGTTTTTTCAAATATTACTTTTGTCGCCAAAGCAGTAGTTACGTAAAAGTATAGTCTTATGCTTCCTAGTTTTGTGTAAGCAATAAAGTAAAATTTGCACCCACAGATGGCTAGAAAGAGATAAGCAACAACTTTGATTCTTGTACAGACAACTTCCGTATGAGGTCCTGTGGAATTCTGCGTACTCAGCAAAATGGAAATGTCGATCCAGCCTGCTAACAAGTGACCGGGATGAAGTGTGAATTTTTGATTTAAATCTACAATGAAGGATGTTCTCAGTATGAAAGTTGAACCGAAATCACGACCGATCAACTTCGTAAACCGTGAGATCCATCCTTTCAGCTACACTCGTACTCATATACGAATGCAGCGGGATGGGAGCACCCAATAAGCCTAGAGTTTCAGCTAAATGTAAGGAAAAATTGGCGAACTCGAGTCTGGGAACCGAAGTGGAAAATGATATGTAAAACGTGACAGCAAGGCGGTCGGCATTGGAGCTGTCTATCCCTACATTCGATTGGAAGGGCGGTGGGATACTGACGTCGTAGTTCAGAAGTGAAACACCCTCAGACCCTATGATATTATTAAATCCATCCGCTGACAAATCCCATCCAGGGAGAGCACGTGTAGAAACTCACTGGTTCAGCATTTGGCTCTTGTGTCAATGAATGAAAGCTAGACATTCTACGTCGGGCTGAAAGTCGGGATTATTTATTCCCTAAAATGATGTCGATATCCTCTTCCGTCATGTTCCTTCTATCACTGTAACACTGGGATTTCTGGCCAGTGAACTTCTTTTTGACTTAGTTTGCAAAACATGCCATAAACACTAAGCAGTGCCTATTTGACCTGATTCCCCTACGCTCAGTGTTCATTCATGCCCTTTTAAAACATCACTTTTGAGTGAGGAGCATGGAAACTTTTCTGTTCCGTTGTCAAACTGAGTATGCATATGTATGTGTTCTAACGCGCTCAGGCATAGATCACCATTCCTGCCCTCATCGGTGTAAGTCTTGATGCTTGCTACTAATTGTGCTACGGCTCACCGAGTTTTCTCTCCATGTCTTGGCAAATCGTGCACGTACAACACCCCACGGAAGAACACTGGATCCTGCATACAACATACATGTGCTTGTGCCAACACTTACGAGCAAACAAGGCCCCCCGTAACTATTCTGCAAACTTGTCAGACTTGGAATAGGAGGATGCTGGAGAAAAAGGGCTTTTTGTAACACTCGTTGTGTTCAATTCATTTGTAACTGAGGCAAATCACTAGATTTGATCAATTAAATCGAACTACTTCGCAAGTTAGCCGACAATCATTCTCCTTCGTGCTGATGTCCCGTACACACGAGAACACACCCAATCAGTTAACACATCTATCCAACAACTGGGTGCGGAAATTCACAATTTTGTCGTGAGAGTAGTTATACCGCTTAAGTAGAAAAACAAACAACAGTAATACCTGAATAAACCGGTGTGGCCAAATAAAGCAATTGCCATTCCTACTTCCCAAATAGCTTTGTTCAAATAAGATGTCTTTCTTTTGGTAAAATATCATTGAATCGCAGGTAAACACAATCAAGTCATGTCTAAAGCTTTTGTTTTGTTTTTACCGAGAACACTGACGACCTATAATCATCCCTGGGGATAGGATCAATTGAGGATATCTAGTCATTATGGGCAAGGTGATTCATCGTCCTTATCATCATCGATTTTACGTGGGACAAAACAATAGCTTGTGTTTGCCAGACTTGCCCCAATTACCATCTGTTTTACTGTAGACTTCAGTCAGTTTCATATAAATGAGAATATAGAAATGGGTAGTCATTGTCCAACAGGTCAAATACAAATCACAAGAGTGCCATATCTCAGGCGCGCATGAAACTCCTTTTTTCGGGGGAAAATAATGAATGTAATGTAAATAAATGCAATGAATGGACTCCTGTGGTTTCTGCAAAGCCGTTCAAAAGGAATGGCTACAAAAATAAATGGAAAACTGAAAAAAATTTCCAAAATTTCCAAATGGAATAGGGATAAAAGCTCAGTCGGGAAATGTTTACCTGTACCTTACAATTATGTGCGTAAGACACTCTGTCACGTGACTGTGCTTGGTTTGAGTTTACCGCTGGTATGAATCAAGTTGTTGGAAGTTATCGACTGATGTTTGTCACTCAGCAACTGGTTTTGAGCCTCCTTTGTGACTTGGTCCATATACGTCCAAGCTGATAGCTTTAACATGTTCGACGAATCAGCCACAAAGTGAAACTTCCAAGCTTTTGTAAAATCGAGCTGAACTTACAAACTACAGTGATTCAAGCCATATGCTCCCTAATACGCATGTTTTGCAGAAAAATAATTTTACAGTTTAATTTTCTGGTTTCGTTGTTATCACTCAAAAGAATAACACTAAAATGCCACCAACTATAAACCAAGGACCACATAAACCGAACAAAGTGCGACACAAGTTGAGATTTTATTGGACAACGATAGGGACCGTATGCAAACATGTCAGTGGTCACAAAGCCTGACCAACCTGTTTGATGTGCGTGGGTCTCGTGAGCCAAAACACTCATAAAGCCGCTTACGTCCTACATGAACAGTTGAATGGGTTAGACAATCGAAAATCCACTTGCTCTTCTTTGCCTCCGAAGGTTCAGCACTGTGAGCAAAAATCGAACCAGTAAGCGTTCGTTTGCCGGGCGGGCGCTATGTCAGCTGAGCTATTGCGATACGGCCAGTCAGGTGTGAACAATACAAGTGGATGCGAAAAATGCAAGTTGATTTTGCCCTATCCACTAAGGTCCAGGCTCTTCACGCCAATCGTTATCTTTTGTTAATAGGTTAGTATTTTATCATTCTGCAACAGAATGAGGTGGACGCTAATGTCTATCCACCTAGGCAAAATATGCACCAAAGAGAAAAACGATGTGTAATCATGTCCTGGCTAAATTATTCACACTGAAGGGTAGAGCTGAAGGCTGACTCCTGGTACCCAGAACTATGAGTGGAAGACGTTACGAGGAGGTCAACAGACGACGTGGCAAAGGGGAATGAGAAAATGTTTCGTGAACTTGGGAAAAAAATTGCCTAACTTATTCGTGGTTGAAGTTCAGAAATTCCCTCAACCAGTTGGCTGGAGACCCTAAAGGATATGGCAACGAACCGTGAACAGCGGCGATCGTGATCTCACATTCTGTCACACCACAATGATGGATTATTGTGCGTTTGTAAAATTAGACTTTGTTTTCCATGCGTTGGCTACTAGGGTACAGTTTCCTGTCCCCAAACGTGTGGGTCACTCTCTGTCCACCTTGTATAATCATACTGTTTGATTCAAAGTACAACACGTTGAGAAACGCAGCTTTCCTTGTTGAACACTGCTGTTTAAAAATGTACGACCTTGATGAAAACGACTGGGGTAACGATGAAAATGATAATAAAGATGATGATGAAGATGACGATGATGGAGACTCCGATGATGATGATGAAGATGATGACGATGATGATGATGATGATGATGATGATGATGATGATGATGATGATGATGATGATGATGATGATGATGATGATGATGATGATGATGATGATGATGACTCGGATGATGATGATGATGATGATGATGATGATGATGATGATGATGATGGTGATGATGATGATGATGATGATGATGATGATGATGATGACTCGGATGATGACTCGGATGATGATGATGATGATGACTCGGATGATGATGATGATGATGATGATGATGATGATGATGATGAAGATGATGATGATGATGATGATGATGATGATGATGATGATGATGATGATGATGATGATGATGATGATGATGATGATGATGATGATGATGATGATGATGATGATGATGATGATGATGAAGATGATGATGATGATGATGATGATGATGATGATGATGATGATGATGATGATGACTCGGATGATGATGATGATGACTCGGATGATGATGATGATGACTCGGATGATGATGATGATGATGATGACTCTGATGATGATGATGATGATGATGATGACTCGGATGATGATGATGATGATGATGATGATGACTCGGATGATGATGATGATGATGATGATGATGATGATGATGATGATGATGATGATGACTCGGATGATGATGATGATGATGATGATGATGATGATGATGATGATGATGACTCGGATGATGATGATGATGATGATGATGATGATGATGATGATGATGATGGTGATGATGATGATGATGATGATGATGATGATGATGATGATGATGATGATGATGATGATGATGACTCGGATGATGACTCGGATGATGATGATGATGATGATGATGATGACTCGGATGATGATGATGATGATGATGATGATGATGATGATGATGATGATGATGATGATGATGACTCGGATGATGACTCGGATGATGATGATGATGATGATGATGATGATGATGATGATGATGATGATGATGATGATGATGATGATGATGATGATGATGATGATGATGATGATGATGATGACTCGGATGACTCGGATGATGATGATGATGACTCGGATGATGATGATGATGACTCGGATGATGATGATGATGATGATGACTCTGATGATGATGATGATGATGATGATGATGATGATGACTCGGATGATGATGATGATGATGATGATGATGATGATGATGATGATGATGACTCTGATGATGATGATGATGATGATGATGATGATGATGATGATGATGATGATGACTCGGATGATGATGATGATGATGACTCGGATGATGATGATGTTGATGATGATGATGATGATGATGATGATGACTCGGATGATGATGATGATGATGATGATGATGACTCGGATGATGATGATGATGATGATGATGATGATGATGATGATGATGATGATGATGATGATGATGATGATGATTATGATGATGATGATGATGATGATGATGATGATGATGATGATGATGATGATGATGATGATGATGACTCGGATGATGACTCGGATGATGATGATGATGATGATGATGATGATGACTCGGATGATGATGATGATGATGATGAGTTGGATGATGAATATTTCGACGAATCGTTTCACGCATAATGTGTGTTATTGTTTATTGCTATCATGTTGTTGATTATAATGATGACGATGATGATCACGATGATTCGGATGATGTTGATAGTAATGATGACGACGTTTCTGATGATGTGATGCGCTAAATCAAAATTATGTGATTTCTCGTATACCAGTTTGGATTTGCTTTTATTTAATCTGGCGGCATTCATTCTCACTGGTCTGTTCATCGTCATATTTTGGAGATTATCATCTGCACATCGTACCCAGTATGCCCTAAATTATGGTCGAATCCGCGGTATGGAATATGCATTCGCCAGATATGATCGTTCGGTGGGAATAACCAACTTCGAAAGTGAGTGCCAAACCGAGAGAGCCAGTTTGAATAGCCTCACAGTCAACATGTGTATGGCTTATGATCCAGCCACAACCTGTTGTGTCCGATATCCCATTTTGGGATTGCGCGGTTTAGCTCTACTGTTGGCTTGATCCAACAAGCCGGGCAGATCAAAAGACTTGCTGGATTGCCGAGGTTCATGAGAAATAAGTTGATACTGAATTCATGAAACACGTGGAGACAGGTTTGGACTTTTCTATCAGTACGTCCTGAACACTTGCTCACTTTGTATCCTTATACTATTAGCCTGAAATTATTTGTGTTGCTGTGGGACCTGACGCAATCTTTGCCAAGCTGTCCATCTGTATCTGATGTGCAAAACAAAAATTTTATGAGCTCCCTTCACTTCTCCTCAATTAATTTTGGTGCCAGAAATACTGAACCATAATTACCTCAAATAACTTCACTTCACATCACCCAAATGCATCCAAAACTGCTTTTTCAATCACTCACTTACTCGGTCATTCCACTCTATCTTGACCCACCCCACCCCAGCCCGCTGCTTCTCTCCCACGCGCACACATTCATCCACAAACTTTTTTGTGAAGAAAATTTCTTGTTCGTTATCAGGTCAGGTTAACCAGAATTGAGGCAAGTTGACATAGATTGAAGTACAATCACTTGTTTGAAATAAGTTACCCTGTACAAAATCGGCTGTTGAACTGAAATTCGATAACTTTTGAATGAGACAGCATTGGATGTGAGCAAACAGACGACTTTCTTGTATTGTATGATTTTGTGTTGCTGTTATTTATCGATCCGGCGGACGCGATCAAAGTGGCTAGCTCGATTTCGATCCCGAAATCCGCTCACCGAATACATTTTTGTGGCAGAACACAGTCCATGGAAAGAGACGAGAGAAAAAGGTTACAAGCTGGTCAGAAAGACCAGAAAATTATATCGATCCAAATAAGGGCTACCTCATAGAAAATGAATCAAACGCACTGAAGATATTTATTGTGGTGTTGAGAACAGAATCAGTACCAAACAAGCTTGGTTCGGGTGACTTCGTTTTCTCGCTAATTCAACTGCATAAATAGGTTGGTTACGGAAGTTTATAAGCAACCAAATAGATCGTGAACGATTGATTTCGGAGGAGAGTCATATAGTGAGTGAATCGAAAACAGGTATTCTGTTTGGTTTTGGGAAAGCAACACATTGTGTGGAATTTGTATGATGGGAGATTAGGTCGTCAGCTTTGCGGTTCGATGATTTCCATTCACTTCACCGTGTCACGCAATAGCTCTCATCCCGTTTGTCAACCGAGTTCTTTTGTGAGCCAAGGCAATTGAAATAATGGAAAATCTACTTGCATTTTTGGCTTCCAAAAGTCGAATTTTACCTGCCGGAATCAAACCCGCATCATTCCGCTCACCAAACAGATGCTTTATCAGCTGTGCTATCGCGGTACGGCCAGTCTGGTGTGAATAATGACAGTGGTGTGCAAAGCTCCCTTTTAATGATACATAGCAATCATTGGACTTTTGGATTAAGAAATACTGGTAGATTTCTCAATATCTATAACAGTCAGGCTCCTCATGCAAAACTTACATTCTGTCAACTGGAATAACTTGACTAATTGCTTTTGAGAGCAAATCAATGGGTTGTATGGGCGTATAACGGTTTTTTCGGCTGTGGCCACTTATCGGTGACTAGTGGCTCTTGAATCATTTTGAAGAACCTTGTAGATCAATTTAAAGACACGTCTTTCGATCACCTAATGGTCTGAATCAACGAGATGAGCTGCACCGCGCTGGAGCTAGTCGTCGTGTTCCCAGTGCTCAACCGAAAGCAAGTTGCCTAATCGTACAATAACACAACTCTATCCATTCTTCACCCACTTTGTACGTAATATTTCTAGTAACACATTATCCCATTACCTATAAGATCGGTTACTAATGGAATGAAACATTTCTTTCAAACTAGGTGATGGCTTCTTCGGACTACGTAAGAATTGGCCAAAATGAGATCAGGTATTTATGACGCAAATAAGAATTTTTGTTGCGTAGGAAAATGTATGCTGTTGTCCAAATTCATGGTTTGTCCGGCGCGTCTTCCGGAGCATAACACTTGTAAACTTGCATAAACAAGTTGAGAAATAAAGGCAACAAAATGTGAGCTTATTTGCTACTTCGTTGCCCTTCGCGGATGTCTGTCTCGTGGTCTTTGATCAACCAAACGGGGAGGGGGGGGGGCGGATTGTTCACATGATGACGTCACCGGCTTGACCGAAAATATCTCAGGCACCGAAGCAGCATGGGAACTTCGGTAAACAAATACGTTACTACACTCCTTGTTCTTCTTCTCATTTCTGTGGTAACATCTGAAGCCCGTGTACATTAAAATATGCAGCTGTTCACGCAATAGAAGGGAAGTATTCTAATTTTAAGGGGTTCACTTCCCCGCATTTTCTGGCCTGTTCGCAATCGCAAATCGTTCGAAATTGTTTCAGCTGAAGATTGACAACATCTAACAGATGAGGAACGGGCTTTGTTGATGAAAGTGACTGATGCGAATAGAATGTCATTTTTTCTCCTGAAATTTCCTTACCATTTTGTAGTTCCGTGATTTTTTTAAAATTTGCTTTGCTGATTTCATTATTTCACTCTTCGAACACATTTACTGTGCTCAGCTTCTTTCGTTTGGCTCCATTTTCTTCGCATTCACGTTGACTGACAAAGATGTTTTATTGTAACAAGGAAAGCAAGACGGATAAGGACACCTGTACTTGGGCGGCCAAACAAGTTAAATCCATGGAACGTGCACAGTCGTTTATATAGTCCGTTTTGCAAACGGTGCTGCAGCAGCTTTGATTCTCTGGCTGCCTGAGCATTTTGTCTGCTTTTTGGGCAGTCGCGTGTGGCCATCAGCTTGATTCATTTGTGCGTTATTTCCCTTTGGTCGGTCCGATTGCTCCAGGTAATGGCTTGGTCGGTAACCCCTCACACGGGCTATCTTTCTGGTTGCCAAAGATCCCGCTGTGTCCCCTGTACTTGTCCGAACGCCTCTTTTTGCCCGTTTCAGGATGCTTTCGTCTTATTCGCCGCCTGTTCCTTGATCTGTGGCTCTCGACTGGCCCGATCGGTTTGATATTCGCACCTTTCTGTTGCTGCAGCATTTGCCGCTACTGTATGTGAAGTCCAGAAAAAACTATAACAACGATGCATCATTTTGCGCAGTCTTTCTGGTTTCTCCAGTGTTTTATTCCGTTTTCCCTGAATATACGTGTGGGGCCTATCGGACACTGTGTTCTCACAGCAGCTAGTGAATCAAGATACTGCACAGTTTACATCGTGCTCTAATCCAACGGTTATACACCCTTCTACTATGGATCCTAACACCTAGTAGGGTTGTCGTCTTCTTTCGTGGGATTCGAACTCATGCATGGACACTACTCCCGTTTGGGTCTCGCGCGAACATTGTCAGGACTACGAGGGATACGAGACGTCAGCAAAAGCTTCGGGCATTTCGCAAATGGGTCAAAGTGGCTACCTGCTAATATTATATCAGCACAGAAAACACGACGTGTGACATGTTGACTAAAACATTGATCGAAACAACCGGTTTTTCTCTACTTTTTCTTCACATGTTTGCCCCAGTTTCAACGCTCCTCACATCATATACCCATTAGCAAAGATGACTGCCAGTATCGACTTTATAGACTGGTCACAGTGAAATGATCGTCATTTTGATAGCCTAACATCTGTTAGGAGTTTATAATTATTATTCGGCGATAGTAAGACAGTCTAAGGACTAATCTCTTGAATCACCAGATCCTACCGTCCAAGATTACTCATATTCGTACGTGTTGAAGGGAAAACCCGAATATCTGTTAGTACATGCTAAATAAGCTATACTATCTAGCTCGGTTTCACTGGTGTTCTTCCCGCTGGGAAGTGACCGACGAGGCTAATCCAGCGATTAAAATCAGAATAGTGGCCGTGTATCGTTGGAATGATTGCGTACGCATCATTGGATATTCACCTACATTATTCCCATCCAACTGGCCGTACAGCAATGGCTCAGCTGGTAGAAAATCTGCCCGGCAAGCGGAATGTTGTCCGACTGATTCCGACTCTAGGCGTTGCGCTGTTGTGTGGAAAAAATGCAAATACCTACTCTAGCGATCCACACCATGTGAACGTTTATACCGGAGGAGATTCGGCTTATTATCCTATGATATACAAATTGATTTACTGACCAGCAATGACAACTCCAAACTTATGTTAATATTAGTGATGTGAACACCGGGTTTCCAGAGCTGGTCTTCAGTGTTACATTACCAGAATATGGAATTTAAACACGCACGCACGATTGCCGTCAGTGATTTTATTTATCATTTAGGCTTCTTCTGACGATCATGGAGAAATAGCACAATATTTCAGGAAGGGAATTGCTGCCAACTAGAGGTTGCCTAAAGGAGAGTGACCGGAGGGGATTCACACCAGGAACGGCAGAATGTTACGACTGTTATGTTGACCGTTTGACGAAGAATGAGTAATAACTTTTGAAAGACGGGAATCTGATTTTTCGAAATCATGAATTCCAGCTAAAAGGATTTTATCACTCTGATTTCAGCCTCGAGGCTGAAGTAAGTGACTGTAAGACAGTTTGACTATGTAGAGCTAGGTGAAACAGATGTACAGCACCTACAATGGTTGTAAATATTATTTTGATCGTTGAGGTCAATTAAAACTACATAACCGATATTATTAAACTCTATTTGCTTTGCTATGGAGAAGACTTTCTCAAACAACCTCTCCTGCCATTCATGTTACAAAAACGATAATAATTCGAAGTTTACTGCAGACTAACAGGACGTCTGTTGATGAATGACGGCATGCAGCTACCTAATGAAAGTCCGCTGGATTGCACGCCATAGCACCGACCACGCCGTACAGTGATTTAGGGGAACTGACAGTGTTCGAAACAGCACAAAGCTCACAATGGTCAATACAAAATAATTGGCACCCGACGGTTACATACTCACCCTTACCCTACGCACCACCACCTTGTTTACTCCCACCCTGATTAAACAAATTCAAGAATCTAGTGCCTCGTTTGTCCAAAACATTCCTACCCAAATGACCTTTGACTTCTTTATTTAAACCAACTAACTACAGGTTTCTCGTTCAAAGCTTTCGAGTGTGTGTGTGTGTGCATTAGTAAACCTCTCCTTCTATTAGAACTGGAACTTGAACAAGAGTTCTTTTCAACCAGCGGAAACTCCATTGAAACGGGATAAATAGCATCGGAATAAACGGTAACTAAAAGCCAAGGTAAGTTACAGGATTCATTTCCAACTCTCAGGTATGTGGCATGTATTCCCCCTTATTCCGTCCTGGTATCTCGCCAACCCTGTGATCATAGCTTCAGATACTAAACATCTCGTTATAGTGTTTGGTCTGAACTCTGAACTAATGGACCAAAAAGACCGAGGTTATCCAAGTGCAGAAACAGCTAACTCTAAACGTCACGTGAACCATACTCATGGATTTCTACCGCGATTTATTTGGCCCTGATAATGATTCTGTTTTTTCTACAAGTCACTCCGGTATGTATGTATGCACACAAACAAACAAACAACTAAAAATACGTACGTATATATATATATATATATATATATATATATATATATATATATACGTACAGTCAAACACACATACATACATACATACATACATACATACATACATACATACACACTTACGTACATGCATAAATTCGTTTACACCGGGTCAAGTTTTATGAAGGTAACGACTACATTGTCTGCTTCATCCATCTACCAAATAATTTATAATCTTGTTTGTGATGTTCATTGGTTTAGCGAATATGACTAGTTCTGATCACGGGAGGGAGGTGTACCAATTCTATCATATGAATCACCTCAGCAATAATGGTCAGACCTGCTTACAAAATTTTCAGCACACGCCCGTAAAACGCAGGTATCCCGATATCGACTTTTGCATTGACCAGTCTAATCCACCTCTTTACTTGGTCGCATACAAATAGATGGTCATAATCTCTAACACGGAATTCCGTTTGTTTTCCCAAATTCTCTATAGCGTGCTTCCATCGCATATCCTTTAAGGGCAGCGGTGAACCAATAAGGTGTGTGTGTGTGTGTGTGTGTGTGTGTGTGTGTGTGCGTATTTTAACTCGGTTCATGTTAATCTTAGCATCTCTGCTCAAATTGCCGATACGTAATCACGATAAATCGCCAGTCACTAAGCCAATTATCCCCTCATTTGATTCCTAGCATGGTCAAGAGCCCATTCAGTTTCTGTACAATTTACCACTGTCATGACAAGTGTGTGCGAGAGTAAACGTCATTGCATGTGGATTCGATTCAAAATCTCGTGAAATGGTTTATGGGTAAATATGACTCAGCCAAAAGATTTTTCTCCGGGCATTTAAACAAGTAGGCATCTATAGAAAGAACTCGCACTGGAGAATAGAAAAATGGTTGTTTTCATTGTTTCTCGGTCAAAGCTTTCCACGTGAACATATGCCTTCCAAATGAGGTATATCTTCCGATCGGGAAACTATGCATTGTGTGTCAGTTATATTCAGTATTGTTAACTGATAACATATCATGCCTGAACACTCTTGTACTGGGAGTATAGTACAGTATTAAGGCAAAGAAAGATACGAATGAAACACCAAGTTCATGCAAAGGGAGACCTAGAATTCAGGAAACCCTACTGACTGGACCAGGCGGCAGTTTCGTACAATCTCGAATAACTTGATCGTGCCGTCCAGAAGTGCTTCTCTCAGCAAGCCGTTTGTGGACCGCATTGACTTTGAACTGACGAAACAACCCAAGGAAAGGACGTCTGAATTAGCAGTGATATATTACCAAAGCTGAGATGATTAGTGCTGAAACAGTTTGACAATCCTAACGGCAACCATTATGGTTCGCAATGATAATCGTGCTCTTTGGGTTCGAGCTCCATTGTTGGATCTTGGTGAAGATGCACAGATGTAAATGATTACTGAAAAAGGATTAGACATCTGAATAGTACTTCCATAATTCTCTTTGTTTCAGTGAGTGCTGACACTGTATGATGAATTATCTAATAATCTGGTGTACTTAGAATCCGAAGGACCACGTCTGATTCATTACGTTCGCAGCGTATTTCCTTTGGGTCTAACTCTATGCTACGTAATTTTCAAATGGGGATATTTTAAGTTCAAGTAAATCCCACATGATTTCAAGCAAAGTTATCAATCGCATCTCTCTCCAAACACGTTTATGACGTGATTAGTAGCAGTTGCTCTTGCTTACAGCACTGCTACAGCCTTGTACCCGGTTATGACCCACAATCACAATACTCACTTCCATTTCAGTTGAGTTAATTGATGTCTATCCGAGTGTATGGGGTTGGAGAGGTTTTTGTCGACAATTCGGTTCGAACGCTATAGTGACACATGCAGATAACTGATGGTTGATGTAGCTGATCGCTGACGATCTAACTGAAAAGGGTTGCTCTAATTTAAAAGCAGTGAAAAAATTGGTATCCTCATATCGGACGGCGTAACCATGAACGTGAAAGGCACGAAACATTCTCCAAAAGCCCCCCTCCCGGTCAAAAAAGCTTTGAAGCTGAGCGAAATCCTCTATTGAAATGAACTTGTTTTGTTGTTAATAGAACAGTGTGACGGTTCTCAAACAATCACTCGATAATATATGGTTGAACCTTTCGATAGTATCTTGTGGTTTGCAGTCCCGATCCTCCTTGAAAACAGTTTTCAACTTCCCTGGAGATTTGTATTGCCGTCTCTGATCCCACAAAATTCCTTTGGATTGATGTCAGGAGATCAAGTTGTCTTCGGGAGCGTCTTCATACATTGGCACGCTTTGTTATCAATTTTATTAGTTTCAGATATTTGTTTCCAAGCCCGCCTTCTATGATCGCGTTTGACTAACGAAATTATTGGCTCATCGGTCCAAATGATGGATTTCCCTTGTTGAACTGACCGATCTGTCTTCTCGCTGTCCTTCTTAGAAGACCGAAATGCTTGATAATCTCGTGGTGTAACTTCCCCGATTCCCACTTTCTGACCAGACGGCCTTCACTTTTGTGAGCGCCACGTGGACTCAAAAGAACGGATAGACGTGTATGTTATCTGACTGGAAAGCACACATGAGTGTGTGTCTGACCCTCAGAGCAAAATCCATGCAACGATAGACAGTATGACTTAAAAGTAAAACAGTGTTGGGCTTTCTCGATATGAATATTATGGCATTGTATCTGGATGATGGGACAAAATTTTCCCGGAAGCACACGGCCGGTTTCGCGGTTTTTGTCGCTCATCAGGTTTGCGTTCCCGGTACTATTCCGCCCTAACATCCTAACGCTTGAGCACTCCACAGTTGGTTTACAGCTGTAATTTCATTTGAGGCGAATGGAGCTTGCGTGGACGGGGAAGAATTATCGTGTGATTCTAAGAATGGACTCCCCGTCCATGCACGCTCCATTCGATTCAAATATTACAGCTGTAAAGTGTTGGGCTTGTTTGAAATATTCCAGTCTGATGGTATCGAGCCTCCTGTCCACAGTTTTTTCCTTGAGAAGCGTTTTTCGGTTGATTCAGTAGTGAGAAGGCTTATGCTCTCCGAGTGCACTGCGGCAGTCATTTAATATAATGGCCATCCGTTTCAATTGCGAGTACTAGAGACAACTCAGTCGCTCGGCCATTAAGCGAGTTTCTCAACATGAAGCACACACTCACGCACAGAACCTCAGATTATGCGATTTCAATCTCCCTTGTAAGATGTTCGGTAGAGTTTCCCTGTCTGCTTCACTTTCCCACGCGTTCGACTACAAATGTGTTTCGCTTATCCTGGAGATTTATGAGCAGCCGTAATCACTAAACGATAGTCAAACTACCATATTTCTGTCAGTCTCATCCCAGTCGGAAGGTGGTGAGGATTCGACACATCATGTAGTCCGCAGAATACGAGTGATGTGGTTGGTGCTGGTTGTGAGGGGGGGGGAGGGGTGGAGGAGGGCGTTGTGGACTTTTGCCTGACCCTGAGTAGCTTCGAGCACGACTATATGTTACCAGCACACGATGGTGTGTTGTTGAGGGTGATATTATAGAAAAAGGCACGATAGCGAACAAGCTCGTTTTCGGTAACTTCATCCTCTGGCTAATACAGTTACATATATATACGATAGGAATGCATATTTTCGGAACAAAATACAGGGTATTTACAGTATCAAATTAAGATTGGTTAATCAATATTGTAGGTGTTTTGCGGTTCGGAAAAGGGGTGGGAAGTTGGTTGTTCGTGGTTGGGAAAACTCGGTGTAGAAAGTACATCTGGGGTGGGTTGGCTGCTTCCTGTCACGACTGAAAGGTCGCGGTCGAGGTCACCATGATTTTGTCCCCCACTTTCCGATCGCGGCCAGGGTAGCTGCAGTGATTTGACAAATCGCTTGTGTGAACAAAGCGATGGATTTAACAGCCTAATCGCTACTGCCTCCGCTGCTCCCAAAGTGATTTGGCGAACGATCTTCGAAGAATTCACAGGCACTTTGTAAATTATCTTGAAGGCTTCGTTGTCCACCTGGTGCCCTGTCTCTGCAAGGTGCGCTACGATTGCGCTAGTTATGGTTCTTCTAGTTCCTGTTCTCAGCCAAGCTGGTTTGTGTTCCTTGATTCTTTGAGACAGTTGCCGTGTCGTTTTGCCTACGTAGCTTGCCGAACATGAGCAAACAAATGAATAGGTTAACATAGAGGAGGAAAGGACAGGCATTTTGTCTTTGAGATTCATAGAAATCATAGACCGGCTTGTGAAGTGGGCGCGTAGAGTAGCGGCGGGAAATGTACGGGCGATTGCATCCCTAAGGCGCCGAACTAGTAGTTCGCATTTAACATCTCCTTTGAAGGGAAGTTGCATGTGCAACTCTTTCCTCTTGGCGGTGATTATCAATGGTCGCTTGGGTACTTCCGAAATGTTCTTTTGAATGAAACGTTCCGGATACCCGTTGTTTAGTAATGTTTGTCTTATGTGATGCAATTCCTCACTCACTGTTTCCTCGGAACAGATCTTTCGTATGCGAGACGCTAGGGATCGGACTAAGTTCTGTTTGCGTTTTAGAGGCACGAAACTGGCAAAATGTGTGTATTGGCCTGTCCATGTTGGTTTACGATAGACGCGGCGGACGAGCTTCCCATCTTCCCTTTTCGTAAGGTTTACATCCAGAAAATGAAAGTTGCCGTCTAATTCCACTTCGGATGTGAAACTGAGCGCACTGTAAGTCTGGTTAAACTTTTCCATTAGTTCATCTAGGTGAACATGTTTGTCAATCAGAATGAAGATGTCGTCCACATACCGGCAGTACCTTGGTAGTCTTTCTATGGTGTCTTTGAGTACCCCATTCTCCAGCTTGGCAACGAAAATGTCGGCAAGTAGGGGTCCCAGAGGCGAGCCCATCGCAACTCCATCGGTTTGTCGGTAAAGCTTGTTGTTGAAGCCGAACTGAACATTTAGAGTACATCGTAGTAGTAGTTCTTTCAGACTGGCTACCGGAATACCAACGTTTATTTCATTTTCGATTATATATTTGCACAAATATTCGATGGTTTCTAGAAGTGGGACGCTCGTAAATAGTGATGTTACGTCCAGAGATGCCATTTTAAGTCCTGTCGTATTTTGTTCTTTTATTAATTCTACGAACTCAAATGTGTCATTAAGGCTGTATTGAGCAATGCTTCTGCGCACTGGTTCCAGTATATCAGCGAGCCAACGAGCAGTAGAGTGGTAGGGAGAAGTGCTCATATCAAGTATCGGTCTTAGTGGTACTCCCGATTTATGTATCTTCGGTAAGCCATATAGACGAGGAATACTAGTGCCCGTAGGTCGTAACTGTTCATAATTGCCATTCGAAATATAATTCTGATCTTTCAATAGTCTCAGGGCTGCAGTAAGTTGTTCTTCCACTGTCTTGGTTCTGTCCTTCTCTCCTTTGGATTCCGTAAATTTTGTCGAGTCACTTAGAATGGTATCCATTTTATCAATGTAGTCTTTGCGATTCATTAGCACAACTCCGGAGCCTTTGTCAGGCCTGGCAATAACAATGTCTTTATTTCCCCTTAGAACTCTTAACGCTTCCCTGTGTCGGTTACTGACAATGCTTCTAAATTTCCTCTGGGTTCGATGGTATTGATAAGAACAGTCAACAAGGGAGGATTTGAAATCTTCAATCGCCTCTAGTGACGTCGCTGTTAGTGAACGAGTTTGAGCGTGTAAATTTTCAAACTGCACTTCTACATCTAGTTGGTCATTCCTCAGCGTTGGACAACAGAAACTCAAACCTAGTGATAACGCTTCCAGAAGTGGTGCATCCACAAACAAACTAGAAAAGTTGTGTACATACCGCTCTGGATTAGTTGGGAGATTGGTCCGTGGTTTTGACTCGTTTATAGTGTCCTGCAGTTTGACGATCTTCTTATCGATTCGTTTTGTGATCACATCAGTAACGAAACGCTCAAACCGGATGCGTTGGTATTCGTCTAGGCCATCGATAACATGTCTTCTTTGTGCGCTGTTTCGTTCAAACTGCTGTGCGTTCATTCGTAGAGTATCCATTTGATTTCTCGCGTGACGTTTCAGGGTAACTGAATCGGGTCTTATTCGGGCACGTCTCAATGATTTCCAATAGGTCTTCGGAAATTCATTTCTTTGGATGCAGCTGTCAAGAAAATTGATCGTTGCTCTCGTTTCTGCAAGTCTGGTCTCGAAGCACAAATAACTATTTAGCTCTTTGACGACCAGTTTATCGTTGCGACTGCGTATTTCACTGAATAATCCCATTGCATTATGCGATTTCAATCTCCCTTGTAAGATGTTCGGTAGAGTTTCCCTGTCTGCTTCACTTTCCCACGCGTTCGACTACAAATGTGTTTCGCTTATCCTGGAGATTTATGAGCAGCCGTAATCACTAAACGATAGTCAAACTACCATATTTCTGTCAGTCTCATCCCAGTCGGAAGGTGGTGAGGATTCGACACATCATGTAGTCCGCAGAATACGAGTGATGTGGTTGGTGCTGGTTGTGAGGGGGGGGGGAGGGGTGGAGGAGGGCGTTGTGGACTTTTGCCTGACCCTGAGTAGCTTCGAGCACGACTATATGTTACCAGCACACGATGGTGTGTTGTTGAGGGTGATATTGTTGGTGGATAGATAAATTAGTAGAAGAAAGTACTCGACCGAGCTCGTAAATAGTCCCCACAAACTAATGGTTACAGCCTGGACAAGTCCGACTGCATGTGCAAGAAAATGCACACACGGACACATCCATCCACCCACCCATATACAAACACACAGACACACAAGCTCATCGGACTATCACGAAAAAAGGTCCATTTGGCTGAACACCAGTATACTTTAATCATCCAGCTGATTTTTCCAAGCTTCGCACAAAGTGAGAGAAAGACAAAGATCAAGCCACGTAGAGGATGACAAACCTGAATGAGATGACAAACGAAACCGTGACCCTGATGCACAGCAGGTTGCGTACACGTGACAAAGAGCACGACTGAGACAGAGTGAGCGAACTGATCACCTGTGAAACCGCACAGGATATGAACAACGACGATTCATTGGATAAGCGTCATTATTACCATCCGGTTCAAACAACCAATGAACACAACACAACTGCTGAGAGTTAGGTAACAGACGAACCAGGCTACTCTCTTGTATTCGCCTAGTGCCGGATCATGATCGGTTTATTCTGTTCACGTATGTACACGGCGAAACTATGGGGTTGAACCTAGACCGAGTTTCTCACTACAACATTCCTAGGCTATAGAAATGATCTGTCACTTGGCCAAGGCTGATGCTATGGCCCTGAAACGAATTCACTAACAGTTGCTAAAACCATACTTAAACGTGTAAACTTGAAGGTGACATGACAGTTGGTATAATGCTCTGAGTATCGATTACGAAGTCAAAGATTCAAACCCCACCATCACCGATCGACTGTTCATTGTTGTTATTAATATTTGCTTCCTGTTTATTATATGATAATCGCAGAACATTTTAGGAAGGGGGCTGTGGCCAATTTGAAGTTGCCAATTGAGGGAAGTGACCGGCGGTGGTTACAGGACTCGAACCCGGGACAGAAGGGTCTAAGGTCCATCTTGATGACCGTCTGACCGCTGCCAGTCACAACTTTGGTGGTTGGCAGGACTTCAGTATTGCTCGACTGACCATCAGCACCAACCAACTGGGACCTTCCGTGGTTCTCCGACCGTTTTTGTTGGTTCTCACGGATAGTGCTTTGACTGCATGCACTGATGCATAATAATGAGACGAAAAAATGCAGAGTTATTCCGATAAGGGATGAGTCTTCATACCAAGAGTAAAATAGCTGTAACATGCTTTGAGAATTGTGAATGTTGATTGAAATATGTATGCAATACGATATAGTAAAACGACGATCAAGTGTGTGAAACGTCGCACCCTCAAAAAGTCAGCGATCTGCACGATGTTTACCATCTCGCTCAAATTAACATTTTTGAATTACTATAGGAACGGGTCACCAGAAAGTCATACCCCTTTGGCAATGGCTTTCAAAACGGATTGGTCTAAATAAATCATCTGTTGAACCTGCATATCGATCGGCGTCTGCATGATAATCCGACTGATAAGGAAATTCGAAGGGAAGAGATCCGTTGAGAACCAAAAGATGCGCAATAAACCGAGAGACAAAAATTACTAGGATGCACTGGTGGCACCTGTCTTGAACTTTATAGTCGGTTAAATTTGCAAAAAGATATCAGCCTTCGATTCTCGTCTGACAAAACGGTACTGCCGGTAACGGCATCCATGTACATCCCCACCAATTTTGCAATAATAATTTCACGTTTCTTATGCAGCACGTAATTTAGTAGACAAGAAAAAGGCACTGAATAGTAGTAATAATGCGTCGGGTTCAGTACACCCGCTTTCGATTTTAACAATTTTTAGGCAAACATGAATTATCTATCCCACATCAGTGTTTGAAAAATGTAGACAGACTTCCTATATCCATCTCCTGAGATTGCGTTAAAAATCGGTGATTTTCCGATATCGAAGAGTTGGATTCAGACATCATGTAACAAAGACTAGGAAATATGAGACCTCCGGTCATTGGCTTACTCGGCCCCAAGTAGCTTACTATTCGGTTGTTGTCTGTTTCCAGAAAATTTCAAGTTCATGTATTGCATGATGAACGCAAGGAGGTAAAAAAGATATAAACACGAAGACCACATGGTTACTAAGATTTACCGGTGATCAGGAATAAACTAAGACCAACTGGAATTACCTATAAATAATTAGTAATCAAATAAAAGGACAAAGCTATAAATTTTCTAGTTAAATATTCACATAGTTTGAAGCGTCGTAAATCTGTTACTTACGATGTATTAGTAGTGAAGACATCCAAAATTTGAAATGTAGCAGTTTAGAAAAGTAGCACATTTTCTCTTGCCCATAAGCTTTGGCATTTTCAAGACTTGAGTGCTCAATAATCCCTAACAAACATTATTCTTATTATCAACACTGTGTCAACTTTGTTTTCTTTTGCGCCGACCATTACTGTGACATTTGTTCTCGCTCCCGACTATTTGCACTCTGTACTTTTCATTCTCCGGGGTTCTCCTTTAAGTCTCGGGGGGTTAGTGTCTCTCCTGTTCTCCTCTACCTCGAACCAGTCGTCGAATGACCCCGGACTATAGTTGCCAACCCCTTATTTATGCTATTAGTCTGGAAGTTTGTTCGGTAATTCAAAATGAAAAATTGTGTAAAATAAGCCAGAACTTATATATTACGAAAAACTGTGCGTAAAAGGATGTAGAACGAAGGGAGTGGGTAAACTATGAACCCTATCTCAGGGCGGTTTTAAGAGTGTTCCATTTTATACGATCTACTTTGGGCAAAACCCCTTTGTGGGAGAAATATTGACACGGATGGTCCCCTAGGATGTCATGTCCATCTCAACGGAAGCGCGCGGAGTGAATAAAGTACAGGTGAAAAATCGGATTCCGTTGTATACTAGACCTCTTTTAGTAATGTTGGGAAAGCGAGTCGAGTGACCGATAGTTTTTCCTCATGGTATCTGTAATAGTGATTCATATATTACTACCCTCCATCCTCTGTTAGTCTTGGCAAAACTTTTAATGGTTTCTCCTCAAGATGGAGTTGGACTCAGTTGTAAATGATGTTGAACTTATGATTACGATTGGACAGCCTAGATCTGAAATACCAGAGCTCTCACTATCTAAAGAGCTACATCTGATTACAGACAGACAGTTCGATTCAACGTCTGAATTACTTAGTGTGAGAATGGCGGAACTGATTACAAAGCACCATTACCTCTAAAGATCCCGTTATGACTTGTCATTCTTCCGGATGATTAGAAACTCACGGTCTCTTACAGACAACAACAAGCTGCATTATGTATCAATTCAACTGAACTCTAGCCCCAGCATGCAGGGCTCCTCAGTTCCCGTCCGTTTTCAGGGCCGCTTTTTCACTCTTTGAATTTGTCTTCTTTGGTTTTGAAATTATTCTCATCTGTCTACATTCCTCCAAACTGGCGATGACGCTCGGTATTCAAGGTTGAATAATAATACATCCAAGTTCGCTTTCCCACCGGTGGTCAAACGGTCATCACGGTGGGCTTTAAACCCTCCTAACCCGGGTTCGCACCCTGTACCCGTCGGCGATCACTTTCCCCAGTTGGCAGCCACTGATTGGCCGCGACCCTCTTCCTGAAATCACTGTATCATTATTACATCATAAGTGGAGGTGAGTAAAAAAGACATAGATAAGTCCTCCCCCAAATCGAAAACGACTTCACTGTGCTGCTTTTCACCAGTTCAGACCACAGTGTGCGAACAGGAATCCTTACCTCTTGTTCCTCTGTGGCTGTTTAATTAATAATAATGGCTTTAAAGCAAATTTCTCCCTTGTCTTGATGGAACTGTCCAATATCGGTTCAGAATAACCCAGAATATAGATAGAAAAATTTGACAATATTTTTCTTAGTTACTCTGTGTTTGAAACCGGTAGCTCACTTATTAGCAAATCAGTTGTTATATATTTCGCACCCCGAAAATCTGATAACTGAGCTGGGTATTTCATCAGCGGTCAGAATGATACCGTAACGACCAGATGGCTGAGTTTGCACGTATAAATTCACTAACAAAAATTATTCTAGACAAACACAACCAGTTAGTACCTAGCTCCGGTTAATCCGTATATTGCTCGATGTCGCAGGGCTGTTTGCTGTAGTGATAACTAATTCCCGCCAGGTGAAAACATACACTTTTCACTGTTCTCTGCTCATCAGTGAGAACGTACTGCGAGAAAAAAATCATGTTCAGAATTACTATAGACAAAAATGAGCAAAAACACTCGCCTCCAGTACACTGATGACGTCACCGCTCTCAGTGACCAGAATCTGGATGACGGAAACCCATTAGTAGCCCAAGTAACTGGAAGTTTCACAAATTACCTGTGCACACATTCAACTCATCTATCGAGAGGTTGTTTCGTCAAAAACGTGTACACGGAACTGTTGAGCTTAACTGATTTTCAATGGAAAATATGGGGTCAGTTCACTAGAGTGATGCAAATTATTCATGCTCTAAAATTTTATTAACTATATTTTTTATTCATTCATGCATTCATTCTTCGTCATGAAGACAGACGGAATCCTCCCTTATTGACCCAGTCACCATCCACTCGTCGGCATCATTCAAGTTTGAGTAGAAAGCCACTGCACTATCAATATATTGTTCAGTTTCCTCTTGATTGCGTTGTCTTTCACCTATTCTACTGTGTCAACGAGTAGGGAATATCAACGATTTGTGGCCCTCCGGAATAAGCAATAAACTAGCGGCAGTCCACCTGAATGCATCCTCAACAAGGCCATTGGATACCGGCGCACACGATAAGGCCCTTCATAACCTTGGACGATGAAGGAGACGTATTTTAGATCTCCACGTATTCAGAAGTAGGTTTCTGGTAACAGATCAGTCACACCTGGACGTCTTTCGTAATGAGTCCCACCTAGTCCTGCAAAGAGGTCAGTAGCAGCTCTTTGTACTCTCTCCAACTTGACCGACTCAGCAGCATTACATGAGTATGCAGCCACACTGCCACAATCCAGTGGAGCACACACATGGGAATTATACAACATACAGAGGGCGTCATATGATAGTTCCCCAAATGAGAGACGAATCGGGAAGTAGATACTCCAGACATAGGCCCAAGCTCTGTCGGTGTGACCTCTGGTTAGCAGTTATGGCACGCTGTTGATTTCCCCTGTGTTTTTCGAAAGTCATGATAGGGACATAGATATTAGGACAGTTGCTTTAGAAAAGGAGAGTATTTTTAGTGGGAAAATGCATCAGGTGTATCTTATATAAGTTCGACTCCACCCCTGACAAGCTGTTACTTAATTGATACCTTAGAATAGCAAATTGTGAATCTTAATCATGAAGAAAGGATCTGTTGACGAGTGAAGATTCAAAAGAAGACGAGTTATAGGCGACTTGCCTTACGGTCAGTAGCAAAGTGATACTCGAACTTTAAACCGTTTTGTTTAGCTAAAGGATAGCGCGAAAAACTCTTTTAACAGAAGGAATCAGGTAAAATGGTTTCCCAATGTCTCTTTATGTGGGTTTATTGCTTGATTTACATGATATATGAATATTACGATGCTTTCAAGCAAGAACAGCGAAGATCCGACTTGTTGAATAGAAGTGATCAAGAGACCTGATTTGAATGGACTAAGCCCAGTGAGAAATTACTGTATTTCAGTACAAGTCAATCCAGCAAAACTTACTTTTTAGTTTCCCTTATTTGCCTAATAGCCCCCAAAAATCTTACTCAGCGATGATCAAGCAGCAGCCAACGTGATTTTATCGTTGCCATTTCAAAAAAGCGGATCTCCAATTCCCCGTTAATTTTCTAGTAAACTTCATTTACTCCATCTCCGTTTTTGCAATACAGATATATTTTTAGATCAGAGGGCTGCCTACAGAGAATCTGAGTCATTACTTTCCAAGTTGAAAAGAACCAGTAAAAAACTTACCTTCAAGGTATTTCAGGGCATTCGGATCAACAACAGAGTACTTGCGTAATTGCTGAATAGAAGTCCGTTTTGACATTTGCTTCGGTTCAACAGTCAAGTAAGATGTTTCAGTTGATGAATCTGTGTCGTTCCCGACGGGGTTTACAGACTTCACTGGATTATCAGAGTGGTCTACTCGAGTACGGCGATCCTGAAGGGGATTTTTATCACAGTCCTCCGTGTCAAATTGAGAGCGAGTTTTTAAAGTTGATCGCAATGGCCGTATTGCTGTCTTTGGAGTGTTTTGACGGTTACCAGCTTCAGCTTCTGGTGTTGGTAAAGTCACTTGAGAATACCGTTTCGTGATGGCGGGATAAACGAAACATTCATCTTCCACATCCGCAGAATTATTCGCCATAGCTACGAACTTCAGACTGCCACAGTGACATAGGAAAAAATAAGAAGCTTTAAGTAATGATATCCTAAGTCCACACAGTTTCAGTCATAAATGGCATGGTTAAGGCTTTGAGGTACTGGCCCCTGGGATATCATTAACAGCCAATCAGAAAACTCTCTTTTAGGATTAATGAACAAGGTTTCCCCAAACACTCATTTGGCCAAAAACTGAAGTATTTTAGTGGAACCAATAAACGCTGAGCAAGAAAGACAAATATCGGGAACACTCTTTTTATTATTGAAAATATTTGACTCCGAATACGATGAGTCGAAAATTGCAGAGAACTACCACGTAGCGCATGTTGTATGACTTTCCTTCCATTCGTGGGCTATGGAAATAAGAATGGGTAGTAGAGATTAGTGATAATAGGTTGTTATGGAGTAAGGGCTATCTCAATGGAACATTTTGTTTTAATGCACCAATTTTGATCATTGCTGTTGGGACTCGCGGTCTCTGCAAGCAACACGCTGGTTGTAAATAGTGTAAATAGTTGTAAGTCTATTTATTGGGATGAATTGTGACAGTTTTGGACGTGAACAAACAAAAAATGGAGGGGGGAATTATTTTTACTTTCTTCAGTGTGTCATCCGCCCTGATGAGTTCCCTGCTTCAGGTGCCGATTTTGATCGCTATAGCTAACCTCAAATGTATTATTCATTTGTTATCTGTGGCTGGAGAAGTGCTGCTAGTTATCCGTTTCTTTCTTGACTACGTATTTTGACCTGTACATAACCGCTTAGAAGCTAGGCAGTATGTGTATACATATTGGCACGTAGACCATTCTCCTCATATAAAGAGCCTCGCGCCATTATTTTAGGTACGCAAAAGGTCCTTAAACTAAAACGAAAGAGTTAAAAACCGCAGAACAAGGTCCCTAAAATACGGTAGATAATGTGATTTTCTTTCGGCGATGTCGCGCACAAGTTAGCGATGTAAATGTACTAAATATTTGCTGCGTGAATGAAAATAATTCACGTTTCGGCTTACTTAGCTTCCATATTTTCCACTGTGGAAACCAGTTCGCCGCGAGCTTACCGCCATGTGTAGCTAATAAAATTCAGGGGTGCTTACACTTCGTTCCAACTTCATAGCCTGGTGGTTTTTCTTCTGGTAATATTTTTCATTATGACATTATATAATTCTACAGGCTGTGTTGAGTTTCCAGTTCATTTCAAATACATATTAACCACTCACTGGGTTCCGGAGCCTCAGTCGGAAATTATTGGAGAAAAAACAGTATTAAGAGAACTACGAATAGTATTAAGTTGACAGAAAGTTTGTGAATACCAGAGCGCCACTGATCGTGACCCTGCGCCATGTCTCCCACCATATCTAATCAATGGACGGGGTTATTTCTCGGACCCCACCCAGAAAGCCCAACACGCCTTATATGGCCAAGTCCACTGTTCAGGCTTTTCATACCTCCTATGTCATGGATAGACCACTATAACTCATCTAACCACTACCCGCCTCAGAGAACAAAGCGTTCTGAGGAATCCCATCTGGGGACTTGCGCAACACGTCCCAACCGCCTCAGTCCGAAATGGAGTTGCTCAAAAAACTCAATCTTCGGTCCCAAATAGGACCTGTTTGACCCATTAAAAGTAAACGTCGTCGTGCCCCCGAGTTCGGGCTCAAGTCGTTTGCAAGCATTTCAAATGTTCTGGGATACTTTGTCAAAGTTTTGGATGCGTTGTGTTCCTCTGAGGCGTAACACGCCGCTATCGGACTAGGTTGAACTACCACAGCTTCATCCTAACAAAAGTAACACCAACCGATCTGAATACGCTTTGTGATCCGGTTAGTTATACCTCGCCCAGTTATCGGATACAAGGTAATAGCAGGCTCTTTGGGCCTTATCGTATGTTGCTGTATGGGGGAATCGACGCGTTATCCATCCCTCAAGTATGAAATGTGCACTGCGACGGCTAGTTCAGTTTTTTAACGTGGTTGGGAGACCTGGGTCTTATACGAAGACAAACAATGATTCGGTATTGGGGCGTGAATTCTTCACAATGCTTGAGCTTGATCCGCAGCGACCAGCTTTCCTATCCTCACGAACGATTTCGTTCGTTGACAAAAATGTCACAACGCCATATGACGGGTTGGAAAAACCAAACCAAATACGCAACGACACTTCATCTGGTATCCAACATCCGGGTTTCAGTTTCAGTTTACTCAACCATTAACCTGACACTTCTGTGCTCTGGTTTCGGTTGCTACTCTAGCATCGTCCAGTAAAGAGCGAAAAGAATGGGAGCATGGCGATAAAGGTTCAAAAAGTCAAACTATCAAGCGGAAATCAAGAGGAAAAGGAAAGAGTCCGAATGCAACTACGCCACTGGTCACGATATCTAGCCATATCACTTGATATCTCCAACCATTCAGTAGGCGAATCATGTGTACCCCAACCTGGAAGTCTAATATGTCCTACTAAGCCAAGTCCACTGGTCAAGGCTTTCATACTTTTTTACCATGTCATGGACTGACCACCTCGACCTACCTTGTAGTCAATACCTGCCTCAGAGAACAGCGTACGCCGGGAAAGTGTATTGGTGGGCATGCGTAACACGTCCCGACCACCCTAATCTGTTTAGATTGTGTACTTGGTCTAGAGACTGACCACTGGTTCCTGACACCTTACGTCTAACGTCAGCATTGCTGATACGGTGTTCCCACCATACTCGGGCAATGCTGCGGAAACATCGGTGCTCGACACCGACAGTCTTCGCCTATCCTCTACCCTCAACAGCCATGTTTCTGAACCTTATAAAAGAACAGACCTAACCGCCGCTTTGTACACTCTACCTTTGATAGACAATCGGATGTCACGCCAACACCACAAAAAGCTGAAGTTGGCAAAAGCCAAACTCGCCCTCTGTATACGCGATGACACCTCAGCAGACATCTGTCCACCTGGTGAGATGCAGCTGCACAAGTAACAAAATTTATCCACTTCAGCTAGAGCTTCCCCTACCAAGAAGAGGTTTAGGGTAGTGCCAACCCAGTCCTGAAACCATTCACACTTTGATGGTGCAAAACTCATCCCAAACATCGCTACACTTGTTTAAGCCACCCATGAGAGTTTGCAACTTAACTGGGTGAATTGTAACGTCGTAAATAGTAAGACTTATTTACGTAGTTCATTGTCTCCTTTGACCTGCTAAAGCTCGGTATCGTATCAACTCAGTACAACTTATTTTGGAATCCGACGGGGAAATTTCTTGATTATCGTCCATTGAATCCCATCGATACGTACTTCTTGAGAAAATGAGGACTTTCCACGTGAAAGTATTCTGTCAGAAATGACCACGAGATGTTCTTAGTTGTCCTCAATTGTCACAAGCACATAATCTTATCTATGGTCGATTACGTTGTCTGTCTTCTGTATTTCTGTGACTCCACGATTCCGTTTTCCTTTCCACTTGTCCCAGAAGAGCTAGTGATAATGCAAGATAACCGGTGGTGGTCGAGCGATTCAGAGCGTTTGATTACCGTCTCGGAGGTGCCAGGTTTTAATCCCCGCCATCACCGGTTACTTTGGTGGTAGACAGTAATCTACTGTCGTCCGGATCGTTACCACACCTGATCTACTGGGACCCTATCTGGCTCTTCGCCACTCCAAGCCTCAGGGTTCAGTTACCGGTTATCCCTAATGGTGCAGTTGGCCCTCGTGGCTATGGAGTATATACCCCTTCCTCTGCACTTATGCGCAAGCATGTAATGAAAAAACATTCGTAGATGTGTCACGACCAGTGGTGTATTTGCTTGGCGTCCTTAATTGGAAGTCACGAATACACATGTTCACTGCTGTTCTATTTTGAGTTAGTTTACAAGGCACAACCATGCTGACAGTCGTCTTCGCGAGAATCCAAGCAAGTTCGCCCAATGTTTGGAAGCTAATTCTTGAATGGGATAAAATGGTTGATAGGCAGCAACGTAGTAAACCAGTTCACGAGCCAGTATCGCAGTATCATCCAAAGTAGGGTTCTTTTTCATTATACACTCATTTTGATTTCGTAAACCAAAGTGCCTTACGTCAATGACGAAACTGAAGTGAGCCGACCCTCTTTCGCAGTGATGTGTAGAGGCAACTAAGGGCTCATAGGGTGGTGTCCGGGATACCCACCACAACGGATGTGAATGCTAGATGGAACAGTTGATGTCGCGACCATTAGCTCTCGTATTCATTTTCATACATTTTTCTTTTTTTGTGCTTCTTTACTGTTTATGTTTCTTTGGTTCTTTGAGACTGTAACTGAAGCTAGCCAGTAACATTTATATTTAGGAGACCTCAGTGGGGTTTTACAGTTAATTGTGATCCATATTATTACGCGGGACCATATGGCAGCACTCTTATGTTTACATGTCAAGGAAACCGACAATACCGAAAATTTGAAGCATCAGTTGGTCAGGTGTGATAAAGAGTCGGCAGCAGAATACTGCCTGCCACTAAAAGTATATTTTTATCGCCCGGGCAAGACAGCGTCGGTTGTGCAGCGTGTGTCAATAACATTATTGTTAAATGCGAGAGGATTAAAGAATGGTGGAAATGTAAAAACGTCAAACGTTGAAAAATGTTGAATAGAGAGATGACACTGGAGAAAATCCTAATTGGCACTGTGCATGGGATCGTTAGGAAAGATAAATGCAGAGATGAGGAGGATCATTCATAATTCTACGATCCCGAGGAGAAATGAAATGGCACAACCAACCGCGCGCCCGTTTTGGACGTATGATTAATATGGGTATCTTGCCGTCTGTGGGCAAGACAATAAAATCGAACGGGAATTGGGGTCCCAGAAATAAGTTCTCAGAAAGAATCCACAGGAATAGGCTAACGTCGGCAACATGAATGTCACCGCGAGGTCTTCAATACGTCGTATGACTTTTACTTATACGCGACTGTCTCCTGCTAGAGGACAAGTCGGCTCCATATCTATCGCGTATCATAGATGATCATGCGCGGCGGTTGAAGGCGAGTTCGTTGCAGTTCGCGATCAAGTTGTCCTTCCATAGACCATAGACCGACCGCTCTTCATCCTTCTCGACAGTGTTGATCGAAGTTTTGGACTGGCCACCAAGGCGACGGCGCCATCCAGGACGGTTCGGGCGGAATGTTTGATTGGTTAGTTCCGTCTTCGTCCGCCGTAAGATAAGACCCAGCCACCACAGTCAGCGACATTGGAAGAACTTTGAGAGTTCGTCAATTCCAAAGCACCGTCTCTATCGTTGGATACTCCGTCTCGCAAATTTGCTTTCAAAATACTCAGCAGGTGTCTATGATCTAACACACCCAGATTTCTGGTATCCTCGGCTCTCAGTAGCCAAGTTTCGCAGTCATAGCTGAGTGCGGGGCGTATGGCGACACGGTAGATGCACACCTTGGTCCGAAGGCTGATTTCACTGCGGGCTCACAACGCCCGTCTTAGCTTGACAAATGATTCTCTGGCGTTGTCTATCCGGGGTATTACTTTATCCTTCACCTGACCGTTCGGAAGCACTGTGGAGCGTAGATACTTGAACCATGAAATGTGCTCAATCATTTGGTCATTGATGGTCAGCTGTTATACTGATAGCCCTGGGTAAGTCGGATTAGCCTTAGTTTTTGAGTTGTTTACTTCTAGCCCGATAAACTTTGAGGAGAAATTGATTCTATCAAGGATTGGTTGAAGCTTGGCACGGGAGTCCGCTAGCATGACAATATCATCCGAGAACTCTAGGTTGAAGATGTGCATCTTTTGACTCAGCTGGATACCAGGATAGTCAGGGCCTGTCTCATTGTCCAGTCGATCGCATAGTTGAACAGCACCGGTGAAAGGGGCAGGCCTGTCGGATGCCAGTGGTGAGTGTGAACTCCGACAATTCCCCACCACAGATACGAACTCGCACCCTAGTGGGCAGATAGTATTCTTTCAGAAGCCTTTGCGAGTTTACCGGGCATCCCGTCTGATCCCATTATCGCCCAGACATTCTCAGTTAACTGACTTAAAAGCGACCCGAAAGTCAGTGAAACAAGCGATGGTTTGCTGATGGAACTTGTAGTGGTGCTCCCGTGTTCGACGTAGTGTGGAAATTTGATCCACACAGCCTCCATCACGACGGAAGTCCCATTGGTTCGGCGGTCTCGTAGCGAAGAAGCGTTTGAGTAGCAACACGCAGAAAATCTTTGCAGCCACCTCAATCGGGCTGATCCCTTTATAGTTCTTGCACACTGATTTGTCCCCTTTCTTTGTGATAGGCAGCATATTAGACATGCCCCAATCGGTCGGAATGACTTCTTCCCGACACAAAGCCGAATAGGGTCTGTGGACCGATGACAAAAGGCAGAACTTGTAGATTTCCGGTGATACGCTGTCTTCTCTAATGGCTTTTCTGTTCTTCGGCTGATTGATAACTCGATTTCAGTTGTACTCGGCGGATCTCAATTAACATCGTGCGGCTGTGCAAGATTTGGGGGTTGTGGGTGCTTCGTGTGATCTGATGGTCCGTTCAGTAACCGATCGAAGTGCTCTACCCATCATTCAATTTCTCTCTTCTCCTCAGGTATGAGGTGACAGGCTGCGTCGCGCAGGATCGACTGAAGCTTGGAATGCCTATCCGAAGCGTTGTGAATGAAGCGGAATAGCTTGCCGAAGTCACCGATCCCTACTGCAATCTCCACTTTTCCGGTGCTATCCAGTACGGCTTACAATCAACCCTAGCGAAGCGTAAGGCCTCTCATTGCAGTCTCTGATGTTCGCCAATTGCTGATATCTGAGCTTCGTGTATTTTGACTTACGGTTGAAGCGTGTCCTTAGAGATCCAGTCTTCTAAACGTCTTCCGACTTTGCGTAGTTTTTTCAGGGACAGCTCACCTAACCGATTTGGTCATCGTTCAACGTTCTGTTGAAGTCCAATCCGTTGGCACTTTGATCACTGTTGGTAATCGGGTGGCGATTGCGTGTGGCTGCTTGGCATTCCCAGGGCTGCGCCGTAATTCGGGTCAGTGGGGAGGCCTTAAGACACGTGGATAGATTGGTTCTAAAGCGTGCATGAACGAGAACCTGGACTGTATCGTTGGCGTTTTCCTTCACTGCCCCGCGATACGCTCGACAGTCTTTCACAGAGAAAGGCCAACGGGACGTCGCTAGGAATTGCGACTGCCGTAAGCGTCAGTGCTTTTTAGGATGGTGCAAACTAATCGTCATCATCGTACAGCCTTAAACAGTAGGGCAAGCCCCATTGACAACTGCCTTTCTCAACATGCTGCACTTCAATTAGAAAGTATAAATATATAAGATGGAGAGGGACTAGACCTACACGGAAGGAAAAAGGAAAGAATGCCCTAACAGCCAACAAACGGAATACACAGTCTAAATGTACAAACCACATCGATCAATCATTCTGATTACATAGAAAGTGACAACACGATCGCCACTGTTCGCGTTTCGCTGCCATATCTTTCAGTGTTCCCAGCCAACTGGTAGACGGATCTTTTGGACTCCAACCACGACGACGTGAGGTACCTACTTTCCCTAAGTTCGCTGTACATTTTCTCATTCTTCGCTGCCACGTCGTCTGTTGACCTCCACGTGGCTTCTTCCACTCCCTAGGAGGAACGGAGAATAGGTCACGGTACAGTTGACGTGTGTTTGTAATACGTAACACGTACCCCAACCAACGAAGTTTACTAAGCTGGATACGCTGTGACAGAACGTTCTCCGAATTCATACCCAATACTCGATTTCTGACCACATCATTGCCTACTCGGCTATTCCACTCAATCCTAGCGATACTACGTAAACATCGATGGTCGAAAACCTCAAGACGACGAATATCTTCAGCACGCAGACTCCAAGTCTCACAACCATACAACAAAACTGAACGCACTGCGGAACGGTATACACGACCTTTCAACTTCAGTGCAACACCAGGTCGGTGCCACAAGTGCTTCAGTCCAGCGTACGCCACTCGAGCCTTGGATGTACGCGAGCTCACCTCTGCTACTGTGCTCCCATCCGTCCTCACGCTGCTGCCTAGGTAGGTTGAGTGATCGACAATTGACAGCGCCTCCCCATCGAACATCAAGCTTGCAACATCACCTTACACTTTGAAGGTGCAAAGCGCATGCCGAATGGAGCCACAGTTCTCGCAAGTCTTTCTAGTGTACGTTGCGCATGTCTCCTGCATACAAACGAGCAGACAAGGTCGTCCGCGTAATCTAGGTCACATAGCTTGCCACTATTTCCTAGTTCAACGATAACATCCTGAAGATTTTGCAGCGCACTGTCCAATTATTCGCCCATGACGAAGTTGAACAGGAATGGAGACAAAGGACATCCCTGTCGAACACCAATGGTCGTTTCGAACCGACCGGATAGTTCACCATAAACCATTACGCGGCCAGAAGTATGAGAATACAATGATCTCTGTAGGTTCACGAACTTCTGGGGCATACCTTTTCAATAATGAGCACCGGAATGCCCTGTTCAATCAACTGAAATGAAGGCGCCTTTCAAGAAGACCATTTTTGTCGGTCGACGTTGCATATGACGCGTTTCAAGTAGATGGCGAAGAGTAAAAATCTGATCGATGCATCCTTGACCTGCGCGGAATCCGGCCTCTTGTTCGCGGGCGTTACTCTCGAGAGCTGGTGTAAGACGGTGCAACAAAATCGAAGCTAAAACTTCGGTGACTATCAGAATTGAGCTAATCTTGCGTTGGTTACTAGTCATTGCGTATTCCATTCTTGAAGATGGGAACAATCAACGACTCACTCCATAATAACGGAATACGCTCCGAGTCCCAAATGTCACGGAGCAAGATAGTAAGTGATTTTATCAAAACATTTTCACCCATTTGAAAAGAACTGGGGGAAGTTCGTCGGGACCGGCCGCTTTCCCACGCTTTAGTAATCGAATACATGACTCCACTTCCACTTCCGATGGGGGCTCAAGTGATACCACCCAAGGAGTAGCAGTTGTTGACACATGAGTAACTAAATTTGCGCGCGGCCAGCTAAACTGCTCTCTGAAGTATTCTGCCTAACGGTCCAGCCTTTGCTGTTTGCCAGAGATGGGTTCTCCATTTCTATCACAAATCGTTTCACTGACCTGGGTGCGCCGTACACCAGTGTCACGAATAAGTTTGAGCAGTCTTTGACTGTTACCTGAAGCAGCTGCTATTTCTCATCGGTCGTCTTATCAGAGCTACGCAACCATTCAAAAGACTGAGCGCTGACATCAAAAACTCTCTGCCTTCGACAACTTGTAGCCGATATATCCTGACTATCATTGATGAACACTCGCACTTTCCGTTCGTGTTTGCTAGTGCGGATATGCATTTCCTTACTGTCATTGATTGCCTATATCAACTTTTCACCGTGTTCGGCATGCCGGCATCCATACTCTGATCGTGGAACGAGTTTCATGTCAACCGAGCTTCCTGATTTTTTCCGAAGTGAGGGTGTGGCTCTCAGTAACAGCACTACATATCGTCAGGCAAATGGATAGATGGAGCGCCTGAACAATGCGCTTTAGAAGGCTATTTTTCTAGCTCTGAAAAATGGGTCTACCGGTTTCGCAATAGGAGACCGTTCTCCCAGATGCCCTGCACTCCGCCTGAGGTTATTTAATTTCTTCGGTGACCAAATCACGGTACTTCATTGTCGAAACAGCTTACGGTTCCAGGACCGGCATTATTGCTCAAACGAATGCACTGATTCTATTAGTTTGATCCACTCGTTGAATAATCCGAGCTTGTTATTTGTAATCCCCAGTACGTCCGCGTTAAACTGATTGGTGGCACGGGAAAACTGTTTCTGTCCGACGGTTGGCCACGGCAGAAGCTGGAGATAATCGCATTAAAACTGGTGCATAGTGCGACTCGGATCCGGATCGTTACCACACCTGACCCATTGGGATCTTACGTGGTTCTCCACTCCAAATCTCAGGGTCTGATTACCAGTTATACCTGATAGTGCAGTGGGCCTTCGTGGCAATGGAATATATACCCCTTCCGCTGCACTCATGAACAAGCATGTAATAAAAAAAACTAGATCCTGAGACTTGGAGTGGAGAACCTTTTTCTGCTCCATAAATTCACTACATGCTCTCTATGAATTTCAGCTCTCATGCCACATTTATTCGTCGAATGAAGCCTTATATCTAGGCCTTTTGTTTTCTCACTTCCTCTAGGACGCTACGACTCAATCGCATACTGTAACAGTGACCTAGTAGTAAAACAGTCCCGAACGGTGCTGGAGACATCGCCTCGTATTATATTCCCGAGAACTGAAAAACCTTGGAAACATGCGCTCTGATCACGCTACGGCGTTAATGGAAAGCGACGCGCCTCGTGCTCCAACGGCTGAGATGTCAAGCTGGAATACTCAACTGTAGGAAACAGGCTTATATAGCTTGCTGTAATGTACGGACATCATTAGGCGTAGGCACCCAGTCTCACAAAGAGGACACTACAACTTCAAGATCGACATAGCTCGTTTATCCCATACCTAACTCTGGCATGGCGTATAAAAGTTCCAAGAGAGGAGACAGCTTACAGGCTTGACCATAGCGGCTCGATAGATAACTCCGAGCGCCATGACATCGCATTCACCATGAGCTAAAAAGCCAACAGCGCAATGATCGCCTGCGAGCCGATTTATGCAAAGCTTGCTTTGGCACGTCTCAAAGGTTCCTCGCAGAAATTGACGATGATTGCGGTCTATGCTTTGACCAACACGGTGGACAGCAAAACTAAAGATGAGCTGTACGCCAATCTCCAGGATACAACCAATCAGGTTCAGAGACGTGACATTCTGTTCATCGCCGGAGACTGGAACGGTAGTGCAGGTCTCTCAGATGGGTCAACGCCGACCCCCGGGGAAATTTTGGTCTTGGTCAACGCTGAGAGAATGGGGACCGTCATATCAGTTTGGACGAACCTGAGATTATGATTGTTTGCAGCACGCGTTTCCAGCATGACGGAACTGCACCTTGACGTGGTGTGATGGTTTGTGTGCCTCTATGACCCAAAGAGCTGTTCAAAATGGCTTCCTCAAGCCGGAGATACAATCATGCCTGAAAGGTCAATGGGTGAAAAACAGACGAAGTTCAGTCTCCTGGTCCTCCGGGTTGGGGGTCGATTTAAGCTGGGAACTCAGTCGGTAAAATCAGCGGAAGAATAACTGATCCAAGCAAACGGGCTTCTACTAAGCCATCCCGCTGTCTTGCGGATAGGTTCTTGTTAGAATTAAAGGCTTTGGATGAGAACCCTAATTGTTCTGCTTCGTGGCTGAACACCCCAGCAGTACCCGTCCAACCTTTCCCATGAACTGCACAACTACAAAGAATTCAATACTGCATCGGTCGTCGAGTACGATAATCAAGAACGCGCCGAACATTGCATCGAGATGGGTGGGTAGTGATTAGTGGGCTACTGCTCACAGTGCCCTCTTTATTCAACCTTTTTCTGTCCCCAACCACCTCCCTCTGACCCATCTATCCACCCATAATGCTCTCACTGATAACACGTTCGATGCTCGCAACGATTCACTGTCAAATGGTGTCGAGAATAATCCTCTGTCTGGTAACTCACACTTTCTCAAGCCTCGTCAGTCTCTGAATCTCGGCTCCTTCAACGTGTGTAGACTCATACAGGCCGATCAGCAGACGGGCCTAGTCCTCACAATGTACTCTCCAATGATTGATGTCTGCTGCGTAAGTGAAACGCGTATCCAGGATTCGAGCAGTGTGATTCAATTAACTGCTCCTGGTATCTCATCGAGATATTTTCTGCGCACTTCAGGAGACAAAGCAGCTCGAGCTGTGGGTCAACGTGGTGTAGAAATAGTTTTGACTGAGAATGCTGAAGCTGTCCTTTTAGACTGGATCCCTATTAATAGTCGTATATGTGCTGTGAGACTCCAAGGGTCAGTTGGCGTTCAAAAGGATAGTTGTGTTGAGCGCAGTTTGTTTGTGATCTCGTCGTACACCCCAACAGACTGCAGCTCAGACGCGCAGAAAGATGAGTTCTATGATGCACTCGCCACTCTCGTTCGCAGCAGTAAGGGTTCTGACATTGTAGTGCTAGCTGTTGACTTCAATGCACAAGCTGGCAAACTTAGTGTGTCAGAAGTCTGTTTAGGTGGGCGTTGTGCTTTTCCTGCTGGGCGTACAGATAACGGGGATAGACTTCTCCAGTTTCTTTGCAGACAATCGATTGTTCTTGTCCAGCACCAATTTCCGACACAGCTCGCGTCGTACGACGACTTGGCGATCTAAATCTACAGGTGGGTAAAGTCAGATTGATCATATCGCCTAACCTACGGTGGCGCAATTCTGTTCAAAATTGCAGATCCTACTGGTCCACGTACATAGAGTCGGACCATGAACCAGTTTTAATGCGATTATCTCCAGCTTCTGCCGTGGCCAACCGTCGGACAGAAACAGTTTTCCCGTGCCACCAATCAGTTTAACGCGGACGTACTGGGGATTACAAATAACAAGCTCGGATTATTCAACGAGTGGATCAAACTAATAGAATCAGTGCATTCGTTTGAGCAATAATGCCGGTCCTGGAACCGTAAGCTGTTTCGACAATGAAGTACCGTGATTTGGTCACCGAAGAAATTAAATAACCTCAGGCGGAGTGCAGGGCATCTGGGAGAACGGTCTCCTATTGCGAAACCGGTAGACCCATTTTTCAGAGCTAGAAAAATAGCCTTCTAAAGCGCATTGTTCAGGCGCTCCATCTATCCATTTGCCTGACGATATGTAGTGCTGTTACTGAGAGCCACACCCTCACTTCGGAAAAAATCAGGAAGCTCGGTTGACATGAAACTCGTTCCACGATCAGAGTATGGATGCCGGCATGCCGAACACGGTGAAAAGTTGATATAGGCAATCAATGACAGTAAGGAAATGCATATCCGCACTAGCAAACACGAACGGAAAGTGCGAGTGTTCATCAATGATAGTCAGGATATATCGGTTACAAGTTGTCGAAGGCAGAGAGTTTTTGATGTCAGCGCTCAGTCTTTTGAATGGTTGCGTAGCTCTGATAAGACGACCGATGAGAAATAGCAGCTGCTTCAGGTAACAGTCAAAGACTGCTCAAACTTATTCGTGACACTGGTGTACGGCGCACCCAGGTCAGTGAAACGATTTGTGATAGAAATGGAGAACCCATCTCTGGCAAACAGCAAAGGCTGGACCGTTAGGCAGAATACTTCAGAGAGCAGTTTAGCTGGCCGCGCGCAAATTTAGTTACTCATGTGTCAACAACTGCTACTCCTTGGGTGGTATCACTTGAGCCCCCATCGGAAGTGGAAGTGGAGTCATGTATTCGATTACTAAAGCGTGGGAAAGCGGCCGGTCCCGACGAACTTCCCCCAGTTCTTTTCAAATGGGTGAAAATGTTTTGATAAAATCACTTACTATCTTGCTCCGTGACATTTGGGACTCGGAGCGTATTCCGTTATTATGGAGTGAGTCGTTGATTGTTCCCATCTTCAAGAATGGAATACGCAATGACTAGTAACCAACGCAAGATTAGCTCAATTTCGTTAGTCATTGGTTGCAACAATGAAGAGAAAAACTATGGTCAGTGGGGCTTGCCTTGCTGTTCATTGATGAAGATGGGCTTTGTTAGGATCGGGGCTTTATTTCTGCACAAACGTTGCACCGCGAAATCATGTGTTTAAGCTCTGCAGTCTAATAGGGCAGGTTTTTTGGACCACACAGTGGGCCGTTTTAGATACTCCGGTTTGGTGTGCATTTCTCCTAATTTAGTTGCAACGAAGGGAGTACCACATGTTGTGAGAGAGTATTTCTGCCACTGAACTGTCTTTTCCTGGCCTGTAAGTTATGTCATTGTAGTTAGCGGTTATTCCAACTTCACATTACGGATACTTGCCATTTTTGACTTTGCTTCTTTGTCTTCCATCGTACATGAAGGCCACAGACCGTTGGTCAGTGATAAGTTTGAAGTAGTTGCATGGGAGACGATATGGTTACATTTGAAGGGCCTCAACAATCGTACATACTTTTTTCGATAGCAGAATAGTGCCATTCTAGGGCACGACAAGAAGGCGACGGGACGATTATTTTGGCCCAATGAGGCGGCCGTTGCGACATCCGAGGCGTGTGCTTCAATCACTAAGACAGCACTTTGGTCCACTGTTGCAACCTTAGCGCCTTCTGTCTTTTTGAGGAGTTCGAGTGCTTATTTTGCATGTTCTGGGAGAGAGGACGATGATTTTCTGCGAGTGGATTGATCTTATCAGAGAACGCTGGTATTCACTGCGAGTAGCAGGAAAATATGCCAGTGACACGACACGGACTTCATATCTTTTGGTGGTGGGATCCCGCGCAAAGGTTTCATCCGGTCGGGGTCAGGTCTCACTTCTCCTTGCGGTATCAGGTAACCCAAAAGTTGGATTTTGCTTGCGGCGGTCACAGTTTTGATCGTATTGAATGGGACACCGTATTTCGTAGCGACTTTCAGGAAACGCTTAAGATTTCAATTGTAGTCTTCCTTGGTCATATCGCGTACTGTCGCGTTGTCTGTGTAGGCGAACGATACCTGACACCAGCCTCCAGGATGTCATCCATGGTGCGTTAGAAATGGGCAACTCCGTTGGTAACCCCAAACATGCTTCAAATACAGTATATGGTTTCTCGTGCTGTGCGATAAGAACCTGATGGTACGCACTCTTTAAATCCACGATTCAGTCGACCGCACAGTTCTCTGGCACCGACTCCCATTGTAGAGTGTGTCAGAAAAGTTTATTTCTCTTTTCCAATGCTTGTATGCAAACAACCGAAACCGAGTTCGTGCCTACGGTGATATTTCACCTGAGTTCATCACAGAAAGTGGTGTTCGTCAGGGTTGCTCCCTTTCGCTTTTCCTCTTCAATTGTGGTTGAATTGATTCTTGAGGTAGCCCTATCCTTGTATGAGAATAGCTGCATTAATCTTCGCTCAGATAGTAAACTGTCTGACTTGGAATATGCGGACGATATTGTTTTTCTGAGTGAAGATCCAGGTAATTTGCAAGTTCTCTTAAAATGCCTATATAACAGTGTAGCGATATTTGGGATGCGTTTTGCACCATCAAAGTGTGAATGGTTTCAGGACTGGGTTGGCACTACACTAAACCTCTTCTTGGCAGGGGAAGCTCTAGCTGAAGTGGATAAATTTTGTTACTTGTGCAGCTGCATCTCACCAGGTGGACAGATGTCTGCTGAGGTGTCATTGCGTATACAGAGGGCGAGTTTGGCTTTTGCCAACTTCAGCTATTTGTGGTGTTGGCGTGACATCCAGTTGTCCGTCAAGGATTGGGATCGCGATATCTGGTGGTCTCAAAACGCACGGTGCCGCTACGGGAAATTCCCGCAAGCTTTTTCATCTCAACCACCAACCGTACTACGTCGACCAATGGGTCGAATTTGTTTTTTTTTTCATTACGGCGGAGAAGCACGGGATCCAGTGTAGTAAGCCAGCTGGGTAGTGATACACCTGTAGTTGACTTCCGGTGATAGGAAAGCAGTCGTTCGTGAGATGTAGCATTTGTGGCCGTATACAATAGAGCTAACCGAATGAAGAGCGTCTAACAAAACTTTCCCGCTGAGAAACGGCCTTATCCTTGGAACCCTGGGCAAGAGTGATTGCCCTCCAGATGATTCCGTTCATTCTTTCTGCTTTGGCGATAAACAGTAATCCACTGCCGTCCGGATCGTTACCACACCTGGCCCATTGGGACCTTATGTGGTTCTCCACTCGAAGTCTTAGGGTCCGGTTGTCGGTTGTCCCTAATAGTGCAATGGGCCTCCCACTACACTCATGTGCAAGCATGTAATAATTAAAAACTTGCCTATTAACTCGATAAATGTAAGTTTTTCTGCTAATCGAGATGGTTTTGCCTTTGTGAAACTGTCGCAGTTTCTCTGACATGGAAGACCAACCTCGATCAGTGTGGATGTAAAGCGGCATTCCAAAGATTGCAAGAAGCCGACAAAAACGGTCAAATATGGTGTCAGAAGTCATTGCTGTATTCGCAAATGCGAACAGAAACCGAAAATATCCATCCGCAGTAGTCATCTAGTATTTTTTAATGTTTGAAACTGATGGCATATGCCCCTTGAAATTCATGTTTGACCTCTCAAATGGATGTGTGGTCTTAATAAGCGTTCCTGAGGGTTGATGAAATCTAGGTTTCACATCAGCACATATACTGCAGCGAGATGTCATTGATCTTAATTCCTCCACCGAAAAAGGTAGATTCCGAAAACGAATGAAATGAAGCATTCGAATAACTCCGGGGTGACACAAGAAGTCATGGAGTTCTGGAATATTCATCGTACTGGACGACTTTGTGCAGCAGATGCGGCGTAACGCGTCGGCAGCTATGTTATCTTTTCCTAGTCGATATAGCATGTCAGCTGTAGCAAGATAGTTCGATACGTCACCCCTGAATCTTGTTCTTTATTCTGCTTTTGTGATTAAGTCCGAACATGAATGCGACAGTTCTTTGATCAGTAAAGATCGCAAAACTGATATCGATAAGACAGTGGCGCCACGTGCAAATCGATTCAGTGATGGCATGTGCTTCCTTTTCAATGGCTGAATGACGCTGCTCGCTGGAAGTAAGTGTTTGTGAGAAGGCTACTAGTCCTCGTTGTGATAGCGGCATCTGGGGCGTTGGTCTCCAGGCCTAGGGAAACAGTATCGTCGACGGAGACGACAACAGACTGCTCGATTTCCTTTTTTATATTTTCTAACGACTCGTAAACTTCAGGCCGGAAAGGAATACAATGGTTATGAACGAATGGGTGGGTCTTATCAGAAAAATGGAAGATCCACCATAGGTTGTAGGCAAATAGCCCCACAATTCACTGTTGGGACTTCGAATTTTGCGGTCAACGGCAGGTTCCTTAATGGGAAAAGTCGATCGGGGTCGGGTCGGATAGTCTTGTGAGTGACGTCGAACCCAAATAGTCTTATTGTTCGTAAGCGAATTGCACTCTTCGATTAGTTGAACGTAAAACGGAACTTTTGAGCGACCTCATAGTTTTTTAGGTTCACATCGTGCTCCTGTTCTGTGTTTCCACGCACGGTTATGTTGTCGACATACGCAGAGGTTGCATCGAGGTTTTCATCTTGTATTATCCTATCAGTTATTCTTTGAAAACAAACAACCCGAGCGGTATTTGGCAGTACGAATGCTGATTACCGCAAGCTTCGAACGCTGTAAATTTCCGGTCTCTTGCTTTGATAAGTACTTGATGATAAGCGCTCTCCACGTCTAAAGTGCTATGCACAGTGTAGCGTGAGATTTTGTTATTGATGTCGTCGTGGTGATTGGAAGGTAAGTCGAGATGGTCAGTCCATGACAGCAAAAAGGTATGAAAAACCCGACTAGTGGGCTTGGCCGAGTAGGACATGTTAAGCTTCCTGGTTGGGGTTCACCTGACCCACACCTACCAAATGGTGGAGACATTAAGTGACATGGCTAGATGTCGTGACCAGTGGCGTAGTTGCATTCGGACTCTTTCCTTTTCCTCTTGATTTCCGCTTGATAGTTTGACTTTTTGAATCTTTATCGCCATGCTCCTATTCTTTTCGCCCTTTACTGGACGATGCTGCAGGGTATCAACCGAAACCAGAGCACAGAATTGCGAGGTTAATGGTTGAGTAAACTGAAACTGAAACTGATGCCGTCTGTCCTTGGAAGAGGGCAGGCATCCAGGTGTGTGTTGATTTATGGTCTGACTGTAGTCTACTACCATGCAACGTTTGTGGTTTTCGTTTGCAGTTACCATAACCTGAGCTCGCCAAGGTGAAACAGACGGTCAGGTTATACCGTCCTGTAACAATATATGGACTTTCCTTCGATAAGTTTCTCATCTGCTTCTGAGTGTCGCCGTGATCTCGTAGCAACCGGCTTGAAGTTCTCCGCATCGTTTCCGAACAGTACCGGTAGCTAGCAGCCCACATAGGGAAAATGGAGCGTGATCACCAGGAAACGGGATCTCGACAAATGGGTGCAGCTTTAGAAAGTCATCTCCCTAAAGCCCATCAAAGCAAAGGTTAGGGAGAACCGAAAGCCTGATGTTAGGGTACTGACGGTCTTTGGTACGTAGAGTAAGAAAGCAGTGGCCGTCTACGAGGCTCGGCGAATGTGCCGCAGCCATTCAGATTGTGCGGCATGATCTTGTAATATGCCAGTTATGTCTCCTGACGACCGATGGAGAAATGTAGCTCTCAGAGCTCCCCGTATCCACAAGCGCCTCCAACGCGATGCCATTAATGGCGACTTCTGTGGTCGCTTGTAAAAGGTTACTAGGTGCTGCCTCGACAGCCACTGACGACAGGCAAGCAGTGTGTTTTGAGGAGTCGCACACTTTTTGGTAATATTCCTTGCCACATCCTTCACACACAGCCATTCGCGCGGGACATGCAGTTCGACTGTGTTTATTAAAACCCCAAAATGAGATCTTTTGCTTCACGTTGCAGCAGAAGCGATCGGAACACTCAGTGGGGACATTGACCTTGCTGGAAGTCCTTGTAGACTCTGAAGCGTTCGTTTTAGAAGCGCTGTGTGCGTTTTCCGACTGATACAGCTGCGAACAACAGTGGGCCACTTCTAGAGATCTCGCTTGTTTAAGGGCAGTTTAGGTCGAGTGAAACATTCTCTAACAGACGTTGGCGTATAGCTTAGGAACGAAGTCTAGCTATGAATGCGTCTCGAATAGCTCTTCGGTTCTTCTCGGCCGTTACGGATTTGAAGTTGCAATCTTGGGCCAGTGGTTTCATCTTCTGTAAAAACTGATCAAGGCTTTCGTCATTCTGTTGCCGACAAGTCGCCAGTAAATGACGAACAAATTCCTCATTCTTTGATTTGATGTAAAGATTTCTGAGTGTCTCGATGGCTGATTCATAGCTGCGACATTCTTTCACATAGTGATAGACATTTGGGGACACATAATTAACAAGCGTCTAACATTTATCGAACTGCAGGGATTCTATACTATTCAAAAAATAACTGATTTTGCCGAAGCAGTGAGTCCACTGTTTTGCTGCGCTTAGGCAGTTGGAATCGCCATTCAAACGTTCTGATCGCAGTATTCAATCCATTGTTCAACGGCTTCTGATCGCAGAGCTTGGCGTTTAGGTCGCAAACGTTTCATCACTAGTCGAGGTGACATCATCAGTGCGCACTGTTCGTTAGGGAATGGTGTGCCTGAGAAGTATGCGTTGGTTCTCAAAGAGTTGCATCGTCACACCGCAAGTCGGGTTAGAGCATAGGACCAACTTTCGCCACCCTTCGCCGTCTCCATTGGAGTACGGCAGGACTATCCTGTATCCCCGTTTCTTTCCAACTTTGCTGTGAAGCCTATCCTACAGAACGTTTTGTTCGGTCTTCCAAACGGTGGGGTTGAACTCCTCCCAGGAAACAGTTTTTTTTTTACTTGAACTATGCCGATGATATCGCTTTACTGAACGGCAGTGCATAGACAGTTCACGCATTGGACCGCTCGACGATTGAGATGTCCCCATATGGTATATGCTTTGCGCTTTCAAGACTGGTAGAAGCCTGTCTGCTTTCACCCTTGGTGATGGTCAGTTAGAGGTAATCAATAGCTTTAGGTACTCCGGGAGCTTGATCACAGCTAGTGGTGTTATTCGAGAGATCACATCACGAATTACGAGAGCCGAAGCAGCTTTCACGAACCTGCTTCATCTGTGGCGTCGCCATGACATCCAGCTTTTTTTCAAGGGAAAGGTGTACAGTGCCATAGTTCGTTCTGTCCTTTGAGGTTGTGTGACCTGACTTCTCTGTATTCGACCATCGATATCTCCGAAACATTTGTTGTCTGGTGAAAAGATCGGGTTAGCAATGACGAGGTATATCGTCGTGTGTTCGGTGCTGATAGTCGCCCTCTGACCGAGATAATCGCTCTACACCGCCTCCGATGGCTCGGACATATTTTGCGTATACTTACTTACTTTTACTTTTACGCGACTATCTCCTGCGAGAGGATAAGTCGGCTCCATGGATATCACGAACCATTGCTGACCACGCGCGGCGGTCGGAGGCGAGCTCCGTACAGATCTTGATCCAGTCCTTTTTCCATCGCCGGGCTCCATAGACTGACCGAAGGCCTAGAAGCTCTACGTCTTTCTCGATTGTACTGGTCCACGTTTTGAGCTGCCCACCAAGGCGACAACGCCAACCAGGGCAGGGAGTGGGGCAGAGTGTTTGCTTGGTTAGCTCCGACTCGGGTCGCCGAAGCGTATGGCCGAACCACTGAAGTCGTCGACGTTGGAGTTGGACGGGGAGAGCATCGATATCACAGCATCGTCTCCTTACCTCGTCGTTGGACACCCTGTCGCGCCACTTGACTTTGAGGATTTGCCGCAGGCACCAGTGGTCGAAAACCTCCAGCCTTCTGGTATCCTCAGCTCGTAGTGGCCAGGTTTCGCAGCCATAGATGAGTACGGGCCGGATGGCAGCACGGTAAACACGAACTTTGGTTCTTAAGCTGATTTCACTGCGAGTCCACAGCGTTCGTCTTAGCTGAAGAAAGGCTCTCCTGGCGCTGTCGATCCGTAATACCACTTCATCTTTTGCCTGGCCGTTCGGAAGCAGAGTTGAGCCTAGGTATTTGAATGAAGGGACGTATTCGACTGGTTGGTCATTGATCGACAGTTGTTAAATTGTCGGGCCCAGATGGGTTGTGAAAGCCTTTGTTTTGGTCGAGTTTACTTCAAGTCCGATGGACCTCGCGAAGGAATTGATTCGGTCGAGGATTGGTTGTAGCGTAACGGGAGAGTCTCCAAGCACGACAATATCATCCGCGAACTCCAGGTCCGAGATGTATATTTCCTGGCTAAGCTGAACGCCAGGGTAGTTGTGTAATGCCTGTCGCATTGTCCAATCGATGGCGTAGTTGAACAGCACCGGTGAGAGGGGACAACCCTGCCTAACTCCGGTAGTGAGTGTGAACTCGCGGGACTCTTCACCGTACATACGAACCCTAGCACCGGTTGTCGAGTAGTATCCCCTTAACAGCCTTAAAAGCTTATCGGGCATTCCATCGGATTGGATTATGGTCCAAAGAGACTCGCGGTTCACCGAATCAAAAGCTGCCCGGAAGTCGATGAAACAAGCTACCGTCGGCTGCTGGAACTTATAGCGGTGCTCCAGTATTCGGCGCAGTGTGAAGATTTGATCCACACAGCCTCTGCCACGGCGGAAACCCCCTTGGTTCGGGCGAGTGCGCTGGTCTCTTGCCTCGGAAAAACGGGTTAGTAACAACGAACCAAAGATCTTTGCGGCCACATCGATCAGGCTGATCCCTCGGTAGTTCTTGCATGCCGATTTATCACCTTTCTTCGGAATGGGCAGCAGTATGGACATTCCCCAGTCGGGTGGAAATGCTTCCGTTCTCCAAATGGAACCAAAAGTGTACACAACCTGTCAATCAATGACGATGAACATGCTCTATACACTTCTGGAGGGATGCCATCTTCCCCAGCAGCCTTTCTGTCTTTCAGTTGCGTATGGCTGCCCATCGTTTACATTTTCGTACTGTTCTTGCACTTGCTAGACAACGCTGAAGAAAGCGATGCGGCAGTCAGACTATAACTTGGCACAGGGGTATGAAGAAGTTAGCTTCGGCTTTAACGTCGAAAAATGCTTCCCGCCTTCCTGGTTTAGGCCGAAGAGTTGAGGAGTGCCGTTGGTTAAAGACACCGAGAAATTTGGCTCGGAACGGAAGCCAGTGGCGCGAATGCAGTATGGCCTGTCTGTGGACTTTCCATTTCCCACAAACAATTGAAAAACGGACAAAAAATTTATGAAACATGCATGGCGAAGTATTACTTTTTTCCCTTTAATTGTTTTATTTTTTATGTTGATTCCTTATCTCTCCCGACTTTGTTTTTTTCTCCGTTATTGTTGCTTTGGCACCATGCTTGTTCTCAAGCGAGTGCAAAAAAGAAAATAAATAAATAACAAAGACCAAGTGTACGTTGCAGTGGTTGGGTCTGTTCTTCAGTACGGTCTAGAAACATGGTCGATAAGGGTTGAAGGTAGGCGAAAACGTCGGTGTTCAACGATGGATTTCGCCGTAGCATTGGCCGAATATGGTGGGAACACCGTATCAGCAGTGCTGAGATTGAACGTAAGATGTTAGGAATCAGAGATCAGTCCCCAAATGAAGTACTGAATCTAAACAGATGAAGGTAGTTGGGACATGTTTCACGCATGCCCATCGATAGACTTCCTCGGCGTATGCTGTTTTCCGAGTCAGGTGATGGCTGAAATGTAAGTCGAGGTAGTCAGTCCATGACGTGGCAGAGCGGGGTCTGAGAACCTTGACCAGTGGACTTGGCCGAGTACGACGTGTTAGACTTCCGTTTCCATTAGTATATATATATATATATATATATATATATATATGTATATATATATATATATATATATATATATATATATATATATATATATATATATACGATATTGTTGCATAAAACCAGGTGACTTCGCGTCAATTCTAACTCAAATTTTGCCTCGCAGTAGTTTCCATTCCCATTGTCAACAAAACACCTGTTCGTCGATGACTGTCAGGGACATGGGTGGTTACATTTGTACATCATCGTCTTAAGCAGCTTTTTCTGGTAAAACAAATATCCGCCCAGGGTCTGATATATGGCGCTTTGCGTGCACAAAGCACAACATGCGATTGAATTCATATAATCAAGTCACACTGCTTTTTTACGTTATACTCAGCAACTGATAAAAGTACTCATGCGACGCTTGTTGTACGCATGCTTGTAAATACTACGAATGTTTTCCTTGGTTTCGTTCATCCAACTCCTGAACCGCTCGTATTTTATATCTGTTCTTTTATTCACCCGTCACTCAGTCCCACTTGATCCTTGGCTTCACAGCCGGTGTACATATCTGCAGTTGCGGAGCCCAAAGCAGTAATATGTCCACGGAAGAATTGGTCCATGTCCCCTCTGACTTTGTGCCCGACCTGTTATCCTCATCCATGCCACCTCCCGGATTTACCAACCCGGAAACCTCTACACCGCTGAACGCCGTGACCATAGAAACTGGGACAGTCAGTTGCGAAGCACTTGAAACGACCTATTCTTCACGTTGGCCCGTCTCAATTGTAAGTTGCTCATCCAGCCATTTCTGGAAATTCCGAGCCGATCGCAACGCGACTCAATCATGATTGAGAAGAAAGTTCGGGTCCCACCAGAAATCCCAATAAAATGTGATTTAATGTGGATAATGGAAGGTTTTTCGTCGCTAATTAAAAAGCTGGTTTCGTTTTCATTCCTCTGTTTTGCACACCGATTTTCATAAACTCGAGCATTTTGTTTATGTCTAGCCGGTGTGTTTCATTTTGCTATCACGTGGTATGACATTCTCAGTAAGAATTGTGAATAATCAAAAAATTCTCCAGTGCATTCTCTAGGTGCCTGCGATCGTTCGACATCAGTTGGTTCCCCAGTTTTTCTGACTTTTTCAGGTTGTCACTTGTTTGTGTACGGGAAAAATAAACGCTGTCTCCCTTTTTTATTACATATGCCGGAATAAGATCAAACATGCTTTTTTCTCTTCCAGCCCGACCTCAATCTGTTCCAGGATAACGGTACACCGCAACTACCTGATGGCCTTTGTTTGACCGATGACGGAAACGACATCCCTTGCACGAACTCAACAACCGGAGGTTGTGCTACTTCGATGAAGGACGAGCTAATGATAGATGGAGCAACGGACTTGTCACATCATTTCCGACATCTGTCTGTTGTTGGTCCATCGCGTGCAAACCAAATTTGGGCTGTTGGCGCGGAGCGTCGTCTCAGCACTACCCCAGGAAGCGATACTGGTGTAGGCAGCAACTGTAGTTCCGGTCTTTTGTCATGCTTGGGTGAGTCGCGATGCAGTACCGATATGTCTTCCTCGTCCAACTGTCTCGGAATGCTGGGTAACGGTTCGTCTACCGGCGTTTATAGTAACGGAGCCGGTGGGGATGCTCATTCACTCACTGGCGGGAACAATGGTGGTGAAGCCACTCCGATTGCCGGTCATTTGGCCTCCAGTCTCAATGTATCGCCGAATTCGATTGTTGGTACTCGATGCTTGGATATCAATCGCTGTTCACCCATTCCTCCCACCATGGCGGCTTTGGATTTACTTTCTATTTGGGAACCTCGGGGTCCGAACGGAGTTCAGCCATCGGTGCACCGTGCTTGGATGTCTGATGCGATGGACAGTGCTACAGACACGGGGTTGAATACAAGCGCATGTAACTGCTCCGCTGCCGGAGACGACCAAGCTCAGGAAAATATGATCGATCGCGCCAGTATGTTAAACTCAACTGCATCAGGCACGGGCAAAGAGTTGCCGTGGAATTGGGATGGTGCGTGCGAACTACCGGTAGGCTTTTCTCTCATGCTCAAAATATGTTTCCACTTAATGCTTGCACACTCATGGTTAACAGTAATGATTGAGTTCTCAGCCCTCAATTTTCTTGTTCATCACTGGTCCAATCTCCGTTTGCTTTACGAATACTATACCATTTTCCGCATTGTTTCGGGATTAGGTCAAAACTATTTGGAAATGCCACCCAACTAAATGTCTGGGACTTCCTCCCGATTGATCTGGAAATCGAGGCATCAATCACCCTTGCAAATTTCACGTAGGTGGCCACACCGTGCGCTCATCGTCTGCACATTACATCATTATGTGCGTCCACAATTACGCACATGAATCCAACCTTGGGGCGACCAGAGCTAAGAGGCTTAGTAACTATCATGTGACCGAAACAGGTGATCCAGCGGCGGTCATTAGCGAGACGAGTAGACGAGCAGACCTCTCAGTCGGCCTTACGCGTTCCAAGTGGACGATGTGGATATAGCGGCAACGGTAAAGATGAATCGAAATTCGTATACATCTGCACCATTGTAACTGCACTGCAACTTCGTTTCCCCTTGTTACCCCCGAAGTCAGCCTCTGACCGCAGTGTGATTCCACCTGTTTTGTCCAGTTCGCCTACTTGAGACACATAAGGCCGATTGAGAGGCCTACCTCTGTCTACTCGTCTCGCTAATGACCGCCGCTGGATCACCTGTTTCGGTCACATGATAGTTACTAAGCCTCTTAGCTCTGGTCGCCCCAAGGTTGGATTCATGTGCGTAATTGTGGACGCACATAATGGTGTAATGTGCAGACGATGAGCGCACGGTGTGGCCACCTACGTGAAATTTGCAAGGGTGATTGATGCCTCGATTTCCAGATCAATCGGGAGGAAGTCCCAGACATTTAGTTGGGTGGCATTTCCAAATAGTTTTGACCTAATCCCGAAACAATGCGGAAAATAGTGCAGTCCCCTCGCCCTTCATGACACTCAAAATTCAACCGTTTGTCCCGTTTGTCTGCAGCGGTCCACACCTTGGCGTGACCTGTTTCATCCATGCAAAGATGTGGAGTCAGCTGGTGTGTCAACGACACCGTATCACGCAACCGCCGACGGGATGACTAACTCTGCAGTGGACGCAGTGCTCACTGCAAATGTGCCTGGCTCCAATCTGTGGACCGCTCCATCCGGGGCTGCTGTAGGTGTGACGGTTTCCGGGTTCCAAAACAGTACGGCTCACGATCTGTTTGCCTCGGATCAGTTACACGTGAACTCGTCCACTGATGCGCTTAGTTCAACCGAAACTACTGCCACGACTACGACAGCCACATCAACCCTAAATAATCCAATTGTTGCTTGCTTCAATTCGGCCAGCGCCACAATGGAGAACCTCGGTGAAACCCGGTTAGATTCCCGCATGTACGCCTTACAGAATGTTGCTGTGACAAGTATGAACAAGCACGAATCCAGCCCGACGAGTGTCTTGGACTCGGGTACCACCGTTAGCTCAGGTCCGATGTCGTCAGCGGCAAATTCGTTATTCCAGGCGACACCGTACATGCTCGGCCCACCGGGGAATCAAATTTCAGTTTCCTCCAATCTACCTCTGACACATCCATCTATGATAAGCCCATTCGCTTCATTTCAGTCTATGTCTCAACGTTTTCCACTGTCTTTTGCCGCCAGTCAACAGCAACAACAGTCTCAGAGCGCAACACTGGGATCGAAACCGAACTACCAAGTATGTTTTTTGTTTCCCCCCTACTCCACCATGAGATTTGCCTTTCTCTTTTAAATTGGTGTCAATTTTTGAAGGTCGTGATCCGTTTCAAGTCTTACTTCCAACTCTACCGTATGCGTTATTCCTGTAGTAATCGACTGAAAAATGAGCTTCTGAATTGAATGCTCCTTCGTTGAAGTGTTCTTAATTTGTAGCTTATGCCTGTTGTTATTCGACAGATTTGCCGCTTTTTAATTTGCCTGTAATAAGCAACTGGCCGGTAGAATTAAATAAAATATAATTACGGTTTTTTTGCCGAGCTGCAATATACTCATACATAATCAGCTTGGAAATGATGTTTTTTCATAATTCAGTGATTATTGCTCGCTTGAGACTGCGCCCATCGATCTGATGCCGTTCGATGCTTGGCCTGTTTTTAGTGATCCACATGCACGCAAGAACGTGCAGTTCAGTACAGTTCATGTATTGATTTCTGCAATCGCATGCGCTGCTGATCAATGTGACCGCTCAATACGGTTGGTCGATAGTCCATTGGTCAGTCAATCCTCTTAGTGTGCGCTTATACCTGTCGTGTGTAGGATGTTCGGCACTGCAAATTCTTCATTTTTCACCACCGATTAAATAGACATACGGGCCGAACACGAACGTTGTTGTCTGTGTTTGCACGGAACTCACATTGGCGTAGAATCAATAACCGTGTTTAGTCAAAACTGGTCCTCGGTAAACACATTACAATAGGGTTAATCGGACACATTTGAGAAATCATCATAGTAGCGGGATAAAATCTTGCAGTTCTTTAGATGTCCGCAATCTAAAAATAGTATGTTGAGCTTCATAGTGTTGCTTAACCGTACCTCCTTGATCACAACTTCATTTTTAGCCGTGCTTCAAGTTTATTCATTCAACTTGTGCATTTGGTTTGAAAACGGCAAAATTTCCCTCCGCCGGTACACCCATACTGTTTTTCTCACAAGTCAAACGTCGCTCTTTGGACGTTTGTTTCGTTTAGGCGCTGAAGAATAAATCCGTTAACCTTTTCCATATGTTTGTCTTTTCATACACTCATAAGAGAAAAATGATCAGTCGGTTTGGTGTTTCGAAGTGTCTACTCGCATTTCATCCGACTCGTAACCTCGTCTGAAGCTAGATTTGGATCGCCAGTTGAAGTGTATGGGTGGAATTAGGCTTTACTGTGTTTGGAATGCAGAACAATTCAACTGTTCATTTTAGTTCTGGAGCTTTGCGATATTTGACGTTTATCGCAGCGCACGTGGTAACAGCCCGGTTCAGTACAATGGCTGTATTGGGAAAGCTCGCCTGTTTTTGACTTTGTGCCCCTTCCCAAAGGTCACATAGTCGTTCTTTTTCACTTCGGTATAATCTATCCAATCCACTCCTTGTTTCGTGTGAATGATAGCCACTTTCCACTCATTTCGTTGGATCCCACAATTTGTAGACTTTCCCGATCCCCTCGCATGTTGGCGTGAATTCAAAACGAAAGATACGTACGAGTTCCTTTTTTGTATAGTGATAAACAGACCTGTTTCTGTCAGATCACATGAAACTGAGTTTATTCTTTGCATTTGGAGTATTGAATCTAGTGTCATTCTGTTATTTTGTTCGCGTTCCAGTTGAAAACTCATTCTACTATCTATTCCTAACATTCAGTTTTCATCCTGTCATTTCAGCTCAATGATGCACTGGGCTTGTACATGAAGAACCAGAATTTCTTGACACCGCAGCCACCACCCGGGCTGTGTAACCTCGCGAGCAGCGCAGGTTCCACATCCGGTGGATGCACTATACCCACAACAACTAATCCACCGAATTCGCTCTGTTCGGCTTCCTACGGTCAACCAACTTCTCCGAACTTAAATGCAGACGGTTCTTTCGCAACTGGGCAGTCTGGAACATTGATGCCACAATCGCCTGCTAATTCTGCTCTGGGTCTACCCACTTCACAACCGCCCGTTTTTGATCCGTTGTCAATGGCCATGGCGATGTCGTTGTTCATGCCACCTGGACATGTGCCTACTAATGGACAAGTTCCTTCCGGTGGATTCACACCAGGTATTGACCTACATAGTTCGTACGTTGTTCTCGTTACAAAATTCTCGTGGTAGGATAAAAATTATCGCTCACCAGATTATCCTACTGGTATCCCACAGTTGTTTCCTTGCTCAGGTCTCTACCACAACCCGCAGGCATGAGCGGGAAAGGATTCGAGTTAAAGTGTCATTGGTCGCGACACCTACTCACGGCGGCAGAATGCTATCCAGACCAACATTTAGTATACTTGAAGTAACCGGTCCACTTTATCGGCTTCATGAGAATGAAAGGACATCACGAGGTGCAGACACTTTATTCACTCCTGTAAATCGCGAATGTGACAAACCATAGTTTTCGAATGTTCCGGTACATATAATCTCGTAGTGCATTAGCTAGGGGGGTTGAGATCCGTTCGGTATGATATGTTTGACGTCCTGGGTCGATGAGGATAGAAAAAATGCCTCGATCTCGCGACCGGTTTTCAATAAGCATTCTCATTTTTCTTAGATTGAAAGTCTTATGCCTTGCTTCTGAGACTAACCAAGGAGCAGGTAAGGCAGCTGTATGTGGTAATTTATTTGTACACTGCACGAGTACAGAAAATTCCGCACTGCATCGGTCGTAACGCAGCATAATCAGGACCGCGCCGACCATTGCATCGAGCTGGGTGGGTAGTGATAAGTGGGCTACTGCTCAGTGCCCTCCCTCTTATTCAACCTTGGTCTCCTGTCCCCAACCACCTCTCTCTGCCCCATCCATCACCCCATAATGCTCCCACTGATAACATGCAGCGGTTCATTGTCAATTACTCTGAAGATTGATGTCTGCAGCGTAAGTGAAACGCGTATCCAGGATTCTAGCAGTGTGATTCAACTAACTGCTCCTGGTATCTCCGAGATATTTTCTGCGCAGTTCAGGAGACGAAGTAGCTCGAGCTGTGGGCCAACGTGGTGTAGGAATAGTCCTGACTGACAAAGCTGAGGCCACCCTTTTAGACTGGGTACCGGTAATAGTCGTTTGTGCTGAAACTCCAAGGGTCAATCGGCATTCGAGAGTATGGCCGTGTTAAGCGCAGTCTGTTTGTAATCTTAGCGTGGGCTCCAAGAAACTGCAGCTCTGACACGCATGAGGATGAGACCTACGATGAACTCACTATTCTCGTTTCCAAGAGCAAGTGCTCCGACATTGTGCTAGCTGGTGATTTTATTGCACATGTTGGCAAACTTAGTGTGTCAGAAGCTTGTTTGGGTGGGCATTGTGCTTTACCCGCTGGGCGTACAGTTTTGTGCGTACCATCGCTTATTCCTGTATAGTACTAGTTTCCGACACAGCTCGCGTCGCACAGCGACATGGTGCTCTAACTCTACAGCTACGCTAAGCCCGCTCCAGCTCCATGGTCATCGACGCAAACCCGGTTAGTTGTGCGACGTTTGTCTGATCCAGAAGTTCGCACCCGTTATAAACAGAGGGCCGCAAATGAGCTAGAATCTAAGGCGAACAGCAATGTAGATGAGCATTGGGCCCATATCAAACGGGCGATGCGCGTGACAACAGGTTTCGCAGATGGTCCTAGATCTGATGTCCATCAAAGACACTGGATTTCGCAAGATTGGTTGAGTTTAATGAAGCAAAAAACGTCAGCTCTCGAACTGTGAAGAGATGAATAAGATGCGGAGAAAGCTGCAAAGGCAAGTTACGAAAACCTTAAGAAGGATCGCGAAGATTGGTGGGTCAAGGTAGCCGAAGAAGTGGAAATAGCAGCTGCTTCAGGTAACAGTCAAAGACTGTTCAAAATTATTCGTGACACTGGTGTACGGCGCACCCAGGTCAGTGAAACGATTTGTGATAGAAATGGAGAACCCATCTCTGGCAAACAGCAAAGGCTGGACCGTTAGGCAGAATACTTCAGAGAGCAGTTTAGCTGGCCGCGCGCAAATTTAGTTACTCATGTGTCAACAACTGCTACTCCTTGGGTGGTATCACTTGAGCCCCCATCGGAAGTGGAAGTGGAGTCATGTATTCGATTACTAAAGCGTGGGAAAGCGGCCGGTCCCGACGAACTTCCCCCAGTTCTTTTCAAATGGGTGAAAATGTTTTGATAAAATCACTTACTATCTTGCTCCGTGACATTTGGGACTCGGAGCGTATTCCGTTATTATGGAGTGAGTCGTTGATTGTTCCCATCTTCAAGAATGGAATATGCAATGACTAGTAACCAACGCAAGATTAGCTCAATTCCGATAGTTACCGAAGTTTTAGCTTCGATTTTGTTGCACCGTCTTACACCAGCTCTCGAGAGTAACGTCCGCGAACAAGAGGCCGGATTCCGCGCAGGTCGAGGATGCATCGACCAGATTTTTACTCTTCGCCAACTACTTGAAACACGTCATATGCACCGTCGACCGACAATAATGGTTTTCTTAGACTTGAAAGGCGCCTTCGATTCAGTTGATTGAACGGGCCATTTCAGTGCTCATTATTGAAAAGGTATGCCCCAGAAGTTCGTGAACCTACAGAGATCATTGTATTCTCATACTTGTGGCCGCACAGAGGTTTGTAGTGACCTCGATCGTTCTGAGAAAATGACCGTTTTTTTGGACATCCTTTTGGATCTATTTTCCCTACGATCTTTTCTGACGTTTGACATCGACCTCACTGTTCTGTTCGGTATCGTACGTTTTACTGGACTGAGTATTCCGAGGTTTCCGTCGATCTCGTTTTAAATCACTTTCACTTTCGGTCCTTCACGTGTTGTGCGTTCGCGGTTCGCTTTCTGCTAAACCGTTGCGTTCATTTTCGTTCGGTGTATTTCTTTTATCGGTATTATTTCGGCGTCACGATTTGTAAAATGCACCTTTGCACCTGTCAACCTACTTGCGTCTTCTCTATTCGTCCGATAGAGCGGATTACATTGGTATTTCGCTGTGAGACCGAATAGAAGACACGTTCACTAGCCGCGCTCGAATGTCTCCCATATGTTTATGGTGAACTATCCATTGGTTCGAAACAACCATTGATGTTTGACAGGGATGTCCCACCTTCTTCATTCCTGCTGAACTTCATCATGGACGAAATAATGGAGAGTGCGCTGCAAAATCTTCAGGATGTTATCGTTGAACTATAAAATAGTGGCAAGCTATGCGACCTAGATTACGCGGATGACCTTGTCTGCTCGCTTGTATACAGGGGACATGCGCAACGTGCACTAGAAAGACCTGCGAGAACTGTGGCTCCATTCGGCATGCGCTTTTCACCTTCAAAATGTAAGGTGATGTTGCAAGACTGGACATCAACAGTTCCAAGCTTGATGTTCGATGGGGAGGCGCTGTCAATTGTCGATCACTTCACCTACCTAGGCAGCAGCGTGACGACGGATGGGAGCACAGTAGTAGAGGTGAGCTCGCGTACATCCAAGGCTCGAGTGGCGTACGCTGGACTGAAGCGCTTGTGGCACCGACCTGGTGTTGCACTGAAGTTGAAAGGTCGTGTATACCGTTCCGCAGTGCGTTCAGTTTTGTTGTATGGTTGTGAGACTTGGAGTCTGCGTGCTGAAGATATTCGTCGTCTTGAGGTTTTCGACCATCGATGTTTACGTAGTATCGCTAGGATTGAGTGGAATAGCCGAGTAGGCAATGATGTGGTCAGAAATCGAGTATTGGGTATGAATTCGGAGAACGTTCTGTCACAGCGTATCCAGCTTAGTAGACTTCGTTGGTTGGGGTACGTGTTACGTATTACAAACACACGTCAACTGTACCGTGACCTATTCTCCGTTCCTCCTAGGGAGTGGAAGAAGCCACGTGGAGGTCAACAGACGACGTGGCAGCGAAGAATGAGAAAATGTACAGCGAACTTAGGGAAAGTAGGTGCCTCACGTCGTCGTGGTTGGAGTCCAAAAGATCCGTCTACCAGTTGGCTGGGAACACTGAAAGATATGGCAGCGAAACGCGAACAGTGGCGATTGTGTTGTCACTTTCTATGTAATCAGAATGATTGATCGATGTGGTTTGTACATTTAGACTGTGTATTCCGTTTGTTGGCTGTTAGGGCATTCTTTCCTTTTTCCTTCCGTGTAGGTCCAGTCCCTCTCCATTTTGTTTATATACACTTGTTAGTTCAACGTGCAACACGGCGAGAAAGGCAGTTGTCAATGAGGCTTGCCCTACTGTTTAACGCTTTGCGATGATGACATATTTGTAAGCTAGTAGGATCTTTTTGTACGTTGTCTTCAGCGTGAATTTTTCTACTCAGCTGTATCCGGACCCATTAATTTCCTCATAATAAACTGTTGTATAATACCAAAACTTCTGACTTCTGTTTCTGTGAAACTCAGCCTCATTTCTGTAACTGCTTTAGGCCCTCAGTGGAATCCGTTGGCGTTCACTGTTCTTATGCAGCACTTGGCCAGTGGGATGCTATCTAATCCTAACATGGTATCCACGCCATCGTCGACCGCACTCGCATCTAGCGTTGTTGGTCCAACCATGATGAATGGATCTACCGGAGCTACGCCCGCTCCGGTTTCCACGGCCGGTCTGGATCCGTCTCGTTTGGTCACGTTTTTGCAAGCTCAGCAGCAGTTCCTTGCAGCTGCCGCAGCCGCTTCTGCTGTGGCCAGTACGGCAGCAGCAGCAGCTGCTGCGACTAGTCAGTGTTCTACCGGTGGGTCTTCTGCGGGTCAGCCGCCGACCGCTCAATCTCAGGTAACGGGTGGTACCGGAGCCAGTGGTACTGCCACGACCAGTTTGCCGTCGAATGCTATTGTTCCTATGGGCAGCGCAAATGTTACCAGTCCAGGTGCACCAGTTGCACTCAACGGATTATATACAAGCGCCCTCAGCACTGGAGCCCTACCACCAAATTCGTTCACAGTTCATGGGGTTAGTATCCCTTACTCAGATTGTCGGTCAGTTATTTACTCGACAACATTTAATTGTTTCTCTGCAATAATTTCTCTCATCACTCCATTTCTTGACTATATTAAGTCAGTCAGTAATTTCCCACAAAAGTGCTTTCTATTACCTCCTGAGTACTCGTCTGTTTTACCGCGGACTCGGTTTGCTGCGGTTCAGAATTCGCTTCGTGCAAGCAAGACTTCACACTTCACCTCGAAATACACCACAGTATTATCCACAGGTGTACAAGCACGAGGAATAATGGTCACAACTTGATATCGATGTTCATCATCATGACAGTTGTTTACGATATCCTGGCTTGTGGAACACTCAGTCGCGATGATCCCCATGCATCTCGATTCTCGTCCAACAGCCGTTCATTTTCTATTTAAAAGCAGTTTTGTTGCCCTTCCACGAATACTCAGTACTTCTCAACGTAAACTCGCAATTTCTTAAAGTTCGTTGGTGATCAAATGTTTTCGTTGCAAAGCTAACAAGCACTGCTCTTTTTAGATAGTGTCCCTCATCTGTTCCGGTTATTGCCGCGAAATTCCATTCGTTCCTGCGACACGAAGATATTCGTTAAGTTTTCTTTCGATGAAATGTATTCACTAAAGTAAAACTTGTATGCAAAATACTTAACTCTCGTACTCCACATTCCCCTCATGCGATAAAAGAACGGGGTTAATGCGAAACAGAATATAAACGCTTAAATGATATTTCTTCCCGTTCTAGTACTGCCTGAAATTTCGGTTTTGATCTGAATTGATGATTGTAATACACCGCAGTACTACACAAAACGTGCAATAGATATGGCAAAAGAAACAGTTACTTGGAGACTATCCGTCAAGAATATTGAGGTCTTGGTTTCTCATGTGATACAGAACAGTGTCATGTATTGTGTTTTCTCATTCTTAACACCGTACGCTGATATTCCATTGCCCGCGATCTGTGATGAGCTGGCGTTGCGGGTATTTATGTACACATCATGGATCTACTAATCCAATAAACCAGAAGTGATGTACACCGTGCCTGACAGCTCAACGATCGGGATTTTTAGTTATCTTTTTGGAATGGCATGCGTTCAACAATATTTCCTCGCTTCTAAAGCTCGCGTACTACCGGCTCGCATCCTCGCTCACGTTTATGATGTGCAGGGCATGAATCTGATGCCAGCTGCGGTCGGAATGCTACAACCGGAACCGAATGGAAGTCCAAACTTGTCTGGTCCACCTCCAGGTCTCGGGCACATTCCTTTGTCATTGTCACCAGCGGTGAGTCGCACTGTGGGTGGTGATCTCATACCCGCACCACCAGGACTTTCCCGGACGGCTACGGGTGCTCCAGGTATGACCAATCCGGCTGCCTATCAATGTCCCACGGCGTTTCCACCTTTTGGACTTGATCGTAAGTGTAATCAGATATTGCGCGTTGAGAATAGAGGTTCTCGGTGGATGTTGATCAAGTTACTATTGTTTTCGGTTTTTTCCTAGCCACTCGTCTCTCCACACTTTGGCTACCGGTAGACCGTCCAGAGGGGGACATATTTGTGGTGACTATCTTTGTTCGAACTATCTTCTCTGAACCGTAGTCTTTTTCACCGAATCTCTTTACCAGTGATCACATAATTCGCATTGTTTTACAACCCGTGATTTATCCAGGTTTATCAGTTATCAGCCGGATGAAGTGAAAAACGAATTTTTCTCTTCCTTTCTCAGTGCTGTCTACCAAATAGTCAACTCAACTCATCCAGGTCAGGAGTGAGCTCAGTTCGACTCACTTTGTCCCTTTAATTCCTCCCGTGCTACTGGATTTTAACTATCTTAGTAACAGAAACACAGGAATAAACTTAGTCATCGCGGATTGGAGGTACTATTGATCACTGACAGCAATAATTAAAGACATGACCGGACAGAACGTGCCCATTTATCAGTCGCCTGAATGATTCATACCTCCGGTCAGTTTTCGCAGTACTGACATTTGCATCGATTGATTTTTGCCCATGTTCTATGGTACAAACTGATTCGTGTGCCACTGTCTCGAAGCAAGTACCCTCAACAACTTCAGTCGATTTTTTGCCATTTTCCTAATCTAGATTTATTTGCTCAGAAAAATATCTGTTCACTCCCCATAATTTTAGGCGTGTCATCAGGCACTCCTGCAACTCTGGCTGTCCCTATACCTTCTAGTCGCAGTCCGCTACTCGAGGAGTTTCGCAATTCCAACACGCGGTTCCAACATGTTCATTTGTCCGAACTTAGCGGTCATATGGTGGAGTTCGCGCGTGATCAACATGGGTCACGGTTTATTCAGCAAAAATTGGAAACAGCCACAGCAAACGAAAAGAGTGCAGTTTTTGCTGAGATTCTGCCCCATTCAGGCAAACTTATGACGGACGTGTTCGGGAATTATGTGATCCAGAAATTTTTCGAATTCGGAACGAAGGAACAGAAAGAGGTCTGTTTAGCACCCGTTTGGAGGCGGGTGGAGTTAGCCTTTCTCACTTATGGCTGGCTACTGTGATCTGAAAAAGCTAGTTTGTGACCAAACTAATTTCGATGAACCCAAATTATAGTAAAATTGATGTATTGCTTCTCGCATTATTTTCTAAGATCGATCGGTGAGTGTTCTTCAGTTCCATTGTCCGTTGGAACTCGAGCAACAGTGATATTGTCCCTGCACACTTGTTAACACTGACATAGAGACCCAGGCAGTTATCGATGGTATTTTCTGGTGAATACGATGCTAATGAACATTTACGAAGGCAGTGTTTTAGCTGCTGAGTGACTGAGAACTAGTAGGTTTTGGAAATGCAACACAGTAATCGTGATGTGAGGTCAGGTCACTTGTACCCACACATGACCCGTTCCGGTTATTCCACCTGGTCACGCGATGAGTCGCATCCTGTCTGTGAACTGACATTAATTCTATGCAAGGGCATTTAGACTGATTTGACAGATCGTTTTTGTGAACAATGCCATGGATTGTCAGGTTTAATTGTGACCGTTTCGCATTGTTTGTGGCATCTTGCGAAACCGTTTAGTGTGCTGTAAAGTCATATTTTCAATTTACCTGATGACCTGAATAAAGAGCATCAATATCGACTAGGATGGGTCGTGTCGGCCTATTCATCAGTTTTTTGAGAGAACCTCATTGCCTCATAGCCATCGGTTGTCGAACATGAGTAAACACAAGATTATGCGATTATAGATAAGGTTAGAACTGACAATTTCCCTTGGACATCCGAGAAAATAATTGGTCTATCAGTAGATTGTGTTCGCAGACAGGCTGGACAAAATGTGCGAGGTCATATATTTATTGTTTGTTTTCGTGGCGGACATCGAAGGTTTTTCCAAGTTTCTCTAGCTTATTCTTCGAGCAGACCTTAGCATGTAGATGTTTATTAGTAATGAACTCCCCGTGTTACTAGACCCGTTTTCGAACAAAAAAAGTAGCTTCTCTCGGGGTTTTAACTCCCTTCCGAGCAATCTGTTGTTGCCATCGTTCACAAACCAAGTCTAGCTTACATCTTAAAATCGCCTCAGTTACTTTGTGATTCCTAATCTCGCTGATTTATTTTCCATCTCTAGCTATTGGCACAACGCCTTCAAGGTCATGTGGTCGAATTCGCCACACAAATGTACGGATGTCGCGTCATCCAAAAAGCACTGGAATCGGTACCAGCTGAGATCAAAATTCGAATCGTCAGTGAGCTTCGTCCGTGCGTTACGCGGTGCGTCAAAGATCAAAACGGTAATCACGTCATACAGAAGTGTATCGAGTGCGTCCCTCCATCAGAACTGGATTTCATCATTGCAGCCTTTCGTGGCCAAGTGAGTGTATATATTTTAACCATATGCGAACATACGTGGATTTTGTGCTCCATATAAGGTCTTTAAAATTCTCTGTCTGATCTACTTTAATAATTGAATGGCATCGCATATCGTGTATTCTTGATCTCTGCTCAACTTCCACTATGTCGTATCATCTGTGGTGTGGATGTTGTGCGTTTTTGATCTACCAGTAAGGTTCTCAACGTAACGCTAATTATTTTTCATTGCACAGACAATAATTTTCGTTAGACGCACGGTTTAAATGATGCAAGTCTGACATACTGGCCGTTCTGACGGCATAGTTCGTGGTGCACCGAATTGACAAAATAAACCATCGATTCATTGCAATATGTCACCTGGTCTTTATTCATATTCTCGAGGAGCGGATGTGTAAATTAATGCATAGAAAAGTAGTCGATAGAAATGGTAACTGATCTTCATTCGTGTTGCACTTCTTAGTTAGCCATTATCAAGAGCAAATGTCATGGCCCATCATTCCTGTCGAAGTTGACTTATCACATTGGGACCGGCCTTTACTTGTTTTGTTGCTACCTTTTTTTCTCCATGCAAATTTAATAGGTATTTCACTTGTCATCGCATCCGTACGGTTGTCGTGTGATTCAGCGCATTCTTGAGCACTGTCTGACTGAACAGACTCGACCAATTCTGGAAGAACTTCATAAAGGTGTCGATCACTTGGTCAAGGATCAATACGGGAACTATGTTATTCAGGTCAGTATTTTTCGTGCGATCTGAGTAAGTACTGGGCATTTGATTCTGGATTTAAACTACTACGTTGTCCAGTAGTATTAAAACACTTGAAGTTTTAGTTACTTTCAAGGCTTTTGTGATATACACCGTATCCTCTGTTCATCGATGGGTGATTTTTAAATGCGAATGGAACAACGATTGTATATATAATGACTATGGTGTCTACTTCTCTCAATTTTTTTTTTCAAAAATCGTTGACCCTCAACAATAGAATTGAATCTCGGCACATGGCGCTTTTCAATCGCCCTAATCCTTTCTGATACCCTCCCCGTCCTCTGTTTAGCATGTGTTGGAACGGGGTCTACCGGAGGACAAATCTCGCATCATTGTTAGTCTCCTCGGTCGGGTGGCTCAGCTGAGTGCACACAAGTTTGCTTCCAATGTAATGGAGAAAGCCATTGCTAATGCGCAGCCGTCTGAACGCGCATCTTTGATTGACGAGATTCTGCGTCCCGGTTCGAGTATCAGTTTAACACCAGACTCAACCACAGTAGTCGGCTCCGCTGGTGGTAGCAGCTCATCGGGATCGAACATTGGAACTCTGAATTCTTGTCCTGTCGTGGAAATGGTGAAAGACCAGTACGCGAACTATGTGGTTCAACGCATGCTTGAATTAGCTGATACAGAACAGCGCCACGCTCTTATTAGTCGCATACGTCCAATGCAAAACGCGTTACGCAAATTGAACTACGGGAAACACATCTTTGCCAAATTGGATAAGTATAACAATCTTAGTAATACTGCCACGAATTGTCCTAGTTCCGCCGGAGTTGGCACTAATGCGAATAAAAATGCCAGTAAATATGGCAATGGCACCGATAGTCTCAATACGGGAACAGGAATAGGAACAGCGGCCACAACAACTGTCAACTCCACTATCACCACAACAACGACAATGCCAGTTGCATCGGCACTCACAAGCACTGTTGCCAGCAACAACCAGAGTAACGGAACCACAACAAAAGCACCAGTACATTGACATCATCGCAGCTAAATGCTTCCGCCGATGGGTCAGATGCTGGTAATAGTCTAAGACCAGTTGAGGAACAAGTAACCGCACGTTCGTACTTCGTGCTCTCTCTCCCTCTCTGGACGCACCTCCACCTTTGTTTCTTATTCTCTCTGTCACGGATTTCAACCGGACTGACAATTCTCCTGTTCGTTGACCCTTTCTAGCTCACGCTCCCAATGTGTTTGTCTGTTCGTCTATCTGGGCGTGTATGTGCACATTCATCATGCACTGCCCTCCGGGCAAGCGCGCACGCTGTTGTCGCTCATGTCTATTCCTTTTTTGCCTGTGGTCTCTGCCGGTTGTTTGCAGATCCCAACTATCTTGCCCTCGATCAAGTGACCATAGACTTATATCACAAGTGCACACCTTGGCACCGTGAAATCCGAATTGCGGTCAAACTCCGATGCGGCCCCTGTTGAACAAAAAGTTGCCTTTTTGGCCGTCTGTAATTAGAATTACCACAAAATGACTGACCTTCATGTCATAACTTACTGTATAAAGCAATCTGAAGGGAGGTTATATTTTTCCTTTAGAGACATTCATCTGTTATTTAGTTCAACTAATTACTTGTACATTTATTCCTCTATTTCTGGATCTCTCATTATCTACATGTTGTGTGCCTGTTCAGTTTGAAATGATAGATGTTGAGGTTGACCGATTGAGTGGTTGACATTTATTAGTACTGGGTGATTTGACTCCCCAACACGCTTTAGTACGCCATGATGTCTCTTGAACGAACTGTTCTCTCTGTCACCTTCACGTCATCAACCAAAACCATTGTAAAAGCTGTCTCCACACGCGTACACTTGTAAACACAAATCTCCCTCATCTTGTTTGTATGCAGTCCCATTTTCGCTGCTGTGTAAAAAGAGACTTATAATGCTTGGACTGATCCGGTTTCATCTGAATCCTTTATTTCAACTCATCCCTACACCGGCGTCGGTAATCTCAGTTCGTCGGAATTGATACGGGTCGCATAGGCTTCAAATACACGCATGTATAGTCTTTTAAAACCACGGTGGTTTGGTTGTTGTGTCTGTTCTGTCACCTTAACCCACATTATACCAGGATCTTGCTTCTTCTCCATTAATTTCTTCCTCCTAGGCCGTAACACCCGGCTAGACATTTCTGTTCCTTTCATAACCACCCGCTTAACGTGGTTTAGAGGCGGATATTATTAGCTCTAGGTATCGGAGTTGTTCCATGCATCTATTGAGTTCGGTCGTTTCGCTGGTCTACGATGTCTGCAGTGGATGTTCCTTCTGGTGTACATTCATTTCTCTCCTACAGTGCGACTGAAAATGATCAATTTAAATAACCCACGCCCGTATCTTCTCTGTCGGTCCGGACTCGTTATAATTTCATTCAAAACGATTGATTATTGTCTTACCTACGACTGTTGTAATTATTGTACATTACTACTTCTGCCGTCGCCTACAGCACTACCAAAGTTTGAGAATATCTCTTTCGCAGTCATTCGCTTCCCGTACTGTTGTTCATCTCATTCCTGCCATACTATTTCTCTCAATATTCATTCTGTCAGTTGTCCTCAATTTCTGTCACTCATTCATTCACTCCTTAAGCTTTACTCTTACTCCAACTGTAATTGTCCTCTAAGTTACCACCGCTGCTCTCATCTATCTATAAATAGGCGCCTGCTGTTATCGGGTTTCCTTCAGTGGTTGCTTTCGTTCGCTCACGCTAGCTAGCACGCGACTTGTTTTTGTTCCTTCTCTGAGTGAGACACACAGGTCGGCTTTTCGTCGTTGCTGCCTTTGCTTGTTGTCTCTCCTGATTCTTTATTGTTCTCTGCTGTCTCATAGATTGTTTTATTTCCACTCGACTGCGCCTACACAGCTTCGCCTAGGCCGTCTGATTGCGATTTCCTGTTGATCGATCAATCGATCGAACGTGCGAGCACATGCTCGCTGCATCATCACTGTATGTCTGTGTCTGGTTGCCTTTCTTTTCTTCCTCTCACTGTTACGCGCACGCACACACACACACACACACGCGAGCGCTTTGTCTTGCACTTGTACGATGGTGACTGTTATTCTTGTTGTTGTCCTCCTACTTGTGCAAGTCATGTGAATTGCCATATATGCATATAAATATATATATACCTACCCTACCAATAACGCTAGTAGTGTCTTTGTTATTTCCTCTTACACACACCGTATCGGCGCCATTCCGTTATGTCGTCGAATCCTGGACAGCAGTAATATACCGAAGTTGATCCGTTCTTGTTTCAAGCCAAATGCCAGAAAATCGTGCCACCTCACTGCACTATGCGTACGCATATTGCCACACGCACCTCCACGTTCGAAGTCGTGTTTGTTTCCAGTATATATATAGTAGTCGCTGTTATTGCTGGCTCTGTTTTCTCGTTGTTAAGGTTCACAACTCAGTGAGTGTGTTCATCATTAGCTTCTTGGTCATTTCCCACGAAGTATCAACATTCCGTGGAAATAATGTTTCGTACTGACCAGCAGTCTGTCCCTACTACGCTGCTCGCCAAAATACGCCCCTCCTCCCACCAAGTAAACTTAGGTCCTGATGCTCAACGCTATCAGTTCTAAATATTTCGAGCAAGCCTACTGCAGTAGTACTTTTACGTCATGCAGTCTGCCGTGGCATGAGATTTGTTATGAGAGTCAGATGCATGCTTATCTATACTTTCCAGTCTGTCAGTCCACGTATCTATCTACCCTTCTGAGTTCACATTATACTCACAAAGTGAAGCTCCTCTGGCGGGCACTCGGAAGGTGGGAATCGGGGAAGTCACGCCACGAGATTACCAAGCATTTCGGTCTTTCAAGACGGACAATGAGCAGGCAGATCGATCGGTTCAGCATTGGAAATCCATCATTTGTATCAACGAGTCAATATCTTTGTTGCTCAAAGGTGGTTGTCAAAAACCTGCTTGGAAAAAATATATGATAATAATGAGAGTAGTATGATGATGGCAACAATGCAGACTCAGTGCCTTTATGCGGAGCCATCCGATAGGAAGGTCTGACCGAGTTGGTATTTCTAGACAACACCATGAATGGTTAATTTGGCTAGAATTCCTAATCCGGCACAACTGCTAAAGTGATTTGGCAGGACGACTCCGCGCCAGGAAATCGTCCCCTTGTCGTATGCTAGTTTATTACGCATCACGGTGCAAAGATGCTCCCGATATCAATCCAATTGAGCGCTTGCGAGATGAGCCTGGAGTAAAGTGGATTAGGGGCGGCAATACAAATCCCTAGTGGAGTTAAGGACTGTCTTGGAGTAGGAATGCCACAAGGTAGTATTGGACGGTTGGTAGCGAGCATAGTCCGACGGAAAAATGCTGTCATGTCACACAAAGGTGGTTGAACCATGTGCTAATGGGTGACCGTTTGAGAGCTACCACATTGTTCGGTTCACAAGAAAACATTTTGACTTCAGTAAAGAGTTTCACTGACATACAATTATTTGGTTATTTCAAGGGAAGAGGCTTTTTGGTGAACAGTGTACTATCTCGTGGGAAGTAACTTTTCGAAGACTCATATTCTTCAAACTTGTACCTTTCAGTGGAGGTGGACATTCCTTAAGTACATTCTCTTTTTGTCACGGTAGCTGACTGTTTCATTATCCGTATCTCGAATTGGCGTATTGATATGAGGTTCATAAGAACAAAAAGATGTTGCGAGGTGTAAGCATTTCGTGTACTCTTTCTGTTATGAATTGGACGAGGAAGACCCAGTGCTTTAAGTTTCCCGAACGAAGACTCCCCTCAAGTGTCACTTTATATAAGAGTTGTTGAATAATTTGGTAATAGCGCAGCTTGGACGAATTTTGGACGTGTTTGTTGCCGATACGCGAAACAATCAATGGGATGGCAAAGCCAGTTTAGTTGTACGTAGTAGTGGTTATTTCTAATACGCTTCGGTTGATCTGAAGATCTGTGTAAGACCGTATTTGTACCTAGATTTCAGTGCGTTGTTCTTGTGGTATTAATGAAGTACACCCTCGTTTTGCTATCTTAGTGTGAATTGAGATCCTTGTGTTGAATGGGCTGTCAAATGACAACTAAAAACGTTCACAGCCGCAGCTTTCCGCCCAACTTGCAATCGGCGTTCACAGTGATGTGAAAAACAACGGTGAACAACCGAATATATCATGTCAAGAAACACTCGGTAGATTCTCAGTTTGTGTGCAAAGAGCGCAGCATGAACCTCGAAGTTTGCATTTTTATTAGTGAGGTGGTTTCTGATAAGCGACTCAGATTTCGTTTTTCGCAGCTATCTTTCTATTTGTAGAAATTGTCAGTTTGGTTGCGGTAACGAACCGAGTGCTCGTCGCTCATCAGTTCATGGGTGTAGGCATCCTGAGTGTGCATCACTTTCAAATCATAGCAGATTGATGTACACGGGTCATCAGTCTAGGATACGACCGATCTGTCCGGGTTCTGTGACGCTATTCCACTCAGCGTATGGTAATGCTGTTTGCGTAGGAGCGTTTTCTTCTACTTCAGTATCCGCAACAATCCCTTGCATACACCGTGTTTTTTATCGTTCTGAATCAAGCTGTCGCCTCATGGTCGACCGCGTTTTTACTCTGCTCTCTGGGTTCCCATTGATATTTCCATGACCGGTCTTTTAGATTTATTGTTAATTTCTGGTCGCACGGTGATTGTCGTGACCCCCGTGTGCACGCGTCGGTTGTTTCGTTAGCATAGTGTATTAATATACCCTGTCAATCGGTAAGCTATTATTGTATCCAAGCTGTCGCGTACGCCCCAGATAAAACAATGACGTGAAAAATTACTCATTTGAACTGAGCGCGAAGGGACGAAAAATGTTTGCCCACGTGGTATCATCACGGTGTCTAGGTTCCCTATGAAGCCGCTTGGTTAAATGCACGCCGCTAAATTTGACTGTGCAAACTCGACTCCCTCTGGTAACTGTTCCAACTGCGTCATTATTTATTATAAACTAATTTACCCATACCTATTTGTTCTTACGTCGGTCGCTAGAATTCAAGAAGCGCTGATTGTAGTTTTAAACGCCACGAGATCTGTTCACTTGACCCACATACACGTTTATTGTCGATTTGTGCGGAGCAAGCCTACATTTCAATTCACGCACAGACGCACGCATTTCATTTCTTCCTCGCTGTTTTCGTGTGCTTGTGCTTGATGCGGGATCGGTTTGTTTCGTAACTAGTTATTTACACAATCGCAGTCACGCACGCGAACGACCCTGTGTGTGTATGTGCGTTGACCGTAAATCGAGATCGCGTGACTCAATCCACCATTTCGAAGCCCCAAACATTTGATGAATGCACGCAAAACGGATCGATAATCTAGTTTAGTGTGAGCCACCCGCTGTCGCGTACGCTATCGTCAGTCATGCATGCGCGCACGCACACGTGCGTCTGCAGTTGGGCCACAGGCATGTGCGTATTTGCGTACGCTTATCTTGTGTGTGGGTTTGCGTGTGCTACGATTGATCAATGCGCCCACCACAACACAATCGGTAGACTTCGCCGTGTTGTTTTGCATGTGAACACGGGTGAGTCCACTGACTTATCAAAAATAGCGAAAACCATGCACAATATGCCAACGAGTTCATACCGACAATCATACTCAAACCTGGCTCTCGAGTATCCTGCCTAATAGGGGTCAATTCACGATTTTATCTTCCAACAGACATCCAAGGTGGATGTATACTAGATCAGTCCGCTTATGCGCTGTCCATAGAATTTGTTGGCATACGGAGCTGGAACTTCGGTAGTGGGAAATGCACTTGCATTTTTTCGCATCCTGTCCACTTTACTGCTGATGGTAATGGTGCGGTCGCGCGCATTAAACACGTTGCTTTTTGTTCGTAGACTATCTTATTCCTGGGGCAATTGTTTTTAATAATAATTATTAAATGCTTGCACAGGAGTGCCTCAAAGACTCAGCACTTCTAGGAACAGCCGGCAACCACGTACTGAGACTTGGAGTGGAGACCCAATAGGTCAGGTGTGATAATGGGCCGACAATGGTTTGCTGTCCACCACCGAAGTAACCGGTGGTGGCGGTATTCGAACTTTCAACCTACGAAATGGTTGGTCAACGCTCCAAGGCAATGGACGATCACCGCTTGCCCAGTCTAGTTCTAAGGGTTCATCCCGTTTTCTCAGCTTTTTCTACGTGGCGTCATCATCGTTCAACAAGAGATTGGAGTGTGTACTGTAACGAAAGCTGTGTTGTATGGTATAAACGAATAATAAGTTCTTTCTTGGTGAAGGCGAGATCGGATCCATCAAAAGAAGGGGTAACAAGCAAATGTCATTGGTCATTTGACAGCGTACAAGGTACAAATTTGCGTGCAACGCATTCCCGGAAAGACCTGACAGAACGATCCCCAGCATTTCAATTCCAGCTGGTAACGGTATATTTCGAATCATAACCAAGAAGGACAGGAACCCATTCTCTTACCAGTCACCTGTTGACCATAACACGGTTTTTTTCTTCCGCAATCAACAATTTCAAACAACGCCTGATGTGGCAGACTGTCATCGCATGCAACACGTGTCACAATCAGTAAAGTCTACTTGGTCGAATCTGATGAGCGAACAAACTGTTCGGCTGTGGACCATACATCCGGTGTATCACCTCACTTACCTAATCACTCCGTCCCACCCTAGCTAGATTTTGCGGGCGGCATTGGCGAAAAACCTCTAGTCGGTGAGTACATTCTAAATGCGGATCCCAAGTTACATTGTCGTACTACAGCACGGTACGCAACACGAAGGTTCTTTCCCAGAGACTTCAGTGCTGCAGTTCAGCGTCGGAGATGCGAGTCATGCAAGGCGTTGCCGTCTTTCGTGATACAACTTCTGAAGTAAACGAAGTGGTCTACCATTTGTAGGTCTTCATTGTCTAGTACTAATATATGAATGACCTTTCCATAGCTAAAGCAGCTCCTTGCAATTTGTATATGCATGCCAAATGGAATCACAGCACGTGTGAGTCTGTCAGGTACGCGCTGGCAGTGATCTGTTGTTTCGGCATACCGACCTAGCTCGACCATTCAGCAGCATCTCCGGGTGCATTATCTGTCGTTTCCTCAAAGACAAAATTCGCGATATTGAGGTATGTCCTCAAGGAACACTACTGGTTTGGAATGAACTGGAGCATTGGTATTCGAGTACAACTATTTCAGTAGATTCACATCCCGACTGAGACTTGATCCCGGGATGAGCGTTAGTGGGTGCCACACACCTTACCAACAGGCCATCCGATCCGGTTCTACAGGGCTTAGCTCGCGTCAACAGTTCTTCATGATATGGTATCATGAAAGTTCATCGCTGTTCATGTAACCAGCCGGTAACGTGCGAATCCAGTGCCCGAAGGGGACCGCATAATGAAGTGTTGATGTGAAATTATTCATTGAAAGCCTGTCTGGATGACCTTGTGGTCACGTGTGTTTGTGTGACCCAGTCGTTCACCCCGGAGCTTAGTCCCAGTGCGGTGGAGTTTGCATGCTACTTACTGAATAAGTAAGTAGTTGACTGACCAAGTCAATTACGGCTTGACGGTGGAGGCGACCTCGTTGGGGTTACCGAACGCAATAAGATGAAGGAAAGCATGCGAACCACATGATTACATCCTCCGACTGGATAACGACTGCCTTCAGGTAGGCTGAAAAGATGTTGTGCAAATAAGCGTTGTCGTTATATTTGGTTTATTTTGCTGATCCTCGAACGAGTGGCAGACACCCAGTGGATACGCACTACTGGGGATCCCCAAGGACGATAAACAAGCTGTGCAGGGCCCTCTTGGTTCTTCAATGGTGAGTTGGAAGTATGTCTGCCAGTTCAGTTTCCTCTTCGTCCACAATCACTTCCATGCTGAACTTGGGTCCACATTCATGTTTAAACAACCATTTTCCTTCGTTTGACTTCTCGTGAAAATAATTAAAAAATCTCACGTAGAAGTAAAAGTACTGGGCGACTGCATGATATTCCAAATTGGTACAGTAGAAATAAAATCGTCAACTTCGGCTCGCCTCGTTGGCTTAACTAGGGTCTAGAAACCGAATTGCTGTATAGTCCTATATTGATTTGGGTCGGTAGGACTTTAATGGTCTCCACTACGAGCAACAGGTTGAAACACGGACACGCCTAATTCTGAGCCTGAGAAATGGAACACAAAGCCTCACAGACACTCCCACTTTCTATCACCGGGTTCTGTCATTATGCTTGGTCATTCAGTCGGTAATTCAGGTGAGTCTGTTATTCCCTAAATTATTCCCTTACATGCGGTTAGGAGATTAGTGAGCGTGCAGTAACATGAACATGACGGTAGTGGGAGACTGAAAAAGTCATGGAGTTTGAAACACGAGACAAATCGATAGCCATGGGATTGTTTTAAATGTTCGATCAGAGTCGAGTAAGTTTAATCCTGCTGGTTGACATGCACGGGCGGCTGAACGAACGGGATGCATGTGTGATGGAACAGTATCTGTTGGGATTGTGCCACCCCGCCTGTTATTCTAAAATATTTTTGGTAGAAATGAGCTGTGTAAGTGTCACAATGAAGAAACTGAACTAACATTAGTGTCATTAGGATTATCTGGAGTGGTCTGTAGTGCGGGTCGATCAATCTGGCCACAAGTGACCGTGAGTTGTGCTGTGCCGTCCTACTTCAGTAGGCAACTTCATGTGGACACGTGACTTGACGACTGTTCCAGTCTGTTATGGCACTACCCTACCTTACTTTTTCCCTGATCTCAAATTATCTGCCATCAGGTGGCATTTCAGATTCGTAAGCAGATGGCTGTAGAATATGCACGGTTGGCAGCATCGTTTCATTTGCTAGTCGGTGGATTGCAGCATTGTCGAGAAGAAATGCGGCTCCAGTATTTAGTTGTTCAGCTGCTACCTTCGAAGCACATTTCCAGAGATAATTAGGTAAAAAAAAGTCGGCTTCTATTTTGAAGTGGTACTCATAATGCTATATACCGACCCCAGAACAGCAAGCGATGGCATTCATGTTTGTACCTTTGATGACAACCTCGCCCTCGTATCCACGAACTCCTTTTGTTGTCATTGGTTTCGTCTATATGAAAACGGAAAGCGGAGCTACCGTGCTCCTGTAATCACATCGTGTATTGAGCTCGTCTCTGACATCATTCCGGTTTCGCCCGACGTGCTGGGCACATAGTTTCTTCGTGGTCCAATCTTACTCACTAAGAGAACGATCAATAGAAGACTGATGAATAGGTTCGGGTACATCCGTGTCATCTTTCTCTCTGCAACCCACTCAGATTGATCAGGGGAGTCTCCTACACCAATATGGACAGTTCTACACCGAATTCATCAGAAAACTTGCGTTTTACGAATCCTCTTTTATGTTTCATTCTATCCCGTTTTAAAATGGTTCTGCGGTTTTTGATGTCAATTCCAGGATAGTAATAAAGAAGTTCTAGATCGTTGTCTTTCCTTTCATTTTGGATAATTCTTCAGGCCTCATCATTTGTCATCAGTCTGCGGGGTGAATGTGTTCATTCGCTTAGGTGGACTACATCAAATTCCTGCATTGAAACTTCTGTGAATGCTGGTTCAAGCATTCGGCTATTGATTTGGAGAGTAATGGTGATTGTTTCGTAACCGAGGCAACTGCTGTTCATGTGATTCGCACCTCGCCTACGAGCCCCGTAACTGCGCCGTGAAATTCACACGTGATGTTACTTAGTGCGGTATGAGTGAGCCGGAAATATATGTTTAGTGTCACCTAAGTTGTCTCAAGCAACAACGGTCAGGGGCCACTAAACGACAGGAATACCTGTGGACTATCGAATTTCGGTCAGAAATCCCACATGCGAGCAAAAATATCGAAACAAGTAAGAGAATTAACCACGACCGACCCTTAACATGAGGCCTAATCAGATCTATATAAACCGCGCTCTACGGCCATTATGTTTGAGAACCTCGGCATGCCCTTCACGAGAGAAGAGTGTACTTACGCCTCGGATACAACGACGGCTTATTGAAAATGGAATCTCCCTCAGTGTTATTGCAGGCCACCAACACACAAGCCAGTGAAAAGGTATTGACCGGACACCAGTTTTACCCAAATTACATGTTACATGATTGTATCCCCCATCCCATTGACCTTGAGGAATTCCAAGCCCTACCGCGTCCCATCGGAAAAGAATTGCTATATTTCAAAATGGGAAGACGTCAACATTTCAACAAGAACAGTACAGTTAAGATGAAACCGCCGATCAACACACTGTACAACAATATTTGATAGGAATTGGCAGCTTTAGTACCGGTTTGGGGTGCTTTCTGTGCCCATGTCCTGAGCGAACCCCTAGTATTAAGTCATATGCAATACTTCGATACGTGCATACATCCATAATTTGGAAAATTACCGTTTCCCGTAACTGACTTGGGATCAACTAGCCGGGTGCTGTATTACAGCACAATAATGCGGTCAATCGTGATTCATATGCGTAGAAAAGATCCATGGCATGGCCAGCTTGCAGCCCCGATCTGAACTCACTGGAGAACCTTTGGAAAATTCTGACTCGCTGAATACGTAAAGATAGTAGGTGGTATGTGTCAACAGCTGGAATCGCAGCAGCATTGGAACGAGGGCTCAACAATACTGGTTCATGAATGATTCAGTCGCTTGTGCAAAGTATGCCAAGATCTATCCAGGTCGTCAAGCCGGCTGACCGTAGCCTTGTTTTAAGTTTTAACCCGGCCCCGTGTCTGAGGACATGGGCTGATTCATGGTCGATAGCCGGCCATGTCCCGCCAGCAATCAGTGTGTCGGTGCCTGTCCAGAATCCAGGTCAGTGCTTGCGCCAGCGGATGCGCAAGTACAAAGTGGCGGATCGATGAAATACTCGACGCCTCAATGCCAGGGAAACAAAATACAGCGCTTTCGGTTGCGAACTGCTGGCCGCGTATAGTGCCGTCAAAAATTTCCGCCACGCAGTCGAGGATCGATATTTTGTACTCTTCACCGACCACAAGCCCCTGATGTATGCGTTACATACTAATTCTGACCGTTACTGCCCACGAGCAGTCAGAAATTTCTCAGTTCACGGCTAACCTACGACACTAAAGGTGAGTCGAACTGCGTTTCAGAAGCTTCGTGGCGTATTCCGCTTAGTGCTAATAAATCTGTTTTAGACGTTCTTGCCGTGGCTGTAGCACAGGCGCAGGATACATCATGCATGGAAGCTGTTCAGTCGTCGTCGCTAGTGTCAGTCCGTGCCTCATGCCACCAGTGCTGGGACTATACTCTGCGACAGGTCTACTGGATCACCTCGACCGGTCGTACGCTCTACATATCGGCGTCTGGTGTTCGATACCCCACATGGACTTTCCCATCCAGGCATCATAGCCAGTCTCTGACTAGTCGCTGCACGATACGCCTAGCCGTCCAAGAATAAATATGTCTGTATGTGGGCAAAGCGGTGTTTACAATGTCAACGGTCTAAAGTGCATAGACAAGTAGCTTCGACTATCGCTACTTTCGCCACGCCTGATGCTCACTTCGATCCTATCCATGTAGACATTGTGGGTCCATTGACCCAATCACACGGGTATACCTATTTATTAACGGACATCAATAGATTTACGAGGTGGCCCGAGGCTACGCCCATCTCTGTCGTCACGACCAAATTACTGGCTCGATATCTGACAGAGCGATGGATAGCTTCATATGGTTGACCTACAATCACTACCGATCGGGGGCAATAATGTGAGCCCAATTTATTCTCTTCATTAACTCACATGCTGGGTACGGAACGCGTTCGCACGACCGCGTATTATCTGATATCGAATGGTTTAGTTGAACGTTTTCATCGCCAACTCAAAGCGGCTCTTAAAGCACACGAGAGCCCCGACTGGTACGAAACGTTACCGCTAGTTCTGCTTGGTATCAGAACTTGCTTAAAGGCAGACGTTCAATGTTCGGCCGCAGAACTCGTCTACGGTACGACATTACGACTGCCAGGAGTATTCTTTACGCCACGGAGTACAAACTCACTTGCCGTACAGAATTACGCTCATCGTTTGTCTACGTAAATGCAAAATCTCGCTTCGGCGTAGACTCGGGCGCAGCGACGACAGGTTTTTATTGTGACCGAACTGGAAACTTGTTCGCATGCATTCATTCGTGTTGATTCGGTATGCAAACCATTACAAAAACTTACGGGGGTCCATTTCGCATGATTTATCGTCACGATACGACCTTGAAGTATGTTTGACACGGTCTTGGCCATGCTGTTAGCATCGATCGTCTCAAAGCCGCGTATGTTGGTGATAGCGTACTACCAGCTGGCATGAGATTCGATGTTAACCCTGTACTGCTTGTTGCCGCCATCTCCGTGTCAAGTCAGGGCCTGTATTCATCGTTGCCAGCTATGACTTCCGATGAGGCCATCGTCTGACATTCAGGGCAGCAACGAGGCGGTACTGATACGGCTTCGATTGAGCTTGTCATCTCACTTTCAGTTCAGCAGCTCGATGGCTCTGCTGTGTCCTCCGGTGAGAATACTGACTTTCGTTCGTGTCAGCAGAACACTCTCATAGACCCATGCGCGAATGAGGCTTCCGTCTCGCATTCCGGTCGGGTGATCGTTTGCCCAGCACGTTTTGGTGACCAGGTCAAACATGATCTTAACCATTGCACTTCGCAGTAATAACTTTCGTGTTTATCCTTTCGACACGATTTAACATGCGTCACTAGTTATTACTGGATGTTTGCCACGTCCATTGTGGTTGTTGCACCAGTTTTCCGTCTCTTTTTGTTTCATGGTACCGCGCCACATGGTAAGCTTCGCTGGTCCCACGAAATCCGGAGAGTTTTGGCACCAACGTCAGCATTCCGGTTCGGCCCTATTGCTGTCGTTCTTTGTCACTGACGAACCTACCAATTTGGCTTCTGGATATCATATCGGTTAACGGTAACCCGGTGCTGGACGTTATTGGTGTGGCATACCTGGATGATGATTCACACAACCGATGTCATTGGCAACGAATCTGGTTTACGCTGGGCCATCATTCTGTGGTTCCTGCATACCACGGATTCTGCCCGTCGGCATCCTACAGCATAACTAAATTCACCTATTTTGCACACATTAACGCGCGCGAATATCGTTTGTATGCCTTCACCTCTCTGACATTTTCCGAAAGCTTTCCACGCTTTCAAGCGGGGGCTGCTGTAGTGACCATGATCGTGCTGAGAAAACGAACATTTTCTAGACACCATTTTGGATTTATTTTCTCTACGATCTTTTCTGACGTTTGGTTCCGATTCCACCGTTTTGTTCGGTTGCGTACGTTTGACTGAACTGACCTTCCCGAGGTTTCGGTCCACCTTGCTTTTGAATCACTTTCACTTTCGGTTTCTCGCCGACTGTAGACGCATTCGGCTTGATTTCCGCTCCGCCGCAGCGTTCGTTTGCACTCGTGTATTTCTCGTATCGGTACTGTTTCGGCACCACGATACATAGAATACACTTTCGCATCTGTCCATCGACTCGAGTCTTCTCTGTTCATTCGATACAGGGGATTTCGCTGGTTAATCGCTGTGAGACGTTTATAACCAGCACTCGAATGTCTTCTACAATGCATTTGGTGAATTTCCTAAACATTTCGACAGATGCCACTGGAACCCCTTGGGCATGTTCACCATTCTTTTATCTTCATAACCCGTATCAGAAGCCATTGTTAGTGATTAGTCGGATCGCTTCTGAAGACTCATCGAGTCTTGTGCATTGAATTTTTGGACACATTCAGTTCACAAAGACTTACAGGTGCTAGTCTATTTATTATATATATGCATCATATTTCTAAGATTTGTGTTGGAATATCGAGAAGATAGAAAACCATCTTCACCGAAGACGTTTGTTGCACGGTTTTTCTCTCTTAGCGTTTGAACTATCAATTTCTACTTGGAAGATGCGGTTTATTTTCCCCCACAAAAATGAGTCAAATCGTTTTACGGTAAGCATAATAGTCTACGCTTCATAATTCAATTGGAAATAACCTCATGTCTTCGCCAACGTTCACGAGATAAATATGATTGGAAGCTGTGCCTATTCCGGTATGTTTAAAGTAACATCACTGCACCCAATTTTTTTTGGCGGGGAGGGGGAGGTGGATGTGCTGCAAGAAAAGTCAGTGAATGTTCCTTAACTTCTTTTACTGGACTGAAACCGATGTATTGGATTTTTGTATACTATACAATGTTCCCAGCATACCTCAGCGACCACGCTAGAATTAACAAGTTGAAACAACCTCGCTTCTGAATCACTTTCAATTTCGGTTTCTCGCCGACTGTAGACGCATTCGGTTTGATTTCCGCTCCACTGTAGCGTTCCTTTGCACTCGTGTATTTCTCGTATCGGTACTGTTTCGGCATCGCGATAAATAGGATAGAAACAAGACGCGTCTCACAGGTGACGACAGACGACGGATTTTCAGGATTGTCATCCGGTCAGTGGGTGACTCGCAGATAAACGAACCCCGAGTCTGAAGTAAGAGAACGCAAAGTGGTTTTCTACGTGCACTGTAGGACAAAGTTATCAAATAATGACGACAAAATACCTCAAATTGTGATCAAAGGGACCACAAAATCAAGACGGTTAGAACGCTTCAACACGCCCAGGCGGTAACGGACAACAAACGCACGAAATGACTATACAAGTGCACAGGAAAGGGCTCACAAAAGGAGTCGTTATTTATGGGAAGCGTTTGACCAGTCAGTGGTCCGAAGAGTAGTCGCTTGGGGGAACACTTACTAGTACCGTGAATGTCAAACGCGGTAGCATGGCTACGACGAAGTGATGTGAACAAACGGAAAGGCCAAAGATCAGTCATTCGCACAAAGAAAAGAGAGGTGCCCAGGCGGTGGGGCCGCTCGGGTAACCCAGACAGTCATGAGAAAATAACAATGGATCGGGTAAGAACCAACACGTGAATGGCGAGGAGGTGCGTAGACAACAACACTGATGGGGTCGTCCTGCCAGCCAATGAATCAGTGCACGGAAGGATGCACCAGGAAAGAAAGTTTGTGTAAGCGATAACATCTTTTCGGAACCAGAGATCATTGATGAGCGATGCGACCAAATAAGGCCAACAAATGGATCGAACACAGATACGGGTTAAAGAAACCAAGAAACCAAACATTAAGGCTATAAGGTGTGTGGCGTTACGGGAACAGAGGAACAACGTCAGACGCACGAAAATTAGAGGAATAAGCGCACGGGGAATAAACTAACTGGTTGTAAATGCAAGATAGCAATTTCTTCTGAATTACCTAGGGTCCCGATCGAATCAGTGTAAGGGTGGTTTATGATATAGCGAACTGGATTTACTTGTCCAACTTCGACAAGTCTTTACAATGGAAGTACAGTTAAAATTGTCCGGCTGTCACACTATAGATCGTTTCTCAAGCTGACATAAATGGGCGATGGGACTGCTCCGAATGATTGTGACTGAGGCCATTGATCAGCGTTTGACCTGATCGAAACTTGCGGTTGATTCGATCGAACCACAAATCAATTAACTACGCATTTTAACGGAAATATTCTTCATACACCAACCAGTTGTTTCTCAGGTCTGCGAACCGATAGTTTGTGGTATGGAAAACTTGTGATAAAAGACTACTTTCAGGCCTTAAATCAAATTAAATATGTTGTTGGAACTTAAGTATAGGATATCCAAAAGCTGCACACTACACGTTTCATCTTCGTTAGATTGACTTGATCTAATCTCGATCTTGTCTGCAGTGCCTCTAGTTTTCGGTTTGTCATGCAATAACGACAGAGCTCGAACGTAACGGATGGAACGAGATCAAAAATGTATCTGAAGTATGCCGAGGCTAACGGATGATGTACAGTGTGTTCTTCGGAAGTGGGTACACTCCGAAAGATTCGACTTTCTAATAGTGCTACTGATAACGCTAGAGGTAGTTAGGTTTTGATGATTTCTGGTCGCGAGAAGAATTACATTGCATTGTCCGCTTATGAAGATAGTGGACGACTCAAAACTTCGCGATTTATGAGTTCAAAAGTGCTATTTTTAACCTTATAGTGATCAGATAAAGTTACCTACGTAGATCTAGTAGACGGCACGTATATATATATATATATATATATATATATATATATATATATGCACTGATATTAAGTAGTATGTAAACGTGTGGACAAAATTTCCCCGGAAGCACTCGACCCGGTTTCGCGGTTGTTGCCGCTCATCAGGTATGCGTACCCGGTACTCCTCTGCCCACTCGTCTTCATACTTGTACACTCCATTTGCACACGCAGCCTCGTTGTTCGTTGGGTTAGAAGTGACCCAGACACGAATAACTATGAGAAATCACAGTTGTGATTCATTTGTGGGCTCTTCAATGAAGAGTATCCATTCACACTCCAGACGATTCAGATTAGATCCTAATGAATATATATATATATATATATATATATATATATATATATATATATATATATAAACGATAAGATTAACCAGGGATGCTTCCCACGAATGTCTGTGCTACAGTTAGTTTCGCACCTGGTCACTATCGTTTTGGCAGTATCACTGCATGTCATCTGGAATTCAATACCCAAAAGTAACCTTCATTCAGATATAAGGCATCTTTTGTTCCTTTTCACGATCCACAACTCAAATGGTGTACTCTGGCCAAAATCAAGCTGGACTAGGAAGCGGGCATGCTGGTTATCAGACTACCCTTATTCTCACAGCCCTGAAACTGATGACCGTTCCCTCAATGATCAGTTTTAACATTCGATCCCTAATCGGAACGATTCCGCTTCGAACCAACCATCTTTATTCTCGTGTCCGCACGAATATTTGTGTGGCCTGAATCCAAGAATCTTGGCTAAATGAAAGTAATGAAAACGAGCTCTTTCTCCCTGAATGTGTGAGTGTTAGGAAAACAACACTGGAGAGCGAACAATTGTTTTTGGTAATTCTTTATCTTGCTGTTACATATTTTATGGGTGACAATTGTAATCTACGTGAAATGTAAGAACAAGATTGGTAATTATTGAAGGAAATTATTCACTCTTCAATAGTGTGGTTCTTATGTAACCATAGAAAGTTTCAAACAAATTCGAGTGTATTTTTCAATACAGGAAACGATGCAGAAAAAGAACTGGCGTCGGTTTCGTAACAAATATCAACTCCAGAGTACCGGTAAGTCTGGGGTTTTCTTTGATTCTTTCTATACTTTTTTCGACCTCACGATTTTTTGATATCGTCCGGAATTCTTTTTCGAGGGGTGGTGATCATCAGTCTTTTTTCAGTTGCATGCTTGCGCATGAGTGCAGTAGAAGGGGTATATACCCCTTAACCACGAGGGCCCATTGCATTATTGGGAATTACTGGTAACCGAACCCTGAGGATTGGAGTGGCGAAGAACCACATAAGGTTCCAATAGATCAGGAGTGGTAAAAATCCGGACGACAGTGGGGATTACTGTCTACCACCAAAGTAACAGGTGATGGCGGGGTTTCAAACCTCGGACGTCCGAGGTGGTAAGGAAACGCTTTCAACCACTCGACCACCACCTGTCTGCGAGTAGCTGCCATACGCTCCCAGAGCGACAACAACCTGTTAGTTGTTACTTCCATTAATGTTTGTACTCCAATAATTTCTAGCTGTTTATGCTTTGTTGTCGGAGATTTTAATCATCTCAACCACGGGAAACTCTGTTGGAGACAGAATAATCAACAAGCATTCGGATTTTTTCCACTGACTAATGGAAGCTCTTGTTTCGTTACTACGGGACCCTAAAATAGTCACTTTCCAGAACGGAACAGTATAAGGCTACGAACAGGAACTTGCCACTCGTTATCATTGCCTATCTTAAAATATCTCTTCTGGTTTTGAGGTTTTATTTGGAATGCTCCTTACGGCCATTAGACGTAGTTGTACAAACACCGATTGCGATGTTCGACACATGTTATTTCATAGACACGACATTTTTGAATAAGGGCAGGATATTCTCTCCATTGCTAATGTCCTTGAAAAGACAAAAGAAAAATGCCGGTAATCTACACGAACATGTTTCCGTGAAACGGTTTACTCTGACCTTTAATTTGAATATAAGTCTTTGTTGGATTACGTGCGTTCTAATGAAATTATAACACAAGAACTTCTGTTGAGTTCAGCTTTGATTCACTTTCACTTTGTCTGCCACTCTCCGTGACAGTGGCATTTCTATTGTTTATGCGTCATCCACCTCTTTGATTTGTTATCTTATCCAGCTGAACCCTAACCAGCCGTTTCCCTGAAAACCCATGGAGCTTTTCGTTCTCTTCACTTATGGATCTTCCTGGAACATGCGGAACACATATTTGTGCTCCCTGTTTCAGTGCTCGCAGATTCTCTATTCCTTCTGTGCAAAACATGACCACGGATGATCACTAACGTTGGCGGGGTCTTAGAACTTCTACTATTGATAGTCTGGAGATAACTGTTTGAAAGCGACACAGTGATCCCCCCAGGACGGCAGAATGAAAATAGCATCATGCCAGGATGGGAGTAAATAGAATGTGTCCCATCTCCTGCCTCCTGCAAGCACTATGATAACGACCATTCGTTACGACTGGCACTTAATGAACTCGATGACCAAAGAGTGATAAACGTCTGTTGGTGGTTTTGGGACACTTAAACGAGCGCGTTTATTCATCTATGTCTATGTGTAATATGCAAAGATCAGTGAGCATCCACGGGGGCAGCTTGTGTTCCGTCTGCGAAGCACAAAGGAAAGAGAACTCCATGAGCCCAAGGGTCAGTAAGTCTATCAACAGGATCCTACACTTATATTAGTCGAGCACCAATAGGCCTGCCAACAGTCTGCTCTGCATATACGCCTGTCTCGATTTAAAGCGGTGACTACTTGATCATACACAGTAGTGATAACCTTGATCTATCGTAATTTACGTAGTGTGTAGATCACATGATAGGATAAACGACCACAATGTCTTTCAGATCTAGGGCCAATGCAACACTGTGGATTTTTCATGAGTGCCTGTGTGAGCATGGTGTAAGGCTGGGGTTCAGTAATGGTCACCTACTGTAACAGAAAACACGGTGCAGATCTGGATCGGAAAACGATATGCTGGTTCTCTTCAGAATTGGAGAACGATTACTCGGTATTCTTGATGATCCGCACAGCCTGGTGGCCTATTCCACCACTTACTGCATTCCAGCAAACAACCCTTCCTACTAGCGAGATTAGGGATATATCCATCACCTACCCCTGAAACCTAAGTAGAGCCAAAACGTTAACGTCTCAACCGAGAACTTGCCTCTCTCGATGGATCTTTCATAACTGTAGGTCCACGGTCCTCTTCCACTTACTGGTCATTCTATAGTCGTGTTAGTTTTTCTACCGGCACCCTGAAGGCAACTTTCCACCTCTAATGCACTGTGGACATTATTTTCGTGCCCGGCGGCAAATTAGACTCACTCCATCAACAGTCTCTATTCAAGCTCAAGGAGTGAACCACAAATCGCATGATCATACTGGTGCAAACTATTATTCAGATTCTTTGGACTTTGTGAACCACATATTTCGTCACGTTTCTTTTAGACTCCATGAGAAATGCCTCACAATGAGTCACGTGAAAAGTTAAAATATGCAAATGCCTCCATCATGTATGTTTTAGATGGCGAATTACTACTAACTGGTGAGTGAAAATAGATCAGTCAGTAAGTTAGCATGCACTGGAGTCATGGATTCCATTCTATCATAATTCAGGGCATTTTCACGGAACAAAAGTTGATTATGTAAACTTGTTAACGCTGAGGATGAAATGAGAGCAAATTCCGTTTGCACCCTTGGCGGCAACCCGTCTGGACCACTGACTTCACCACCGTTCATCTTCGTTAGCACCCTATATACTCAGAAGGAATATAGCACCTATGAACTCTTCTCTTAAGGTTAGTGTGAAGCTTATGGCCATTGACCTACGATAAATATCGCCCAAGCCCGCCAATTTGCTTCTCAGCCATCCAGTTTTCACGTGCACTTTTCTAGCCGACTTTGTGATTTACTTTGTGGCTTTTCCTTTACTTTGCCTACTAATAAGCCATCAAGTAGTGAGTTGCAAAATTCTTTCTCCACGTAGTGAGCCGTGGTTGGACGCCTACCGAGAAAGCGGCTATTCCCTGACTTTTACTTTCGTCGTAAAGATTTATCGAGCATTCCCGACGGACTTCTGTGCTTGAATTAGCCCTTTCAGCCATAATGGAAGGGCTCCAATCAAGGCATTTGGAAGATGACAAAGTTAATTCACTGGAGTGACTTACTTTCTGGTGGCCGGAGCTGGATGCTATCGTACTGTCAGCCAAAAATTACGAGCAGTACCCACAGAAGTTACGTTCAAAACCATCTAAATGACAGGTGTCATGTGAAGTATGGCCACGGGTACACGCAGACTATTTTAGACCATTCTTGGGTGAATTCTCTACCCTAGCTGTCATTGATGCCTTTTCCCGCTGGTCAGAGGTATACTTAACAAATTCACCCACGACAGACTCCGTTTAGACTGCGCTTAGAAAAACAGTCAACAGAGAAAAAGCCCCATTTTTACTAGTTGCTGATAACGGTGCACATTTCACTGCCAAACTCTTGGATGAGTGGTTGAAATGTCTTGGCTGTAAGTATGTGCACACTACTCCTCGTCAACCACAGTCCAATGGTATTGTAGATAGTATTGTGCGCGCTAAAAGTGCAGCTCGTTTTGTTAACCGTCATTCTTTTCTCAACTTCGATCGTGCACTTGATAGTTTTCTTATGCACTATCATAATCCTGCCCAAATCGTTACTGGTAAAAGTCCTCCGCTGGTATTTCATTGCCTTACTTTGAGAACCAATTTTGAGTGCAAATTGGATAATCATGTCAGTTATTTCAGAGGCAATTATCTAAGGCCGGCGAACAGGATTTTCATTTAGAGTAACGGGCACAGGTTGCTTACGACTCTGGATCTATATCCAGGCAGCACATTACCTAACGCGGTTGGACGAACTTTGGGCTAAAGTGAATCCTGAGTTTGTGCTTTGGAAGATTGCACAGAAGTCCGTGAAATTTCATGATGAAAATATAATGAGAAAAGTATCACGATATTTATCGCTATGTATCTGAGTTACAAAAACAACACACTTTGTTTCAATGAATGCCGTTGTGACCACACTGTGCCATGCTAGTTTCTTTATACCCTGGTAATGGGATGGGCTGTTTGGTTTTCCTATGGAGAAAGATGATGATTCATCATTCTTAGAGTTAGCCAATGTTCATTTTTACTGTTCCTTTTAACTCTAGTATACTGTTATCCCTCTGTATATATATAATTCCCTCTATATATTTAAGCATATACATGTATACGTGCATATATATGTCTCCTTGGGAATCCAGGTAGTCGTTTGGTAGTTATGTTTCTTTTGTACATTCATGCGATATTGAGTACTAATATCTGTGCAACCGTGGTCACTCACCTTCAGATTCTGGGAGTCAGAATACATGGCTATACGTAGAGACAAAGCGGAAGAGGCGTTGGAGTTGCAAGAAGGTCCTTAGTGCAGAGAAATGCCTCATTTATAGCAAGAACGCATTATGAGATCACAGGCCTTCGTGGTCTGAATCACAGTCAATAGGTATGCCAAGAAAAACCGAATGCTGTTAAGTATTTCTTCAATCCCAATTCATAACAGATAGTTACTCCTGGTTTTCATGCTGTTGAAGTGCAGGCACAAGAGTTTAACCAACAGCAGATTTGGGGTCCAAGGATCTTTCAAGTGGTGGTCTACTCACTATCAGCTCGTCGAGGTCGATCATCCGTGCAGTTTTAGTTTGTTCGTCTCCTTTAATCTTTGACAGGTGGTCGAGAAGAAAACAGCTTGGAAGGACCGTGTTTACCGAAATATACATGGAAGCTCTTTTTAAAGTCCTTGTCTGATGATTTTATAACCACCATGCTAACCACGAGGCAACGTTGTGACGTGTTTCGTGCTCTGAGCTATCATTTGCCAAGTACTCCGCGTTACCCAAAGACAATACCTCGTACACCACGGCTGTCAGATGCAACTATCGGTTTTTCCTATGAATCGCATACGGGAAAGCTCAGATCGTTCATCAGGAGACCTACAAGGCCAGCAGAATAACTATACCGGAGAACTGACGAAGTGAACAACATGCTTTCCGAAAGGAAGATAATGTTGCACCGGATGGTATTTCATTCCTGTTTGGGCCATATGCATTCGTCCTGCGTTCTGTATCTGTTTTTCACTCCGCTATGCAACCAGATTAAGTTATCATCCTCAACAAGAACCCCACAAAAATGATAATCATTTTGGCAATTTTTTCACACGGTTTGACACCAAATCATCAGTCCACGGATGGCGTACTATGTGACACACTCACTGCACCCATTCACACAATCACTTCTGAATGTTTATCGCTTTCCAATAACTCCTGTGACTCAGTTATTATAGTTTGACATGCGGTCACCCAAATTTGCATTTCTCAACTTTACTTTCCAAGATTATGTATTATCTTTTAGTGTGACAATAGACGACGACCATTGGACACGGAGTGGCATTAACGGGCTGCTGGTTTGGAAGTGCGCGATGAAAACAGTTCAAAAACACAGGCTCACTGTTGCCTTCAAGGGTAGGTCAATGAGATTCGTTTTCTCTGATTAAACTCCAGACGCCTTTCGTCCCATCCCAGAAGGAACCCGAAAATTATCAAAAAAATATCTTTGTCTCCGTCAGTGTTGGAACTAGCAGAGCGCGTTGTTCCGCGTCGTCCTCAGACCACCAATCGGTTACGATCTGCGAACGAATCAAAGCGATCTACCCGTCGAGGATTCAAGAAAGTCAGTTAGGTGCGCTTTTCTTCTCTACACATATCGATCTTCGACAATATACCACGCTTTATTCTTCCCAGAAAACTAGAATATTTTGGCAGCCCCGCTTACTTTCTAAACTGGTGGAAAGACTACTTCTCTGGAAGAACACAATGCACCAAAGTAGACAGAAAAGTCTCCGAATATCTTATCAGTCTGCTATATATATATATATATATATATATATATATATATATATATATATATATATATATATATATATATAAAGAGAGAGAGAGGGCTTGCCCTGGATGTGACCTTGACCTTAAGAGGGCGCTAATTGTAGAAGTTTGACCTTCTGAGCTCTGTGCGCAAACTTCTAAATTTAGTAACTTGACTTTTGACCTTCTTTGACTCCGGCTGTGTTTGGAAACTTGACTTCTGGGAGGTTTAGCTGTTTGGTTTTAGTTCTTCCTCTCTTTTGCGCGCATTTTGAGTTTTTTTTGTCTTAGGCGTTTTCTTTTTTTGTATTTTTTGGTTTCTGTCCAATGCGTGCAAGAGAAGAATTAGGTTTTATGATTATGGGTCTTTTGTATCAAGGTCCAGTAACTTTCCACTTGGGTTAGTTGGATTTCTTGCGCATCCAAAGATGGTAAATCCGATCCAGTTCAATGTGCTTAGTGATTGAATTCGTTGAAGAAGGCTTCCAAGAACTCTCTTGCATGTCTCGTCGTTGCTTGGTCTAGAATGTGAACTTCATCCAAAATAAACATGCGTCCTTCTTGACCCTGGTGAGCGGATACTAGGGACAACGGATCATGTTTCTTTGTAGCTAGTTTGTGTTCATGCAGTCGTGTTGCAATCTTTCTCCCAGTTTGACCGACGTAATATATGTCACAGCCCTTGCAGTACACCTAATATACAACGTCTCCTCTTTCTTCGGTTTTCAGTTGCTCTTTCGGTCTTGATGTGATTCTTCTTAGGGTTTTGGTTGGCTTGTGAGCAACTGTAATGCCCTGTGGTTAGAGGAGCCCTGTGTTCAAATCGAATACGCTTTTGATGTACGGCAGTGCCATCCTTCTGTCAGATTGTGCTCTTTAACCGGTTTCGGTCTTGGTTTTGAATATGGTCCTTTGCATAGAGTTTATTGGGTATCCGTTTTGTTGAAATATCGTGAAACGATAGTTTTCTTCTGGTGTTTATAGTTCCGCTTTGCTGCAACCTGTTTAAGCTCTGTTAAACAGAGTTCTTATTCAAGACTTCTTGTGGTTGTTTGGATGATTGTTGTGGAAGCTCAATATTTGGTCCGTATGTATTTGTTTTCGATAAACAGGTGTTTTCAGTTGGCCGCTGCTAGTTTGTCTCACCAATACGTTCAAAAATGCTAGTTGGTTGTCCTTTTCCATTTACTTAGTGAATTTTACGTCCTCAAAGATGTTGCTGATTGTGGTGTGTGCCTTTCTAATATCTGAGCGCTTGATAATGACAAATGTGTCATCCACATATCTGATCCAAAGTTTCGGTTTAATCATTGGTAATGTGGTGGTTCCAGGGGCTTGCATTACAGCTTCTGTAAGAGATCCGAATATGGGCGATTCCATTGGTGTTCCTTTTATTTGTTCGCAGATTTCTCCATCAACTTTGAAGCAAGTATATAGGCACAGATCCAGCAGTTCACAAATTGTTTGTGCTTCTAGCGGATTACCTGGGTGGTATTGTTGAAGAAGTTCCTTTATTATGTTCTTGGTTAGATTCGAGTCACTGGAGGTGATGAGTGTTGTGACTTCGAACAAAAGCTTGGTTTCATCTTCTTCCTTCTTGATATCCTTCAGTTTACCCAGGAACTGTTGGGTATTAGTTATGGAGTGGTTTGATCCATGTATCAGTGGTTTCACGCTTTCCCATAACTCTTTGGCCACATTGATTGTCGGGGTTTTGGGTTCAGAGAGAATTGGTCTCAGTGGGATGTCTTCCCTGTGTACCTTCGGCAATCCGTAGAATTGGGCTATGTTTGACGCTTCAGCCTTCGTTCTCCAACGTCCCTCCTTCGTTATCCTTAGCATATCTTGTAACTTCTTCAAGGTTGAATTGATTTTCTTTTACAGTTTTATGGTTAGATCCGTATCAACGAGGTGGTAGGTGGCAGTGTCGTTCGATGGTTTCTTCGCCTTTTTGATATAATCTGTTTTGTCCGTGGCGATCGTCATTCTTCCTTTGTCACTTGGAAGGATGACGATGTTTTTGTCGTTTTTCAGCTTTTTTAGTGCCTTTTGTTCCGTTTTCGGGAGAGCGTTGAATGGTCATATGTGAGGAATGGCAGGAATTAAAATTTGCCTCTACTCGCTTTTAGTCTCTTCTGGTAAAGCGGGTGACTCTAATGCGTGTTCCTGTTCGACTATATATTTCTTTGGGGCAGCGTTTCTCAGGTTGAAGTTCAACCCCGTCTGAGGATATCTTGTTCTTTGCCCGACAGTGTTCGAGATGACAGATTTCCGACCCGTGTCTTCCTCCCAGCTTATTCCGTGTCCTTTGTGAGTTTGTCTATTTTTCTGAATAAGGATGGTCTTTTTCTCTTCAGACAATTATTCATTCCTCGGTTGAGAGCACTTTCAATTTGTGTAATAGTTTCCTCATCGAATGTTTGCTCCAATAAGTATTTTTCTTCCGCTGCTAAGCTCCTGTATCTATTCAGACGACTGTGGGCGTCTGTGATTAGCCTCCGCTCCGTACGTCTACCATTTTGTCTTGCTATTACCCATGCCTGTGGATGAATAATTGGTGGTCTGTGTTCTATACTATGCGGTAGGATGTTTCGTCTCAAAAATTTATGAGGAAAGGGCAGTTGCTCGCGGGTGGGGGCGTGTCTGCCGGCAAGTATCTCCTAGCGTTCGGCAGATCTGAGCATATCACGGCCAAACAACACCGGTGTTCAGAATCATTGGGAACATCTTTGGCCCAAAGTTGGGCTAAAATGACTCGTACCATGTGACCTGAAAGATTGCACAGTAGTTTGTGGGGTTTCACAAGAGATATAATAATAAGAGCATCACAGGATTTGATGATTTATATCCGCGCCACAGAAGCAGCACGTTTTGTTTTACTAAATGACCTGGTGACCATGTGGTACCATGCCGGTGTCCTCTGTTCTCCGCCGATAGGACGTGTTGTTCGGCTTTTCCATGGCTAAAAATGATTTACCACTCACAGAAATGACCAATGCGTATTTTTACAGTTTGTTTTAACTCTAGTATATTGTTATCTCTCGATATATAATTCCAGCTATATAAGTGCATATACGTGTATACATATATGCGTATCCCTGGAAATTGAGGCAGTTGTTTTATAGTGTAGTTTTTCCGAAATTTATGCGATACTGAGTACTAATCGCTGTGCCACGGTAGTCATTCACCTTCAGGTTCTGGGAATCAGAACACATTGTTACGCCTAAAAAGACAAAACAGAAGGGTTGCTAGAGGCGTGAAAGGTCTTCAGTGTGGAAAACGCCTCATTTAAGGCAAGACCAGATTACGAGAGCACAGGATTTCTGGTCTAAATTGCAGCTAATAGATATGCTATGAAAAACCGAATGTTGTCAAATATTCACTCAATCTTTATGCCTAATGAATACGGTTACTCCCGGTGTTCCTGCTGCTAAAGTAGAGCCGCAAGAGTTGGGTCAGCAGCGTAACAGGTGTAGAGATATTTTAACTGGGGTTTACCCACTATCTGCACAACGGAGTAGATTGTCCACAGAGTTTAGTGTATTTGTGAGCTTTTATATTACTTTCAAGCCAGTCTAGAGATAGAGCTAGGAAGAATTGCGTACCGACGTCAACGTGGATGCTTCGTTTCGGTCCTTGTCAGATGCTTTTATAACCTCCATGTTAACCATGAGACAACATCGCGACGTGCTGCGCGCTCTGAGCTACCATTTGTCAGATATTTTGATTCGCCTAAGGACAATGTCTCATATACCACGGTTGTGAGATGCAGCTATAGGTTTCCTTCACGAATCATTTTTGTGAAAGCTTGGGTCGTAAATCACTAGATCCGAAAGAACAGCGAAGCGACTATACTGAAGTATTCACGAAGTCAGCGAAGTGTTCCGAAATGAAGTTAACGTTTCTCCGGATGATAATTTCCTTCCCGTTTGTAATAACCGTATTTATCCTGCCTTCTGTGTATTTCTAATTCACTATGCAATCAGATATACGCATCACCCTCTACAAACGCCCCTTTGAAATTGCAAATTGACTGATGATGTATCTCCTCACTGTTTGATAGTTCTGGACAATTCCTTCACACGGTCATCCATCAAATCGTACGTCCGTGGATGGCATACTATTAGAACCAATCAATGCACTAACTCACACACCCAAGTGTAAATGTTCATCCCTTTCTAATAATCCTCATGACTCCGTTTCCCAAGTTTTGTATACGGTTGCCTAAATTTGCATTTCTCAACTTTGCTTTTCTAGATCACGCATTTGTCTTTTATTGTGACAACAGACGATGACCATTGGACACGGAGTGGCATCAACGGACTGTTGGTTTGGAGGTGTGTAATGAAAAGCCGTTCAAAAACACAGGCTCATTGTTGTCGTCAAGGCTATATTAACTAAATTCAAATTCATTTTTGTCGACTCAAATTCGGACACTCTTCGTCAGAACGTTATTCAGTCCCACATGAGTGTAAAGCCCGTTATCCAAATTCGTGATAAGACACTCCCTTGTTGTACCCAATAACGTTCTTGGATCCCGACAAAGATTCGGTATATGTTCACTAATTGCTCTCAAGATTCCTCTTTGTTGACCCAAAACAGTCCAAAACGAACAAAAGTCTTTCCCAAGGAGTTCAGAAGTGAACTTCCATTATCAGCAGACTGTGGTGTACGTCTCAAACAGTGCAAAGGAATAACTATAAACGGAAGATAGTGCGCTAGAAACGAAACAAGGACTTGTTATTCGTGGCTGTCTTGAAGGTGACAGCTTCTTTAGTGGGAGCCTCAACTGTTGCTAAAAAATGAGTCAATATTGGCATTCAAACGACTAAATTACTCATAACTGCTGACTGCGTTAAAGAAGCCGTCGGAAGTGTCCTCTTGCAAGCATGCCTCACGCTGTTGGCCGAACGGCACATTCCTTGGAATCATAGTGCCGCATTCAGCGATCGCATTCATAAGCGAAGTCCCTAGCATGAAAGTAACAAGACTAACGATTACTCTCACCTGGCAAATCCAACTTGGGGCAACGCACGCGGTGCTCCCACAGCGTGGCCTCTCCACAAAAAGCACACTTCACAGAGCTGAGTCCTTTCTTCTTCATACGATATGTCTTCCACCTATTTATTTCAACCATTGCAACTGAATAATATAAAGCAGTTTCCAAAAATGTATCCAACGACTCACAATCAAGGCTGGAGAACGGTGGGAAAACAGAATGACCCTAACCCATGCTTCATGTGCCCTATGACACATGCTGAAATCGTCCGGCACGGTACTGGCAGCGTTTCCGGAAGATCACCGGCATATTACCGGAAAATCACCGGAACTCTACCGGTACTTCACCGGAGCCGGTCCGGTTCCAGTCCGGATCCGGTGTGTTATTAGGGTCGTTCCACTCCAGGGTTCGCGGGTGAATCGGTGTCTGTCGCTGAAGAAAAGAACGTTGGTTCATCAAAGCTAGAAATCAAGGCGATGCAAGACGCGAAGGCAGGTAAGTAAATTGTCATTTCCTTCGAAATAAATCTCAAGCTGCTTTTTCTTTTAGAATTGTATTATTCGTTTGGGTATAATCAGAACCTCTTGAAGCACTCAAGATTGGTGAAAATTTATCATTAGTCACAACTCTGCATGTTCCACCGATTTAGTTCACAGTTTATTTGATATCTTCCTATTTCATTGGTTATAGTTGTTTAGATACGCAAACGAGCAGAAATTATCACGTTTTTTTTAAAGCACTTTTCAGTCAAGCCGTTTCTGAAAAATGCATGCAAAAATATTTTGTTGCCAAATTTTCCCCCGAGTGTGACTGTCTCAACTTCCTACCTTTTGGTATTTTAGATCCGGTGACCACGTAACACAAGATTGATGAACGTTGTAATCGACAGAACAACCAAAATCGATGCTGTTATAGAAGACGTTCGAGAGCGGCTGGCGAACGTGTCTCCTATCGGGTCTAGCAGCGAAATACCAACGGTATCCCCTCTATCGGACGAATAGAAAAGACGCAAGTCGGTTTACAGATGCAAGGTGTATTCTATATATCGTGGCACCGAAAAAGTACCGATACGAGAGATACACCGAACGGAAAACGGAACGAAACGCGACGGCTGTGCAGAAAGCGAACCGCGAGCGTGTACAATCGGCGAACGACCGAAAGTGAAAGTGATTCAAAACGAGGTCGACGGAAACCTCGGAAAAGTCAGTCCAGTAAAACGTACGCAACCGGAGAACACTGAGGTCAATGTCAAACGTCAGAAAAGATCGTGGAGAAAATAGATCCAAAATGGTGTCCAGAAAATAGTCATTTTCTCAAAACGATCGAGGTCACTACATTCTAATTCAGGATCGATCTGACCCCCTACCCTCACCCCAAATTTATGTTTTCCATTAACGTTTTGCGCCACACATGCTCATTCGCTGAACCACACAGCTGACACTGACCTTAAATTACCGCTGACTAGTGCGTGCATTGATTTGTTCTGTGACCCTTGACCCACATTTCCCGTAGACATTTCGTTGACTTGACGGCTTGAACCCCAAGCGATGCTGAATCTGTTCGCATTTGGCTGACTGATTCGCGGAGTGGTTACCGTTGAGATTTGTACAGTTTTTGTGTCATATTTATGATTACTTTATAAAGAACCGTATTGAAAACCGTAATAGGACGCTTCGATTTCTTTGGATTGTGTTACACGTATCTCAGCGACTGCTAGGAGTCCGTTACAAAAGTTTTCCAAAACAATTCAGTGAAGAGGTGTTTGAGTTGCAAATTTGTACGAGTTTCCACCATACCACTTTTTTTTAATAAGCTGCTTGATTTTCACATACGAAGTCTTTACTTCATGATAAATTAGTAAATTCGATCGAAAAGGTTGATAGTGGACAAATAGACTGAGAAAATTGCTGTTAAGATGGCTTACCAAAGGAATAGGTACCCGCTCACAGATGTTTTAGCTATGTTGTTGTGCTGCTTTGGCGTCTATCACATTTTATGTAGTTTAGGCACAGATGAAACTTCCGAAATGCTCAGAAATTCCGAAGAAACGAAAGCAAACGTCATAAAGCTTAAATAACTTACAGATATACCATCCTGTCGGTCAACTCATTTGTCTGCCGTTATATATTTCCTAAAAACAATTATTTACTTTGAAATTCCTAAAGGCATCGTCATATTTCAGTAGATTTTGGTGTAGCTGATCTTCGAGGGCGGCGGAATTATCGCTCTCACTTAAAAACGCGAATGCTAGCCTAGAGCTTAGGGGTTCCATTCTTTAAATAGTATTGCTTTGTTGGGTCTGCTTTCGGAGAGATAGCCACTTCCCAGAAGCTCATCTTTAGGCTTTGGGTCCCAGACTTGATTCAACCAGTTTTACTTCGCAACTGGAGCTATCAAATTCTATTGGTAAATGGACAGTCATGCATTCAGACAGAGTTGCACCTTCAGGTACTCAACTGCATCCAGGGCGGGTAGTTCCATTTCGGGAGGCATACATGACACGGAGGACTCATACCAGCCATGCATTATTGTACATAGCTTTAGTCAGCCAAAAGCTGACCAGCTATTTCGGCGGGGTAAGAACTCAGATAAGCATTAGTCCTAGCTACAGACTAGTTTACTGAAGTCTGCTTTCTTACTTCTATCTGGTGCCATCCTGGTCTGATCCACTGCCGTTTCTTTAGGATTCTCCTCAGTTAAGTCAGGACCTGCTCCCGTATAGAGTGTATAGCCCCTGGTCCTCGGTTTGTGACACGATAGCGAATATACTCGATAGCGCACACAGCAGAACTCAAAACGTTGGAGCGGGACAACGTGTGTATTGGAGGAGCGCAACGGCTTGCGGACGACGTACGCAGGTGGAGAAAGTGGCATCACCAAAAACGGTAATTGTTCAAATAAACAAGTTTGTTAGTCTTTGTCATCGTGTGTTGTATCGGTAGCACTACATTTCTTTCCAATGATTCTGGAAAGATGACGCACCTCAGCCCATTGGTTTTGGTCGTTTAAGAAACCCGCCCTCAGTTCAGTTTGACTTCAAATATCAATAAGGTATAAGCAAATCCAATAAATTCTACTTTCTTCGCTTTTTAATTCGTAGGACAGTTACCGTTTCCGTGGAAATTTCTCTTGCAACCAAATTCTTGAGCTCATTTTAGATTTTATCCCTTAAAGCTTCTCTGTTCCCGCGCATATGCTTGCCGATATTTTGACGGTAGCCGTATAGTCGTGATTTTATATATCTACTTTGACACTCCTTTTCAAGTACTTATAAATCCCAATTGGCCGTTCTGGTTCCGGTGCTGCCTAAAACTTTTTCTGTCGATCGCTCAGTGAAAGCGCTGCCGTTCATACTAGATTAACCTTCTCCGTGGCTTACCATTTTAGACCAAAAGATTTCCACTTCCAAAGTTACATAACAGCAGCAGAAGTATGCAGAACTTGCTGCTGAAATTATTTTAGGAAACCTAAAAGTTGCAGCTGACTTGGAGTGCGTGGTATTCAGTGCTCACCAGTGGAAAAAAGCTTTTAGGTGTTTCGGTCCTTCCAGACAGAGCCAGGAATAAGAGTCTTCTGCTTTCAAACCAACTCACTTTGTTGATACCAAATAGATAGTCAACACGAGATACGTAGGAGAATTAGCCATATCCTTGCCAGCGAACTCACTGGTTCAGTTGTCATTGACGGATACCTCGCCTGGCTGGCTGATTTGGTTGCACTTCGTTTGGCTGAGTCGGATCCGGCAGGTTCAGACTACAGTTTGTCCCTAATTTGGCTGCCATTCGGCTTCGCTGGTCCCAACTTGTTCTCGATTCTGGGCGAGCGATGAGGCACCTTCTGCCTACCGGATCATCGATTTCTCTCACGGAGTCCAACCTTGTCCCTGATTCATAGAAGGTGAGGGCGTACCATCTGACAGCCGAACCAGGACTTCCTTGTTCGTGTCTGCAACTATCCTCACAGCCTATCTCACACAGGGCTAACCGCATATGATTCGTAGAGTGGGGCAAAGCAGAAGGTGGCAGACAGGCATGGCACGCAGGAGTGCAAGTCCAACGGGACAGGAATGACTCACGTGTGGGTGTGAATGACAAACAGGCTGGTCATAACAGAGGGTAAACTCACTTTTTACGATGGCCCCCGCCAGGGAAATGAGTGAAAAATACCGTAGAGTGCCAAACGCGAGCACTCTCACTGGGCCCGGGTACGAAGACCGCACGGAAGCTTGTGCCAAGGAAGGGTGGGGGAGAAACGCTAGTGGTTGCGGTGTGCAAAAAACCTACATCGAAGAATTATTAAGGGGTTGGTTGTTTGGTCACGAAGCGGACCCCTTCTCCAACCGAAGCTCAGGCGAGCCATATGGTGTGCTGCTTCAGAACATCCTGGTAAGCTCCGGCCCCTCTGGTGCCATCCTTCTTCGTCAGTCTCTGTGGGGCATTTCCTTGAGTGATCAAAAGCCCCCACAATTTCTGCGCCGAATGCAGCTACTTGCCCAGGGAATCCTTATTAGTGAGATGGAGATGACAAATTTATGGATGAAGGAGGTACTTGTGCCAGCGAAGTGCTCCTGGGGACCTTTTTAGAGAAGTTTTCATTGTGCGAGCTAGCTTTGGCGGTGAAACATTTCACGGAAACCCACACCCCAGAAATTATCCAATGCTTTCGCCCATCTAGTCACCAGGGGAGTGGTTTTGACAAACTTAGCCGCACAACTCGGCGCGCTTCTTGTGAGTGAGGGTGCTGTTTAGTCGCCACGAACCCAACTTCAACGCAGCTCTATTGGGCGTATTTCTACCCCGTCAAAGTGAACCGATGTCAACATCGGTGTAACTTAATGTACAATTGAAAGTTCCTAAATCCCCCATTTTCAGCGTCATTGTTTTCAATGGCCGACCCGGAGCTATTACCGACACCGTCCATCGCCTCTACTCTGTCCGTGTTTTGATACTGACTACCTCTTCTATCAATAAAAATATCTTTTATACCTGGTTTTTCGTCAGTTTGCCCGAAAGCAAAATGGAGTGCTTTACTTCGGTTCGTTTTATTATGGCTCTGCTTCTTTTGATGACTCCCGGAGTGACCGCTTTTGTCTTTGGGTGCCATTAAATCGCTTTTGACTAATACGCTAGGCAGTTTGAATTTGTACTACCTGATTAAGCGAGCAAAATGTTTCTTGTTCAAAGAGATTGTATCGACGGGTATTTATGCGATTATTGTGGGCTTAGCTAGGTAAAAAGTCTGTTATTGACAGATTTCCTGTCACTTTTGTTTTTGGGACCTTGGCTAGAAAGTAACTAAAGCTCGCCTTTTCGGGTACGATTCACATTCGCATTTTGTGACCAGCGAAAAGTAGTACCAAATTTTCCCGTAAATGAGTTTGCTTTGGACCTTGTGATCCGTGGGACTACTTATTACTCAGCACCTGTCGTTGTTAGCCAGAATTAAATCAAGATCCTCGCACTCAAGTTTGGTTGCTACAACTGGTGTAACAGCTAGTTCCAAAAATTTCTCTAGGAACACTAACATACTTTTGGTTGGTGAAACTACTGGATTGTGAACATCTTTTTGTCTTTTCTCATTCTTGCTTTGGTGAACGAGCCCTCGTTTATTCGCATTTAACGAGCATTTTTTACAAGGCTTGTTTCGGGTTGGTGTAACTCAAGTGCCTGTTTTTCCATGCCTTAAAGTTGGCTCCCATTTTCGAATCTCCGCGACTGCATATTTTGTTTTTGTGCGCTTGCAAAGTTGTTAATTACGTCTCCCACTTTCCCCTTTGCTTGCTTGCATTTGTGGTGACCCGGGGTGGCAGTAAGCAAACAGAAATCCTCTCGGCTAGCGACCAATATGAAAACCCAAAGTGTGCAAAGAATAATCGAAGGTGAGGATCTTACGTGTGGTGTAGGACCTGGTGGCTAATCTGATGTGGAGACCAAACAGAGACCCTGCATAGCATTTTTGCGGACCAAACGGGCTGGACGCTATTTGCCTAAACTACCGGAAACCCTTGAATGTGGGGCTCATGCAAGCAGACTCAATGGCTGAATTGAACAGAATCTTCACGTCATTTCATCAGCCCATCTTTATTCAGGCTGAAGTACTTGGGGAGGAAGCCTTGAATCCGAGGCCCTTGAAATTAGTGCCAAACGATACCGCCCTTCCCAAATTGGCTGTCCGGTCGGGAATGGAGACGGAGACCTATGTGAAGCTTTTTAGTGCATCAATTTTAGTGTAGTGTATAGAAGGAGCAGCAGAAGAGAATAGTGAAATCCCATTTTAATCTAACCTCAAATAAAGTACAAAATCGAAGGCAGACCCAAGAATAAGGTAGCAACAGAATCGCGAAACAAAGGTTGCGAACGACTTGTCAAAACCTAGGGCCCCAGTAAATTTGCCCACTTCATATTCCCGTATCGTAAAAGCTATAAATCACTCTTGTTTTCATTTAGGGATTCGTGTGAATTGGTTACACATTGCAAGAACGTGCTTTACACGCATTGTATGACATTGTTTGACGAGTTTCGGCCCTCCCCAATCATACAGTTCATGGATCAGTACCTGTGTGTACTTGAGTTTAGTCACTTATTACGTGCCCACGTAGGCATTTTTATGAGACGGGTTAAAGGTACATTTCAGTGCCATTTACCATGCCATGTGATCCCATTTAGTGAGATTCGGTCATCACTGCGTGTCAAAACGAACTCGTGAGTCACACAGGCCCAAACGGATTACGGCAAAATCGCGAGCTGAACGCGAACAAATGAAGATTGGCGCACAAAATATGGGTGGTACAAAACACACGAAGAATGTGTATAACCGAGAGTTTTCACGAATCCAGGCACATGAAGCTCTCGGTGGAGGATTTTCCAAGTCAACCTGTTAAAATGTGGGGATATATCACGCGTACGGGGCGGGCCTACCATGAAAATTGATATCCACGACTGCGTTTAGGTGAGCAATATGCCCTCGGTGAATTTTTTGTGTGCGGAAGTAGGTTAGCGCTGACTGGAGTGTACTTTGAACGAGTGAAAGTTGATTGGTCCAAATAGTTTTCTTCGAATTGAAAGTGAATGGGACAGAATCACCACATCCGTCTTCCCTTTATCCCGGGGTCATGAAGCCAAAAGCTTGCAACTCCAACGCGGGGTTGAGGCGAAGTAATCTACACGAATAAACTGGCTCGTCAACCTGTGGGTTTTTGTTATATAGCAAGACACACACTTGACACAGAAGGCCTCACCTCACCTGGACTAGATAACAAATTAATTGGCAGTAAGATGCCACAAACAATCAGAGCACGACACCAAATGAACGAGCAGCACGGAAAACACAGGGCACGGGGCTATGTAGACCCACGACACAGAACTCCAGACCTAAGCCGAGTAGGCATACGAGACACTGAACACAATAAGGGAAGATGAGTGATGCCTGCGCTCTCGAGTGAATAATAACCCTACCGATCGCTTGAGTCATATCTCTTAAACCCTCAGTAGCACAACGAAAATGGCCCTCGGATGGCCCACAACTCGAAAGCAGGGCGCAAACTTCAGTGACGATGACCCACTCGTTAGCTAGGGTGAGAAGCCGGACACAATGGGGTACCACGCGTTTATTGATGACGACCAACTCAAGCCAAACTGGAGCGTCAACCCTACCGTTTATGTAGTCTGTACGTGCGACCTTGTAAAATTCATACATGAGTCAGTCAGAGAAGTCATGTGGGTAGCACTAAAAACGATTGGAGGTTGTCATGCAAAAGTCCAGCTGCAGGGAAAAAAATTATTTTTCGCAAAATGGGAGATGCGAATTGTTCAAAAACTAACCTGTTTTACGAAACGGTAGTGACAGGGTTGACACCTGTAGGATCAAATGAGTATGAAAAGTACCTTTTCCGAATGGGAAGTCGTCCAACCAGTTTGCTTCCGCTTCGTCTTGTACCCCTCCGACCGGCTATTTTGTAGCATATTCACCAGTATGCCCTCTATGAACTTTACCATCTCGTAAATCCGCAATCCGCCATACGCTGGATCTAATCTGTCACGTAATATTACTTGCATATGGTCGGGGCCGGTTTGTAGGAGAATAAAAAAATCTATTTGACACGGTTCGTTCAAAAAACCTCGCTTTTACATTTCGCCTATGGAATCACTAAGGGTTTGACGAAGCCAAGCTTCCAGGGTTTTAAAGGGTTTTCTGGGAAGATATTTGAACACCATTGGCGCGGTGGTGCATACCTCTTTGGTCTTTCGGTCAGCGTTGATTTTCCGCCCGTAGTGACTTCTCGTGACTGGGCCATTCTTCCCGTTTGCTTATAGACCCTCGTAAGCTGGCGCAAGCTTTGCTTGACATGACGAGTTCTCAGTGAGCGAGGCTGGCAGTAGATCAAGTTGTTAAATAGCCTTCAAAACGATAATGGACGGGTTGTTGCGCTAAATTTAAAACTTCAGAGTTACGAACTCGCTATCATCCATTTTGGTGTGTAAACCACATTCACCGCGATGATCGAGCTCATGACCGGTAACTTCACGTACTGATATTGCTGTTTTCTCGTTTGGGAAGCCTGAAAACAGCCCAACCAAAATTCACTCGGGAACTACCGATTCTGCACATCCCGTATCCACTGCGAAATTGTCAAGCGAAAGATGTGAATGAAAGCTAACTTATGAATGAGTTGAAGGTCATCATGACGCCGAAGGAGTGATAAGACGGGCAAGAAAGGATCATCTGGTTTAATCTGTCTGGTTACACAACTTTCCGGGACATACGGTTTTGGTATGAATCTGTTAGCCGTGTAACAGTCAGCCGAAGGCTAAAAGACGGAATTCGGTCACGTAAAGATTTACTTAAAAAATGTGGCCCACTGTTGTTGACGCAAAATACAAATATAAACACAATGCGAATCAGTCTTCTTGGATCTTTGCACTTCTTCCAGACTGGCGGTTTCTCCACCTTCTTCCAGTTTCCCGTTTGCTTGTACAAGGCTGATATGATCAACTGGAACGGAGGAGAAAATCCATTACTTCAATTCGCCATAATCGTGCGACCTTCCCGAAGTTTCAATTACACAGCTCTCACTTCCAGAAGGCACTGTTCCCGGGGCCACAGCTCTTCCCCATTCTGTTGGCACCTCTGGCTTCGATTGAATGGTCGGCACTGCATCTTGGTCTTCGGGAAGCGAAATCCCACTGGTTGGATTGATTTCTTGAGCTACTTGCTCGAATGGCTTACGCTCATTGAAATGAACAACGAGTGATGGGTTAGCACTACTCGGCGATGCGTTTCGGGTGACGCACGTTGCATCTGACACGACCCTTTCAACACAAAAGGGCCCCTCCAAACATCCTGGAAGTTTAGCCGGGGCCCCCCTGGTGGGTACTGACCTATGGAGCTGCACGAAATCTCCAGCTTGTAATGGAGCCCCAAACACATTCCTTTCATAATACTCCCTTTGTTTTGATTGTGAAATGTGGGTAGTCGCAAATGTGATGGGTACCGGATCCCCCTTCCCGTTCAAAGAAGACTTGGGGTCTGGTTTGTTGAAGCGTGCACCAAACCGCGACACGCTAGCAGGCAGAAATGTATTTTTGTGTCCTAATCTGTACGGAGCTCAACGAAGGCTTTGAAGAGGTTGATGAGAGTCCGATTATTGCGCCCAACTAAACCATTCCCCCGCGGGTGGTAGGAGGTAGTGCGTGTTTTGTCAATACCAAGAGACTTAGAAAGCTCCTGTATGAGACAGCTTTTGAAATTCCTATCCTTATCAGGGTGAAGTTGACCCAGTGCGCCCCACTGACGAATTCAGTGCTTAAGGATCGCATCTGAAACGGTTGTGGCTTCTCCGAAGCTCTGAGGTATGGCTTCGCACCATTTTGTAAAGTAGTCGACAAGAACCAGTAAGTATTTATTCTCATGATGCATAAGTGGTTGGGGTCCGATTGAATCCCTACCAACTTTTTCATTGGGCGACTCCACTACTATGGGTTGTAATGGAGCACATGGTGCATTTATGGGACTCCCAAAGCTGCCACAACCTTTGCACTTTCTACAGAAATCCAATCTTCTTTGCTAGAGCCACCAGAACCGAGTCCTTGCCGCGTGCTCTAGTTTTTTGGGGCCAGCTTGGCCTTGCTCAGTGTATTATGTCGTAAGAACCTTTTGTACCGTGAACCGAGGGAAAATGACATTGATTGGATAATTGGGACCAAAGTGGAAGGCTAAAACGTTATTCACAATGCTCGAATTATCCCAGAGGCTCCAGAGTCGCTTGGTCCTTAAACCACACCCCGCCATCTCTCGCCGATTAGCCTTCTCATTTACTGCCTTCAAATTTGCGTAGATGAGGCCTGCGTCGCTTTTGCTGGACTGGATTGAACCGTACTGCTCCCCGGTGTCTTCCTGTAGACTGATCTGTGCCACATAAATGACGGTGCAGGAAGGACAATCTCCGTGGTTTCGCATCGGCCTCCTCGATCAAGCGTCCGCATTCGAATGTCAGCTACCGGCATGGTGTTCATTCACGTAATCTAACTCTTGCAATTTCTCCAGCCACCGGGTTGTCTGCTCCTGGGGGTCTTTAAAGTTTTGAAACCACAGGAGGGCCTGGTGTTCTGTGCGAATTCGAAATCGTCGGCCGATTAGGTACTGTCCAAACATTTTCCAAAGGTGACACACAATGCCAATCAGTCCTCTTGGATCGTTGCACCTTCTTCCAGACTGGCGGTTTCTCCACCTTCTTCCAGTTTCCCGTTTGCCTGTGCAAGGCTGATGCCACCAGCTGAAACGGAAGGAAAAATCCATTACTTCAATATGCCATAATCGTGCGACCATCCCGGAGTTTTCATTACAGCCGCAGGAGTGAGATTTTGCACTGAGTAATCGACAGATAGCATGCGAATGACGTTCGCCACACGACAGGCTTTGGTTGATGGTTTTGCCGGTCTTACTAAAACTGGGCTGGCACCTTGGATAAGTTTGAGCTTTCCCGTCACATATTGGACTCACAGCCCTGGAAGCAGATTTCTGAAATTGGATATTGGTTCTCGCCTCAGTGGCTGTCTTTACGTCGTCGTAGTGAACACGAATCCTGCGAGCCCTGCGAAAGTCAAGCCCTTTAGCTCTAACAGCCTGCAATTAAGGTGATATCACTGATTCCGGCAGTCCGTTTGTCATACAGTTGTTCCTCCAGATGATTGCCGCAGCTATACCTTGGGGCCTGCTTGCCTATTGACAGATTGAAGTTTCCGCAAGGCGTATTCTCGCTCCGAATCCGTGAACTGAATTCAGCACCATGAGTTACTCGAAAATTAGCCGGCAGAACATGGTCCAGCATAAGTCTCAGCTCCTTAAGCTGAAATTTTCCTAGTGCTTTGGGAAGCACTAGATCCTTTAGTAATAAGATTCCCCCCTCTTCCGGCAGTGAAAAATAAGGCTGTTTAGCCCAGTCTTTTTCCTTTAAGAAAGCAGCACGAAATTTTAGACTATTTCAACCATTCTCCACTCTGGACGAATCATTTGGCAAGCTCAGATCTTCAATTGATTTGCGCCACCAAGCCAACCTTGATGAGCGGACTGCTCAAAATGGAATCAAGAGACATGCCAACCGGCTCTGCCATTCACAGTTCACTTGGCGTATAAAATGCTGCCGCACAGGCACGGAATACGTGAAGAAAAGCACTTACACACAAGTATCGATCCATGAGCAGTATGAATAGTAGGCTCAAATGTGCTAAACGATATTACATGATGAGAGAAGAGACCATACGCACCAGGCTTGCTCGCTGAGACAAAGAATACTCGCCACTGCTCGGAGGTGAACCATAAGTACACCAATCATTTGCTTATAAATGGAAATAGGCAGATCCTGACCTTAGTATACGTAGAAAAAACGAGCTCCGGTCCAAATGGGGTTTTCTCATATTGCATGTGAGTAGGATAGAATCACCACGCCGCCCTCGGGAGAGGATGAACTGTGGTAGTCAGGAACATCCTCGAGCCTGTAACGGGGAGTAAAACGGAAGGAAAATAGAATGAAGTAATGATAATTATAATGATATTGGAATACTTCTCGATGTTGGTGACACGCACTCTTGACGCGCGGTTATAATGTACAACATTGCACTACAAAAAGTTTGGTCGAACGCACGACTTGTGGACTCAATTCCCGTCCAGCGAATACAGACGCAGAACGACAGCGATTGATGGTTTTTGTACTTGTATTGATTGCCCTGTATGAAGTACAGGAGAAGGGAGGCTGATCTAGCTAATCACCAGAGCTGATGAGCTGGAGCGCGCCTTGCCGTTTTGACGTAGTGTGACGAAGGTTCTTCTTCTTTTTCACGTGTTCTTATTTTCACACCGGTGGACTTAAACAAAGCGCGCCTAAGCTCTAAGCTCGCAATTGTATTTTATTGAATTTGGTGTCTGCGAAGCCGCTACATCAGTCCCCCTCCAGAAGGACGACCGAGTAGGAGAACTTCGACCTAAGAGAGCGTCGTGAGTTGAGCCAAAAACCAGCTGAATAGTTCCAGCTGGAAAAGGTTTGTGCTCAGCACCTCTAAGGTGATCTAAGGACCTCTGGGCCATATATAGCCGCAGAGAAGGTTACTCACGCGTGAACTGGTGGGGTATCCTCTCCCCGTGCTCTCTATCTAGAAACCTTAAGTGGGGACAGGGACGTGCCAAACCATGTACAAGGCACGTAGGCAACAACAACAACAAAAAATGGTAATGTTCATATAGTGACACATGTCCATTGTTAGTGGTGTGCCAGATCCTTCCTAGGTAAACAACGACTGACCCTAGAAGAGATAAGAAAAACTGGATACAGTATGCAATCAAAAGGGGAAATCTATGTAAGAACAATAAAGTCAACGAATCGTGCAGGGAAACGAACATGCCTACCAGACCTGGTGGAACGTGATGGGCTGTCGACCTGTGACTCACGCGTGCTGGAGCTAGATGTTGTTGGGGTCGGGCAAACGTCTGTGTTTTTACCATCGACGGGCAACGGCGTAGGCTGGGTTTCCGAGTCGACGAACGCTGGCTTAAGGCGGTCGATGCTGACGGTTTCTTGCCGACCATTGAGATCGATGATGAACGTTTTTTCTAAACGCCGAATGACTTTGTGCGGGCCAGAATAAGCTGGAGTCAACGGGCGGCGGCTCGACGTACGCAGAAAAACGTGCGTGCACGTATGTAGGTGACTGGGAATAAACGATGGCCGATCTGTCGAACGGACAGGAATACCAATCTTCTGACGCATGTAGATCATGAGACGTTGAGTGTAGTCTCCAAGGTTGGGGAAAGGTGCGCTCACCTTGGGTGCGACAAATTCACCAGGGAGACGAGCGGTGGTGCCGAATGTCATGGACGCAGGTGTGCAGGGAGTGTCGCTGCGCAACGTATTGCGAATGCCCAATAAAACCAGTGGTAAGACGTCCGTCCACTGAGGATTGTTGTGAGCACTGAGCGAAGTTTTGAGGTGCCGGTGAAAACGTTCGACCAAGCCATTTGCCTGGGGATGATAAGCTGTGGTGCGAATACGCTTAGTGCCAGTCAGTTGGAGGAGATTGTCGAAAGTGGCAGATTCAAACTGAGCTCCTCGATCGGTGGTTACTGTGGTAGGACAACCAAAGCGGGAAATCCAGTGTTCCATGAACGCACGGGCGACAGTTTCACTGGATACATCCGGAATGGGTATGGCCTCGGGCCAACGAGTGAAACGATCAATACAAGTGAGTAGATAGATCATACCTCGGGATGGTGGCAAAGGTCCCACAATGTCGACGTGCGCGTGAGCGAAACGGGCGTCTGGAGTCTCAAACTTTCCGACTGGACTGGTGGTATGTCGCTGTATTTTGGCTCGCTGACAAGCAATGCAGTTACGTGCCCATTGACGAACGTCGCGATCCATGTTTGGCCAAACAAATCGGGCACGGACTAGTTTGCATGTGGCCTTGATACCCGGATGGGATAGACCGTGCAACACATCGAAAATTGGACGGCGATGTGAAAGTGGTACGATTGGCCTTGGGTGATCCAAGGTGGTGTCGCAGAGGATAGTGCCAGCAGATGACGGAAGAGGCAAAGCCCGCACTCGGAGACCTGTATCGCGAGTGGTTTGTTGAAACTCAGGATCCTGCTGTCTTTGTGCCAGGTCCTCGAGATTGATACCGAGAGCAGCGGGCGACCCGAGACTGTGGATCCTGGAAAGAGTATCTGCAGCCACATTAGCTGACCCGGAGATATGACGAATGTCGGTAGAAAATTGCGATATGAAATCAAGCTGGCGAATTTCTCGTGGAGAATGACGATCAGACGCGTTGCGGAAAGCATACAGCAGTGGCTTGTGATCTGTGAAAATGATGAATTCCCGTCCTTCCAGAGCGTGGCGAAAGTGACGTATGGCGGTGTAGACGGCAAGTAACTCACGACCAAACGCACTGTATTTGGATTCTGCGGAAGACAGGCGGCGTGAGTGAAAAGCCAGAGGCTCCCAGGCGCCGTCCACGGCCTGCTGGAGAACGCAGCCAAGTGCGACATCGGAAGCATCAACAGCGATACTGACGGGAGCATGGGGATCCGGATGACGGAGAAGAACCGCAGACGACAAGGCCTGTTTGAGCTGAGAAAAGGCCTCCTGGGCCTGATCGGTCCAGATGAGGGTTCGTTGTTTGCCCCGCAAAAGATCAGTGAGCGGTTGCATCAGGGTGGCGCAGTGTGGGATGAACCGGCGGTAATAATTGACAAAGCCGTTAAAACGTTTAAGCTGTTTGAAGGACTGTGGAAGTGGAAATTCAGCAATATCACTGACCTTGGTTTCAGCCGAACGAATGCCGTTGGCGTCGATGATGTGGCCGAGGAAGAGCAATGACGGCTTCCCTAATTCAGTCTTGGCGGCATTGATGGTAACACCGTGCTCTGTTAACCGCTGAAAGAGCTGTCGAAGATGAAGCTGATGTTCGTCAACGCTGGGGCTAGCGACAAGAATATCATCGATGTAAGCGTGAACGAAGGGCAGTCCGCGGGTAACACCGTCAATAAACCGCTGGAACGTTTGGGACGCGTTGCGCAAGCCAAATGGCATACGGAGAAACTCAAATAGACCAAACGGAGTGGTAACGGCGGTTTTTGCAACGTCCTCGTCGGCGACCGGAATTTGATGATAGGCCCGGACCAGGTCGATTTTGCTGAAGATGGTGGATCCAGCCAGAGCAGACGTGATATCATGAATGTGAGGCACAGGATATCGATCTGGCGTTGTGACCTGATTGAGGCGACGATAGTCACCACACGGACGCCAGTCGCCCGAAGTTCTCTTCAGCACCATGTGCAATGGAGAGGCCCACGGGCTGTTCGAAGGACGGATGATGCCTAGGTCCAGCATTTTCTGGAATTCAAGACGAGCGACGGCCAGTTTGTCTGGGGCTAGGCGACGCGGACGGGCAAAAACAGGAGGTCCAGCGGTACTGATGTGATGTACAACAGCCGAGCGCACCATGGGTAAGTGGTTTGCCGGTCCGGTTAGAGACGGAAACTCTGCTAAAATTTTGGCGAAGGTATCGTTGGCGATAGGAGCTACGGACGGTCGAACAACGTTGACCAAGCAGACAGATCCAACAACAGCACGGTGAGTCACAGGGTCGGTTAACTTACGAGAAGCGGGATGTAACGAAAGGTTGAAATGATGCAGAAAATCAACTCCTAAGATGGGCTGGGAAACGTCAGCAATGACAAAAGTCCACTGAAAAAACGACGCAACCCCAGATCTAACTTGAGACGCCTAGTACCAAAAGTGGATATACGAGACCCATTGGCGGCCTGAAGCTCTAAAGTTTGCCGGTGCTGACGATCAGAAGGGTTAGGGGGAACGACACTGATCTGTGCGCCAGTGTCAATCAAAAACTGACGGTGGGAGATGAGGTCCTTGATAAATAGAAGACGGCAGGGTGTAGGGAGGCCAACGAGCGCTGCCGTACCTACACGTTGGCCAACGAGTTTCCCTGGTTGTCGTGGAACGTGCACGGGGATGTACACTTCCTGGCGCTGGCACGATACTGGCGGTGATACCAACACCATGTCCAAGTGTGTGCATCGGGAGAGGATGGCCTAGGAGGACTGCGGGCGGCAATAGGCCGACGGGTGCGAGTTGGGGAGCGGCTACGACGTGCCGAACGTGAAGACTGAATAGCGGTCACGTCCGCCCGAAGGGCACTGAGTTGTGCAGCTAAATCTGTGAGAGTCGCCTCCGTAGTGGTTGTGGACGAACGAACACACTGACTAATTTGGGCGGAGGCGGTTTCCATAAAGCGGTCCGCCGCCAAAGCCAGTCTGTCTAGTGAGACTTCATCTACGAGAAGGGCCAGAGTGCATTGCGCTTGTTGGGGTAGCTGCTGCATCCACAATTCTCGCAACATCATGTCACCAACTTGGATGCCCTTGGCCAGCTGTCGCATACGACGCAGAAGCTGTGAAGGCTTCTGGTCACCGAGGGAAATGCCACTAAGCAGCTGACGAAGACGGTTTGAGTCGGAGACCCCGGTGCGATCTAAGATAGCCTGGCGAAGCATATCATAAGGCTTGTCCGTGGGTGGGTTGGAGATGATATCCTCGACAGCTTCAAGAATATTTAAAGGAAGTTCGGCAGTGAGATGCACATACTTCTGTTGCTGGGAGGTGATTCTGGAGGCAGCAAACTGTGCTTCCAGATGAGTCAGCCAAAGAGAGGGATTACCCGGAATGAAAGGTAACGCTTTCACTAGGCGCGCAATAGAGAGCGTTTCAGGCACCGCAGGGTCAGACATAGTTAACATAGCGTCATCCATATCAAATAGACAGCAAAATAAATATACGATGGCTGATCGAAATTAACACCAAAAAAGGCCCAATACGTATGTGCACAACGAAAACAAAAGGAACGCTGAAGGGCACGGACGATATAATAAATAAATAAAAATTAATAATAACTTGGAACGGGCTCACCAATTTGGTCGAACGCACGACTTGTGGACTCAATTCCCGTCCAGCGAATACAGACGCAGAACGACAGCGATTGATGGTTTTTGTACTTGTATTGATTGCCCTGTATGAAGTACAGGAGAAGGGAGGCTGATCTAGCTAATCACCAGAGCTGATGAGCTGGAGCGCGCCTTGCCGTTTTGACGTAGTGTGACGAAGGTTCTTCTTCTTTTTCACGTGTTCTTATTTTCACACCGGTGGACTTAAACAAAGCGCGCCTAAGCTCTAAGCTCGCAATTGTATTTTATTGAATTTGGTGTCTGCGAAGCCGCTACAAAAGCATCCACCAATTTCTAAAGTGGGAGTTATCTGTTCTAATAACGACACAAAGCAGCTGAGCAGAGTTTAAATTAGGCAAAGTGACAACCGTTTAGGCTGCAAGTAATCAACAATATGCCTTTTTTAATTTTGGGTTAAAAATGGTAAAAACTGACCAAACATAAAAAGCTGAAAAATGCTTTATCGTTGAGTGCGAAAAAGAGGTGTACCCACAGATGATGTGACCAGTGATTGACGGACGCTAGCTCGGGTTCAGTAAACGAAGCAAGTCGTTATGAAGCAGCCAATCCTGTGAAGATGATTGGACTTGCTGGTTTGGTATCCGTACAGCGCATCCTGAGGCATATCGAATGGAAGGATCTCCGGCAGAGTCAGAACGGAGGGCCTGGACCAGTTGTGGGGTTCGAGAATCCCAGACACCGGTCTGGTATTCTGGCGGCTGCGCACGAGATCCAGAGAGCCACGCAGGATGCAGTCCCAGCCCAACCAAGTGAAACTGCTCTCTGATCTGGAGACTTGCCGGCGACCCCTTCTAGACCCCACAGATTTCAACACAGCCATGCTCCATTCAATCACATTTCGGATAGTTCGGCTTCCATCATTGCCATTCTTTTGTCCGGGAGAAATCCCAGCGGAAAGCGGAAGCACGAAGGGGGATCTAACAGGCAACTTGGACGGTTCGACCACGTCGATTGCACGGCCCTCCTATGCCAACGTGGCGGGTGCTGTCGGAAACAGAAGCTAAGGGTTTCTGAAAAGCCTGCCCGGATGACGGGACCGTCGTTTGGACCTAAGCTTCCAGTGGCTAGGGGCCCCTTAGAGTCACAGCAGTAGGCGGGAAACTGCGAGAATGCCAGTTACTTACACAAAGGATGCAAACGTAGGTAACAAAGGGACAGAACTGGAAGTTGCCACAGAAGGTGCGGATTTAATTGGGGTCAGTTGTACCTGGGTTTATCTCAAGGAGGGTATTTATGGTCAGCCGTGCGAAATGGCCAGAAGAACAGCCAGGGGGAGGGATACTCCCTCCAGCTCAAGGGCCCTACGATGAGCGGAAGGAACTTAGGCTACATCTAACCGATACGCAAGTCTCTTCCGTTGCTCTTCTGGCATACTGCTCAGAGGCTAGACCTGTCTGTGTGTACCGCGGACAGTTTTCCACAACATAGTAAGGTGACCAGCTCATTTGTTACTCACATCCTCTCACTTGCTTGGCAGGAGACCTCAAGTGTCCAAGGGTAGACCGAATAAATGAACTCGCTTCTAAGGAAAATTTCAACCACTTTCGGGTGGGCCAATTACATAGTAAGAACCTGACCCTGCAAGTTGCCGAGGGAACCATACGGAGGCAAACGTAAAGTCCGCCCATCCTGGACTTGGTGTTCACGGGATATCCACAGAACATTTCTGACCTCGGGGCTAAGGTTCCTCTAGGAAACGATGACCACGGAGCACTCGGCTTAACAATTAATTTGGGTAGAATAGAACCACCAGGAAAAGACTTGGCCTCTATCTGGTAGACCAGGTAGTGTTGGACGGAGAGAAATGAGATCGAGTCAAAGGTTTTCAGGATGAGATAACTGTAGGGCGGCTTTGGCGATAACTTCCCCAGAGTGACACTTAGGAGGGTTTGCCAGAGGAGTGCCCAAAGGTAGTGGAATGACGGGTCTGGAGGGCTGTCCGTTGGGTGTTAGGTACCAAAACGTTAGTGGTCACAGAGGTTACCTACAGTATTTGACAGAAGTCTGGTTAGGTTCTAAACAAGTGTAGCAGCACGTAAGGGGTGGTTATCTAAAAACGACTAGGTAAGCCAGCAGTGGTACCACAACTACCCGCAGTCCAAAGCCGCTCTCAGGAAAGCCCTTCGAAATGCAACAGATTCCCGAGGTCAAAAAGCTAGCAACAACCTCGAGAAGGCAGAATTCGTCTGGCACGAATTCCAGCGGCCCTACAAGCGAGACTACGGGACCCCAGGTTTCTTGCTGATTGTCATGAGGGCTGCTTTCCAGGAGTCAGAGGAGGCCATCGCCGTTGGTTAGATGCCCGAGGTCCTAAGTGGCCCGATAAGGAGTAAAGCGGAGGCACCCGAAGGTATCCTCTTGGCCGTCGCTCAGCCCCTGTTGGAACTTCTGGCACATTCTCTGGCCAAGCTTTTCAGAGCATCCCCTGACGGAGGTTGCCTAACACAATGTTGGCTCAAGTTGACCGTCATTCCGACCCTCGAAGCTGAGTATGGGTGAAATTGTCTCGATTTTAAGCCCGTTAGTTTAGCTGCGGTGCTGGTGAAAGAAGCGGAGTGGGTTATGTGGGATGGGTTGCTGGCCACGTGACTGACAACAGACTGACCGGACAAAGCCAGTAAGGATTCGTTTGTCAGATACCCTGCCTGTCAGATTTATTGTCTTACGGGGAAGTTGGCCGAAGATTGAATCAGGGAGATCGAAAAGAATTCTGCCACCCTGACTTCCAGAAGGCCTTTGCCTCAGTCATCCACCGTTTGTTGATGATGAATTCGAATGTTTTTGGCCTGTCTCCAAAACAACCGGATAGATCCACTGATCCATAAGGAGCGAAACTTTTCAAGTCATATTGGGGGATAGCATACCCCGAAAGGGGTTCTCGCTGAGCAGTGTATCCTTGCAGTCAGTACCCGGGCATGTTGTCCATTGTGACTCCACGTATGACTAAAAATTCCCGACCTATGATAATCCCCCAAAATTTGTACCCGTGCCATCGCTTTCGGTCGAACGTCACTGTGCCAACCTTGCCGATATTGATTTTGAATCTCTGCTGCTTCTGTTTTGATTGTGGTTTCACTTTATTTCTGGTAGTTTTGTTCATTCTTCTATATGCCTAGATATCTTGCACTAAAGCTGGGGGGCTGTCGATTTTCACCACTGCTCGCGTACGGTAAGGTTTTCAGTGTGATCCTTGGGGTTGTATACGAAATTATAAAACGTCAGAGCGATGAAACCATCGAGATGGTAGAGAGCATTGACGAATATGAATGAAACTGGCGTACGCGTTGTGTAACTTCGAAGCACATTGCGAATCCAAAGCATAGCCAGTTGTGAGGAGTCCGCCCACTGCGTATTGTGTGGACTGTAAGTGAGGCCTTAGGCTGACGGTGAATTCTTCCATTCATTTCTTTGGCTTGATGAATTTAAGCTATAGTGCCGACGCAATGAATGCCGATCACGCAGAGTAAACTAGCACTGGTCTCGGCCTTCAAACGGACTTCTATATCAGTACCGATGGTTGACAGACGGCCAAACAGGGAAACCCTGTGTTCTACTGGGGCACTCACGAAGTTTTGCTGAAAATATCTCTGGCATAACCCGGGGACTACGAGTGGAACGGTCAGTGCAGGTCAGAAGATAGACCGTCCCTGGTGATGTCCACAAGGGCGTCACGGTGTCTGCGTGTGAGTGAGTGAACCGGGCGTCCGGAGTCCCGGATGACACGGCCAGATCGGCGGTGTCGATTTGAACTTCGGCAAGTCGAGAAGCAATACAACTACGTGTCCAATGACAATGTCGCGTTCTACTTTTGGCCACATAAGGCAAATGCTGACGCGTTTGCCTGTCATTTTGAAACCATAGTGGGACAGACGGCGCAGCACGATGAAGTCGTAGCGGTTATTTTGGATGGATGAGGATGGCCCTTGTTGGTCCAAGATTGTGCCGCAGAGGATAGCGCCAGCTGAGGATGGTATAGCCTTGGCCGGCACTCGGACAATGGAGTCGTGGAATACCAGCCAAAGCCCGGGATCCCGTTTTGTGAGTGCCGAGTCCCCGGGATTGATACCTGCGGCAGCAGAAGACAAGAGGTAATGGGCTCTCTGTGCGGTTCATCGGCTCCAGTGGGAAAGCTCTTCCACCTTCGGATCGTCCCGTTTATTTGCAGGCCAAACAGCTTACGCAGAGTACTGGATGACAGATATCAATATCGTGGTAAGTGACCTGCTGATTCAGAATTCTTCCCGTAAATGGGTTTTGCTAGATGGCTATTCGGGGTCGTGTTCCCTGTTTGCTGACTCCTTTATCTTCGGCTCGAGAACTGTTGGCCGCTGACCTAATGGTTTTTGTTCTGTTCGACTACAACCATTCTTGGCCAATGGCTGGTAGATTTCTTTGCTTTAAGCTCTAAAAAAGCCTGGCAGCTGATATTTTGACTCTGCTCGGATCCGTGGGAACGACTGTTCGCGGCTGACTGGAGTGTTTCGTTCTACTTCGTCACTAACTGACTGGGCCACTGACCGGCTTCGCTGGCCTGAGCTTTGCCCTCGATTTTAAGCAGGTGGAAACAATTCATCCCCCAAAGAAGCTGAGCATTTTGTCGAGGCTTTAGCAAGCATCCTTACTGAGCGCACGGGGAAAGGTATGTGCTGCCAATGTGACTGAACCTCAGAGTGGACCAGTGTCTGTAGAAAACTGTCATCTGGAATCCAACCGTCGAATCTCACGAACAGCATGACTATCCGAAGCGCTATTAAAAGCTAATGGTAACAGCTTTCTATCACTGAGAGTCGCCTCTTGACCTTCCGTGGTGTTGCTTACTGATTCGGAAGCAAAAGCAGGTTGCAGTCAGAGCGACCGCATGGTAAGCTTCTACCAAAACCCTGGACGCACTCTTTCCAGGTGGCAGAGGCGGGCGGTCACCAACGGAAAAAAAGGTCAAACATGGCCTGATCTTATTTGGGCTCGAGTACCGATAGGCTTCGGGGTCACCGGGGGCCTAACGAGCTGGCCTCCGGGAAAGCAGAGAAAGAATGCGAATCACAGCTTCTATCGTGGACGGACGAGGCCGTCGCCACCAGCTCCCACCTCAGTGAGACGATTTTCGGCGTCTTATCTTCCGTGTGGCAAAAGCCGCCGTGTGGAACGTCACGGTAGCTGATCTGGAGTGATACCACAGGGGGCAGACAGGGGCTTGCTTTCCTGCTACCGGCCGCTTACGGGTCACCTTCAGGGTTCTACCCTGACTCCATCTGCCAATCGATAGGTGCCTGGCCCACACACAGGCTCAGTTTGTCAGGGCTCCTTTAGTCTTGCCCGACCTTATAGTACGCGCGGTCTGTTGAGTCGGACGAAGGTCCTTGGCCGGATGAATTCAAATAAATCTGCATAAGTGGCTTAACGTCAACCCTGACTTTCAAGTTGGTTGGGATTGCTGGTCTGTGCAAATGAATGTGCCTGCATTCAGCTTCTTCCAAGTTGGACGTCCGAAGATGAGTTTTGCCGAGGTCTCGTTTGAGGCTCCATGGCTCACGGTTCGGTATGTGAACTAGGCTCCCAGAACAGTATTCTCCCGGCTTCAGCCGGAAAACGGAACTGCCTAAGCAGATTTCCTGAGCTTCCTGTAGGATTGCTCCTTTAGTTTGCTGGATTGCACGAAGTTGTTCAGGAGGAAAGTGCTGAGTTGACTTCCATGTAAAATCCAAACTCTCGGCCTGCAAACTGAGGGATAGTGCAGGTAACTATTTCCCCCGTAGTCCAACTTGATAAAAAAGTGCCGAAACTGGCATATGGTACTCAGCTTAGTGACCTTTACATAAAAGTACCTCAAGCCATTTACAGTAAAAACAAGTAACAATCAGACAGCTTTTGAAGGGAAGGGGTTGATCCAAATGGACCCATAAATCGATAGCAATTTACATTCAAATCTTTAAGGGAAAAACCATGGGCTATTTCCGTGAACCATTCATTTCCGACTTCTTGTTTGGGAGCTGGGATGGCTCGCATTCGTGGACTAGCTTTTCCGAAGACTTTGATAATCAAGGCCATCGGAAAAACAACCCAGCCTTTTCTTTGGTGCGGATGATACCAGTGTAGCGAGACCCAACTTTTCACTTGTTTCACACACTTGTTTATTTAAACGCCAGCTTCCAAGGGCGTAGTCCATTTGACCACCTCCCATTCGCGTTGCACACACCCTGTCGCAATACACCGTAACCACTTCCTCTCCATTACTCATGTTTTCCATCGCACGGGTCGTGGGCTTGAAAGCTCAGGTTATCGAGCCGGCATGATGCAAAGCTTCACAGTGACGGACATGTGGCTCATGTATAGCAGGAAAGAACATCAAACACTTGTGGTAGAGAAACAGAACGGTCAACTTTAACCGACCTTACTCCGGGATAGCCCTCGTGGGCACACCGCTTAACTTCTGGAACAATATTCTGGAGAGCCATGAATTGAATACCACGCATGAGATATGGATCCACAGTTGACAACCCGTGGCGCAAGAAACATAATTGGCTGATTGGGCAGTTCATTTAACTCCGACATCGCCATCCATTTAGGAGACACTAATGCACGGAAAAGTTTCTCCGACTGCTTCGGCCAGTTGAAGGCCCCCCGTGTACCGGCTAGATGTTTGTCGCATTTCAGGGCAGACACTAACAGTTGGTCCCCAGCCTCCCTGTATTGATCTGCTTCATTGAGAAGAAGACGAAATAGCCTGTGCACTGTTTTTCGCTCACTTCCGGGCCTAATGACTATCTAAGAATTGGAACTCGGCGATCTGGCGTACCCTTGATGAAAGTCTAATGGATTAAGGCTAATATTCCCCCAGGTAAGTAGAGATCCAAGGGCTGCATGATCGGTTCAAAAGGCGGTCGCCCTACCTAATAGGAATAAGCTTCAATCATCGCAAACCTGAAAACGTACTATAGCTTCTATTTTTCGGCGAAGTATCGAGCTCGGGTTTCAGTAAATTTCCTGGAAACATAGAAAACGTCCTGTTTTTTCCCTGTTGCATTTGTGCTGAAATATCTCCCGAACCATTGTCGTAGGCACCTGTGGTGTCAACTGTAAGACGTACGTCGTTAGAAATTGCCATCACTGGCATGCATACGATCCGTTGTCTCGTTTCCTTGAGTGTCTTTCCTTGTGACAGACCCCGTGTGAACTCACAGCTTTCCTTCGGTGAATACCTCAGCCGCTCTGCTCGGGCTGCAAAATCCAGCCGGTACCCCGAGTAGTTAGAACGCGTTCCGAGAAGACTCTTGGTTTCGGTGGCTTTTTGTGGATCGGTTGCGTCAGCTACAACTCGTGTTGTCTCATCGCCCGACTTGATACAATCACTGGTGATGACATGGCCCAAGAATTTGGGCAGAGTCTAACTAACTTGGCTTTTATCACCATTTGAGAACCAACCCGGATCATTCAGAGGCTTTAGCCCAGGTATAAGCCGTGTATCACGTCCTTCAGTAGTACGATAGTGTACGCATAATTTATCTGTATGAACTATATGACCTGGGAGGTTTGAACAGGGAGTGCTCCATGAAGTTCTGCCACGAAGCTGGAGCCGAACTTAAACCAGTGGGTAGCACTGTGCCGAAGGGGTTCTTCTCTTATGAGGAAAGTGGTAAGCGCACGAAAATGTGAAGTCAAATGCGTGCGGCCAGATGGCTGGTTAAATTCCAGAAGGGGAACAAGCAAACTACTTGACGAAAGCTTTTGCCGAAATTGAAGCTGACGCTTATGCGCGTTCTCTCCCTTTGTTCCAAAACTTGAAGCTATGTGCTATTCAAAACCTGAGTTCCTGACATTGTGTGGGCCGTTTCTGTCTTCATAGAGGCTGATAATACGGACATCACGAGTCAAGGTTTCTTTTGGGGTACTAACGTTCTGCACGCACCAGCACATCAAAACTCACAATGAGTTTTCTCAGAACGCCCACAGTTCATGAGCTGAGATTAGCGCCGTCGTGGGGGAACAGCACTACACTGGTCTTGATAGTCCTTTCTTTGCTAGCCTCTGTTGTCGGTTTTGTACCGTTGCCAAGTACTCGCGTAACTTACATCTTACAAGCCCTCTAGCCAGATAATTCACCTGTCTCCATCCGTGGACTTTGCTGTGCCAAAGACTCACAGGACCATGGAACTCAACATCTAACCTTGATATCAACAAACCCTCCGGAGCACGAACTAGATGAGTGAGATCTTCGGAGGAAACTGGCACCACCGGACGGTTGTTAGGGGTTTCCCCCACCTCCGTCAGTATGGTGTTCAGGGTCTCATCAAATTATTCGGCTGCCCAAATGGGACGGTCGAGTTCTTTCTGCGGACCTGATCAACCGCCTCCACCTCTATCTTGACGACTAGCCTGTGTGGGGGTTGAATTCCCACCCGAAATACATATGTTTATATCTTGGGACGCAGAGGACTGCTCGCCAAGTTTGCGCAGGTCATCGCACCGCCAGCTTTTCCGGCAGCTGGATTCCTCTGAAAGTGGAAGATCAGAACATTTTTCGGTGATTTCGCTGAGGATAAACACAAGAGGGCCTCCCGCCGCTGTGCCTCGATCGGAAGTGTTTTACATGATCAGCTTTTTCTGGTGAGTTCCAGCTAGCTCCCCATCCACCACGTGTACAGAAGTCGCAAAGGTGAAAAGTTTGAGGTGATAGAAGGCAACACGAGGGAGTACTGGCAAAAGAGCAATAGACGGGCCTAGAAAATGGAAGAGGTGATGACAATGTTTGGGAGCGGAAAAGTGGGGGGGGAAAGAAAATGCGGAAGGCAAAAGTTAGATGTGGAAGTACGATAGTAACGATGGTAATGATAACAAAAGAATGCGAATAACGAGCAGGGCGGCCACGTATCTGCCGGTTTCGGCGAACACACTGCCCAAGCAGCTGTTAAAGTGGTGTCCGTACTCCACAAATTTCTAGCAGTTATCGCTTAAGTGGGGAGCCCATTTCAATCATTTGCAAATCATGGCAAAGAAGTGTCCCTGCAAGGGACTCAGAACTGCCTCCTTGGTCAAGTTCGGTGGATATGCTCGGAAGACCATGTGGTGGCCTAAGTTAAACGGCAGCAGTTAATCCTATAGCTGGCAACTTATCCCTTGTGGATCTTGAAAGCTCCCGTTAGGTTGCCTCTATGCCTCCAGTGCTTTAGAGCGATCACATCCATTGCTTTTAATCTAGTATGCAAGACACCTGAGGCTGGCAAACCACCCGGTGGAGCATCACTAGACCTGTACCAGTGCCTTGGTGTCTCTCGTCAAGAAGGGTAGCTGAGCCCATCTGCTGTGTGGAGAGCGAGAATCGATAAATCAGTCGTATCGTTTAAACAGCAAAGGTATGTGGTAGATATTGGGGGGATTTCCACAGATACATGGTAAATCGTCCGCCAAATCCCTCAACAGAATAGCCATTGTCTAGGTGGAGATAGGAGAATAGATGCATCCTAATCTGCCTGAAACCCAGATTCGGTGCACATGCCTCTCGGTGTGGGTTAAATCTACCGCTGTTTAGCTACGAACACCCATCGAACTTCTTGGGAATCCTTTCCTAACATTCGGTAGTGAAGGTTCCTCTGGTAATGGTAAGTTTCTCTGTTGACATGAGGGTAAACAAGCTTGGACACAGTCGGAGTTTGTAAGCTTTCCTGGGGAATGCAAGGGATAAAAGGCCCCTTGACCAGAAGCAAAATGTAGTCAAAAGGTAACTAAAAACCTCGACGAAGAAGGAAGTTGATTATAGATGTTTGAACTTCAAGAAGTCAAGTTGCCAGTGGCGTATTCATTTCAAGAAAATAAAGTGTTCGTCATGAATATTGACCGGGTACTAACACCAGGGGAAAGCTTTAGATAAGAGGATGTTTCTACGATCCAAAGAAAAATGGTTGGTCCGAAGTTGGAGCTATCTCCCAAATAATTTCAAGTCATGGGTTCATTTTGAGTTTCTACAAATGAACTTCATTGTAAATTTTGAAGCTCTTACAAAAGCGAAAGTGAACTTGCATATAAAATCGCTTACAAGGTCCGGATCATTGGGGAGATATATGGGAGATCAGAGAGTTAAATGCTGCGTCATTTGTTGTCAAAGGCCCAGAGGTACTTTCCATTTCTTTCGAGATTTTCAGTTCAGTTCAGTTCAGTTCATTTCAGTCTGCACAGAACAGGTAATGGCCACGGCCAATCGAGCGTCCAGAATTCCTTCGATAGTATGCACACCAGTTATGCACCCACCACTGCCGAGTGTATTTCGTCGAATCCCCGCTAAAAATGAGAGGGAAACGGAAAACCTCATCGCACATCAACCGCGAGAGCGCACATCAACTGCGAGAGACGCACATCAACTGCGAGAGATTTTCGCCCTGAGCTTACTCTCACCTCTGCCCCCTTCGGACAAACACGCATTGCACACTTCTCGTCATCGATTCCCTTTAGTTGTTTCAGCTGTCACCGTGCGTGTGAGGCCATCGACGTGGGTACTCCAATCTTTGGCCGCTTCATCTTTGTATGAGTGGCCCCCCACTAGATGACGACGCCACCCAGTCTGGGCGATCTGTCTTCGTGGAGTCACTTTTGGCGAGGCTGCACCGTGAGTAAATACTCCCCCGTTTAAGGGCTCAAGAAAGCCTCTGCTGAGCGACTGACTCGCTTGCGTCCCATCAAATATTTTCCGCGCAGAGTTTTCGAGGTTACTGCTCCTGCTTTCAATAGTGATAAAAAAAGGTCTTTGGGAATGAGGACCAGTCTAAATTCGGGATCCGAGGAGATCAACACCAGAGACCTAATGTCCATAAAGTTTCCGTACCAGATAGTAGAGAGTCTATTGTCTGGCCGTCGGAAACCTATCGTAAGAATACAGTCGTGAGTATTCTCCATGCCGCTCATGTCACTTTCCTTCAAATGACCTCGGGGTGGCCGGCATAAGGTATACCAAAGTGCCGATGTATTCCAGCAGTCAGAGCTTCTTATCTGAACGGGCGTGGTCCAGAAGGCTGCAACTTCGCTGTGGTTCCTTTTGTGCTCCCCAAGATTCAAGCAGTTGCCTGAAATTTACTTTTGGGACAGCTTCTCCGGCTACGAACTTTTTGCTGGTCACATTAAGCACAACCCAGAGATGAACTGCTCTAAACCGGAAAAGTTGTCGGGCAGCTATGGCCTTCTGTGTGCTCCTCTGTCAAATTACACCAAAAATTAAGAACAGGTAATATTTCCGCAGCAAAGTTCAAGTTCAGCGAAAAAGCTCTTGGCAGCGGTAAGGATCCTACTTGTGACAAAGACTTAGTGCAATAAAATAAACGGTTTGAACTCTGTTGGGGATAGTTCATACAAATGAAATGATGTTGCCTGCATGCGGAATGTTGATGAACAGAACAGGGCCTCTTGAGTCTCTTTGAACTTCTACCCCGTAACCCGTTTCGGGAGCATCTGAAAAAAGCAGAGTTGAGCAACGCGTGCTCAGTTGATTCGTATCAGACCTCTTGGAATCTTGACATGGGCGAGCAGTTCTAGGCTGCCCAGGCTGTCATGCCTTGGCTTGTCGTTGTGGCCCCTAACAGGTTCATTCCAACCTGTCCCTCTTTTATGCGTGGATTGAGGCAGGCTCCTTCTTGGTTGTAGCCTCGATGAAACGTAGCTCGACGAGCCATAGACATGCGGAACTGACGACTGAATTTCCGTCCCTATGGTTGGTAGTTTGGGTAGGCTAAGATGGAAAACAAACTCATTATTTTTGGCATCCCCACAAAGACCGACCTTACTCTTCATTTTTAATGGAAACCCTGAGGGCTCTGTCGGACCCCTGGTCTCCTCCGACCCAGGAACGACCCTTATCACCTCGCGGGTACTGAAAGTTAATTTCGCCAGCTCGGGCCTCTGACTTCAGAGGGATAGCCAGTTCAGTCATACGCTGAATGACGTTCAGTGAGTCATCAAAGGAGCCCAGGGAATCGTCCGCCTAGAAACGGTCCATTGTTCGTCCCAAAAGGTAGTTGGCTTCACCAACACGCTTGAGAGCTTCCAGGAGAGCGAAGTTACCGCAGAAGGGCGGTGGTGCTATTACAGAAGGATGAACTGTAATTCTGTCCCTTTTGGATGCCTGGTCAGCGTTATCTTCGGGCCACCAGGGAAGACGGTATGTGTCTATCTTTAGCGGGCATCCCAACTTGCACATGCATTTGCATGTTTTCACAGAGACTGCTATCCTCCCGGGCTGAAAATAATGTAGGACCTTGGCTAGTGGTATCTTACGATCTGGGCCTTCATTTTGTGGTCTTTGAGTGGCAAACCACTACATTTCACAGCATAGCTGACGACCACTCCAAGATTTCCCTGTTTCCTTGGAAGTAAGATCGGGTGACACGGTAGGTGCAATACCAATTTTGCATCGATTATTGCGGAATCTGCTCCTTCGGAACAAAGATGTCGACGAAAGCCGGAAGATAGATGAGAGCTCGAAAGTGTGATTTATTTGACCCAAAATTCCTACCCAGCCTTGTTGTGCCGATAGAAGTTAAGTTGAAACCAGGATGTTAGCCGCGGGAAAGACCGTTAACTGCGGCACGAGGCTAGAGAATCGAATTCCGAGGAAACCCTGGAAGCGAGTGTCGCTCTCACAGTTTCTCACCATTATTAATACCGTTCACCTGAGAGTAATAACGGTCAGTAGAGGAACCCTGGCTGGGAGTGACAAGGACCTGGGCCTCTACAAAAGCTGCTTAGGATACCACTTTCGTGAGGAGGGAAAAAGTAGTGATATGAATTAAAATGAGACCAATCTTTATCAGCAGTGAGCACGATAGGCGGAACTCTGATCATACAATCAACCAATTTGCATTCAAGTTTCGTCTCCTCACTAACTCAAGATGGGACAGGAAGTATAGCAGCTTTCAGATGCACATGGCACAGAGAATGCAGAACTTGGCAATTAAAGGGCAGAAGGCATGCAAAATCAGATTCAAGCTGGCCCTCGTAAGAAAAGCAAATTCATCATCAAAGGGGTACTTTAACTTAACGGTCAATGGGGATAATGGCTACCGTCATTGGAAGTGCGCACTTTGTGTCATGTGATCCCGCCATCGCTCCAAAGCAGACAGCTTAAAACCTTCTGGAATACTTCCAGCTGGTCCACACCGAAGACCCGGACCGACAGCCAGCGCAATGCCATCATTCAAAAGCTCCGATTATGCCAGGTTTGGCCATCTTACCTGTGGAAGAAGGGTTAAGTTTGCGCGCAGCAGCCTGAGCGAGCTTAAGGCCACTGGTTCTGATAGCATTCATCTCGCTATCGTGCAGCCTCTAGCTTGGATCTTTGTGTTGTGCCTAGCGGCATCATTCAACGGTTCCAGCCAAGGGTTAAAGATGCCAGAGGATTGGAGGATGGCACGGGTTGTCTCGGTTCACAAGAGTGGGTGAGGAGACTTGACCTCAAATTGCCGGCCCGTGAGTCTTCTGCCGTTATGTTAAATGTCACGGAGTGATGCTCTGGGGATGAAGTTGCCCGTCATCCAAGCGGTCGTGACCTTTGTGTTCGACAGGAGTAAGTCATGCCTTATAGACCTTCTTTACTTCCTAGATGAGGTGACAACTTCTGGACAAGCTTGACCGGGTCGAGGTGCGCGTACTGGACTTCAAGAAGGCCATTGAATCGGTAAACCACCGTCTTCCCTTCTCTAAACTGGTAGTGTTACTAATAGCATGAATAATGAATTACATGAGAAGCTGGGAACTCCACATTAGGGTAGGAGGCGTCATCCCATCCCTTGAGAACACAAGCAGTGGGGTTACACAGGGGTCTGTCTTGTGGACTCTGCTGTTTCTTTTTTCATCAGTGGACCGGTGACAGAAACTGATTTTCGCCGTGGTAAGCTCGTCTGACAAGGTTCTTTGTAAACTTTCCTGGACAGTTAACCCAAAAAAATCCCGTGCCGTAATCTCAATATACAAGGCCATTGTCCAGCTTCTCCTAGGATATACTGTGCAGGTATGGGCCCCTCGGTTGTTATGGATCGGCAGTTTCTAGAGACTGCGCACTGAAGGTGGGTAAAGACCATCCCAGGTCAGCGGAATCTGCGGTGCACAGAAAGATTGGCAATTTCGGAACTCCCCCCCTGGACGGAGACGGACGAAAGAGAAGTTGATTGAAGCATAAATAGTTAAAAGAGATACCGGTGGCTAACATGTCACTCCAAATTTGACGAGCCCCCAGCTCTCATGGAACGGTCATAAGCTGAAGGAGCCTCAAGCACCGCAAAGCATCAGAGCAAATTCCTATTTAAGATCGGTTAGCGTACGGAGTAAGCTTCTAGAAGAGATAGTTTCACATGCACCCTCCTGCAGTTCAAGGCCAGCTTGGGAAAAGCTTGGCCGTCAGTGCCCTTTGTCTCCCTCCAGAACCAAAACTATCCACGTCTCTCATCGTTTGCGCCTGTCGCAATTCCCCCTACACATTGCAACTCCCTTACCTACCAGTCTCTCACTCTTTCTCCTTTACGCGTTTGTTCGTTCCTTGTGCTTCTCATCCTATGTGCAGTATTTTTCTCTCCGGTGAGCTTCATAGTTCGGACTTTGTTCCGCTCTCATGAACCCAGTGCATGTTTGCGCAGTGTTCTGGACTTTGGGCCATTCATATTGTGAGTCCCTCCTTTTTCTAGCTCTTGATTTGAACCAGACCAACCCAAGATGCACAGAAATACCTTTGCGGTCACGGCCCAATGGGATGCTGGGGTTTAAGCGCACAAGAATCTACCCCCTCATGGACTGAGACGCAAGCCCTATAGTCTGGCCGTCAGCTGAATTGACCGGGCATTGCCGTTCCTATGGAGGGGTTTGTCAGGCATTCTTCAGCAGCTTCTCAGCAAAGCAGCACAACCACTGTCATCTACTATCAATATTAAGACGGTGGGACTTACTGTTTTCGGTCATCGAAGAACCTGCTGCACATATCGACCACTATATTCAAACATTTGTTTATATCTGACTCATGTGTGCCCTGGCTTCTTTTTGGTTTGACTCCTGACTGCTGTAACGGTAGCCTCCGGCCGTGAACTGTAATGAACTTTGTTTCTCACTGCCAGTCTTAGCCGCCGTACAGATGAGCACGTAATTTGTTATTCTAGCGCAGTAGAATTCGCTGCTCAAGGGTTTTCTGATTTTAAGATTTGTCATTTTGGTGACTCATTACCCACAATAGCCATAACGATACGTGAGTACCCAGTGAACATCGCAGGTTAAATTCCGTGTATTTTCTAGATGACAAGTCTGGGACATTGTTCTCGGCCGTAGGTGTGTGTAGCTTGATCAAATATGGCGGTTTTGAACTGACGAAAAGGATAAGCATCCACTGTGTGGTTTTGGCATGTATCCCCCGTGATGCTGGGAGTATGTCGGCAGAAATTGTGAAAGTCAAGTTTCTGCCTACATGGCGGAACCCGGGTTTGTTTAAAGGGGTGAAACACCACACCTTAAAGTTCCGGTGTGGCTTCGTAGATCCAACAAAGAAGAGAACGCGGTTGTCTCGAACCTTGGATTTTCTTCCTGCGATTTAGTGGTCCGCAGACAAACAAGGCCAAATTCCCAAGGCAGGAAAGGCAGGTTCTCTTTGCTGGGTGTACCACAGGACAGATCGTCAAACTATAGCAGTAACATACCTCAGATTGTGGGCAAGGTGGCAACAGAATCAAAACAGTCTAGAAGGGCTTCAAGACGTCCAGGCTGTGATGGACGTGAAACCTTCGAGACGGCAATGCAGGACCGAATCAGGTGATTTACGAAGTACATCCTTATTTATGGGGACATTTCGGTAAACCAACAGACAGGAGAGAACTGACCATTCGAGAGAACATACTCACACAAGTGCGTGTGAGGGACAGGTGGAACAGGAGAGGAAGGGCGGGGTCATAGAGAAATGACCAAGTCCAGTCGTTCACACGGATAAGGCAGACTGGAGAGGGAAAGAATAACTACGTTCAAAAGCTTGTACCTCCTCATAAAACCCAGGCGGTTATGACAGGGGCCATTTGAAAACAGAGGAAAAGGCTATGTAAGCGGTAAAACCAAACAGATAAGAGCGTTAGTTAGAACCATGAGAACTGGGATCAGCCGACACTAATCAGGGAAACAAAACTGAAAAAAATTGAGTGATACAGTATGACTAAACGACAACTGTTACTCGGTTGAGGAAGCCAAGGGTACGGCTGGCACGGAATTTAATGGCGGTTATGCATGAAAGACAAGTAAACGGTTTAGGTAATACAGGTTACTCTTGGGATAGAGTGCACGGAGTCTGGACTAAACCCTTTTACCGAAGTTCCTCAACAGGACCAGCTGAATATCTCTGTCCACACTCAATACATTTTTACGACCATCTACCTTTGATCCTTTTGGATGTATAAGACTCTGAATACCATCAGTAAAGGTTTTTTCAGCACATGTTGGCAGGGTTTTGGGTGAGACCAGCCGCTAGGTAGAGGAGCCTCGGAGAAATAGGGAGGTTGCAAATGAGCCTTCAACGAAGTGCAACATTCATCGGCTAAGTTAGTGTGCTTAGGATGTAACGGATTCCAATATTAAAGTCGAATCACACCTGTTCTGTGACGCATACGAGGTAGAATACTGTGCTGTCACTTTATCTGGCCTCGGCAGTTGATTTTCGTCATAATATCGACCCAATCTCGAGTAACACCCTTGAAGAAATTCACCATCCCACCGTTTTAATTGACTGCCGCTGCTTTAGCGGTTGAAAAAGTAGGAACAACGAACAGGAAATTTGAGATTTGTAGCCGCTTCAAACTATACACTGAAACAGTAAATCAGACTCACCGTCTTTGCAGCTAATCGCATCTCTAATAATAATATTAATAATGGTTTATTTCTGGACCGTGGTCGAGAGGCACGCATGTTAGTATCATCATAGTCCGCGATACCACTGAATGAGATGGAAAATTCACAAATTTCAAAGAGGGATTCGCACATCAGGGCAGCAATTTAATATGGCTGAGAAGAGTTTAAATGAAGCAAAGCGACAAGAGAAAACACCCCTAGTACGAACTAATTTCGAGTCATCTGCCTCAATGGTAACGAATCGGCCGGATGTAGGAATGTTCAGACGGACGTTGGCTCAGCAAGCAGGGAATACAATATTCACAAGAATCATGCAAGAAAATGGTCGGTAATGCATACTCATGTTAACTTGAAAAGGTAATTGGTTTTTAGGCAAACAATGCAGGGAAGAATTTCATGAAGGTTTGCAGAGGAATACAAATTTTCATAGATTTGTGGACATGAAAAGGAACGGTGCTCCCTAAAAAGGTGAGACAATTTCCATGAGAAGTGAGTCATCTAAAGTCAGCAGTTCGCGGCCGGTGAACGATGGATGAAGTTCCAGGAAGGAGTAATCAGCAACCGGAATTCCATGTCCACGAGGAACTAGATAAGGTAGGACAAGGGTGGAAACCTTTGCAATAAGCCAGGTTATGCCGGTAAATTGATGAGTAAGTTATTTTGTTGAGTTTCCTATGGCTTTCCTATGCCTGTGTTGGGCTTTCTGGGCAAGGGTTGGCTGCGGTTTGTGTTGGCTGTTTCAAGGAAATAAGGAGGGCATCACCGAATCTGGACCGATCACTATTTAATTAGGGGTCCTCGCACGGTGGTTCAAAAGGCTTCGACATCGGGAGAATTCCTCTGTATGCCTCAGAGGGGCATACGCAGCAACATCAGGACTTCTCGTGGGCGAAACCCGGTGGCTTGATCGTATTCGCGCCAGCCGGCCTTTGACGCGGTTGTAGACGAGCAGAGAAAAAGCTAAGCTGTCTGTGCGATATATTACAGCCAGGCAACGTGATGACCAGGTGGTTCTGAAATTGAAAAAAGGAGGACCGCAGTCTGAGAGGTGTTCCGGCTGAGGGTTAGCGTGAGCAAAATAACAGACAGGAGTATAGAGGTCGGAAATGAGGCACAACAGCCTTAGTGGAATGACTGGTGGTTGGTACTGTGATTCGGTGTCCGTGAGGGCTAACGGCACTTGCAATACTAGGCAAAGTTGTTACTTACCGATTCGGCCCTTCACCGAGAAATCTTGTCTTTCGGGGCTAATCAAGCCGTGGAGGTGCATTTGGATTATTGGGTCTAAGGGCTTCATGAGGAAGCAGCTGGCAAGTTTGCATAATAGCTCTAGGGGGATAGGACAAATCCCACAGTGGTGTTCTACGGGTCACGAATAAGAAGCTGGGACTCACTAGGAACCAAAGTGCTAAGTTTCTTTGATAGATCCAGAGGATATATGACAAATCCTATGGTGAGATATCTACAGGTCCAGTGCTGCAGGTTGCTGTTAGGTTAGGCTGTAAACTGGAGAGTGGGATGGATCCTAGGACAAGAGGAACGCCGCTTTCTTACGAAAAGGAAAAATGAATGAATAAGTGGGAGAAAAACACGGATGCTTCCTTCTATATTCTTATATGTATGTTTATATGTACGTCAATATCTGCATGTATATAAACATTGCTTTGATGAAACGCGTTTGTCGTCGATGTACCGACCTGTTGTCCAGAGCCACGCCAGGCCTGCATGGGAGGGCACGAGTTGGTTGAAAATCGGAGCGGGAGATGGATAAGCATACTTGTAGAGACCGGTTCGCTATCACCCCAGTCAGCCTCGTGTGTAGGAACCAAAAGCGTGTCAAACGGACAAGGGTGGCGTAGGGTTTCCCCTTTAGCATGGTCAGGTCTGAGCTGATGGGAGACTCTCATGACTGAAGGTTGCCCAATTCCTTTACAGCCTGATATTAGTGGTATTTAGAAATCAAATTGATCCCACTAGGTCTTTTTTGTTTTCCAAGCTTCCTTTTCTAGCTTTTTTTCTCTCTCAAACGGAAGGTACTATAGAACGGTATCATCCACGGATTACAGCCGTAAAAAACTCGAGCAGCACCCAGACCGCCGCTCCCACCGTGGGAACACAGTCCGAGGACACTCTGATAACTGCTTTCGAGCGGGCTTTCAGACGTTTTCCCCACTTCTAGTTGCTCTCACTATCGGGACCACAAACCCTGTCACAACTCTGACTGACATGAACGTCCCAAAAGCCCTCCCACTGACCACCCCGTTAATTCATCTCGATCAACGAACTGCCAACATCACAAACGGTTTGGGAAGAAGGCCCGGCGCTTCCAAGCCGGTTGCACCTCCCCAGGTGTCAAACAGGTAAACTAATATCCCGACGCAGTCCGACGACTAACGTGGTCGGCGTCCATAATAAAAGTCGTCTGTTGCATGTTCGAGGTTCGGCTTCTAATAACCTGTTCCTAATTGACACCGGTGCAGCAGTTAGCGTCATTCCAAAGGAAGCGGGTGATGCAACGATCCCATCAGTCCAACAACTCCGTGCTACCAGTGGCACTCCTATTGCTACTTACGGCCGTAAGTCACTCACGCTCAACTTTGGACAACGTCGCACCTTCCGCTGGGTGCTTATAAGAGCAGACTTCCCCTATCCCATACTAGATGTCGATTTCCTTGACCATTTCGCCTCCTGATCGATGCACGATGCCGGAGAGTTGTCGACCGACAGACTTCGCTTTCCATAACCGGGTCGTATTCCTCCGTGAATCACGTCAAGCACCTATACATCGAACATCAGTGCAAACACCCACACGCAGACCCCCTTTCAGCCTACTTGGCAACACTAAGGCAATCTGGCCTCCTCCTCGGTGACCACCAACTTCACCTACCATATCGTCATTAAAGGACCCCCAGCATTTAGCCGACCAGGTCGCTTGACAATAGACAAGCTCCGCGTAGCACACGCTGAGTTCAAACACTTGCTAGAATTAGGCATTATACGCCCATCGAGTAGCCTTTGGGCCTCGCGCCTTCACATGGTTCCTTAACATAATGGCAAATGGCGCCCCTGTGGCGACCATAGGGCCCTCGACCAGGCTACTATCCCAGACAAGTACCCCATTCCACATTTTCAAGATCTTACTTCTACCCTGTCTGGTTGTTCTGTTTTTAGCCAAATTGACCTAGTTAGAGCCTGCCACCAAATCCCGGCTGCGGAGGCTGAAATCCATGAAACTGCTGTCACAACTCCATTCGGATTATTCAAGTTTTTGCGCATGCCGTTTGGGCTTAGGGATAGCAATGGTATATTTCTCGACCATGGTCGAGAAGCACTCGAAAGCGCATGATCATGGTGTACAACGTTACTCAAAACAATGAACTATACGCGAATTTCAAGAAAGCTGGTCAAAATCGTCAGAGGCAAAGCAATACAGCTAGAGTTAGTTTCAATCCACCGAAATGATAATGGTTTGCGCGGCAAATGCGGTTTGGTTTCGAATCCGGGTTCGATGGTGGTGGCCCGTGGGAATTCGAAATATGTCGTGAAAATATAGCACTAAGGACGCGTTGTAAACCAAAATAATGCTAGCTATGGATAACGGAGGCCTATTGGGGTTCTATGAACGGAATAAGTTATGAACATGGAGAGATGAAAGAAGTGAATGGGAGCACACTCGTGAACTTTGGTGAATATGAGGAGAACGGCTCTCTATGAAGACGATGATGGCCCGGCATGATGGATGTTCCCGGCCTCAATAAACGGAGTGCGTCATGAAACTGGGAGATATGGACAAACTGTGTGGAAGTGGACTAGGAAGCGTTGATGAATGTGGAGGAAACAGCGATACATATAAGAGGAGAGTTTAGGTTCAGGACCAATAACCAGTATCATTCAGAAAAAAGGGGGCGCCACTTGGAGGCCTTGAATTAGTGAAGAATCAGTTTCAAGCCGGATAACGATCGAAAGAAAAATGGAATCTTACAAGAGAAAACTGAGTGAAAAACCTCCACGTAGGCTCGCGCCTTATTGTCCTGTTGCTCTGACAAAAATATATTGACTTGCTTATTAGCAGTGATATTCGGCGTCATTAATGGGAACCACGGATGGGGGGGATAAGTGGACTTGCGTTCGGATGGCGTATCGAAATTTAATGAGTAAAAAGTTCATGTGTTGCGTGTTCTGGCTCTGTTAATGGACTGTTTCACGTGAGACCAAGGTGATGTGCAGCATCCCGTGGGTATGGTTCATCAGGCGGGGTAAGGGACGTGTCAGTCAATCGGTAGAAGGTGGCTTGTGAACTGTCATTTGTGAAGACTCCAGCAGTGACATCAGTAGCAGAAGTGTCGCGTCAGAAGACGCCTATCAATCTACTGGTAAGCAGTTGGGAGTGTTTTAGGTCGTGTGGCTCGATTGCAATCCCGTTTGGTATAAAAGATTCCATTTAGGTCTCTGTCGTTACTGGTCAAGGTGTGGACCTTAGTCACCGAAAGTGGAGCCCGAGAGAGTGGGCGGCGACAAACCTGAAATAAATGATGTTAGCAGTCTGGCAGTGGTTCCAGCTGTGAGCTATGATAATAAATGGCGACCATTAATATTGAATTGGCTGGGTTTATATGAACGGTCGGTGGCACATTTCATATTTTGGTCTGGGTTTAAATTCGAGATTTCAAATAACGTAGGGTTGATAAGTACTACTTCAGGCTTGCAAGATAGCGTAAACCGGGTGGGCTGCTGCGTCTGCATTCCAAAGGATAAATGGTTTGCACGCAATTAGAAGTTATGAAGAGCAATTAAGTAAGAACGTAGAAAGAACCACTAGGGCATGGGTGGTGATGTGTTGGAGAAAATTGTTATCACGCACAGAAACCTGGACGTACGTTAGTCTGTGCTCCTACTCGGTAGTGCCGGCCTACTGAGATTTAATTTGAATGTGAGCAGAGAAATCTCATGACGTGGTGGTTGCGTGAACATCATAGTTGTTATAAGAGTGAGGAGAGGTGGTTAGTAGGGAATGGAAATTGTGAACAGTTCTCCGTGTTCAATTTTTGTAGACCCAAGTGAGGCAGGTGTTGGTCATCTGTTGCCTCCACATGTTATCCATGTCAGTGGGCCTAAAGTCCGGGCTACGTTAGTGATTGTAGTTGGCAGGAGGCTGTGGTTATTGTTAGGTAGGGTTGTAAACCTAAACGTCGCTTGGATGCTAGGACATCGAAAGGGCCGCTTTCTAAGAAAGATGACGGAAAATAAAGGGGTATGGAAGGAAAAGGTGACCGGTTTCCACTATATTCTTTTCTCTATTTTTCCTTTTCCGGGCTTCACCGGGTGGTCTGTTTTCCCCACTTTCGGACGACGCTATGGTGTGGGTGCCGTTGACATCAGGGGTTTTGCTAGCATGGGCTGGGAAAATGCAGAGTGGGATTATGCAAACACAAGGGGTAGGACAACGAACTTCGCAAAGCACAAGTTGGCGTACGTGTATCAGTCTCATACAGCGCCAGACCATGCCTAAAACCATCAGAGACCATTCCGGGCTAGCTGGTGTAGACCAGTTCAGCTCAGTTGATGGAAAGTAGTGTGGTGTATAAGAGGGAATATGATAGTAGTTGATGAATGGTAAATACAGAGATGAGACGAGAGAGGACCGGCCACCAAGTAGGTACTAGCAGGTGGGCTTCTGTGATAAGAGATTCTGGAATGGGATGATTAAGAAAAGCGTAATGAGGCCGGAGATAAAACCCGGGGGGTGGTGGCGGCCAAAATGAACCGGAAAGGAGTGAAAGATGAAGTAGGGTGGTAGAAGGCGGAACTCAGTGTCCTAGGATCCAAAGCCACATACCAATTTGCAACAGAGACATCTAGAGCTAAGGAACTTTGGTTGGCAATGGAACACGAAAATTGTCTAAAATTAGGAGAACCGGCAAGCATTAAACTATGTATAGTTACAAAAGTCAGCAAACTGTAGCTACCGTAGTATAGATTGCATGCAATTTAGCGTAAAAAAAATAGTTGCCCTGGCTTTTGTCATCGGGCGAGAAGTGGAAGTTCTGGTGCAATAATCCTAGTAATCAAACCCGTTTTCGTAGGCCACCTCTTTGGTGACGGTCTGGCCGGTAAGAAGGATCACATTGGGGACAGTAAGGAGGTGATCAAGCGAGCCCCTGAACTGGGAAATTGAGAGACTGTCGCGGAAAGCAGCCCATACTCTTCAAAGGTTTATGCACGAAGCAACACGCGGTTTGAAAAATGTCTACGTGCATTCAAACGGTATTTTGGTGCCAAGTTATTCAGAACAAGAGCATATGGCACACATGAGCTCTCTTTTTGAGCGCCTTAGCCAACTCGGTGTAATTATTAACCGTACCAAATGCGAACTAGGTAGGAAAAGCATTACATTCCTAGGTCACGAAATCTCAGCCTCGGGCATACATCCCCTGCCTAACAAGGTGGCGGCAATTCGTGACTATCCTGAGCTCCAATCCCACTGGCAATTGCTCCAATTTTCTGGCTTAACTCCTATCGCAGCTTTATACCACACTGCGCCGAAATAATGCGGCCTCTAACGGACCTTTTACGTGGAGGTAAGCGGAAATTCATTTTTCCCGACACGGCGAAGGCAGCGTTCACTTTGATCAAGGAAGCTATCGCCAACATAGCACTCCTTTCGCATCTGGATCCTTCTGCCCCCTGGCATTAGAAACAGATGCTTTGGACACGGCTGCTGGAGCCGTGTTGAGGCAATTCGCAAACAATTCACGGCAACTAATAGCTCTCCTTTCCAAGCGTCTCCAGCCTGCGGAATCCCGATATAGTACCTTCAGCAGAGAACTACTGGAGATTTATTTGGGTATCCGACACTTCCGGCACACACTCGAGGGCCAAATGTTAAAAAGGTTCACAGATCATGAACCAATAGTGCTCGCCGTCCAGTCAGCTTCTGATCGATATTTGCCGCGCGAGATTCGCCACTTAGACTCTGTTTCGCAGTTTACTACGGACATTCGACTGGTCTCTGGGGCGCACAATCCCTTAGCAGAGGCACTCGCACGTGTCCACAATATCGACTACCCACTACCCATGGGCACAGACCTAGAAGCAATCGCCGCAGCCCAAACAACAGATCCTGAGGTAGAGCAACTCAGAAACAGCAGCACCCTACTTCTGGTGCCAGTACCCCTTTCAACTGCCGATGTAGCTATTATTCGCTGTGTGTAACAGGGTCGACCCCGACCGCTAGTTCCTGTCAGTTTTCACCGGCACGTTTTGTCAGCCTCCACAGCTTATCGCACTTTGGTGTAACCGCCCCAGTGAAACTAGTCACCCAGCGATTCGTCTGGCCCTGCGTCAGACGCAACGTACTTCTTTGGGCCCGCGCTTGTCTTCATTGCCAACGCGTTAAAATACATCTTCACGCTAAATCTAAGTTAGGCACTTTCTGTAAGCCGGACGCAAGTTTTCATCGTGTGCATGTGGATCTCGTGGGGCCCCTTCCGCCATCCAGTGGTTGCGTCTACGTCCTCACTTGCGTAGATCGTTTCACTCGCTGACCACAGACCGTACCTATTCCCCGTCCTACCTCACAGGAAGCTTCAGAAGCGTTTTAAACTGGTTGAGTGAGTCAGTTCAGTTGCCCTGCTATCGTGACCACTGACCGCGGTTCTCATTTTGACGGCGCCTTCCACGAGCTACTGAAAGCATTCGGTTGCAGGCGCAACAGGACGACGGCCTATCATCCTCAGGCTAATGGCATGGTAGAGTGAATCCATCGCCAATTGCAAGCTGCCGTTCGTGCTCTTGATAGCTCTTTATGGAGCGACGTTTTACCGGTCGCTGTTTTAGGACTACGTTACGGGGTTAAAGCCGATATGGGAGTTAAGGCGGATGAACTGGTTTACGGTTGCGCACGACAACTTCCAGGTGAGTTGGTTTCTCCATTACCATTTGTGAGTTTTAATTACGGGGATAACGCAAAACGGCTGTCACACCAAATGCGGGTGATAAAGCCCACCTCACCACGAGAACAAACCCTCAGCAACTACATACCTACCACTCTAGTGACCGCCAGCAGTGTGTTAATTAGAGTGGATGTTGTGCCATCACCACTTCAAGCGGCTTAACCTGGCCCGTTCCGCGTCGTCCAACGAGAGGAAAAGAAATACGTGGTAGACTTCGAAGGCAGGAAAGAGACCATCAGCGTAGACCGCCTTAAACCAGCCTCCATCGAGGTAGAACCCACCCCGAACAACCCTCACAGTGTCCCCACCTGCTCACAACCTTCGGTTAGTCGTCCTGAGTCGGCCACTTTTACTCCCACTAACGACCCCTCGTTATCTGATGCAACACCAAACTCCACGAAAGACATAACTGCGCCCGTCAACAGGAGAAATCGACGCGGCCGTGAGCAGCGACAGCCAACCAGGTTTTCTGAATATGCAACAGTTGTATATATTTAAGTTTACTCTTAATATTCCGCTTGTGCATAGCTCCAATACGCTTGTATGCACGGCCACTTGGTTCTCACGACAAGGGTAGCGGCAGCCTGTTTTGCGCCGGGATGTCTCCCTCAGTTGAATATCCGATCGCGTCCCGAGGCTCAGCCTGCTTGTGTGTCTTGCCTTCCAGCTCGTCCCCGTCGGACAGAACCATATGGAATTCCAGGATCTCCCATGGCTCCAACACAACGCTCATTGGATAGCGACTGGACTCATTTGACGCCGGAGGTTGGCTCGTTTACGAAGGCAATAACAACCACAGTCAAACGGAAACTTGGGATATGCCGACAACGACAAATCCTACAACACAATCACCACTGCCAAGTCACAAGCAGGATCTACCCCAGTCGGATAAAATGTTAAGGAGGACACAGTTTTGTGATCGACTCACAGCGACCAGTGTGAGTCATGGAGAACGGCTTGTACTGGCCTCGTTGTTGTGTTCGATGGCGGCGGGGGACATGGGAAACTTCCCTCACCACTGAAGCCAACGTAACCATCCCGGGTCAAAGTCCAACTGCGTCGACCTTCTATGGGGAGACCTCTGTAGCGCTACCGATACAACACACGATGACAAAAACTAACAAATTTGTTTATTTGAACAATTACCGTTTTTGGCGGCGCCACTCGCTCCGCATGTATACACCGTCTGCACGCCGCTGTGCTCCTCCAATACACAAGTAGCCCCGCTTCAGCGTTTTGAGTTCTACTTTGCGCGCTGCCGAGTATATTCGCTAAAAGTCGCGGACCGAGGACCAGGGGCTATAGACTCTCTACGGGAGCATGTCCTGACTTAACTTAGGTGAATCTTAAAGCGATGATAGGTGAACATGCGTGAGTAGCGAGAACCTGCATGCATCTAACTATTTATGGTTGCGAACGGCAAAAAATGTATCCTACTGCAATGTAAGTTTTGTGTAGTATACGTAAAAAATTGATACTAAACGGTGAACCTAGCTTCTGTCGTTAGACAGAAAATGGTAATTTTTGGATATGGTGCCATGATACTAGTAGTGGAACCCGTTTTCGAAATCCAGCTCGACGGATAGCAGAGAGCTGGAGGGTAGACAGAAGCTAGGGTTCTAAAGTTCGATGCCTTCTTCATAGGCTCGATTCTCAGATATGCTGGTGTTAGTAAAGATAACAGATGACTAACGGTAAGTTGCGATTTAAGGGCATGGCTAAACTGGGTTATTGACGCACATTTGCGAATAGTCAGGGGGAGCTCAGTCCAAGGTTTTGAGTAGTTAATAGGAAAGAAGTTGGATCTTATTGCCAGCCTCAACTGTGGGATGGTCAGACTGAAGTCCCTGTGGCGCAGAGGGTAAGATGAGGGTATGGAAAACTGTATAGGGTTGGTAGAAGTGAACGCAGAGCGATGAATAGGTCTGTATAGAAAACATAAGTTAAGCTTAACTTGTCTAAGTCGTAGGGGGTCAAGTTTTAGTAGAGTGCATCGCTTTTTATAGCTCAGCGGAGAAGAGTGTCCTATCAGCTTCTTGGTAAACGTATGCTGCACTTCCTCAGGGCTTAGCCTATCCGGTCTAGACATTCCGGAGAAGATTATAAGGAAGTATTCGAGGTGGGGCCTAGCATGGTATTGGCATGTAAGGAGACCACTATGTTTCATTTTAAATGATCTGAGAACTGAGTCTTTTATCGGTCTGGCCCTAACCTTTTGGAATGAGACATTTTCAGAGAAATGCAGCTTGTTGGTGTATCGTAGCCCAAGATTCCTCACTGATGAGCTTGGGATGATGAACATTTGGTTCATTGAGAGGGTTCCGGGAGGGGCTTGACATCTAAAGATCGTGTAGAAGATTTTAGATGTCCAGAAGCACATCTGCCATGAAGTGCACCATTGGTCAAGTTTCTTAAGATCATTATCTATTTCAGACAGCGCCTTGCTCAGATCTTGATGGCGAAACTCATAAACGATTTTGATGCCGTCGGCGAAGAAAAAAAGAGTGCCGTGCCGCACAGCCGAAAAAATGTCGTCATTATAGAGTTAGAAAAATAGCGGACCACGTAGATTTCCTTGTATAACTTCACTGGTGACAGGCTCCGGTTGCGATAGATGATCGTTAGCATATGCAACCTGGGTTCGGTCCGACAAGCGGGAATTTCTCCATGGTAGAAGCAGATCATGGATACCGTAGGCTCGGAGTTTTGTTAACAACCGGGAGTGAGGAACTCAGTCAAATGCCCTGGTCATATCGAGGTAGATGATAATCATAGACTTGCCGTCGTCAGCTGCTGTGGTCAGTAGGTTGAAGAAATCAAACTGGCATGTGGTACAAGAACGTGATTTTAGGAAGCCATGTTGACCTCTGTGAATGAGGTTACGGGGAAGGAGGAAATCGGACTTCCAATGTTTAGTCAAAAGTTCCGTTATTCTGGCAGCTATAGGGCTATGGATGATAGGACGATAACTTGGAGGGTCACGCACTGGACCTTTTAGTGAACAGGAATAATGGTTTAGGTTTTCCATTGGGGTGAAAAAATGTTTCGTTCAAGGGAAAGGTTATAGAGATTCATAAAGAAGGCAGCAACGTGAGCTGCACCAAGGTGAAAGAGTCCTGGGGGATGCCCTCATAGCCAGGGAGGGAGGAGGGTCTAACACGCAGCAGTAGGTAGGTCACGTCAGTCAAACTGAATTCAGTGTCAGAGAGAACCTGTTCGGTGATGAGTGGCAGGGTTGATGGATTGCAAGTGGCGTCAGTAGTCATGGATTCTGAAAAGAAGGTATTGAGCGCCTCATCAGTTTCGGCTGTGGATTCAATCTGCTTGTTATTTTCCAAAAATAAATATGGTACCCCTCAAGACCCTCTCTGATTTCTGCTCTTTAACAGTCGGGACAGTCGGTAAGATCTGTCGTAGGAATTCAGGGCCGAAAGCTGCTGCCTCCCCAGCAGTTCATTAGTCTGAAGACTGATGGTTACAGAGAGAGAGAGAGAGCGGAAATCCAATACGATGGAGAAGTCTCTGATTTTATTATAGATCTGCTGTTTTGCATGTTTATTTTTTGCAGCCTTTTCGTTAAGAGCTGCGGGCTTGAGAGAGGTTGGTCCCGATGGTAGTGATTGCTGACAAGCAACTATGTAGCTTATATTAGAGTACTTCACTGGCGAGCTGAGGGTCGTGCTGCATGAAGTAGTCATCCCAGCTGAGGGATCGAACCGTGGGCTTGAGATTTATCCAGTTGATCATGTGTAGGGGTTGTTGAGGTGAGCTACGTATGGGGTCTATGGGTCCGGCCGTGAATCTGCAAGATACCATTCTATGGCCACTGTCTGGGGAGAGATTGGAGGCAGTAGTTAGCACATCCGGCAGGCCGATGGCAAATATCAGGTCAGGCGTGCTGTTTCCCTTGGTTGGCGCCATTACGTGCTGGACCCAGCGCCGTGCGCGTATGGTCGAAATGAGGTTCGAGGAGTATTCGGGTGATGACGTGGTGTCCCATCAGATATTAGGTGCATTGAAACCGCCAGCAATGAGTTTTGACCAAGAGGGTAATAGTGCAAAGTGGTCAAATTGGTGACTACCTGGGCTAGGTCCGTGATATTTGAATTGTGTGGTCGACAAACGCAGCCGACATGGAGTGGAGAGTTGGCCAGAAGAACCGTGGCCATTATTGAGTCCCGGATTGCGTTCAGTGTTGGATCAGAGAAAGGAGTGGTAGGCAAGCTGTTTTTAATGTTGATTAGGCAGCCCCCTCCAAGACGGCGACGATTTTTTATGAAGGTATGGTAACCAGCAATGGAAATTTGGTCTGATGGGACAGAGTCATTCAGCCAGGTTTCGGTCATGACAATGATTTCGAAGTCGGATGATAGTATTATATTGCGAAGGGTATGGGTTTTATTCGGTAATGAGCTAGCTTTATTGAGGAGCTAGGTAGATGCAGCTGTACCTTCGTGGCGTGCAGTAGGAACAACCATCGGCGGGTGTTGTTGGCCAACACTAACAGGATGGCAAACAACAGTAAGTGGACACATAACATCAAAGTAGTCATGCATAGGAGCAATAGAGTCTAAATAGAAGTTAGAAGTGGGGAGTCGGCAGTGTGAAGAAGGGGTTGTTGGTAAGCCGGTGAGGCTGGGTTGGGGGGGGGGGTGTTGACAAGAAAAAATTGGTCGTTTGCGGTGGTGGGATTTCCGGGGTGGTTGAAGTAACCAGGTGGGGAGTTGGATGCTGAGGTTTTGGGCAATGGCAAGTGAGATGGTAGAAAGCATTGGTGACTGGGTTCAGCGGGATACGCTGGGAGCAGGTAGTTGTCTCTCGACCAGGGCAGACGAAATAAGTGTAGTTGGTTGGGCTAACCCATCCTGTGTTCGGGAACCAGAGTGGAGCCTGATAATAGAGGCCTTTGATTATAGTTCAACTGGGGGTTATTTATTTGTATCACTGAAGGAGAGGGAAATTGGTTACAGAGGTTCGGCAGGAGGTGCTGGCTCTCGGCCAGATGATTGGGAACCCTTTTCGGCATACTTATAGAATATGGCACTTTTGGTCCCGATGCTTGATGACGCATTACTTGGTGGCGGTTTTTGCCTGTATTGTAAAGTGAGTTTAGATGACCTTGTCGATTAGTCCAGGTACCATGCTAAAACAGCGGGGCGGGGTTGGCTGCTCTAGGGTGATGTACGGTTGAGTCCAGCTCACCAGCAAGCATGGATTATTTGGGGGTATACTTGGAGTGCTTGGTGGGGGTTCCAAATGGGACCCTGAGAGGACTTTTGGGGGATTACGGGAGTAGCCAAAGTAGGTAAAAGCTGTGGGGGGGACAGAATCCTGTCGGCTGATGGGACGACTGGCTATATAGTAGATTATGGCTTTTATGAATGATTTTTGTCCTCAGGACAGTGGGACATGGGTTAGGGCAGGACGAGCTGTTGGCAACAGACTTCCCCGAAGTTTTTTCGGTGTTAAGACGGTGAGCAGTAGGTTGACATAAAAAGCTGCAGGCCTGGATGCAAGGGACTTTGGTGGCCCTGGGCTGATAGTGGGTTTGGCGCAGATATTTCTGCCTTTTGTGGGGGTGGGAGTTGATGGTAGAAGGCAGGGCAGTTCACTAGGAGGATGTGATGGAGATGAGGTGGTGGTCAGGTCTGGCTCTACCGGAGTAGTGCAGGCAGCTGAGGGTGTCTGTGTTGCGGGGTGGCTCAACAGGCGGTGAGGAGTCGCGGCCACTGGTATTTCAGCCACCGGTTGTGTTGGTGAATCTGAGCTACTTTTTAGTGGTCGAAAAACCTCCCTTTGAGGGGGCATTTTATTAGGTAATATTTTGATTCTTTTGAATGGGGTGGCGTTAGCAATGATATGCCAACTGGTTATGAATTCTGTAGCTGTTATTCCGCCAGCAAACTGGAACTTCAAAGGACAGTCGTTGCGTTGTGATTTTTTGCACAGCCTAGTGCAATAGCACCTGTGATGTGCCATGTTGCAAACATCCAGTATGGCGAGTTTGCTTGACGTCAGGGGCAGTCGGTCAGGGATGTTGAAAACTATCGCACTTTTGGCGCTGACTATAAGCTTATTGAATTCGGTCGCAACTGAGTCCAAGATGCGGCCCGCCATGGCTAGGCTTTGGCGATTAGCTATAGGGGCGGGTCCCATTATGCCAGATATCGGGGATACCTTTAAAATAATATCATCGGCGGGCTGGATGTGGTTGTGCAGGTCCGCCACTGTTTGACCTACCTCACTAACCTCCTGGTTGACTGCGTCATTAACATCAACGAGAGCTACTGAGCATGGATTGAGTGCAGACTGAGGTTGAGTGTTCCTGGTTTTTCTGAGTCTAACAGTAAGAATTGCCTGATTCGCACCCGGGACCTTGGCATGTTTACGGAGGACCTTTGAAGCTTCCATAAGTAGTTCAGGAGATAATGTGAAGAAGGCAGAAAGATTAAGGGTCAGTAGGTCGAACCTTTCGAGAGTGTAAAGCTACGTAAAAAATGTTGGATATTTCTCCCAAGCCTTTCTAGCTAAATCACAGACGGTTATAGGCTTTATAAACATACAAAATAAACATAACCTAGGGAAAACAGAGGCACGGTGTAGCGCACCAACACCAGGTCAATCACGGCTGCAGCAGTGAAACTGTTTTCGGGTAAGGATGACCTTGTTGGCTCTGTCTTTAGGGAAGTGCGACTTGAAATACGAGCACGACATTTGTAACCATGAGACCCGGACTATGGTGGGCCCCTGAAGCCACTTATTCAGAATTCTGGATGGTTTTTAACATGAATCCTGAGTTGATTGGGCTCAAACAGAGTACCTTGGCTGCCTTCGTCAACTGCAAAACGATTCGCTTACTCTTTGTGCGATTTTCATTCTCGGTTGCCTTGATGAGACACTGCGTAGATTTTGAAGTACAGGCGATAACTTTCGTCACTTTTTCGGGGGTAGTGATGAACTGGCATCAAAAATAGGTCACTCAGCGGCCACCGAACTCCAAGATGGTGGTAAAGCTTATCTGGGTTTCGTATAAATGGGAGGTTTCAATAAAATCGACTGAATAGAATTAGGTAATGACTCGAGGGACTATATAACGCAGGGTTTTGTAAAAGAACTTGCCTTGGGGAGGCTGGATATCACGCCGTTCTGCCACGCAGGCACAGCGGGATTGAGTTGGCCGGTAAGCGTTATCCCGAAGTTCACAGTCGCAATAGACTTTCCTTAGATCTGTCGATTAACCGTCATCTATTTTAGAACTTAAGGGGGAGGGCAGCTGCTTAGTGCATTCTCGGAAGGTGCTTGCACTGCCGCTAGACGTCAGTGCATCCAGGTACATACCAGATGGTGATTCTGCTATTTGAATGCGTCATGAATGGCGATTTTGCCTTTCTCATTTGTGGCAGAACTGAGGGACAATTTGACCTTTCATTCGTAAGTAAGGATGCCCGGGCGGTGCTCGTCAAAGTGGCCTACCCGTGGTCCACGGATCCTCCTAGCAGACATTGGAACGATCCGTTGCCAGAAGGAGTGAACCATATGTTCCTTTCGATGATAATGGAAAAAATTAAATGAAGCTTGGATTGGAGTTTGAGGTTTCGCTATGGACTTATCGCATAATAAAATAAATCATTTTCTGGCAATCCTTGTTGCCAAAAGGCTCTCTGAACTGCCAGAACCCAGTCACTGAGTGGTGTTTGGAATCCTGTGATACTTCCAGTCCTACTTGTGGTATATTCAGCTGCAAGTTGTTGTCAGACGAAAACCAGGTGACATGCCTGGTAGAGGTGACAAAGACCACCAGCGATTTCCTTCTCGTGCCAACGACAGATGATTGATACTTCGCAGTATCGGAACTGTGTTCGATTGTAAGAATACTTCCCTTACCTGCGTTAGGCTTTGGAGAAGAGTGTAGCTGTTAGTGAGTTTATTTTGGGAACGTTGGAAGACTGAGTGTGTGCTTTGAAAAATAATCAAGTGATTGATCGAAAATCAGGGTTTGAAGCCGGAAAATCTGGCTCTACAAGGTGGCGACGGTTTTCACGGGAATCAACGGCAGCCGGGGCTTGTTGGTGAAAGTGGCCTGGAAAGGACGTATTGGCTAGAGAGGCTGTGGTTTGCACTTCCGAGGGTTTATGGTGGAGTGATACACTCAGAGTGTGTTTGCTGGAGAGTGTGGGTGTTCAGCTCGGTTGTATGTACTATATACTGTTTGTTCGCGAGAGCTTGCCATGGTCAGCAGTTTGACAAAAGTTTTTCTTATTAATATCCAAGTGAATTTCCTTTTTATATTCGGACTATCGTGGTCCTTTTATCTGATGGTTTTTCGGTTGTGCAACGTGGATATTTGGTTAAAATTAGCATGTAGGCGATTGTTGCTACTTAATAGCGTTGAATACGCTGTCAGAACACGGAGTCAACACTGTTGCCGTCATGCCCTTGTTTTGTTGAATGCAGAGTGGTTCTCTCCCCGTTGCGATGACCAGCGTTCCCCACATTACTGTCCTATCAGCCAAGGGGAATAGTGTTGTGTTGGTTACTGACGATTAGCAGGGAATCGACGGTGTCTTTGGTGTCCCATTGATCAAACCTGCAAGGCCACATGCGCTCCGCGCATCGGGACAGATGTGGTGCCACTTCTTTCCTGGTGCTGTTGGACTTCCTTGGGCCAGCCGTCGTATACGGGCCAATTCTCGGTCAATCTCTGGGAGTAAGTAGCTGTTCACTTATCCTCAGTGCCCACATTTAGACTTCCAAGCTAGTTATAGGCCACCAAAACAAAAATATATTACTCGGCTGGGCCCCACTTACAATCCCTGTTTCCATGTAAAAGAGGAACAATGGAAGCAGTGGGAAGTGTCCATCGCCATAACTTTGCCGACTCGCTTCCTCTTTTTCATATTTTGATCAACAATGGGACACGTGGGTGCAGACCATGAGAATAAATGCTCGTTTATCATGGGATAAGTAAATATCTCTGAGATACTATTATCGAACCAAAACCTTCCTGCTTAGCGTCACAGGTCAGTCTTTCGGTATTTGGCATCTCAGACACATGCTTCCCATTGGTTTTGTCGCAATCTTACAAACTAGTTGCTTTTTGTCACGGAGATATCGTGATTTTTCTGGATGGTCACCCTTGCTCCATGATAAAAGCCAATGACGTACTTGAACTTTGAATAAACCACCATCGCTCATTTACTTGCCAGCTGACGATTACTTTGAACGTATGCACGTTCGAACGGCGAACCGGGTCTCGCCTACGAATCAGGCCTTAAACGGACTAGGTGAAAGCCAAAGGACCTCTCCTAGGGTGAACGGTGATTACTAACACGTCGTTAGATGGTTGTGGCTCACGTAGCCAGAGTGAGTTTAGTTATGGCAGGAGTGGCGTCTCTTTTCTTTTAATTTCTATTCGTTTTACTGGTTCAGTGATTTTACGCCCTTCCGCCATTTCAGTCATTCGTTTTCTTGTTTCACCATTGCCGTTAGCCTGAGGAAGGCAACTGCCGGGTACGCAAGATAATAATTTGACTGACTGATGTGCCAATTTTAGACAAAATCTTGGTTAAACATTACATCCAACTCAATGTTGGGTGTTGAATTTCTACCTCTCACTGGTAACTCCAGCTTAGGCCCATGGTTATTTTCCAATTGCACCTGTTAGTTGTCACCAGTGCCAGCTCGCGAGTTTAGTGGAAGTTCAGTATCGGAATGCTGATGCATGGTGTTCTCCACTTTTTAGCGCCTACTAGCGTTTAGAGATGCAGTAGCGGCCAGAAAGCAACTGATTTTGAGTACGCTAATTTGTGAGAAGCTACTGTTGACCAAGAAACTAATTGATACTCAGCTCTATGCACCTTTGTTGTAGCTCTGACACACAGGACCATCCGTGGTTTGTTTGCTTCCTGCGAGGACAGATGGTTTCCGTCCCTCGAAAAACGCCTTTGACTGTTCTGCTTACGGAAGGTTGGACCTTAGCTCTCCCAGCCGGTATCATGTCCGGCGTCGTTCTGTTGTGCGTGAGTGATCTGAGTTGTTTCAACACAAACCATCTCTCACCTATTCCACCAACCTCTACCGTCTTTCGGCAACCGTCGAAACTATTGTCCTGTTGTCCGTTTCTCAGGTTATCATCGAGATCAAGTAGGTACTTTGCACTTGATATGCTGAAGAGCTTCATAGATTAGACAGTTCCCATAGCGTCCCTTGTGTCCCAAACGATTGAACCATTGGACTGTACTGTAGAAATTCTTTGGGTTTCTATCTTCACTAGAGCCACCGAGGCCAAGAGGGTAGCCCTCTTTATAGGATGGCAAACTCCATGGGCTCTGGCCTGGGAGATTGTTTTTTACCACTTGTAAGTTTCCACCGACCCAGTCCACTAACTCTCCTCAGTATGTGTTAGGTTGGTAGCAGGTACGAACAAAAACGTCCTGGTTCAATGGTCAGATAGCAAGCCCCCGCCTGCTAGGATTAAGGAACAGAGCAGAACTCCACAAGGCGGGCCGATGGTTTGGTAGGCAGGCAGTGCATCATCGCTTGTTCAGAATCAAGAACAAGATAAGGACCTGCAAAGTTGGGCGATCGAAGAATAGGGGACCAGCTGTTGCCTGAATCGACGGCATACTAATCGGCCATTCTGGCTGCAACCATATCGGGCTGCCAGGAGGGATGCTTGTCAGTGACAACTGGGCCAGCAAGTTGGCGATCAAGGACTTTGTGATGGCCATGGCAAGTCTTATATAAATTATCTATTGATTATCTACAAACTAAGATGGTTCTGAGGTAGAAAGGACTTCTTGCTGGAGTTACTGAGACTTTGAGACCAGAAAGGTTTGCCTCTGAAGACCAGTCGTCCATAAAAATTTACTTTGTGGTGTCCAATATATTTCCCCTGCCGTTTGGTGGTTTGACAGACAAGTTCAGGTGCATCTTTCAAGAAAACCTTGCCATTTCGAATCAGAGTCGCTTCTGCGTTTTTCATGAGTGTGCCCAGATTTGCCATTATAAAATCTAATCTACCTCTAACGGCCTCCGAGCCCTGTTTTGGTGCCGCCACCTTTTGGAGCACCCCCACCAGCCCACGTTCCAATTTTATGGACATTGTCCCCGCGATCTTCCATGGGAGGACCCATTTTGGGAGTTTCCTGAAAGGTCGTGCTCTTCCTTGGAGAGCCAGTGTGGTGGTTTATCTCTTCATTGTGAGGACTCTCACAAAGTGTTTGCTAACGTTTGCACGGGGTGATTCATTTTCAGCGCACCAGTTTCACGTAACCATAAGTGTGTAGAGGTCAAAAGGCTTTAGAGACAGCCAGCTGCTTCTCCGGCAGTACCGCCTTAGGTATATATCTCGCTGAACGCGTTCGTCTACTACCTGGAAGCATCTCAGGTTCCAGCAGTGAGATGTGCCGTCTACGTTCCTTCTGCACTTATCTTATTCATTTTAACTGTTTGCCCATTTCAGCAGCGAGCCGCTGGGTCTGGCCGAAGAAGTAGATTGATTCAGGAGGCAAACCTGGAGAATGACAAAGTGGGGCCATTTCTTATGTGGTACCCTAAGTAGAGGCAGTACCGAGAAGGATCCTAAGAGGCTGCTAATTACGTGCACAGAATCGGATTGTAAGATAACTGCCGTTACCGGTCCACCAGACTGTGAAGTAAGGCGCAGGTTCCCAGTTCCAAACCAAAACACTGGGTCTACCTCGCAATATGACATTATTATTACCACAAACGAATAACTAAATGAATTTTATAAACATCATATTGTGAGGTGTCTAGTCATCATCGTAGTCCAAAGGCACTGAAATATAGTGCGCACTTCAGATAGTAAAACAGGCAGAACAACAGTCACAAACACACCAGAGGATGACAAGGCAGCACTTTGTAGTGTCGGAGCCGAGAGCAACTTATATAAAGTTTGCACGAAGGGGAGTCAAAGTCAGCTCGACTAGGCTGACAAACAGTCGGTGGAAAACAACCTTTTGAGCAGAGTTTGATATGCGAACCTGAGGAAGCTCTACAGATGCTGAACCTGGCCCCAGCCTGACTAGGATTGACGCATGCGTATTTGCGTGCTTGTGTGCGCGGATCATAGCCAGCCCTAGTCAACACGAAACTTTTGTGAAAAGGGGGAAGATACTCGACACAAAAAAGGGTTTATTTGCGGAGTATATTTGCCCAGCACACAGGTATATGTGTTGGCCTGACGGAGGAACAACAGACTGTGTGGACGCAGAACAAACTGGGTCAGAGGCCTGTGGCTGGATGAAAACGACTGAACAGGAAAAAGGTCATTGTCAAAGTAACGAAAAGTGGTCCTATTGGAGTGGAAACATAGACAGTCAGATTGAAACTTGATCCCGCTGAACAGGAGCAACGGGTTTACTAGGATTATATTCCTCACTAATTGGAGCAAACCCTGGGCGCAGTTTTATCTGCGCTCGGTCCGGTAGATTGCCACCGCGGTTGCCTGACTTGGATCATCCACCCGTTAATGGTTAACCGGGACGAATTCTTCAGCAAATGCAATTACGTTGGATTTTTCAATTCTTTTCACCAGAATCCTGAAGTTTTTAATGTGCCAGAACCGAAATCGGTTCGGAGTGTCCAGGAATAGCTTCACTGTGCTTCTGAGTAGCATCTCGCCACGGTATGGCGCGGGCAATAAACAGCTTTGTGCCCATCCGCTTGCATTCTTATATTTTTTGGCACGCGAAACGCTCTGCCACGAGTGAAGCGGATGCTCGTATGCGGTATGACAATCCTTGCAATGTCCCAGAAAGACCTTTTCTAAAAGCAGGTGGGGCCGGTGGGGGAGAAACACTTTTCATTTCCGTTAAGTTCGGTTCATTTTGCCCAGTACAGCTGACTTGCGCTGCGAACCCTTACGGAAGGCACCCCAGTTTTGCACCCACAAATAAGCCGTGTATTTTATCTGGCACCCGCTGTAATAGGAAGAAGATGTTAAACCACATAGTACATTAACTACACGAGATGGAATACTCCGATGAAGTGGGTGGCTTTCGTTTGAGTCGGAGAGAGCATTTGCAACCAATTAGCTCTACTTCTAAGTCACGTCTTTGCTCTGAGACAATGGCCGATTGTTCAGTGCCATCGGTTCATGTACTGCGAATGACGAGAGAGGGGGCTTATGCCATAGGCTTGAGTTCGCCAGAGATGTGTTGTATACTACCTGTGGCATAATATAAGTGACTGAGCTCCCAGGATGAGCACCGGCCTGCATTCCACCGAGCAACAAAGGTGAGCAACTTGCGATCCGTGGAGGCGGCGAAAGGTCTACCTCACAGGTCGTGCTTGAAATGACGGGTTTCCAAGTAAACTTCCGGAAGTTCCCTGCCACGCCTACTGCGTTTGGACCTAGCATGCCTCAGATTTTCGGGGATGAATGTTATAGGATAGCAGGCACCTTATGCTTGTCTATGAAAAACAAAGCCACCAGGTGAGTCTGAGACATTAGTGGATAGCGCCAGAGGTGCTTTTGATAAAGGATGTCCAACAGCAGCCATTTTGAGAAAGCCCGCTCCGGATCGACAAGAAAGAAGCTGGCGTTCTCGAAAAATTCCACTAATTCGATTTTACTGCGTAGTAAGTCTGTAATAGGTTACATCAGGTAGACATATCTAGGCTTGTACCGGCGATAAAAGTTCACTGAACCATCAAATCTTCGGAGTGTTTAGAATGAAAACAAATAATCTAACATGGATATGAAGTTTGAAAAAGTACTCCGGTTAAACAGCTAGGTTGTGAAATACTTTTTTCAAGGTAAGGATCGAGAAAAGAGTGTGATTAAGATAATGAAATGGAACCCCGCCAGTGGCGAAACACTCCATCAGAAATTTGTAGACGGCACCTGCATGCCGGAATTAAAATGAGCTCTCCGATATACGCTCCGGGATAGCGAGGTGAAAGGTGTAGGAAGGTGGTTGGTAATCACAGTCACAAATTGAATGAGGCTTCGCAGTAGTCGGGAAACCAATCAAAATCCTCCGGGTTTAAGACAGCCTGCAGAGCAAAGAGAGCCGTAAGGGACTATCGTGCGGGACTCACAAGGCGGTGCGTAATACTGGCAGTCAAATCAGGAACGTCCTGGTTCGGAGTCATGAAGTAAAATTCGTGTATGGTATGGAAATAAGGACGGTGATCGCAAAAACGAATGCTGCTTTATTACTCCTACGTGCAGGAGTGATGAGCTCATTTAGGTAGGCATATAGTACTACGGATACGAAGCTCTAACTGAATTCCGAGATAAACCTGACAAACGGGCAACGAGGCAATAGTTCCGACGGTTGCCGAAAGACGGTAGAGGTTGGTGGAATAGGTGAGAGATGGTTTGTGTTGAAACAACTCAGATCACCCACGCACAACAGAACGACGCCGGACATGATACCGGCTGGGAGAGCTAAGGTCCAACCTTCCGTAAGCAGAACAGTCAAAGGCGTTTTTCGAGGGACGGAAACCAATCGTTCTAGCAAGAGGCAAACAAACTAGTGATAACCTACAATCCGCCTAGGGCTAAATAATATTTATTAGTTTATCCGTGGCAACTTTTTCACGAATTTTTTATTCAAACTCAGTCATCTCCAAGTGGCTGCAATCACTTCCCTTAGGAAGGAACCAGCCAAGTGACCCTCCGGTCTAATTTAGGGTGCATCGGTCCGATTTCCTTCGGGTACACAATCTTCGTGTGTTGTTGTTCCTCCTTGGAATTATTTCGTGAGGCCACAGTGCGCTCGTCTCCCCAGCTGTGGTTCATTAAAATGAACATTGGCCTGGGGGTCATCTGCCAGGCCCTGACCAAGATGTCACAGATAATGGTGCATGCCCTACAGCATACTACAACACTGATTTCCCTGGGGGTCCCCCATCAACTTTGCCCGTACAAGGTACGAAAAAGCAAAATAGATGGATCGAGCGAGTGGCAGATATGTGGAGACGAAATGAAAGTGTTCTGCCCAGGTAGTTTTGTGCCGTTAACAAAGTTTTGAGTTCGAGAAATGTTTTGTTTTTTCTCCAAAACGGTCTCATAAAGCTTAGAACGGTGAAAACTACAGTTAGTAGGGTTTAGAAACTGAATACCTTCTACACTGCACTTTGGCCCATGCACACGACGGTTAGGTTGCGTCGTTCGCTGCGGCTCCAGGGCTCCCGGTTGAGCTGTTCAGGGCTCAAAGATAGCATTTGTGATGGGTGGCCGGGCTATCGGAACACCGTAGCTGAGTGGCTTTTCCATTCCTGGGTTTTCGTTAAGGTGCAAAATCTTAAAACGGTCGGCAGATGCGGTTTCATTTTTGTCCTTTCGGTTAATGAGGTAAACTCGGGCGAGTCTTTCAAGCACCCTACATTGGACCTTCATACGATCACCGTAAGGATATTCTCGGGTCATTCACGCGTACGAAGACTTAGGCGCGGGTGGGCATTTCCTTGGAATGTGAATCGATGGAGATTGCGGTCAAGGTAATTGCATTTGCGAAAAGCTTATCTGCTCGGCCATCTGTTGAGCGAATGAATCTCAACTGCCGTCTATCGAGCGAACTGTAACAAAGAAAGTCCCGGCTAACCAGAAACTTTGATGAAAAGTGGACTTAACGGCTGGCACTTTAGTATCAGGCTTAAAAGTGGGCGCAAACCCGAGAGAGGGACCGGAAGCGCCTGCAAACAAACGGGGCTGTCAGAAGCGGTGAGCGAGGCTTCGAGCTGGCAACGAAATGCTCACTCATACTGTTGGGCGCTGGGCTATTGGCCATGACGCAAAGACAGCGACAACCTAAAGTACCCTGTGAATCTCTAAACAAGTGTGACTGAAACCGTGCCCCTCAAGGGCATCTGCTGTGGTTCGATGATAGTGGTATTCGTATGCTCCCCGACCGCGGCCGGGAAGCACTCAAGAAAGCATAATTAGAGTTTTATTGTTCCACAAAGCCAAACATTCAAAAACTTGAAAGCTATGAGTATCACATTTTGTAACAGGGGGAAGGCTGGGAAGGGTTTGAATGAAGCAAGGTAACGACTTTTCAGGCAAAATATGAATTAATTTATATTTTATTAACAGCGATGGTAAATAGTGAGCTAGATGCGGAATCTCTTGAACAAAAGTCGTCTTAGAGTGAAAAAGGGTGCAGCGCTGATGCAGAAAAAGATCCGAGGTGCTTTCCCAGGTTCATTGAAAGAAGTAAATCATCCTGAGGCAAGGAGATATGAAAATTGTATAAGTTTACTCAAGAGAACCTTTATCAACAGTAAATGAACCAAGGTCACTGGAGGTGAGATAATTACAAGGAACAGCAGGTATCATCCGATGACGAAAATTCACTGCTGGAGGAGGAAGGACTAGGTCCAAGGTGTGATGAACTACCAAGCGGAATACCAACAGGGAAGTACAACTTATTGAAACAGAAAGAACAGTAGGTGTTTGCTTGGGCTTAGGCAACTTTGCTCTAGTGAAGCGAGAAAAAATGATAATAATAGCAATAATAATAATAATAATAATAATAATAATAATAATAATGATAATAATGCACTTCTTGACCACGATCAAGAGGCTTGCACAGGGAGTCGTCAATCAGTACAATATTACACAAAAGCAGGAAATGTTCACAAAATCTGGAAGAATGTTTCACACGTTAAGAACGTACCATAAACCTGGGCTGTGTTTGAGTGAGCATAAGTACGTAAGCCTAATGCGGTAAATAAAAACCCTTTCGATTTCGGTAGCGGGTTGTGGCGGTGACTCTGTAACGTACGTGCGGAAGTCCTTCTTAGCGGCTGTCACATACTCGTATTGTTAAGACTATGCCCTTTATCTTATCGACCTTCGAACAAGTACAGCATGCTTCAGGCACTACGCTTCAACATTTGTTTATATTTTTCTCACGTGAAGTGGCGTAATTTTAATTCGGACTTAGACTGCCGTGAAGGTGGTACTTGACATCGACCTTCGTTGAACTCCGGTCCTCGATGCTAGAGGTCGTGATCGCACAATTGAGGTTTGTACATATTTATTGGCGTATAACTTATTAATGCAGTACGGTAGAAACTACGAATCAATCTCGTTCTAGTTTTGGGATTTGTCTGAATCGACTACGCGTTACTCACCATCGAAATAACCGTAGCAGACTCTGCCAAGTGTGCAACCACTGAAAAAGCACTATTATACAGCGGACCATGCAGTTTATATGATAATTCTGTAAACTAATAATTCTGGAAATCAAAGAAAATAGAAGGTGAACAGCGAAGAAACACGTGGACGCACCTACTGGCTATCTAAAGGCAGCATATCTAAAACTGGAGGGCGAGATTCACCAACTGGTAACCAGCCATAAAGAGAGAATAGAACCACCATAGGGTCTAAAAGAACAATTGACGTCAGCGGCGGCTAGATAAGTTTACGTCCACTGATGGCACTTAGACAAATTACTGGACCAGGAAAACGCTGGTTTGAAATGCCTAATGAAAGGGAGAACCTGTCGAATAATTACGAGTAAGTCATACAAGCTTATGACAATGCCATGGCTATAAAGAGGGAATGGCCTCTCACCTGAAGGTGACAGAAAGACATATAAATTGCTAGGAATGTGACGTGCTATTGGAGCAGCGTGAGTGGTAGCTGGGTGCCCAGCTGAGGAACTCAAATGGAGTCTTTGAAGAGACAGTCAGCTGGAGTTGGAAGACTGGGCAGATGCGTCGAAGCAAATATGTAAAGATCATAAACAAGGGATGGTTACGTGCACGAAGGCCTGGTTCTGTGATTCCCAGAGAACCCTGCCCGAGGCGGCAAGGGATGTTACTCATGTGTGAGAAGAAACGTTTCAATGGTTACAGTAAAAGAATATACTGCCATTTTTTAGCCAGCTGCGAGAGCCTGGTACTTTATTTCATCATGATCATAATTTCCACTGATGGCAGGTTCCGAATAGAGGCCCGGGTAAAATCCTTATGGTAGCAGGCGAAAATGGGTTGACGGTGACTTGCAACCCGAGCAGTAGGATTGTGATCACCGTGGCTACCGATGTATGAGATTTCATACAGCAATGACGGGCGTAGAAAATAGCCCGATCCGATAGCTTAATTCATCAGGTCCGTGCGGTACCCCCGTAGTAACATTTAATGGACCGACAGCCACCCAAGCGACCAGCTTGATCTAAAAGAGATTGGGGAATCGCTGCCTGAAGGTTGTTCGAGCTGAGGGTTATGATCACCGTTTTATTGGAAACCAAGCAATTACAATTTAAGGGAAAGTATAAACCAAGTCCTTGAATAAGTGGAGAGATCTTCAGATGAGAAGTCGTTCTAGCTGTAGATTGTGGTAGCAAGCAAGGGAGATATAACTGAGGTGGAAAAAGTTTCAGATACATAAATTTGGGGCAATTGAGGAGCGGACAAACTTGCCGTAGGAGGTAGAGACAGATCGGTTATATCTTGGTTGTTAAATGATGCCGTCTGCTGTACGGCACCCACAATGGTAAAGGGTAAGTGTAGTTTGTACTTTTTGCCAAGATTTACACCTTCTTCGGAAAAATGTTGAAGTGTCGGCTTATCGTGTGCCTGTGAAAGTAGAGGGATGGACTAGTTGTTAGTCGGGATGATCGCAAGGTTACGGGGGATAGGACGCAGGGCTTTGGAGCACTGTGGCTCTCTGGGCTCCTGCTTTCTGACAGGTATGGGCATCAGCCACGCTTTTGGTATCTCCCCAATCGTCGGTGGCTAGAGTCATTCTTGGATGGTTTGTGTTCTCCACGCATCAGGTAAGACGTTTTACGTCTTCAGCAATTCGAGGATGTTTGGAGAATGAAGTCTGGGGCTACCGTGTAAGATGCCCACTTTAAGACTTCATTTGTTCTGTAAGAAAACGACTTAGATGCGTGTAAACTGAGATGGGTGGCAAACCCCTTAAGAATGAGTATCCAGAGTGGAACCTGGAGGGGTTCATTTTTGATATCATTCTTGAGCGTAAACAAGTTTTAGTTATAGCCAATCCATGTATCGACAGGAAAGATTATGAACATAGCTCACTTCACATGGTAGAGCCTTGGAAAGTGCGCATAGACAGCGCAATTTGACGTCAGCGAGCTAGTCGGGATTTGAGTAAGAAGCCCTGGGGGCTAAGCCGAGAGGGGCGGGGACGGTTTTATTGTGAAGAGCTTATTTGGCACGCTGCTGTTCCGTACAGCGTCAGGCAAAAGTGCTGAGGACTTAGCTCGTACAATCATTTGTTCATGGGGCATCTCATAAGCAGGGCCGGGTTGTGGCTGTGACGGAGAATTCGCCCTTTACTGAAGGGGCTCAGAGCATGAGTCCGGCACCTTCGCATCCAGGAGTATTTCAGGTACTTCGGTGTTTTTTTTTCAGAGGAGCGGGAGGACTAGCTTAACCCATAGGGCATACTTCTCACTCCTACTCTTCTGGCCATACTTTAGGCGTGACCCATGGGGCCCCTGACAGGGCAGGCTGTTTCATCCATATACTAAGACAACCACGGACTTGTTGCCGTTTTACCGTCAGTGGCTTCGCGGCCTTTAGCTATGGAAGAGAAGGAAAGTTAGAGACAGACAAAAGGAACGATTCAGATACTAGGGGTGCATAGTTAACCGCCCGCATAGATAGAACCGGGGTCTGACTTCCTTCAATTCATATGTGAGCCATCTGTTGTCAGGACAACCTTCAGTGATACGTCGAGAAGACCAACAGATCGTTAAGTATTTTGGTGACCGGGTGATAAAGTTTTTATATTGGCCACCCACAGGAGAATGTTGTGGTATTTGATGGATTTGTGACCTGTGTTTGTTTGGAGCTAACACTTCAGTCTTATGGAAAGGAAGGGGGTTAAGCCGTGTGTGCGTGATTCAGTTTAGAGTGATGATTAGATAAAGGATGAGGAGTCTGTCAGGTGCTACTTTCTACAGTTGGAGGTGGAGTGAGAGACTGAATGAAATATAAAGCTGGGACGGTTTGAATGCTACCTTTCCTGCCACTGGTATCATGATATATATTCAGGGTAGATTCCAGTGGTACTGGCCCCAGTCGTAAGAGTAGAAAGATGTGGGCAACGCACACTGGTGGGTTTTAGCTGAGGTAGGGATGACGACGATGCACGATCAGGTACAACCTAGAGATTGCCAACGTTTCAGATTAATATCCGGTTCACCGTGTATTAGCAACGTTGGAAAACTGATGTGGGCATGAAGATTTACAAGGATGCAAATGGTATCAGCATGACCTTGAGGAAAAAAATAGGACGTAGACTGGCAGATCCAATTCAAGTATTATAGAAAGATTACAAGGGTTGGAAATTATATAACTGGTACTAGTGAAAGGTCTGATAAGTAGTGTAAAACAGTATTGGATTTTGAGCATACCCGGGAAAGCGTATATATATACATGGGCGGGATTACTAGACGGGTCATGGGATGAGGTTCGGAAGAAAAAGATGGTGACTGAGTGTGGCCTATATTCGAGACAGTCTTTATATGCTTTATCTACGTTAATGTGTTTGCGGGTTGTGCCGATTACAGAGGAGGCGTCAAAGAGTCTGCTTAGTGCTGTTTTAAATTGTTTTGGCTTGCGACATGGTCGCAGCTAGTCAGGAAGCTTATTTCAGAAGCCGGAACAGATAACTGCGAAATATTTAGATCTGCTCATGGGCCTAGATTTGGAGAGGGGTTGCAATTGTGGAATATCTGTGATGGACGGAATAAGGAGTATCTCTGGAGAAACCAAGTGGATTATCAGAGGAGTGTACTCCTGAGTGCAGAAAGTTGAAGAGAAGTAGAGATTGGACTTGATGCGACGTAACCATAGGGGTTTAAGCCGGAGTAGTTCGCTCGAGGGTCTGTTATTAAAGATGGAAGAGGGTCAAAGTAGTTGTCCAGTGAAGGAGCCTTGCTCTTTCTCTATATTTACCCGGTCAACCTTCCACATCAAGATAAAGACCGGGGGGCGGCATTCCAACAGCGACTTAACGCGAGTATTGAATATCAGGAGCTTGCTCTCCTGAATACCGTATGTTCTGAGGATAAGCACGTTCGTCATCTTTTCCTTGCCACTTAGGGTCAATGCTTGTTCACGGAAGTTTAAGAAACGGAAGTAAATCTGGCTGAGGTCCCACTTGGTTGGTGGGAATCAGCAGACCGGTTATTGTAAGAGATTTAGGTGGAACTCGGCATTTGTAGGGCAGAAGAGAGCTCTCAGATGCCGAAAAAATCATCAGCCATTGAGTACACCGTTCACCGAGGGACTTCAAATCTGAAAAAAATTTGCCAAGGGCTGAGTGCAGGGCGTTCGCGCCAAAAGCTGAGACTGGCTCTATGTCTTCTGCAAAGAGGAAAGTCACTTAATGAAGCACTGCTCTGAAGACCGCATATGCGTACATGAGAAACAAAAGTTCGCCTGAAAAGCTACCTTGTACTACCCCTCTAGTCGTTGGATTGAGCTGAAAAGATGTCTCATCGATGATGACGGTTTGGGAACGCTCGAAGAAGTAAGACAACGAGAAGATAAGAATGGTCTCGGCGACTCCGTAGAATTTAATTTTGACCATAAGCGAGTGCGGGATACGCGGTCGAATGCTTCAGTCATATCAAGAAGGGTGACTATGAATGACCAGGTGCTGTCAGCATTGGATATAATTCAACTGAGGAAATCCATCTAACACTCGAGGCACGAACAGGACTTTAGGAATCCATGTTGAGCTGCGTTGATGAGACCTCAAGAAGTCAGGACATTTTCAGCTGATCCCTTAAAACCCACTCCATGGGCCTGGAAACAACCGAAGAGTGGCTTACCGGGCAATAGTTCCCCAAGTCATGCAATGGACCGCTTTCTGGAGTTTGGAATTTACAGGACGCATTCCACTGAGCCGGCAAGTTTCCGGACGAAAAGGATAACTTAAAGAGGTTTGTTGTGTTCACAATTTGGTGAATGAAGAAAGGCGCACCTGTGTGGATAAATGTATATTCCCGCAGCAACACACAGTAAGCTCCAAATACAAGCAAGCAAGTGCAAGCGCAAAAAAGTATGCAGGTGGGTAAGTGAGTGATGCGTGTAATCGGAAGTGTAAGACAACGGTACAATCGGACTGGGTCGTGCAAGGTTGCGCAACAAGTGGTACGATCTGATTGGTCAGTCCTGTCCGAGGATGAGCATGGCAAAAGTCAACAGCGTACTTGCGGGCACGACTGCAGGCGTGCATCCATTATTACACGGGGTGTGGATCATGCGTGCTAGTGTAAGCATGTGACTGTAAAATCCAAACACAAAAAGGTTTAGGTCCCCCGACTCCAAATAAGACAGGCCGGAGGTCATCAGGCCCTGGATTATGGGAGGGCTTAGTGTTGGCAAGGAATTTCCTGATGTAGACAGCGGTAAATGGTATAGTTGATATCGCTTCCTGTGTGAGCTTTGAACAGCAGATCGGCTGGGGATCAGTGTCCGTAATGAGAGCTGAGTAGAAGTGGCAGTTGAAAGCCTCAGCCACATCTTTTGGCGAATCAAGGTGGGTGCCATTTTGGATGAGGAAAGTGGTATTGTTTCCAGTACTGCTCGAGTTGCGAGAGTTTAGCGGTCCTGAAACGAGGCTCCCACCATGGGTTTGTTTTAGTGCGGCCCTTTCTTGCTTTTTGAGTTTCTTCTTAGTTGCTGCTTGGAGATCTCTGCAGAGTCGGCTTATTCCTACTGTCGGAGAGAAATCTCGATTCCTGAGGAATGAGCTCCGGAGCTTACAAATCTCTTGTCGAAGTCTGTCAATTTTGGTGGTCTTAGCTCTAGTATGCCTAACCGCTGGGGTTGGGTGGTTTGTGGAGTAGAGCGACTTGGCATAGAACACGTCAGCTGCTCTTTGCGGATCACATGTTAGGAAGAAGTCGGACCAGCCGATGCCTCGGAGGACAGTAGGCAACTGGGCCCAGTTTTCATTCTAAGGAGTTTTGGTTTTCGATTCCATCAACTTGGGGAGGCATGATTCATATCCAACAGCGGAGTGGCATATGACTGTTCTGTGGTCACCGCCGGGGAGGTTCTGTGTGACGGAGACTCGAGTCAAAGAGGTAATAAGGGGTGACAAGCTGTGTCCATCCCGCAGCGTAGATAAATGAGAGGGGACAGCCATTGTATTCCAACAGATACTGGGAGTGGTAAAGTCTCTTGTTATGATCTTTGGACCTAAGAATAGAGTAGAAATGCACTGAAAAACCCTAATAATATGCGGAAATTCGGAGTAAGTGGAAGTAGCTGCTTGCTAGATGCACTCAACATGCAACACGTTCACAGGAATTTGGACGGAGAGCCAGAGAGAACCGGGGATAGAGCCGAGCACTGGATGATGGAGGAAGGTGGCATTAAATTTTTGTTTAATGTATACGAGATAACCACCGCCTCAGTGGTTTGCTCTGCTCACTCGAAAGGAGTTATAGCCCATTAACAGGAGAGGATCAGTTGGGATTTGATCGGCTTACCACTTTTCTGTCACCAAAAATGTCAAAGATAGAAACAAGTGCATACCTCCTCAAGTCTTAAAGTTTGTTCAATGGCGAATGGAAATTCAGCAGTAGAATGGAAATTCTGCCTGCGCTTTGAATATTACGGGAAGCTAGGTCTACACATAAGGGCAGCAGATGCCCGTTGGGGCCGAGTGAGCTTCCGGCAGCCAGGTTTTCAACCGGGAGGGTGTCATCAGGTGGAGTGGTAACTGAGTTAGAGTAGCAGATGAGTTGCATGGTGGTGGTTGGTGGGGTACGGTGTGGTCGCTATTATAAAAAACCTGGTTGCTGGGTTTCGCTTCTATGGAGAAGCCAGAAGGATGATCGCCGTAGGAATCATGTTGGTTAATGCTCTCTGTAAGTCTAATAAGGAGCAGCATGATGTGCAGCTGTTGGTGAGTAGCGCAGAACAAGTGATCAGGAGATAAAAAGGCCGTGTCTAAGGGAGGCCTTGAGGGGGGACCATGATAAAATTCGGGGAAATGCCAATGGGGTGATTGTGAGGCGGCACAGGGGCGAAACATTTCGTTAGGAATACGGTCGGTGACCGTAAGTATAGTGACCCATGGGATAGGAAAAGGGCTTAGGCTCGGGCTGCGGATTGGGAATCGAAGTTGGCAGGCTTGGTCTTTATGGAGGCAGAGGCCTTAGTTGTGCAGGGTTGGCTAAGGCAAACATGTGGGGTAAGCTTTTCGTAGTGGGGGAAGGGAGAATAGGAAACTCTGAACTGCATGTTGGCAATGGGATACTGGTGTAAAGTACAAGCTGGTGGTAGCCATTGGGTAGTTTCCTCATAGACGGACTTGTGTCATCTTTACCCTAGTTAATGAGTCTTTAGTGAATTAGGTTTTTGGATGCCTTTATTATAATAGCCTTTCCAAACCAGGCCATGTGAGGAGCCACGTTCTTAGCAGATGCTTCCTTTGTTAGGTATTTTGGATGACGAGCACTGTGGACTCTTAGGCACCTGTAGATAAATGGGTCGGCGTGGTTGCTGCTGGGAGCCCCAGAAGCCTGCCAGTTGCCTTCCGGTTTGACGGCGGACTTTGAGGTTGAATGGTCCTGGGGGTGAGTCTTGACCCGAGCTTCGTGTGGGGGGTGTCGGATCGACGTGAGCCTCCAGTATGCATGGATCGCAGGCTCGATTAGGTCAGCGGAAGCTCTGGGAGATCTGGTCATGACAACAGGGGCGGGCTGATGGGCCCCCTGGAAGGGGTGGAAGGAGTAGAGGTTACAGGCTTCCTGCAAAGCCGCTTGCCTGGTGGTGGCGTGGTGCGAGGTGGAGACGCCCTTCTTGTCAGGTATACGGTGATATTTTCAGGAACACAGAGGGCAGGCACGGGTTAGGTGGAGGTGAGAGCTGCAGTTAGAGTTGCCCGCCGTTGATAGGGTACTAACGGGGAGTCTCACAAAAATGAACTGTCGAGGTTGACAAGGGCTTGACCCGGTGTGGAGAAAACAAGCCAGCAGGATGGTGATTGCACGGACGGTGCTTTTGTCTGCCATTGACCGGTTTGTAGAGCACGAGTAGGTGGTACTGGCTTGGTGGTTGGCCTAGACTCTACACTTTGAGGGGGGGTCTTGTAGTCCGCATTTCTGAATAACTTATATGCTGGGTTGAGGGAAAGCAGTTGCTGCTCTTTGATTAATTCCCTTGTTATTCGATCGGAAGGGAATTGGAAGAGGATAGGACAAGTGTGGCGTGGTGGACGTTTGTTTAGCCTTGTGCTCTCGCATCAATGGTTTTCCATGTCAGCTGCACTGAGCAGGGTATATTTCCTTCGTTGTATGGGATCCCTGTCAGGGAAATCGCATTCTTGCTGGTTGGGATGCGTTTGAAGATCTCACTATATACTGACTCAAGAGGGTCAGTAGCAGACTTAAACTGCGTCTACCCAGGAAGCACAAAGGAACACTCGACCGTCACCTGAGTGTCCCCTGGGGGATGGCCGCAGGAAATCATTGCAGTACTCTCAAAGAAAACCGAAGTTTACAGAAATACCAAGAAACCCACCATAAATGCAAACACTTCCAACGAGAATCTCTGCCAAGCCTCATTTTGAAATATCTATTGGTCTGACTAACTGACTTAAGATACGAAAATCTCGCCGATAGTTAATGCGTAAAAGTGTCAGGGCTAATACTTCGTGAACAAAAATCATGGTAATAATTATTAAAGGCAATTATTGTCCACCTAACCGTGTATCATGAATTTGGGTACTCCACCTGTTTTGGGGCATTCCCATCGTGGCCGCCAGTTTTTGCGTTGGCTGTTCGTTGTTACTGCCTCGGCGAGGTTGTTGGACACTGCCCCGAGCTCAGCCAGTTTTTGCGGTTCTCCGATGGGTATAAGCGGTTTACTCTCACGCGTCTCTCCATCTTTATATGGAAAACATCCCGAATCGTTTTGCTATTCCAGAACTAAAATATCGGGGTGCAAGAAGAAGCTCGCAGTCCGCAGGGTTAATACGGCCTTTTTGAGTCCATCCCTTATTTGGAATGGTGACGCAGAAAGTTAGTGGCTATAAAGCTTGTTACAGCTTTTCAGGCCTTTGTTCCGATCCAACGAGTAATAAGCCAGATGCTTTCAGCGATAAAATGGATAGGCTTGTAAAAGCAAAGGATTTACCTGCAACAGTTGCGGGGACCAAGTCATAGTTGCCACTATCTGTGCTCTGTTGGGCAGTACATGTTGAACCTTCAAAAGCTAGACAGTCTTGAGAACATGATGAGTAATAACACTTGCGTCCCAAACAAAGGATCCGCATTAGCTGATTTGGCTGCAACCTTTTTGACGAACGGTAAGCTTCATAATTATTAGCAATACGTGCTACAGAAGTATCATCTAAAGTTAAGGAAACTGAATTTGGGACTTCAAGCAAAGTAATGAGTAGGCTTGCAGAGGGTAATTGGGTTTTTGAATTTATATTTTCCGGTCTTTCCTTTCATCGGGGATGTTGTGAGGCAGGCTGCGGCTGAAATGCTCCCATCGATGGTCGACTTGGAGATTGACTTACGAGCTCTGAGACGGTTAAAGCTTGGATTGCCACTGGATCCGAGGCCGTTACTGGGGGCACGTAGGGGGATCTACAAGAAAAACATTGATGCCGGATAATATTTACTTTTTGGGCTGAGTGGAAGGTGTAACAACCGGTCGTGGAAAATCCCGCTAAAACCGTTGCAGTTCATGGTTTTTCTTATCATCACTCACTTGCCTACACTATTGACGTGTCTTTACGCAGTTTGCTTATATGGACCAATTGTTGTTTGTTCGCGCCCAGAGCGTTACTTTGTCATATCCTTGTTCTGGACCTGCGTGACTCAAGTGCTCCTTGCTGGCATGCCGCAATTCGGTTTCTCTTTTGGTGAGTCCTTGTGATCTCATAATTGAGGTTGGTATCTGTTTGGTGTCATTGTTCATTCAATAACCTAGTGTCGTAGAATATCGCGGATAATCTTCTTTCAATTTCGGGATCCGTCGTGAATTTGGCTACGCATTGCTCAAAGGTGTGTTACAGAAGGTAATACCTAAATAGGTCCTACAGCTGTCACAGATGCACACATCGTGGCTATTGTGTCCTACGCCAACTCATCTTCCCGTCCGCCACCGGAAGGCTACACTGTGTTGGTTATTCCTAAAGTCGTCCCCAAGGCGGTCACCATACTGGGGTTTTCATTTGGAAGTAGTACCGATGGATGATAACCCAGTTTTCCAAATACTACGTAAGCAGTGTTGGTCTTGGAATAATACGACTATTATTCAGTCTTTGTCATGGACCACGTTCTGGACGTAGACCCATTTTGGATATCACTGGTGCGCAACAAGTGAGTAAACACTTGAAAACCATAGAAAAATATGACTTGTGTCCAGTTATCACTATGTACCTATCCATTATTTTCATTAGTTCCCCACGTTTCAAGTTATTATGCACTCGATGATACCAACTACTTTAACTCCATGAGGGACATTGAAAGATATTATACAGTATGTGAAAGTTTAATATAAACTGTGATATTTTGTTCATAGTGAGAAGTAAACAGTAGCGAGGATAACGAATGTAAAAGACGAAGTTTCCGAACCTGGTATATATGGGCGAACTCTGGTTTGTGCGTTCAAGCTCGGATGTTGCTTCCAATGTTTGCAGTTGTGATGAACGGTCTCACAACTCAAGTAGTCGAGATGCAGAAAGTGTTATAGGAAGTTAAACTTCAGTTTGCAACTTTGAACAATTCGAGTGTATCTGTGGAGCGGTGGCATTGCATCATTCCTGTGTAGGAAGCATAGGATTTCAAAAGGTAGAAAGAAAAATACGAAGGTGAAATCTTTTACGATCAAATAGTAACCTCTGTTTTTATAATTCTGGGACTAACAGTTAAGATTCCTGTTTTCCATAGGAACAAGAACTTTTGATGAATAAGTGCATCAGGTTAAGAAACGATTTATTTAGGACTCCTGTAGCCAAAATCCACAGACACTGGTGGATTTTTGGCTGATTTTCAAGCTGTTTTTACTATTACGCTTTTCTTTTTTCTCGAGCTATTTCTGAGAAGTTTCAGACCGGTTTCTGGACTGTTTCCGAGGGGTTTGTACCAATCTTTTGAAATACGGGATATGCTTTGTTAATTTCGGTTACTTTCCCTGAATTACTTTTTAGAAAGCTCACTTCTGTATCTCAGGTTATGATTTTCCAAACCATTGTCCATATTTTACCCATTTCGAGGGCATAAAATAGAGCGGCCCCCCAAGAGGTATTTCGGGGTATTTCAACGAACTAAACGAATGTATTTAAATAAAACCTTAACGAGGTGTAGTTCATCACTCCGATCTTCGATTTTATTCGTACCGATTCAGTTTTAATCCGTTTAAATTGGCTACTAAACAAATCGATCGAAAACCGATGTTACAAACGAGCTGTGTGGTATAAGGGGTTGTCTTCTGCAAAAACTGAACTGACGAAAGGTTCCTCGGTTAAAGGCATTTGCAAATACTAAAGTTCGTAGATAAGTTGTTGGTAAATGCGGCGCTCTTGCTGCCTTACTCTGTATTCGAAATTGCTCTAAGTAAGGGCAATTTCCCCGGGGCTACAATCCCTTTCATGGACGAAAAAAATGCAATATTGGATACGGCCCTTGTGTACCGAATGAGGTTATTGGCACCGGTTCACCTTTATAAGACGTCGCCGTACAAACCAACGGTGTTGAGTTTAGTTGTGATTCGATCAGTGTTAACTTCTTATCCCTTGCCCAACCATCCGGTAGGTCTACTGGTAACGTTAAAAATTATGGCCAAACTTTGTACTGCCCTGACTCAATAAAGATCAGTATCATCTCCTTCGTTCCAGAATCTGCGAAGTGCACCGCAAGAACACATTGACAAATACCAACTGTTCTTTAGGAATCGCAATGTACGTGCATACATCGAATTGGAAAAATATAACTGTGCTTCGTAAAAGGCTCATATGAACTTATTTTTCCAATAAAATAACTTTTGAAATGTCGGGCTTTTGCGTGCTATTTGGTAGTTGATTCCGCCGAATGGTGTATATGGAATTATGGTTAGGATTATTGTTATACCGGTGAGGAATTTTAGTTATACCCTAGAAGAACTGCGTACTGGCGAGTGAGATAAGTGTATTCAGGATTACTTAGTCCAAATTATTATTTAAAAATAACTAGTGTTAACTGGGTGTGCTTTTATTCATCTTCGTTGGCCATCACCTGAGCGTCACCTGAGAGTGCCCCGACCGTCATCTGAGTGTCTCTTTCTTGTTTCAAAGGGGCCACTCGTTTGAGGGTTAGAGGACGCTCAGGTAAAGGTCAAGTTGCTTGGGTAGTTTGTAGTAGGGTCTATTAGGCACATTATTGGGGCGAGCTTAGCCATGTCGTGATCTAGGACATTTAGTCGTTTTGGGAAGCCCCTAATGTCTTGGAGGGTATTTGCGTCGTAAAGCACATCCTCTACGATATCCTCCAATGATACACAGCACTGTTTCAGTTTTGTAAGTGGTTTCTTAAATTGAATATCCGGTCGGTATTTTTGAGGAACAGGCATAACACGAGTGTCGGAACAAAATCACAATAATTTTGTAACTTCCCTGAAAGACTCATGGCAGAATGGTCAGGAAACCTCCTGAAAACCTACAAAAATTTCTGATGATAACTTAGAACGTACAGAAATTTTGTGGCACAACTTTGTTCCATTCAGTCCTCTGTGGCGTTTTTACATCCGCACTGGGCGTTATGGGCTGGGATGGCCCACAGTGTTTTGGGCTAGCGTGTCCACCATGCTCAGACTACCTGTGGAGGAGAAGGGGATTATCGATACTCTGTTACAATAGGTAGTGCTGGGTGGTTGTAAACCACCAAAAAAGGCCGAGTGAGGTGTAGACACGGTGGGTATATGCATTTCCCTCGATGTCTCCTCTGAGATGCCGGGCTATTCAAACTGGGATCCGGGGTCAATCACCGGTGACTGTCATTGGAAATGCACATTATCCGTTGACTATGGTCCTCTGTCGGTGTGAGGAATGTTCTGTCAGGGCAGCAGGACTATCACTCACCGGACGAAGAGGTCAGCGGAATCCGGCGGGGCATGCCGGATCAAATTGACGAGCATTGGTAAGTGGCGCGGTGGCAGTTTGTGTATCGTCCAACTTTGCGTAGACGCGGTTCGGGACACCACTAACGGAAATGCTGAATCAAAAACCTCGGGCGGTCTGCCATGAAGGTTACGGGAGGTACCAAATTTCTGATAGCTAGAGTGAGACCAGAGTGGCTAGCTTAAAGAAAGGTTCCACTTTTGCCTCAGCCTAAATGAGTCAGACTTTTATACCTGTCTCTCAAAAGTGAAAAGAGATATGGCAGAATCGGCCGGCCCACAGTGCATATGATGTCTCTAAAGTTTGTATCCGGGTATTGCGATTGATAAGGCAATATTCACCAGAATTTGAAGTAGGTGGAGCTAGCGGAATTTTAGAAGACTGTTCAGCTGAAAATCACGGTTAACATTTTAAAAACCGATTATCGTTGTCATTGTGAGCGAGCAAGCTGAAAGGCACTCAAGGTCGACAAGAGATAGCAATGAGTTTTTGGTGCAGGAGGTTTCTGAGCAAAAGGTTAACGGAAATGGGTGGATGCTGCAACTGGGGTAGTAACGGTTATGCTGGCCAGGGGCTAGAAATAATCAAAGCCCACCCAAGGAGATTGAAATTGGGACATGCACAGACTGGGGCAGAAAGTTAGAAGAGGCTTAAGTAGGAATATGTTGGTTGTGGTGATATAGGGCATTAGAAAAAACTGGACTGGGCAGTTGCGGCGTGAGTCAGGTTAAAAAAGCTAAGTGCTGCCCTAGATGACGCTTAAAGTAGGGATTATTACGTAAACATGAGTGTTACTTATTGGGAGAGTTTATTGGGTAACATGGTAGACTTGATCCTTCGGAGATCAGAAATCAGAAAGCAAGTCCACTAGTGGCAGTACCGGAATCCACTGGGGATAAACAGCCTAAACTCCCGTGTGATAAAGCCTCGCTCACTGCTTACGGATGAGGGTTTTTACCATAATAATTAGCATTACGATTCTCAGCGTGTTCCACTTCACCTGGGTGCATTTTTGGAGGGTAGCAATGCCATTCTAGGACGCTTAACGGTAGTCACTGTTTTACCAGTATTTTAACCGCGGAGATGATTTGAACTGCGCTTCCCAGTAAGTGGCTGTCAACAGAGCAAGTTCCTAGCAATACGAAGTGGTCCAGACGGTAACACAAAGGTTTTTATTTAGTATATGCTCCTACTGTACAGCTGGATTTCAGGCCCCGGAGGCAAGCGAGTACTAGACCGTAGGAACATATGCTGGAGTTTGCAGGTGACCTCAGCATGCTGTTCAAGGGGCGCAAACGTATTGTACGATAAATGAGAGAGGAAAGGACTGTGTCTGTGCGAGTACGTGGGAAGCTCATAAAGCCCCACAAAGGGGTAAACAGGAGAACCAGTGGCGCATCTGACGAACAGATATTGGGCAACATGGTGAGGTTTTCCTACTGGCAGGGCCAGCCTCAGGCTGAAGAATGGAAAAGCCTACCACCTCCACGGCCAGTTTCGAGAAAAATGCACGTTCGGGATAAGACATTCATTCATTGCGGTTTTTACCACGGAGGAGCGGTTGCTCCTACACGGGAAGTTTCCGAAACTCCTCCGCCCTCCTTATTTATGTATGCTTACACATGGTGCCCTATACTACTATGGGTGATGTTTTCCCCAAGTTCGAGGTTAGCCGTGATCTACCTGCCTTTACCACCGGGGGTGTTACTGCTTGAGCCCAGAGTGTGGGAAATAAGAATAGACATGCACACTAAGTGGATGCAAGCCGGTCTGCTAGCAAGCGGTAACCGCAAAGTAAGATTCATCCAGACCTCCGAACAAAATCGTCACCTACATACGATCGTGATCCGTTAGTGATCAAACCCGATGAACCGAAACGATCGAAATGGGAAAAAACGCTTGCAGGAAAATTCGAAGAGATATAGTAGGGGATAGTGCCACCGTCCCTAGATTGCATGACTCCATAGGCTTGATCCACTGCAAACGTTAGCGTTCTTCTTTGGATCCTGAACCTTGTCGTGGGTTTTCCGAAGGTTTGAGGAAAGGTAGTACGTAGATGAGAATACTCTTCTGTGGACCTTTGTCCGTAATGGGCGGTTTGATTCTAGGGCAATGATGAAGCACATCGCTTAAGGTATTAGAGTTCCCTATAATGAGGAGTAAAGTGGATAAAATCTATTGCTCCCTGATAAAAATAATATCAGAAGCCCTACAACCGAATGTCCAAAGTTTGGGATAAGAAGGCAAGAAAATTAGGCCAACTCCAAAGCACTGCAGAAAGTTCACTCAGCTAGGCGGCCACATGAGAGAAAAAGACGAACAGACGGGCTGTATGTATCTGGTTCATTATAGCACATTTGGCCGTACTGAACTTAGCGCAGGAGTAAGCGCTTTTGTATTTGCTGAGCCCATTTTGACGTGCTTGCAGTCTGAACGCAAGCTAGCGGAAACCTAGCCCCGTGGGTTATTTGGACGAAGCCAGAGCATGCTACCGTGGGTAGATGTACACAGAAATCAGTTGGTGAGACGGAAGAACGGGTGTAGGACAAGGCTGTAACGGTACGAGAGAGAAAACGAATGGAGGAGGAGAAAAAAGCCGGAGCTCGGGAGTCCGGAGCCCCCTACACGGGCTTTATCCTCTGCGTGCTGGTATTGGTCAAAAGTAACTGAAGGTAAATTTCGGCTTCGGGGTATGGCTGAAATGGTCTATCGCTGATCTCCTAAGAATGACCAGGGGCAGCTTATTCCAAAGCTTGGTTCGTTTGAGAATACGTAGGATTTTACTGCAATCCTCGACTGTGTGACGTTAAGCCTAGGGTCCCAGTGGTTTGAAGGGTTTAGGTACCTGTAAATTCCCGACTTTCTATGTGATTCTCAGCGCCTCCCGGAGCAACACTATTTGGCTAAACCGACGTTTTAATGTAAAAAACACGCACACCTCTTTGACCATCACCTCCGCGCAATACAAGAAGGCTGTCAATGAATCTTCCACTCTGGTGCGGTCTCATTTCTGATTCGGTGTGTCTTGGAATTATATCATCCAGAACTATGCGCGAGAAACAAAACATTTTGGAAGCTTCCAAGGCGTCGCTTGACACTCATCTCAACACCGCTCTGAGCTGTTCAACGAGAGTTTGCGAGACTGAAAGGAATTGAAGATATTGGCGGACATTGGCTCTTTGGCACCCACCTCCTAATCAAAAGTACCGCAAACAACTGTGAGTTTGGGTTATGCCTTTAGCTTCATTCAGATTTCTTGCGTACTTACGGTTTTGGCCTTTTACCTCGACACGCTTCTCGGTCTATCTTGGTTTGCCAACGTCGTCTTCAATATATTTGACAGTGGCTTAGTGTACTACGTAGATTCAGTAGTGCACAATAGGGGTAGGATGAGGGTGAGGAAACTGTGCTGAGTTAGTAGAAAAGAACGCAGAAAGAGGGAAAGGTTTATATAGAAAGCATAAGTTACGCTTGACTTGTCTAAGCCACAGGGACTCAAGGTCTAGCAGGGCACAGAGCTCTTCTGGCTCAACAACGAATAATATCCTGTTAGATTTTCGGTAAATGAACTCTGGACTCACTCTAGGTGCGTTCTACCCAATAAAGACATTTCGGAGAGAACTACGGTGCGGTATTCGAGATGGGGCCTTACTTGAGAGAGATGGATGAAGATAAAAGTTTTACTTTCAGTGATTTGAAGGCTAGGCTTAGAACTTCTCTAGCCCTGGTTGGCTGGGATGTGACTCTCTGGAAAATGCGGATGACTAGTGTACTGAAGCTGGAAATCTCGTACAGATGAAGTCAGAGTGATGAGCACCTGATTCGGTGAAGGAGTTCCGGGGGAGGCTTGGCATCCATAGGCAAAGTAGAAGCTTTAAGAGGTCAGGAATCACATCTGCCATGAAGTGCATTGTTGATCATATCGTTTAAGATCAATAAACACGTTAGAAAAATCTGAGCTCAAATAGTTACAGGGAACTCATGCACGGTTTTGATGTCGTCAATGAGTAAGAAGGTAGAGCAATTCCGCTGTACCTGAAAAATGTGGTCATTACCTAGTCCACTAGGCTTGCCAAACTATTTCGAGGGCATATAGCGATGACCAGTGGCAAGCAACCAAAATGATTAACATAGAGTGTTTCAGTGGGAAGCTGGAGGTTGTGCTGTGGGAAATAGTCTCCGCAGTTGAGAGGGCCGGACATGAGTTCCTGGCTTATCCAGTTGATCATGAACAGGAGCTGTTGCAGACAGCTACATTTGGGATCAGCGCAATGCGTAACGAATTCACGCGAATTTTCAAAACCAGAACAAGGTTGATTCATAGTTTATACGGTACTAAATTGAACATCACAACAGGTGCAAATAAATGCAAACTTAATATTTGTGGGCAAGTAGACCCAAAAGCAAAACCCAACTGTTCCTAAATCATGTACGACCGTCAGAAAAGGTTCATGGTTCAAATGTCTCACACAAACAAACAGACGTGTGTAGTTGTTGTGTATGGATGGGCTTCGCAAAATACTGTCAAAAATAGTCACATTCACAAGGCATGTAAAACATTTGAAAAGATTTCCAATATACCTCCCTTAAAATTTGCCTGGCTGGGAATCTGCGAGATACCATTCTGTGATCACTCCATGGCAGGTGGTCGAAAGCAAACGTTGTCACATCAGATAGGCCACTAGTGGGTACCGGATCAAGACTGTTACTTCCTCTTCCGGTGTTCTTTACCTGCTGGACTCAGCGTCCTACAGGTAAGCCCAAAACAAAGTTCACGATGTACTTTGGCGATGAAGAGGTGTCCCAGCAGATATCAGGGGCTTTAAAGTCGCCAAGAATGAGTTTGGACGAAGGCGTTGTCGACTCGAAGCAGGAAAAATCATTGATAACGCGAGCAAGTCAGAGACAGTTGAACCAAGCTCCCGATAGAAGCAGTCAGTACGGATTGGAGAATTGGCCAGCGGAATCGCTATCCAGTGGTAGTCCTTGGCTGCTTCCTGTTCTGGATCCGGGAAGGGCGGGGAAGGGCAGGGAGGAGGGCTTGCCCATTCTCATCTAACTTCCTGGTAGTTGGCACGCCACGATGGGCCAAATTATACAAATCCTCAAAGGTTCTGCGGCCCCGAGATGTGGACGCGATTAGACGTGCGTGTGGCGTAGTTGTACAGCTCATTATCGAGCCGTTATAGGTGGCCGAAGGAAACTCCGAAGGCTTAAGCTATGCTTTCGGGCTTGGGTGTGTGAAATCCAAGCCCGAACATTAAGCTGCGACCAAAGCTTCCAGTTCTGTGACTCTCGGCTCACGAGAACCAGCGACTGTTTGAATAGGGGCATCGGCCACAACGCTACCAGTGCCAGAGACGCGCCGGACACGTAACATTTGAGAAGTGAAATTCAGTAATCCTACCATTCGCAATGAACACAATACAGCTCCTGCTCGAGCTACGCCTAATGAGACCAAGAATGCCAGCTGAACGGGCAAAAAAAGGAACATATCCCCTGCGCATTGGCAATGTGCTTGAACATGCAGATGTAGTAAACCAAAAGGAAATGCCGTTATTAGCGATCACGACGCCTGCAGTGGCCCAAATTAAGTTCTGGATTTTTGTGATCACAGCTTTGTTTGTTTTGTAAACATTCCAGAAGCCAGACTGTTTTGGTTGAACTGGAAGCTCACTGGGGCTATTCCTCCTCCAGAAAAATAATCAGGAAGATTGGAGTTAGTATCACTTAGACATCAACCGGAGGCAGGATTAAGGGCCAATTGATCTACATGTCCTTGGTGGGTCAAACTCCCAGCAAGATGAAAAATCTGTCGGGGCCTGGTCTCAAGTTGCCTGAACAAAATGCCTTTGGGGGTCTCAGACCACACCCCTTGTGGCAAACAACCTCCAAAATATTGAGCTGGAGTAAATCGGTGCTTGGCCTGCGGATCCTGGACGGCCTCACCGGACTTATACTCGTGGTTTATTAGAGAGAATGGCCATAATGCGTTAGGAGGTTTTCCACAGTTCTTTCAAGATCACTGAATGTTCCTGCATTTGTGGATTTGATGGAACTCTTTATAGTTCGTATAAGGTTTTCAGTGATGCTATCCGACTGCAGATGACGTGGGCAGGTTAACACGAGATGACAACCCATAGACTTTACCGAAATTGCTACCCTTCCAGCGGTGAAATTAGTCCCATCTTCAGTGATCACAGCATGCGATACTCCTCCTGGGTCTAACTCCCCCCGCTGTAATAGTGAAACCAGAGCTCGGTGAAGTAGTAAAGCGAACCTCTGGCTACCTGGAATAAGAATCAACCGTAAGGGGAGAGCCGGACTTATCCAGGAGTGGCCCGCAGTAATCAGCATGAAGAAGCTGCCAAGCCTTGCACGGCTTGGTCCACAGAGCCAACTCGAAATGTTTGGGAGTGAGTTTCACACATACCATCAACGCAACGCTTAGCAAGTTTTCGTAGATCCCTGTTCAGTTTAGGCCACTAACAGGCAAGTCAGGCTGAAGATTTCATCTTTTCTTTAGTCAGATATCTGTAACAAGATATCACTACAGCTGACTGCGATGTGAGCGATACAATGTTGCCTTTACTGAAAAGAGAAACACAGTCGTAAGCCACAGAAGTGCCTTCTCGACTCTCGTAGGACTCCAGGAATCGGCGCCTGATATCCGCTTTCCAACCGTGTCGAACATGCTTGGGCTGATTTACCCTGCTTGCAGAGGATTCAGTTTGTAGTCTTGCGCCACACTACGGATTTTGAATGGGTATGGTTCCGAGGTAGAGCGTAAATGTGAAAGGTGCTTGCCTGATTTGCTCCAAGACCGCTAAAAGTTACAACAAAAGCAATTCCGTGCAATAATTTTACAAGCTGGATGCGTTTAGGATGCACCAATATGGAAGTGGCGTTATATGCCGCATTAGTACAATGTCGTTCGACATTCATTCAAGTCTTCTGTGTGGTATGTGCCTTGCCGTAGGATGTAATGTATGATGTGTCCCGGGACACACCGGGCGCCGCTTCTGACGGTGATGCGTCCGTGGATCTAGAATGTGCTAAGCCTATGGACAAAATCTGTGTTTCGTGCGAAGGTACTTCGCCACTTAGTGGGGCTTTCACGGTCCCAGACCAGTGCCTTACTGAGCAAGGGATATGCCGAAGGTGTTCTCCCCGCGTTGGGGGTCTATATTCAGAATAGCGGCATTGGTACTGCTGTGCTTCTAGCACTCAGTTCAGTGTACACAAAGGCGGCGCCCGTGTAAGACGGAAGATCCAAGCAAGTTTAAGGTGAAAGTGGTCTCGGCGTTCAAATTGGCCCAAAAGCCCCAGTGAAGGGCAAAGCGAACGACTGGAAGATAATCATTCAAAGTTTTCTGGTCGTGGGTCTTCCAGAGGCAACCGGAGCCGTGGCTCAAGAGCGCTTGAACTTGGAAGCTTGCGAGTTACGCAAGGTTACAACCAAGCTGCTTGCGGCAGGCTACGAAAACTTTGTGGAAAAAACCGAGTGGAGTCAGTCCTCCTGTTGGGTAAGGCCAATAAAACTTGGGGCCAGGACCTCTCAGTGGGCCCCTGGGTCCAAGAGTGAAGCAAGCTCAGTGCTGCAGAGATCCTACCGACTAAGGCGTGAAAGAATACGGCTGTTCCGAGACGTTGAACCTGCCGTCCGAGGGCAACGAAAGGTGTTTTTCTGAGCTCTGTGCGCTGCAAGCCAATGGTGAAACGGACTTGGTGATTCGAGGTTTTCCGGTGCAGAAGCAGCACACCCACCTCCGGTGGCGGCCATTGACGTTGGCATTCCTATAAGTACCGCCGAGCTAGTTCACTGTGAACAAAAGGAAGAGTTGATGGCGGACTGCTCCATAGCCATCAATATACTGTCTGATGTTTGAGGCCTGATAAGTAAGCGAGGTGAACTTGAAGCGTTGCCTCAGTTCAACCCACCTCCTTCAGTAGCTTTGGCGGAGAGGTGGCTGAGTGGTAGTATCCTGGGCTAGGAAATCTCATTCCCCGGCTACACCTTATTTCGAGTTGACGAGAGTTTTGCCCGAGGAGGTGGAGGAGTGGTGTTTCTCTCCCGGCCAGACATTCCAACTGTACAGTTGGACGGATAGGTTGACCCTTAAGGACTTGTTGGGGCCCTTTCGTGTTTCCTTAAGCTAAAAACAGGAGGCCTCGAGACGGTTGAGATTGTTTGTCGGACACATGCGGCCGATCTTCCAGTTAGATTGACGTCATTGCGTAGATGGGCTTGCAGCCACAACTGTCGTTTCCCTGGTTGGCCTAATGCCGGCATAAAGGGTGAAAGTCAGACTCCACCACGGCCAGCGCGGATCCGTTCTCCCGGGATTCACTGACAACTGTGCAGGGGCTGGCTTTTTACTAACACGACCACGAGAAAACCCGTGCGCAGTCCGCTTAGGATTTGTCCTGGATCTGGTGACCTCCGGTAGGAGTCCCTATGTTGGTAGGATCGCTCTTCTCACTCTACTTGGGAGCAGTGATCACATAGTGCTCGAAGTTTGTTGGCCCAGTGGTCCTTGCCGGGCCCCTGGACTACCCACTGGAAGTAACCTTTGGTGCACATCGACGGACGACTTCCGGAGAGCAGCCTTGGACATCAAACGGTTTTCCCCGGACTAAGGTACTGACATTGATGTGAACGAAGCCTGAGAGTTCCTTCATGAGAGCATTTTATACCTTATGAATACTCATTATCCCCTAAGCCGAATTATGCCCCATGTGAAGGGCCCGCCGAGATTCGGCCAGGCGCTTAGAAGCACACTCAGTGGACAGAATCAGGCCCAGCGGTTGTTCCGATGTACAAGTGAGGGTTATGATATCTACCACAGGATTATTAACCGGAGTATGGGGCAGAAACCGGCAAAGCGGATGGCTTTCGAGGAAACCCTTGTTGCTAAGGCGGTCTAAGCACCCAGAAGCTTGTATTCTTACCCTTAGAGCAGCCCCAGGGCAAAGGTAGGTACCCAAGCTCTGACTGACAACAACGAACTGGTTGCAGCTGATGATGGAAAGACTGAGACATTGGCCGAACATTACCCGTCGGTGTATTCTGCCGGGAAGGCGCACAAACCCTGATGGAGCCTGGCCGGCTGTGATATTTTACGCAAGGTTTTGTGGAGTCAGACTTGAAAGAAATCCCTGAATCCATCAGAACTCACAACTAGCCGGTACCTAAAGAGGAGTATCAGCTGATGCTGAAGGACTAGACTGACCAGTTAGCTCATACGCTGACTTGATGGAATCTAGTGGACTATCTCAGGAGTGAAAAAATCTGTGGGCTCTCCTGTGCACAAGGGTGGGATGAAATCCACCCGGGCCAACTACCGCCCCCTTAGCTCAATTTCCGTGGCTGAAAAGACCTCGGAACGGCTTGTGGCTTCTCGAGTACGTGAAGATCTACAGCACCACCAAGTGCTGTGGGTACAGCAAAAACATGTCACTTCTGACACACTTGTTAACTGCTCGTGAAGGTAAATCGAGTGCCGCGGCAGAAGGATATGTCACGGAAGTTACCTTTGTGGACTTTAGTGAAGCATTTGATTAGGCTACTCATGATAGGCTGTGACTGAAACTCCGGGTAGTCGGCTCTTCCGGGCCCATGGTTCATCTGACTGAAGAAATTCACGGTCGGGCGGACCTTTTCCATGAGAGTTGCACAATCCTAGTCCGCGCTGTATACAGTCAGCATTGCTGTGTCACAGGGCTCCCTGCTGGGATCTTTGTTGTTTTCGGTTTTCGTGAACGACCTGCCATAGACCCTTCGTTCCTAGTGTCTCATCCATCGCGATGAATTAAAGATCTGAGGCATAATTCGATTGCGGAAGGATGGTGGAGTACTACACAAGGACCACCATGCACTAGTCAGCTGGCCGACCACCTGGGCCTACCTATAAACCTGGACAAACGAGCGTGTGTGAAAATTGACGGACCCTACGGAACCTCCGACTACTGCCTCAGGATTATAGTACGCTTAAGGAAGAGGACCTCAGAGCTGATGTCACCCACAATCTGAAGACTCGAGCAAACACCGGGGGGCCCTGTGTCCCAAAATGGAGGGTACTTAGCCCGATTCCCTGGTCATTCGGGCCTCTACCCCTGGACGCTTCTAGACTGCTGTGTCTCCCATGTACGTTCTCGCCTAATATATGACCGTCCGGCTACCTATCTCTTCCCGGCGGTGAAGATAGCAAACTGGAACGAGTGCAATGCTCTACCACACGTATAGTGGCCGGACCGCGTGGGATCAGTTATGAGGGGATTTTAGAAGCCTCCACGTTGTTTCCCATTGCCTACAGGCGTATTCCAGGTGACCTCGCCTACGCCGGGTGAATCACTCTTAGGGAGTTTGGCCCGGGCCTGCTGTTGGCATTCCCGCTCAGGGCCAATGACCTTACCCTAGGACACGTACTGAAGCTCCGTAGGGCGCATTCCACAGGCTAACCGACCACATACCGATTATCGAGGGGAGTGGTCATTCTTTGTAAGGCTCCGCCGACCGACTCAGAGGAAGAGGAAGTCAAGACTGTATTCAAGAAGAAATCAGACCATACTTGAGGGATTATTGCAGAGCACTACATCCGGCCCTGTCAGTATAATACTGTGTGAGGGGGCACATGTGGGACGACGTTTCACTACCCTTCACTTGGAGACTGAGGACTGAAAGCCTCCGATGTTCACTAATCAAATGGGATCGATCTAGACGAAGTGTTTAGGAGAACAGACAATAAGGGTAGGTTTCTCCAAAAGCGGCAAGAGGAGAAAAACAGTCTCCACGTGTGAATCGTAAATGAACTTCAATACTTCATGATCGGTTGGTGATATGAAATGGTTTCCAAATTGAGTGCCATTATTGAACTTAATTTATTTTGCTACGCGTCGGGCTATGGATATTTCTCAGTGGCGTATCTGCATTTCGAAGGTATGGGTGTGCCATCAGCAGCATCGTGATAGCGGCTAAATTAGCAGTGGTTCCTCTAAAATCAATAACCATGCCGCCCCTTGAGTTGTCTGCTCCTTGAGTGGCATTTCAGTTGGCACAGATTATCAACAGAAAGATAGAGCTGCCTTTGTCTGAGGTGCACTTTTGGACAGATTCTGCAGCTGTTATACACTACATCGAAGTAAACGTGGATGTTGCCAGAGTTTCGTAGCCAGTGAGACATCGGGAGTCCGGCAGTGTCCGCTTCTGGCACAATGGCGACAGTGGCTGAAACGGACAATTCTGCTGACCTCGCTTTTGCAGGCAAGAAACTGCTGGCTAGCGACGGTAATTTACGGTTCTACCAGCCATCGTTTTTGCGGGTGCAAGGAAGCACGATGCCAGTTTGACAGTGATATTAGCAGGTCTCAAGGGAATCGTTAGAACTTAAGACGAAGAAGCAATAGTGAGAAAGCCGATCCGCTCCTAATAATGGTACAGAGTCTTTAAGGCGGCTGCGTGGATTCTGCTTTTCAAACAGCACCTGGTACAGGTAAGGGGCCAGTCCGGGATAACTTTGCTTTCGGGCACCTTGCTGGTTTGTGGGATGAAGAACGGTCGTAGGTAGGTGCCTGAGATGCTTCAGCGATAACGATTCCCACTGAAGTTTGGGAGTGTACCTGGTACCAGTTCATTTGAGGAGGTACAGGTAAATTAAAACTGATTAAGCAAACTCATCCAAGTTATCCTTAGCGAGCTGCTGTGCTTGAGTGGGGGGCTACAATGGTTGAATTTATCCGAAGTTGTTAAACGTCCCGTAATTCTGCCTAACGAGCTTCTTGTGACGGACTCAGTCATCAGATATTACCATGTACTGCAAAGCCACACTGATCACACGTAAGTGCCTGCAAAGATTTCTCAGAAGTTTTGGATTCCACGGAACAGAGCCGCAGTTAGCCGGGTAATTAGTAAATATTCAACTTACAGGAGAGAGTCGGCCCCCCGCATCACCAACAAAATGGCCCCCTTACCATCGGTGCGTAACTGCTGCCCCAGGTGTGCACTTGCCAATGTTAGTGTCGACTACTTTGGACCTTTTCACTATTCGGCTTGGAAGAGTGGAAGAGAAACGTCGTGGCCACCTACTTACTTGCCAAAACATGAGGGCAGCGGGTACCGAAGTGACGCTTTCTCTCCCCTCGGACCCTCCTACGCAGCTTCTTATCAGGCTCATGGATAGAACAGGGCAGTCAAAGGTAAAATGTAGCAATAATTGTAGCAATTTGGAAAACACAGGTTGGTGAACAAGCTCGTTTCCAGTTATTCCTAATCATGCCAATTCAACACAATATATAGGACTAGATGCATAAGGGATACAGTCAACAAAAATCGTGTCAGGGATCATCGTTCACACCTAGTGTGGTACAGGATTATCCGGAAACCAGGTGTGAGTGGACTAACACGTTCTCAACATGTAAGCTTTCGGACGTTCCTGGACCTGACGTTGGGTGGTGAGTGGGCCAGGGTAGATTGAGTGCATGCACAATTCTAAAGGGGTGCAGGCTGAGCTGGTTACTGGTCCTCGCGACGTCTCACCAAATAAAGTCAGTAGTTTTTTGTCGGAGCCTGAGTAGAGTAGCTTTTCGGCCCACCTGGTACGAGTCATTGGGAGGACATTTGTAAAAGGTTGACACGGTCGGTTCGAATAACGTTGCGAGCAACAGCCCCCAGTGGGCGCATAAGAGAAGAGACCCTTCAGATACTTCTGGTGAAATTCGAAAGGACAATTAGGGGTCTATAGTTTCTTCCCTGACAGAGGATGCTAAGGATTTAGGAGTACCAAAGCTCGACAAACATTTTACGCTGAGAGACGATGGAAGGCTAATATATCGCATGAATTTTCCTCAGTCGTGTTTGAGGCTATGACAGAGGGTTCGCGTGTTAGCAGGCGCATTTTGGAAGCTGTGAAATGGGGATAAGTGTCAATGTCACAAGAAAGACAGAGATGGACAACTCTTAGAAGAACAAAGCCAGGTGACCTGGTGCTGGCGTTTATGGTTTTCATAGGAATCAGTGGCTGTTGGGAGTCGTCATCGAGGTGTATACTGGCAGAGATAACCTGGTTGGAGGGGTACTGGTACACAAGTCACCTGGGAATGTAAGACCAGATATTCGAAAAATGCATTTGTTGTAGGGAGCGATTAGTTAGACGGGGTACACATTCAGTTTTTGTCCTAACATCCTATACCTATGGACCATTCGAGTATTAACGTCAATAACTTATAGCTTGTGTCGAATTTGTGCACCTGGGATTTATGAGCTATCTCCAGAGCAACTTTAGCGGTCGTATTATAGCCTCTGGATTTGCAATTGGATCTTCAGTAAGAAAGAAATGAAATTGGTTGTTTTTATTGCCTGATGTACAGAGCTAACCTAGCCCCCACTCCGGTCAGTGTTTCAGGTTGCACAGTTCGGGTGACTGACACTGGTGACGGCGTGGTTGGCCAGGCCCCTACTTGCGATGGTACTTTTTTGTGTGCTCCTCCAGAGGACTTAGGATCATTGAAGGGCAAAAAGGTGCCATTTTCCTTCAGTCTCACCCGTGCCGTCACGTGCGGTCCACTTCTTGGCCCAGTTGTGATGCCACCTGATGATGGATGTAGCTAAAGTGACAGAGCCCCACTGTCACATGCGATCCACATTCGGTCACTATCTGGGATTGTTTTCGCCCACCCAACAGCGCACTTGAACCAGAGCAAAATAGGACTTCGTATGGCCTGGGAATGACATGCTCCTAATAAAAGTGATTTTTTCTTGGAGCTAACCATCGATTATCGGCATCTATACTGCCTATCCTGGCCACTGACGCAGTTTGCAGAAGATTGGTGGTAACACTGATGGATCAGTTGGATGGTACGCTCTAAACTGATGGTCGGTGTGTTCACTATCATCATTGAGCAATTGATAACAGAATGGATTCTAGTTCAGTTACTGACGCTGCACCCCGTGAAAAAGTTTATTGTGATGAGTCTGATCAAAGTGTTTAACATCGGTATATAACTACTGTTATGAAATCTGCCAAAGGTATAGGATGCTTTCTGCGTAAGCCTGTGTGTTTACCACGGGGGGACTGAAGCGCCGTAATAAGCGATTCTTTTTTGATGCATATTTTCTGACATACTTCCACCATGGGTGACACACAGAATCGTTCATTTATCTTTTTTTGTTTCTTTTACCTACTAACATAAAAACTCCGGCCAAAGTCGGCTATCATAACTTTTGGTCTTTTTCAGTTGAGCGCAAGGTCGAGAGCTTCTTTATTTTCCGTTGGTTTTAGTTTTTGGCGGAAATGATTCTTTTGGTCACCCTGGAAATTTATTATTCAGGGCCCACTTGAGACGGAGCATTGCCAGATGAGATTTGTTTGCATATATTTCTATTTGTGGGTCAGTATTATGAACAGCGCTCAAATTGTAACATGAAGGACTCATCAGTTTTCATCTAATCGGTGTTTTTTACTTCTTGAGTCGACTTCAGCTGGACTTGAGATCTGGTGGAGCTTGTTTAGGCGCCTGTCGACCACCAAAATCAGGAGGCCGTAGCAGGCAGCTTTAGTCTTCCTGATACCTGCAAGCTATGATCAGAAATACCCTTCATGGAAGCGTTTACAGATTTAACATTGAAGGGGGTGTGAAAAGCTGAATGGTGGATTTAGAGGAGAGCGGTTTTACGCAGCCGGTATCCAACATCAACGAAAGTTCAAACGAATGATTGGCAGCGTAAGTGAGAGTAACTCAAGAAGCTGAATGCAAGCCATGAACGGCCCAAGATAGAGGTTGGAAGTCAGGAAAGAAGACTAAGTACCAGAACTGTGAGCTGCGCAAGCTCCGGCATTCCGACTGACTGAGTATATGGCATACTTTACAGCATTTGTGAAGTAAAGTTACAAAAGCGACGGGTCAAGCGTGAAGGTATCGTGCCAAAACACTGACTACTATTCCATGGCCTCTGATTCTTCTGTTCGGGTGGGGACAAAGATTTTGCCTTAGGTGATTCACAAAGACTTTTGAACTGGTGCGGCTTTTGGGCTATCGGCCTCTGAGCATTAGGAACACTGCATGAAGTAGATGACTTCGAATGAACAGCGGCGTTCACATCCTGGAGTCGTTCACAAGAGAGTTAAATGGGCAAAAATGTGTAATTCAGGATCAGGGGCAACCTTATCTGTAAGGTAACGCAGTTAGTTCCGGCAATCCTTCAGTCAAGCAGCTAAGTTTGTGACCAGTCACCAAAAAGGAATCGAAAATCCGGAGTTTACGGTTGCGAAATGAAATAACGCATGGACTGCTGGTCCTTAAAATTGAATAATGGAGTAATACTCGTTTGGAAACTTAAAAATCGGTCAGCTGCGAACGCTGAAGAAGCAAATTTCTGAGAAATCCATAGAGCTGGGAGGTGTGTAAACTGGGAAAAACCGAACTTTTCGCAGGAGAATAAATTTTTCCCCAGAAACGGGTAAAACTTGGGCAGTTTTTTCCGGAATACACAGACTTTCGCGTCAAACACTGCACTGTGAAAAGTTCTAGGTAGTCCCGAACTTCAAGGGAGGTTTCGGGGGCTATAAGAGGTTCTGAGCCACAGGGATTTGTATAGGGCTGTATGATCGCGATGTCAGGTGTAGTAATTAGGAATTGGTCTTCAGTAGCTGTAACACTCCCAGCGAAAGCAATATAGCTCTTGGCCGGAATACGAGTAACTGGGATAGAGATCACCGGCGGAGCAAGCGCAAAATCGAACTTGTCCTCTGCACAGTAATAAAGCCCGTTAAAGCGCAGATGCAGTAAAATAACACTGGGAGCCAACATCAACAATCACCAAAGGACACCAATGAGAAGGTTTGCGATGAGGTCCAGATGACGCTTTTCCCGTGGTGAGTGTCTGTCGGTTTGGCTGAAAAAGCACATGCCAACGGTGTGCTATCAGTAAAAGCAGCGATTTTTCTGCCTTCGAGGATGCGACCGAGATACCCAGCACTAATGTAGGCAGCAAATAGTTTCCCACCAAAAGTGGAAGAATTAAACACACTTGATTAGAGACTACGAGAAAAAAAGTCTAGTGGGTCCCATTATGCTGTGGGCCACCCCTGGAGTAGGTCGGCTATGGCCTTATCACAGGCACCTGTGACCAAGCTCAATTATGCACCACCGTCATGATGGACGGCCATCGTAGCCGAGGCCCGTGGTTCGTAAATTGCATTGAGCTTAGTTTTAGCACTCGCTGGTAATTCTTCTGAACTATCCTTAGCGCCTTCACGTAAATCCTTCGAAGGCTAAATTAAGTGGGGGCAGTTTGGGACGAAACACCAGTAACAGCCTACCGTCCCATAGAAAAGACCATCGGTGCTAGTGAAATAGGTTATGAAAAGTCCCGAACGGTCTGTTTCTTTTCTTTCATGAATCGAATACCACTTTCGTCATGGTACTGCCGAAAACTCAAATGAATATTGGAGAAAGAATTTTCTCCACATAGAAGGCTTTATCTTGTGAGGCCAAATGTCCAGGCAACCGATGTAGAGACTTTATATGCTTTCGGAGATCCACTGAGTAGTGACAGGTTGTCCACATGGGTGTAAACAGAATATAAGCCTACAAAAACCCGGTCGACAAAAAGCTGAAATGTTTGTATTGCTTTGGATGAATCAGATGGCAATTGTAGAGATCCGAATAGACCCCTGTCTTAGGTATATCTTTATCTCCAATGAGAATCCGGTGATAAGCAGGTATCAGACCCGTTTTGGAAAACGCTCGAGCGCCTTCGATGTTGGCCATATTGTACTTAGCGTGTGAGATAAATCACCTATCAGGAAAAGTGGCTTCATTGAGGAATTTACAACCTCCATACGGTTGTTAATTTCCTGACGTTTTGGTATTATGTAAAGTGGTAAAGCCCAAGGGTTAATTGGAGCATGAATAATACCTGATTCGATCATGTACCGGGACTCGACCTACGCCTTTTGCTTATTCGGGTGCAAACCGGCTTTCCAAAGCAAAATCTGTAGGGCGTGACATGAAAATTCATGACTTACCGGGCTGGTTACGGCAGGCAATGTGGACGGTAGGTGCGGCGCCTTAAGGAAGGCATCCAGTAGGTCACCGAACAAATATGAATCGACCGTTTTAGCCAGAACTAGAACGATTGGGTTGGAATCACCTGAAATCCCATTCACAGATGGATTAGTGATGCGATCCACAGGATTTCTGCGGAGAGAATCCACCAAAAGGTTAGACTGACGCAGGGAGTCCAGGTCATTTAAGGCTTTTTAAACCTCTACCATGACGAAAACTCAACTAGACGTTAGACGGAAGCTAACTCTGCCCTCTGGATTTTTCATAATTCTATTGAGCAGCAGCTTTAACCGCATGGAATTTGGAGGGAGGGCACCTATCCAGGGTTTGAACTGAAGGTGTGGGAGCATTGCCACCGGCGCCTGTGTCTGTCAAGTGGCTCTTCTCTGAAGCGGGATAGCAACGCAGAACGGCCGACCACCCTGTCCAGTAACGTCCGTTGCGGCTGCCCGCCGGCCCCGACTTTCACCTGATTCACGGGAGCAGTGGGAACAAAGAGGGACCACGACGCGCTTTGGAACAGGGCCTTCGAAGGTACTGGAAAAGGGCGTGTGTCGGTGGTAGCCGAGCCGGAACTTTTATGCGGGTGGCACTGGGAGATCTGCTTGGGTAGGGCCCTCCGCAAGGTAAAGGCTGGGTTGGGAGTTCGACCGGAAACATGATGAATGCCTCGGCCGTCCTGACACGATCGAGAGTAGTAGCTGTTAAGAAGTCTATGACATACTCAGTTTGTAAGGAAATCGCGTGATTGACCCCGGGCTCGTATATTTTCCTAATTTTGTCGGCCTTTTTGGCAAGTGTTCCGAAAAGTTCCGCTGTGGACACGCGCAAGACATTTTGCATATTGCTGGAAAGAAGTAAAGCCTTGTCCCTTTCAGAAAACCGTCATCGACCTTAGTAGATCAGAGAATAGTGCGCACGCGCGGGACAATTTGGAAGGCTTCAGATCTAACAGTTCAGTGGCCGCCAACCAACGGGGAATTTGCTGCCCTTCAGACATGTCGAACCCCAATGGTGACCGTTGCTTTATGGCCCTCTCGAGGGTTAAGTTCTGATTCCAACATATTTTGCGGTACTTGAACGGTGTGTGAAGGGAGGATAACGACCACGTTGTTGAGTTCTTCACTTTCCGTAGTCACACTGTGCAGAGCAAAATTTGATTCTTAGTGTGAAAACCAAGCCCCAGGGTGACCTTTCGCGAATGATGAAAACGGGCAGGCGAGCGCATTTACCTTAGAGCAAAGAAATTCAGGGTCGCTCTAATGCAGACGGTCAAATACACTCAAGTGGGTCAAAAAAGCAAAGAAACCAGTGGAGCAAAAACGAAAGGAAAAACCGTTTAAAAAATGAGTCGCCGCTGACCAGAATGGAAGGTCTTGTTTATCGGTGCTCGGGGATCTACAAAAGACTTCGGTTTAGTACTCCGAAAACCAGACACCAGCCGGATCCCGAAAATGCCCTAAAGAACGGGCAACAAGCCGGGAGTTTGAACATTCGTCAAAAAACAGCAAGAAGTGGTATTAGGGAAGGAAGGCTTGTATTGAAAAGGCGTCGATCACTTTTAAGCATTAGAGCTACACTGGACGCGATACCTGCTAAGGAAACTAAGGTTAAACCGTCCGCAGTCTCAGCTGTCATAAGTGTTTCTCGATTGGTGGACACCAGTTGTCCTTGCGGGAAGAAGGCGAACAGAGAACGACCTAAAAACTATCCAAGTGTGTTTAATAATTATTCAGTTAACTATGATAAGTTTGGCCACGAACACGCATATTAAAATTCACCCACCTCCAGTTGGCTGCAAACAGCTCACACACGGATGACTATCAGTAGTAGTGCACACTTAGCTGGTCCATCAATCTTTAGTCATCCTGTTTGGTAGGTTAGGATCTCAGGTTTGCATCAAGCAGTTCAATCTGTTTGGGGCAAGTTTGCTTTACTCATCCTAAGGCAGCTATAATATGGGATCATGGCTGTTTATTTCAAAGCGATTGAGAAGCTTGACGCAACTTCACCACAGTCTCCCTGATTATTAATGTGTCCGGCAAATCCGCTGTGTGTTCTCAATTTCATTATGGGACGGGAAACCGTACCACCAGACTTCGCTCGCAGTAGTAACACTCAGGTTAGAGCATATGCTTTCCACACATTGTTCCTCTGAACCCCCGCTGCCAAGCAAGGTGGCAATTAGACCGTCGCACTTAAAAGCTACAACCACTCCGTCGCAATACCACCTGATCACTTCTATTTTTGTCGTTTTCTCTATCTCGTGGGTTGTGGGAGACAAGGCCCTGGTTATCCTGTCTGCCTTATGCGAACCATCAAGGTGGCAGACGGATGGCCCGGGCACAGTACGGAAGGATAAAAAAGGCGTGCAATAAGCAAATTGGTAGCCGTCTAAAATTTATCGATTTGAAAGGCATGGCTGGAGCTTTCCTGTCATCGAGTGCCATGCTTTCCCATACTGTAAAAGGAAACTGCCCAGATATGTCTCCGATTTCAGCAAATTCTTCGAATTGGCTGAGGTGATAGCTCTCTTAACAGCACGTACCAAATTTTCAGCTGCACCTTTAGAACATAGGCGGCGAGTTGTCGTTTGAAGATGTCGATAACTAGTGCAATCCAACCAAAATTTATACTTAGAAGCTCAGAACTGGGAACCCTTATCAGTGGTGGGCCACTGTGGAATACTTTCCCTGCTGGAGCATTTTCTTAGAGCCTGGACTAGGAACAAAGTGTTTGGCTTTGATGTTAAAAACACCTTAGCCCATTTCGAGTGTGAATCCATCAATATAAGTGCGCAGAAACTGTTGATAAATGGGCCGCAGAAATCGGCTTGTGTATGCTGCCATGGGGCAAAGCTGTCTGTTCACTGGTTCCAGTTGTTCGATTTCGACCAAGCTTTGTGAAGATAAGCATCACAGTTCTTGGCTGCTGCACATACGTCTGCTCCCACTTCTGGCCACCAACACCTTCTTTGCGCCAGAAGTGTCATCCTCTCTCCCAAGTCACCTTTGTGAAGATATTCTAGAACAGTTTTTGAGCAAGGGAGCAGGTATGACCAACCGATTGCAGCCACACCGTGTTCCCTCAGGTTGTATGCATAGCAATTCTGGATCCACGAAAAACCCGTGGATGCTTTCGTTTCAACTCCGGTTGCCAGCCTTTCTTGATAGTAAAACTAACTGACGAGTCACATGGGTTAGTGTATTTTCGCAACTCAGCTGTTGACACCGGAGCGGCTGGTGATGTGAAGTAACACTGTTCAGCTACTAGGGACCGCGGGAATCTTCATGGAGAATAAGTATGCAGAATTGTTTTACCAGGCTGATGTAGAATATGGTAATTATATTAAACAGCGGCAATAATCCATCTTTGCGTGACGGCAGCTGTGGAAGTCGCAACGGACTAATTCGGGTGGAATAGAAATTTTGGCGCTTTGCCCCCAGTGGCAACTGCTAACTGTAACTCTAACAGATACCTGTGAAGAAGTCGTACCGCCCAGAATACCGCCAGTGCTTCCTTTAGTGTCTGCTAGTGTCCGCTATCAGCGGCATTCAGAAGTTGCTAATTGCAGATGATTGGGCATCCATCTTGTTCAAGCATCGCACCGGCCCCAACCTCAGATGCATCTGTGCCTCGTAACGAGTGTTTGGATGGTGCAAATGGGGCTAACGTTGGACTTTCATTTAAGCTCTTAACGATATCTCGCAAGACTCTCTTGCATTGGTCCGTCCACTGCTGAGCACTGGATGATTGGGCTAGGAGCAGTGGCTGCCCTCTAGTTGTGAAATGCCGTGTGAACTTGTCTAGCATTACAGACTGCCAAGTACCGATCTCAAGTGTGTTTGATCCTTTGGCGACCCCGTTTTGGCTATGGGTGTGGCACGATCAAGTTCGGGCTGCTATATACCGGCGTTTATCGTGGGCCCAAGGAGGCCCACTTCCCGGATGCTGAACTTGCTTTCTGAAGGCCTGATCCGGACACTTTTGGATCCGGATCTTTCCGGGGTCTGCTTCAACCGATGGTCATGTTCCTCTTTGCACCCACCAAAAGCGATTACAGCATCTGGACATGGCGTTCATCCGGTCAAACCTTCAATCACCTGGTCGATAGCAGCCTGAAAATCTCTGGATGAAACTTGCAATCCAAGGGGTAAAAAATTGTACTGAAACTGGCCCAAGTGAGTGTTGGTGGCGGTAAGCTGTCTGAATTTTGGGAGAATCGAAATTTGTGGGCATGCATTGGCGAGGCCAATCTTCGAAAAAGGTACTGTTGAGCATGGGATTCATAGAAACTTCTCGTTCCGTAGAAGTTTTTGAACTTCTTCGTAGCCGTAGATCAAAAGTGGGTCTGTACTCTTCGCAAACACATAGCGTTCTCCCATCGCTTTTCGCTGCCACAACTGTCAGACCCGCTGGAGAAGAACTGACTGGGTCGATCACACCACTCCACCCCGTTTCCCTTCATGCTTCCAGAGCGCCTCCTCCTTGACCTTACTGCAGCACTCTTGGTTTGACAAACACTGGATCACCATCGACTTCCAGCATTACTGGTCCACCTCTATTTCTCCACGATTTTTGGAGAATTGTGTCGCTAATTACTAGAGAATCACAGGATCAATGAGAGTGGCTGACTCTGTGTGAAATGGAGGTGGGAGGCCCGCGGTTGGTAATGCTTTCAATCCCAGAATAGCTGGACTATCAAATGAAACGGTGCCGGGTTGCTCGTCATCGAATTGCTCACAAACTACGTGAAGTTCTAAAGGGTTCAAGCCTTTTTGTTCCAACAAGCCTCGCCGTGGGTCGATGTTATTGATTTCGGCTATTATTCTATCACGAAGCATTTCCTTCAACCCCATCCAATAGCTGCAGCTGACATGGTGTTGATTCAGTTGTAGAATGAATTTGCGACAAGGCACCCTTTGTTTTCGCACTAGCGGATTGGATTTCGCTCGTTCGGTGGCCTGGAAACTGACAAGCATAAATTGGTTCAGCGGAATCTATTTCAGAGTCTCAAACGGTAGCTTTGCAGGCGCATCAAGGTATACCAAGTCTCTCAAAAAAGGACAGAAATCTCAGCCGCCAGCAGAGAGGAGTAAAACCGGCTGATCTTGCCTAGCTCCTTTAGAAACACTGCTTTAAATCCCAAATCGTTTGCTCTTTCTTTGATTTGAGATGGACTACTGCACAGGCCCAAGTGTTTGGTGGTCAGTGACTCTATGTCGCGAGACCGAAGGGAGGAACCTTAACTAACCGGCAGATCGTACGAGACGAAATAACTCGGACCCAGACTACGATCACTGGAAGAACGACAAGACCAGACAGCAACAGCAAGAGTGTATTCTGTTACATTCGGTTGATACTAACTCATACATATACAAACATAGGCATGCTCTTAGGAGATTTCTATGTATCTACACGATCTACCAGGTACAGTTCGGCTTCATCTGATCGGCGGGATGCTGAAGCCCACTGGACTGCGTGTTGTGTCGGTCGAAACTCCACAATAATTCCTGATCCAAGCTGTTATTTAGTAGGCTAAACCGAAAGCCCTTCATCTAGTGATTAGCAGACCACGGTTTGCCGAGCCTAATACCCTTCTCTAGTCAGGGGAGCATATTACTATTTCGTCACCCGTGCCTGGCCTACCAGCTACCCCGTCAAAGAGTTTTACCAGGTTGGTCAGTCGTGAATGACGTCTTAGGAAACCATGTTCATTCGGTACCACTAGACCATTCGTGTTCTCGTGGGACTTTATCATATACCTCAAAATCCATTCTATCAACCTAAGAACCACCATGGTGGGGCTCACCGGACTGTGGCTCGAGCAAACCTCCCTGCCTCCATCTTCGTGAAATGGGCACACTGAGCACCTCATTTAATCCCTCAGGGTGGCACCTTTTTCCAGCAAAACTTTAAATGGAGCTGTCAGAGGTTCCGCAAGGGCGTCAGCTATTGGCATCCTGATGGCCGGGTGGATACCAGTGGACCCTGCCTATTTGGATGTCTCTAATGTGCTCAAGGTGGCGGCCATTTCTGATATACCTATCACAGCATGCTTCATAGTGGCATGAGGGTCAAATCGTCTAAGGGTCGACCGGGGTTTCACCGTCCACTCTGTAAGCCTGTTGGACGGAAAGCATGGGCACATCCACCCTATTAGATCTGGTCTCCGTGCGCCTTCCTTGGTAGCCCTCTATGTTGTCTACGGAGGCCCTAGCGGCCGATTTCGACTGTACCTAAGTAAAGCATGACTCGGGGTTGATTTTGGCATTCTTTACCCGTTGTTCTCGATATTTCTGTCGATCAGCTTTCTTCATAGCCTCCAACCTAGTCCTTGCTGCTCTGTGCAGTATGAAGTGCCGGTGGCCACCCTTATCCTTACATTTCCCCCATGCTACTTTTTCGCTTTGATCGCCCTGCCGACACGGGTGGTCTATCACTGCTGGGCTCCTCGTCTTCGCACCCCTCTGAGTAGGGCCAACTGGCTTGTCAAACGTTCTATACCATTCCGGGTGTGAGGCCGTTGTCCTTCTACGTGGTTCTCGCCTTCAACCACCTACCAGCCTACTTCTTCTTCGGTCTTTGAAAGTAAACCCTGGTCATCTTGATGGAGGCACCACCGGAACTTGTCTGAAGAACAGCACCCCCGTGCGTTGGCCACCAAACTTCTCTCTCCGTGGTAGCTCTTTCCTAGTCAATCCTTCGCCTTTGTTCGAAATGTCCCCTGTGTATCAGGGAATTACCAGATCTAAGGTGGAGGCCGCCCCTCCATGTCCCCACGTTATTTCTCCCTTAAGGTGTTGGGCCAAGCTTCACCTTTGCAGTAAGTCCATCACCAATGATCCAAAAGTCCTCCGGGTTGCTAATTCGTCGATCTAGTCCACACCAGGCTCGTCAAAATCACCCAATACTAGGACACTAGAGGACGAGTTCATCCGGTTATCTATATGGCGAAAAAGCTGTATATCCTTCTGATCGTCGGAAAAGGGGCTGCAGTTTATTCAAGCCACTGTCAGGTCCAAGTGGTTCAGGCCAACATGGAGCATCATGGCTTGGACTTTGCTCGGGCTGAGTTAGGTCCTTTTACGCTGTGGGTTGCTGTTCCATGCGTAATAATATGCTTCCGACCTGTGTTCACTGCCTGCCCATCCTGCCCAGAAGTTAGCTTGTTGGACAGAAGCTCCAGGCATCTTCGTGAGGTTTCAACGATGTCTCCGTCATTGCAGTCACGTAGTCTTCGCGAGTACGCACCCTCATTCGCAACCAGTTGTTTCCCACGCTGGCTGAGTTGGTGCGTAGAGTAAGTGGTTTCGATGACCTCTGGGGGAATCTCAGTTTTCCAAGGGGTTTGGCGCCCTCGGAACTTGACTCCGAGCCACCCTTCAGCTTCTTGAATCTTGCGTTAGGGTTGTGCGCAGGCCACCTGTTGTGAGGTTAACAGTGGAGTCTACTTGAGGCCGTAAGGTGAGTGCCCCGACCGGGGTGCTTGTGTTCCTTCGGTCTCTAGTATATGTACAATATGGTTCGTCATGCAGCTTGAAGGTCAATGCGCCATTGAAAACCAGGAAAGAAGTTTACAGCCGTTTCATTCTTGTTAGTAATCATCAGCGGTGCATGTTCACCAAACCCTTAAGGGGGTTCGAACCCCTTGGCCACGAGGCTATCCGGGCTGGCTCGCAGCGGTTTGCTAAACATCTACACCAAATGATATGGGATCCCTCCGCCACTGGCTTTGAAAGGTAACAACCCACTTTTCGCGGGTGATTCCGTTCTTCAGGAGTTTAGTTCCTCGTCCCCCTCTTGACTGAGGGTGGGAGGTTCGGGTGAGGTACTCACGCTGTCAGTTACCTAGAGCTAGCCTGTACGTGGGGCTGCTTTATTGGTATCCCGGCCCGATAAACTGACCAACAGTCGGGGGTTCTCCATGAGAAACCTCACTCTCAGCTCCCTCAGTCTACGTTATTTCGTGGTGGGCTCTGATATTCCGTTTACTGCCAAGTTTCTGTGGCTCCTCAGGGCTGCCCCTGATTGGTTTGCAGGTGAGTCAGGTCCAGTGTAACTGACTTTTATCGTTTTCCAGCCCTCTGACTTTTCTGACCAAACCTAGAAAATTACCAGAGAGGCTTGTGCCGTCTAATAAAGCGGCCGTTCCTGGCCTTTTCACTTCATCCTTGAAATTCTTACCTGACGCCCCAGATTCAGAATGCGATTTATTATTTCGCCCTGGTGCCGCGTGTACAAAAGTTACTATCTCGTTAGAATCCTTACAAAGCTGGTCTCCTTCCGCTAATTCTCACCGTCCAGTGGTAGAATGAAAATCTTCTGACTGCTCCTTCTTACCAACTGTGCACCTGGTCAACACCGGAAAATGAGCCAAGTGGGGCTCTTTAGCGGGCTGCCTAAACTAACAACACAGAAGTTTGCCTTGCTAGCTGCACTATCCTTGTTCAACCAACCCTGTCCATGCCCGAGAGGTCAAGTCAGACCAACGCTCGCTTGGCATACACTTACGGCTTTGCTCTGGAGCGCTGTGCGAAGGAACTTCACGCAGATGAGGCAAGTCCAGGCCAACCCTTGTCTGTGGCACAGACGATAACGCACCCCGGACAGTTCCCCGCAAAGAACGTGGGACCACGCTTTACATACATCACACTGGCTGACGTCATCCAACGCGCTATTCGGAAACCAACAACTCCCACAGGCACTCGCTAGCTCTTTGTTTCGACGGACCGGGGATTCTTTCAACTGTTTTCAGACTTGCCTTTGTCATAGCGGGACAGTATATTACTGGTTAGGGTGGCCGAGTAGTTGAAAATGAGGGAAAACATGCGGATAATATGATCGTTGTATCTTGTAAGTCTAAAGATGCAAGACTATTTAGACAAAGTGCAAGGTGGGAGTAAACTGACGGACATTAAAGCAACTTTGTATCTTAGTGAATGCTGGCTGACCGGTGGCTCACAACGTGTGCAACCCAACTGAAATGGGTTATTTGTCACTGCGATGCACAAGGCTTTTATAATTATTTAGACCGAGTCCATGTTCCAGAGGATTGCCTTCTGCTTAGGGTCCGTAACAAATACCCTTCTCCGAAGACACAGACCACCAAAACCTTCTTTTTGTCCTCCAAGGAGCGTCTTGTTACTGGTCTGCCGTCTGTGAGCCATGAAGCTATCTGGAAACACAATTCATTGTGGCCAATCGAAATTTTGTAAAAAGTGAACTGTGGTCGAAAAATGGCGTTTTGTTGCACCAAAGGTACGTATCTCGACTTTGCGGTGCGCCATTCAACGTTTCTTTTTAAGTGGGCGATAGTCGGTCTTAGTCCGGAACCGATGCTTTTTTCATGTTATCCTTCGCGTGCCACCCAAGTTCTTGTTTTTTTGTTTTTATTCCATAGGTACATGCTGCTTTCACGCACGTGAGCATTGGTACATCCAAGGCTAATGGAACTTCGTTATCTCTCTCTTCCCCTATACGGAGACCGCCACTTCATCTGACACTAAGCTCAGGACGTGGATGCTTTTTCGCGGGTTCGCGTTGCGGCACTCTATCTGTCCTCTTCCTAATGTGTATTGAATTGGCCATCTTGTGGCTGACAGTCTTGCATTTTTTTATTAGGTACTAATACCGAATTTGCCTCGTGCGCCTTTAAGACTCACCATTACTTCGGTCAAACATTGCATTTTTGTGACCCACGCCCAGTACTACGGCGGGCTAACGCTGGTCAAACGCTTCATTGTACCCAAGCGGCACATTGCCCACAGCTGCTTTGGGAAAGTGTGGGAGAGCGCGGGGACAGCCCAGGCATGCTGTAGGGAAGAGTTGGGATAACCCACAATGTTATGGACAAGCGTGGGGATGACCCACCGTGTTGAATTTAAGGACTTGGAGTTTGTCTATTGTTCACTGTTTCCGTGCCTTTGCGGTGATAACGTGAGTCGTAGTGAAATTTGTCCTGCAGTCGAACTTCACTATGTAATGTGCATTTAAGCATAGAAGACTGCCTGAGTGGCGCAGTACCCGGCGCTAGCCTTGACTAACGCTGGGCAAAATGGACTGACGCTTGGTGAACGATGGGCTTCAATGGGCCAAAATGGCTTAGTGCTGGGCAAACGCCGGACTGTAATGGGCTAGCGTTGGGCAGGACATTTTACTATGTCCATTGGGTGAAACCTATAATGGACTTTCTACGAATTTTCAGAATATTACAAATTTACTTGTAGTAGTCTAAAATAGAAGAAATCACAAGGCATGGCTCAAGGAATTAAAAAGTAGGAAGGGGGCGCCCGTCTGCAGAAAAAATATGACGTTAGAGTGAGCCCATATAGGGCCCGGTAGCAGTGCTTGTCGTTTTCAATGGAACTGCCCGTCATATGCTCACCGTTTGGCCAGATGGGCCCCACCTGGGCGTGCTGCTTGGGGATGTCAATTACCTAGCCCCTTTTTGTGGTCCACAGTCTGCTCGTCACATCCGTTCTCGAACGGTTTCCGACCGGTTTGTCTGGTAGCCATCTTTCGCGGTTCAAAGGTGAATTGATATAAAGGGAATCGACGACCGGAGTAATGTAAACTTTATTGAACTTTTTATTTCAATATGTTGATTTAAATACGCTGAAAACCCCTCAAATACCAAGTTGCGGATCGTTCTATTTCATGCGCCTAAAGTGGTCGAGGTAACGATAGTTACTAGAAATTCATGACTTGGGAGATAAAAGTGAGCAGAGGAGAACGCAGTTTAGGAAAAGTGATGGAAATTAACGAGGCATACCACGTATTTCGCACGACTGCTACAAACCGCTCGGAAGCCACTCAGAAACCACTCAAAAACCGACCGATGCAATAGCACAAACCACTGGAAAGCTGGCCGGAAGCCGGTTGGTCTTGGAGCAGTTTTTCTGCGGGAGCCGTTTCACCATCTGCAGTTCATTTAACATTGGTTTTCAATTTGAATTTGTCTGTATGGAGTGCGTAAACACTGCCCTAGCAACGCGCTCACATGGACTCGTATAGACAAACTGGGAAAGCTGTAGGCACTAATATTACAATGTTTAGGCAGCGCTACCCGGGGACCAAATGGACATGCCCATACTTCGGAAAAAACTGCGCGGGAAATTAGTGCCCTGTTTACGACTTTCATGTGAAACTATTGGATGGCACACCCCCTTAGCTTCTACGATCACTTTCGTCGAGGAAGTCAACGAGAAAAGACCGTGGAATGCCAACAGCGTGTATTCTCACAGGGCCTGATTACAGGGACCACACACAGGCTTATACCGAGGAAGTGTGTCGGATATAGCGCTAGTAGTTGCTGCGTGCGCGAAGTGTACAGTCAAAGAAGTGGTAGATAGAGTGCGATCGACTGATCACTGAAATCATTCGTTCTTTATTTACTTATATAAGCCTATGTAAATCTCCCTATTCTGTCGTTCTAAACCACCATTTCGCCTTTTATATTCGAAGAGAACATAATTCGTGAAAAAAGTGCAAATTATGCAGATTTGAGAATTACGCTTGTTAACCAGTACGGCATGTTCATTTCTGCTGGTTCAGCCGGCTGGTGGTGTATTGTCTTGTACACACTGTTGGTATCTGCAAAGCAATTCTAAAGGACCTGGTAGAAATACATGCGTACGTACTGATTCCCTTTGGCAACAGCCGCAGCCTTAGTCTGATTAGAAGTACCCGGTCCAAAAAGCCAAGCGTTAATTAATTATTCGAAGAGGAGAACGGCTCACTGATTCAGAATCGGCGGGGTATCTCGAGAAGCATTTTAATTGGCATATGTACACAACAGGTGCACTGGGTAGAACAGTGAATAGATTTGTGTGTACATACCACTCCTCCATTAGAGGCAGTGGTTCTCCGTGAAATGAGCTATTTTAAACGACGTGAGGCTGCCGGACCGGATGAGTTGCCTCCGTCTGTTTTCAGAGACGGTGGCTTAGCGCTTTTACTGGAGTTGACAAAACTCTTCGACTGGGATTGAGAGAAGAAACGGGCTTCAAAGAGTTAGTGTGAATCGGTGATCGTACCGATTTATACGAAAAGTGACAGGTTCTCCCGTGAAAACCACAGGTGAACAAGTCTGGTTATCATCGCATTCAAACTACTGGCTTGTATTATTCTCCACCGCTTACCCAGTGCCCGCTAAGAGCGCTCGCGCGAGAATCACTCCGGGTTTAGACCTAGTTGAGGTTGTATTGATTACCTCCATACTCCAAAAATTTTTAGAGCATGGGCACACCTTCCGTAGGCTCACCATCTCCTTTTTTCCCGATCGACTCAGTCGACCACACAGTTCCCTGGTGCTGCATCTTGGTAAAAGGTGTACCGGAGATTTTCATTTCCATCATAAAGTCCCTTTACATGACTAGCCTAAGCCGAATTCGGGCTTACTGCTTTTTCACCGGAGTTCACCAAAAAAGTGGCGTGCGCTTTACTTGACTAATAACAAGCTTATAGTGGCTGAAATGTAAATAGAGAAACCTAATGATGGGTTACACAAATGCAGCAGCTGATAATCACATGACATTCACTCCGTCGGTAATCGAAGGCGATTTGTTCGGAATTGTGACAACAATAGGGATTATTTTTAGTGTGACAGCGTCTATGTATAACTACGCTTCTCTGTTCCCTAGGTTGTAGGGGTGTGCTATTTGTTGTTGTGCTAGTGGGCTCGAATGACCGGAGGTGGGTAAGGTTGGTTCCTCGATAGTGGTATCGCGTTTATTCATGAATTCGTTTATCTCGCTAGCGGTCTCTGGGCTCTCCAGAATAGCTTGGTGATCCCTGAAGGACGGTAGATCTTGTGGTTTTTCCGGTCTGGCTTCCACCGGTGACTCGGTCCCTTTGGGGGCTAGCCGGCGAAGGGACAATTTATTCTTTGCCGTCTGCATGTATAATATAGGCGTACTGTGGATTGCACATGACCAGCTCCACGTATACCAGGGGATCGTATTTTGAATATCTATCGTGTCGTTTCAGAAAGACAGGGCCCGGGACAGCCAACCAGAATGGTAGTGACGTTCCGGCTGTTAAACGGCGAGCGTATCGAAACAGTCGTTCGTGTGGGGTGCTATTGGTCGCGGTGCAAAGGAGTGATTGCAGCGAAGGGAGGGAGTCCAAGAGTACCGATTCTCCAAGTAGAGGTGGGAAACCTCTGGTTTTTAGAGCGAGGCATATGGTTTTCCACAAGGTGCCGTTGACGCGTTCAACTTGTCCATTAGATTGCGGGTTGTAAGCTGTTGTGTGGCTTACCGCTATTCCTTTGTCGCGAAAAAATTGGTGAATTCTGTGGACATGAATGTTGCTCCGCGGTCGGAATGGATGAATTCAGGGGTACCAAAAATGGGAAACGTTTGAAGGAGACATTCTATAACGGTAAATGTAAACATGTTTGAGCGTGGAAATGCAAAAAAAACGGGGATATTCGTCCACAATTGTTAACAGGTACCGATTGTGGGCGTGTGAAGGCAAGGGGCTGTTAAAATCGATACTCAATCTCTCAAACGGTTGTGTGGCTTTTATTAGTCTTCCTGAGGGACTGTTACAAAATCTTGATTTAAGCTCAGAACAGACCTGACAAGAAAAGGTAACGGGTCGGACATCCTCAACTGAAAGTGGTAGGTTTTTCGATCGAACGAAATGGACCATCCTCGTGATACCTTGGTGACAATGAACTATGAAGTTCTCACAGCTTTCCAGTATCCGCGATTGTTGCACAAGCGTTGCGGGAACGGGTATCAGCCGCTGTCTTGTTTTTACCGGGTCTGTAGGTTACGTCGTAGCTGAATTCAGACAGCTCAGTTCTCCATCGCTGGGTTTTGTCGTTCTTGATTTTATCTTTTTTTGTCCCGCCGTAGATAAAGGCGACTGATCTTTGGTCTGTCATTAGTCTAAAATGTCGGCCGAATAGATAGTGCCGCCATTTTCGCACCGCTACCACGATAGCGTATACCTCCTTTTCGACTGCCGAGTGATGCCTCTCGCTAGGCGTCAATGTGCAGGAGAAAACAACTGGTCGCTTGTTTTGGCTCAGTGATGCGGCGGTAGCAATGTCACAGGCATCGGTTTCAACTACTAGTGGTGTGTCGTAGTCCACTGTGACAACTGTAGCGTTCTGGACGTCTTTAAGGGTTTCGAAAGCAATTCAAACATGTCCTGGGATCGAAAATGTACTGCTTTTTTACCAGTGGATTAATCTTGTCGGAAAAGGACGGAATCCATTGTGAATAACAATCAAACATTCCCACCACTCGTTGTTGTGTTTTCGCACTCCTGTATGGGCCGTGTTCTTTCGGGGTCCAGTTCAATCACCGTTTTTCGGACAGAAATCGAGAAGACGGACCCCTGTGTAGGTGAAGTAGGGGTTTTGGCTTCGTTAGGCGTAATATCATACCGCTTGACCGTTTGGATAAAAGTAGTGAGGTTATGGTCGCGTTCTTCTTGGGTTTGTCCGCAGATAGTAACGTTATCGATGCACGCAAAAGTGTAACGGATACCTTCTTTTTTGATTATTTGGCCGATTGTACTTTGGAAGCAGGCGACGGTGTTCGTCACATGGAAGGGGATGCGTCGGAATTGGAACAGATTTCCGCAAGCTTCAAGCGCTGTGTATGGTTTCACTGCCTCAGCTATTGGTATTTGGTGGTAGGCACTCTTGAGGTCGAGAGTACTGTATAGTTCGTAAAGTGAAGTATTCTCGACCAGTTTGCCAGTAATTCGACTTCATCCACTATCGGATCATACTTGGACGAAGGGATGTTTTTGCGGTATAGCACTGGCCCAGACATTAGTAACCATTGAGGTAAACTGGTGCCCACAGCAGATTTTCGATGATAAATGAGCATTCGTTCGCGGGGAGTCGCATTGATAGCCGTACACAGCAGTGACCTGATGGCATGCAGTGCCCCAGGCAGTACCAGCTCCCACTGACCAATGACTAGATTTCTCGAACGGAAGCACAGAGATACTGCTTTCTATATTGTTTCGTTCTGTCGTTGGACTTGACCATTGCCTTGAGGGTTGTAGCTCGTTGTTCTGCAACTAGCTACACCCCGTTAGTAAAGAAATGTCTTCAATTATTGGGACAAAAGATGTCCTTGGTCAGAATGTAGATAGCGCGGCATGCCGGACACAGCAGACGATTCCAATAAATGAGACATTATGATGGAAGCGGTCATAACAGAGCAAGGGAAGGCAAATGGAAGGTGAGAATACTCATCTATGATTGTCAGAATGTAGCGATTGCGAGTAGAAGAGGGGCTGGGTCCTTTGAAGTCAAATAGTTGTGTTGCTTTAACAAGTGGGCTATTACATGGTTTGTAGGACTTGGGTTTCAGGTGTGAACAAAAAGAACATTGTTGAATTCTCGCCTTGACATTATCGAGAGAAAAAAGCGTTTTTGTCCCAACAAAGTGATATAGACGAGTGATACCCGAGTGATAGAGACTTCCATGAAGTCGCCTCAGTTCACTGAAAGGATGTGTGCTCACACAGAATGCTCGTGATAAGGTATCAGCTGCGGGATTCTCTGAACCTGTTAGTTATATCACATCAGAAGATAATTGGGAAAGCTCAGTTCGCCAGCGTTGAATTTTGTCATTCTTTATCTTGCTTCTGATTTTCATGTCGTGCATAAAAGCGACAGGACGTTGATCTGTAGTAAGCTTGAAGTGTGCACCCAAAAGATAATGTCGCCACTTTCGAACAGCTTCGACAATCGCTTGAGCTTCTTTTTCTACCGCCGAGTGATTTCGCTCCGTGGGTGACACAGTACGCGAAAAAAGACAAGGAGACGACCGCTTTGATTGAGAGTGGCAAAGATTGCTATGTCGGAGGCGTCGGTTTCGACCACGAGTGGTGTTTTTTTGTAGATTGCGAATAGTGATGATTGGATTAGTTCAAACTTCGATGATTCGTAAGACGAAAGTACTTCTTTTGGGGAGGGGGAATGTCCTATTGACGATAGATGAATGGATTTTATCCGAAAACGGGAAAGCCATTGGGAGTAATATGAAAACATTCCAACGACTCTTTGCTACGCCTTCGAATCCTTGGGAGCACGAGGTTTGAGCAGAGCGTCAAAGCGTTCTGGGTCATGTTTAACCGTTCCTTTAGATATTTCGCAGCCTAGCAGTCGAACTACGGTAGTGGCGAAGACACACGTAATTTAGAGTCGAATCATAATTCTCAGCTGTTCTCAGGAAACGTTTCAGATTGGCACCATGGTCGGTGACATCTTTCCCACATATAGTAATGTTGTCAACGTATACAAACGTTCCTTCGAAACCTTCACGTCGAACATGCTCGTCCATCGCGCGCTGGTTACTCCAAACGGTGTTCGGCGAAACTGATAGAGGGTGTTGCATGCTTTGAAAGCCGTGTACTACTGTTATTTTTCCTTTATGGGAATCTGATGGTACGCGCTCTGTAGGTATGAAGTGCTGTAAGTGCTGAAGTGTAAAGTTTTCTCCACTACATCGTGTATGCGTCTGGGAAGGTGAATCGATCGATTGTTTGAATATAGTCGACCACCACCCGTCGTTTCTGGCGTTCGTTGGTAGTAATCAATACTTGAGCCCTCCATGGTGGTCAAGGAAGTTCGATTATACCATTGTCCAATAACCGGACGACCTCTGGTCAAATTAAGGCTTCATCATTGTAGCTGTATCTCCTCGATTTTGTGCAAATAGGACGGCAAGAGGGGTCCAAATGTGCGAAAAGAGATGGGGCTGGGAGGTTAGCAGTGGAGAGACCACAAAGCGAGAAGGGTGACTAAGTTCATTGGAAAGTTATTTCTACCGACGTGTGTTGTTGTATAAAGTCATGCCCCTGCAGTACGTCAGCACATAAGTCAGGGAGAATCAATGGTTTGTCATGTTCGTACCGGGCGCCTTTGTGCAGCAACGAGACAAACCAGTGACCTTTGGTACTGCTGATCGTGTGGGTAGAATCGAGGATGATCTTACTTTTGGATGCCAGTGTTGACCATTTGTCCCAGGGCACAGTCGCCTCGGAGACGTAACTCTCTGGGCTTTCTGTCTACTAGAGCTTGTAGCACTATTCCGTTGCCCTTTACCTCCGTAATGGCCTTACTGAGGCCTACCGGAGCTGCAGCTGTGATGATAGAGGAAACGAGAAATGGTGGGGAAGTCGTGGCATGTTTTGTTTTCGTAGAAGCTCGACGGACCTTCTGAAAGTGTCCCCGTTTACCACACTACTTGCAGATTGCATCGTTCGTGGGACACTTGTGGCGAGTATGGCGATCATAAACACAAAAGAAACATCTGGTTCGGGATGCAGCCAAGGTCGCTTCGGCCTCTTTATCAGACACCTGACTAAGGGGGCTGGAGCTGTCTGTCGTAGCGGTAGTGAATACTGAAGGTTTGGATTGAGCAAATGTCTGCGATCGCTGATCCGCTGTATCTAGGGCTTGAGCTTGGTCATATGCAGTACCAATGTCGAGTGTTTTGTTCTCTAGAAGTTGCTGACGAATAGGGTTTGATAAGAGTCCGTTGATGAACGCATCGCGGATGGCGTCTTCGTTTTGCTTTGAGTTGACATCCTGGAAATTACAGTTTCGGGCAACATTTCTAAGCTTTTGCATGAATTGATCAATGGTTTCAAGAGTATGTTCGAGAGTGGGCATTTCAGGCTCCGAGATGGCTAGTCGTCCTGAACGCCTCTCGAAATGCTTTCAGATGACCGTGCGTTCCCTACAGCCTCTGTTGAGGAAGCCCTATTCTTTGTCTTCGCGTGGCGGAAATATTCCCATCGGAGTGAGAGAACGAAAGCGAGTGCCTGGCGCTCTCCACCGGGTTGACTGGCTGGTAGTCAGTCTAAGGGAGGTGGCTAAGCCCTAATTCCAAACCAACTACTGGCTGCGCGTGGGGCATAAAAGAGTTTGCTCACCAGCATCTGTGGCGGAGGGATGTACTAGGCATCCAGGACGTTCAGCCTCATTCAAAGGGCCTATGAACTGAGCAATCGGTCACCGGCATCGAGAGGGCGACGATACCCTCATATCACCTTACTGCCTTTGTAGGTTAAACGTTTCTGTCAAATGCTCGGGATGGAGCCTCCTAAGTCAACCCCCTATTTCGGTCCGGGCAACCGGGTAGTATTCAGCCCAGATGCTCACATGAAATCTCCACATTCATGTTTTGCATGGCACCACACCTCTGTACACTGTACCGGGTTATCGGTGAATATATATATATATATATATATATATATATATATATATATATATTCAAGAGTATTCTGCTTCGAATTTACCAGAAGATGACTTGTTTTGCATCGGTATGGATTGAAGGGTGATGGTAGAGTCATAACCAGTGCACCGAGAAACGAATTTGTAAAAGGTTAGGGGTAAGATGTGCATGAGAGTTCTGAGTTTGTCTGGTAGTTTTTTGACTAATCCTAAACGTTTTTAAAGGTATAATACCAATGTTCCCAAGAGTCAGCGCTAATCGATGAGTTTGGGTTTGCGTCGAATCGATCCGGGCGCAGATGTCAGTCCATTGTTTTGATTGATTAAATTGTAACGTGTGGTCGGTTAACAGAATGAGAGTTCAGAAAACAACGCCTGATTGATAGGCTTCAACCAACCAAAAACCGAGGCATACGGGCTAAAAGAAGACAAGCGAAATGTTAGGCGACACAAACGAAATGGGAGGGAATTATGAGGCAGAGGCACAGTAACAAATATATACTCAGCGTTGAACTTCTCCCGGATTGAACGGTGTCAGACCTTGGATATGCGGACGTCATAGTTCTAAACGAAGATCCAGGTGAGTTACAAGCTGTTCTAGACGGTTTTATGGACTGCGTAGCAATGTTCGGTCTCCATTTTTTGCACGCTCAGAATGCAAGATGCTGTTGGGGGATTGGGCTGGTCCAATGCCAAACGTTTCAGTAACCGGCAAGACTATAGACGAGGTAGACAAGTTGTTATCTGGGCAACTACATTTCAGCCGAAGGTCGGATATCGGATGAGGCGTCTCCACGTATACAGAAGGCTCGTTTGCATCTGTTAAACTGAGTCGACATGACGTCCGTTTGTAAGTCAAGGGTCGAGTGTACGCTACAGCAGTCAGGCCAGTGCTTCTGTATGGTTCGGAGACATGACCACTACGAGTGGAGGATATACGAGGATTTCAGGTAGTTGGACACTGATATCTACGTACCATTGCTATAAATCTGGCGGGAACCCCGTACAAGGAATGCTGAGATTCGGCGGGGAGTCATAGGTTCACGGATCAAATCATTAGATAAAACACAAACTCACCAGATTAAGATGGTTAGAACGTGTTGCGCATGTGCCCTGACAGGATTCCTCGGCGCGTAGTGTTTTCTGAGGTGGCTACCGGTTGGAAGACGAGTAAGGGTGGTCAGTCCATAACATGGGAGAAGAAAATGAGAACCTTATCAATGAACTTGGCCATGTGGGGGTGTTAAGCCTCTTGGGTAGGATCCAAGAGATCCTCCCAATTTTTGGTTAGGTACGTTATAAGTGTAGGATCCTGCTGATGCACTTACTGAGCTTCGGGCTTGTGGAGTTTTCTTTCCTGTTTTGCAGGTCAAACACATGCAACCCCTCTTTGGAGGAACACTGATTTAGTGTGTTCCTTCAAAAAGGAGTTGCATGTGCTCACTTTTCAAGACAGTTCAGAAGACACCATGAGCCCAGGACTCATAAAGTGCATCAGCAGGATCCTACATTTGCATTAGTCGAAGAGCAACACGGCTGCCAGCAGCCACTCAGCACTATATATATATATATATATATATATATATATATATATATATATATATATATATATATATATATATATATATATATATATATATATATATATATATATATATGAACAAGTACAAGCGTGTGCAATGAGCGGAAAAAAGCAACTGTCAAATAGTAAGCGTGGAATTTTGTTTAAGCGTAAATGGAAATGTCGCAGGTAGGCGGGTTGGGGATTTTTGTTGTTTCTTTTGATGAAACAATAGTGGTAGGTTCGTCTCCCCGCTCGGTCGTCCCGGTGGCGCAATGGATAGCGCGTCGGACTTCTAATCCGGAGGTTGTGGGTTCGAGTCCCATCCGGGACGTGCTGTTTTCCGAACAGGGACCTTTGCGGCCTGGGATACAGACACGTGTCGCCGCTTACCGTTCGTGCACGTCGTCCGCCGCCGCTTTATATCATGCAGTTGCTATGTTCTACTTCCGGTCAAAGACGTGTTCTTATTAATCATCACTACTATGCCATCAGTGTCCGGTTCCACACCTATCGGCTTTGCTACTAGACAAAGTTGTGATACTGTTTAATCAATTGGCTTTTGATTTACATGCCTTCTGGACAGCTCTGGTGTTTGAAAAACCTAGGTTCCTCCACACGCTTAATAATCCTTTGTTTCACTGTTTCTGATATTATCCGTTCTCGTCCTCTACACTGATTAACTCGCTCGAAATTTCCTTTCAGAAATTACCGCGAGGAAAAGATCTGTTGAGAGCCTACACCAGCAAGAAAAATGGAAGGTGACTCCCATTTAACTTCATCTAATATTTTGCGCAGGTATTCGTAATCCACGAAGAATAAGTGCGAGCAAGGAATCGCGACTAGCCTTGTTGTCGAAAATGCGTGAGGCCAAGGAGAAAGGCGAGCGTCTCATAATCGTAATTCTGAACTGAACTGTGCCGGATTCATTCATAATTTTTATCTCCGTGTAGGAGAAAGAAGAGAAAGCCGTCTACGATACTGTGGATGAAGCTGAATACGCCAAATTGGTTCAACAAAGACTGGAAGATGACTGGATTGTAGATGATGGTATGATACACGTTCTTGCTGCTTAGTAATCTCGACGTAACAGTTCATGGGCTGATCTTTTTTACATTTTGGGTCTAGACAGTTGTCAGTCGTGACAACATACTTGTTCATTCCAGCTTCACAGCGTGACTACTTATAAGTAGCAAGTGTTAATATTCAACTTCGTTGAAACTGTCTGGTTGCCAAGGTGACTTTCTTTGACGTTTCTCTGATGACCGTGAGCTGGCTTGTACTTGGAAACTGTACTGGAATTTCAGTAAGGAGTTTTTGAAGATCTCTGTAAATCTGAGATGGTGGGAGTGCGAGTTGGTAATGTGGAGTGTTGGAAACCGTTTTCCAGACCTGCCTCAAATTACGTCTAAGGGATAGGTTTCATAGGTGTCAATATCCATACAATGCTAAGAGCGCGGTAAAAACTTAACCCCCAAGACTGAGAGTAGTTATGACTCGTGCCAAAGGCTTGAATTTCTTGTTTCCCTGCTTTTTTATTATAAATGGCGGTGATTAGCTATATTCTGGATACAATAGCCCATTAGTCGTAATAACCTCTCTAGACAGCTATTTATTCGTCGGAAAGAAGAAGTATCAATTAGGAGGGGGGGGGGAGATTCCGAATAATCACCAAGGGAGAAATTTTCATGTTTCGCGGAGCGGAGCTTATTAATTATTATAGAGCCAGTTTTGGTAATCCTGCTTTTGAAGGGAAGATGGCGTGTAAATGTGAGAACGAGCGTGTAAGAGAGGCAGTTATACCGATTGGTGTCTCAAAATAAGAAGACTGGGGTGCTGATGCCCAGAACTTTGGCTGGCGAAATAAGATTGATAAATTCAGAAGAATCTGAATCGGGTGGATTGGAGTGAAAGCTAATCCAGGAAACATGAACGTGTGATGTCCATCAGTGTTCTCAACTAAGAGTTCCAGGAAAATTTACGGTTTTGGGGAATCGGAGGGAAAGTCCCGAAAATCGCTGTTGTAGAGGCCATAATCCTCTTTTACTAGCTGAAGATGAGACAACTAGTGCAGTTTTATGGCGGATAAAGGGCCCGTGTATTTCTTTATTTCGAAGTAACACTTATTTTTAGTAGGCGCTAAATGTCGACGAGATTAAAAACTAAGAGAACAGCGGAAAACGGAGTTTTTGCGCGTTCGGTACAATGCACGCTGACCGGCGGTGGTCTAGAGCGTTTACTTACTATCTGAGAGGTCAGAGGTCTTAATCCCCGCCATCACCGGGTACTTTGGTGGTATACAGTGGTCCGCTGTCGTCCGGCTCGTTGCCACACCTAGCCTATTTGTATTTGTGTGGTTCTTTACCACTCAAAGTCTCACGGTCTGGTTGCTAGTTATCGATAATAAGGCAATGGGCCTTTAGGACTATGGGGTATATTACTTCCTCCATTTTACTCATGCTAAGCATGTAATAAAGAAGGTATAAACCATCTGGGATATCTTGGTTCACCGGGTCCGCAATGTTAGGTAATGAAAAGATGCCCACCTTGGGAGATAGTGCCAGCAAAGTTGAAATGAAAGGAAACAACGGTGGTATTTTGGAAATACGAAACAAGAATAATGACGGAAATCTTCCCAGTTGACTGAGACGGATCTCCAAGCCAAATGGGTAGTTGAAGAGTATGCTTACGGTGACAGTCAGGTCTGCTGTCGCCCGGCTCACTACCACCCCTGATCTATTGAGGCCTTATGTGGTTCACCACTTTAAATCTCAGGATCATGATTGTCGGCTTCCTTCATCCTATGAATCATGAAAATACACAATCACACACGCACTCACTCGGAAAACGAGCACGAACTTTTCACTGTCTGACACTCGCGGAATGAATTATAATAACGATTCCATGCACCAATTTCTCCAATCTTCCTCTCCTCTTGCCCTGTTTTTTGATCGAAGCTCAAATCTTTCCCTCATCAGACACCACCCATTTCAAATTTCCCAACAACACCTTTCACTCCTCTTTTTCACCCAAAGCTGGTGTCTGTGCCTTTGTTCACCACCCAGTCGCCACATCCAGAATCCAGAAACTTGACTTTTTCAGTCATGAATTTCAGTTGATGTGGCTGAAGCTTCGATTTCCTCATTTTAATTATTACTTCCATGTTGTTTACTGTTCATTCAACAGTAGTGACTCATCAGTCTTTGATTTCTCATCTTCGAACATTAAGCACTTGTTTGTTATAGATCCCAACTGCCATATCACCATCTTAGGGGATTTTAATGTTCAAAATCGAAGTTGATCGATTCACTCATCTGAAACTTCGGCTCCGGGGCGCGAAGCCGAATATTTCACCGTGGTCAACAACCTGTGCCAACTTGTTGACCTCCCCACGTATTCCCGATCGAGCTGGTGATCTTGTCCATACTCTTGATCTTATTCTCACTTTTGTGCCTCCTCCGTTCTCAGGCATCTCTGCTCTTCCACTTGGCTCATCTCACCACTATTGTTTTCTGTTCTATCAATGTTACTCACTCCAACCCTCCACCTACCCTGAGACACACATTTTGGCACTACAGTTCAGCCAACTGGGATGGTTTTCGCGATTTTCTAGCCTACTATCCTTGGACTGATTGCTGCTTTACTTTTGATGTCTCCGTTTCCGTTTCTAACTTCACTGACATTGCTCTCCAAGGTATGCAACTTTTCCAAATCCGGCAAACCCGAATCCCCCGAGGGGTTCAACCTCGTATGTGATCGTGCTGTACTCTTGAAACGTGCAATATTTCGCCGCTGGTGCTGCTCGCCCACTCCCGAGCCCCACCGCCACTTCGTGCAAGCCAGGAACGGATGTGCGTCAACTATACAGAGATCCAAAGAACGCTTCGTCCGCTAGAAAGCCGAACACTTACTCTCATCCGCCACCGGTAGCCGAACATTTTTGTCCCTTGCCAAAACAGTCTCCCGCAAATCTCACCCTTCCAATTTCCCTCCCATCTGCAATTTTTCTGGTGATCTTGTTTGTGAATCACACGAGAAAGCTGACGTTTTGGCTTCCCGGTTTGCCTCCAGCTCCACTTTGCCCAGTTATCGTACTCCTCCGGTTTTTCGCTTTCATCTGTCTCCCATTTTCAACCTCATATTAGCAATGGGAAGATCCGCAAAGCGCTGCGTTCTCTGGACGTATGCAAATCACCCGGTCCGGACGGCATGCCACCCATGGTCCCTGAAATGTGTGCCCCTTAATTGGCTTCTCTCTTACGTCGTTTTCTTCTCTCCTTCTCTCTCTCTCTCTCTCTCTCTCTCTCTCTCTCTCTCTCCAACTTTCTACTTTTCCGATCTCCTGGGAACAAGCCGTGATTTTTCCTATCCCCAAACGCGGTGATCTTTCTGACCCAAATAACTATCGTCTTACTTCCCTCACACCTGTTATTTCGAAAGTATTTGAAGCTGTCATCTCCGACCAACTGCTTGCGTTTCTCAAATGCGAAGAACTACTGGTTGATCGGCAATGTGGATTCTGACCTCGCCGCTCCACCGTTGATGTCCTGGCTCTTGTCTCACACTCCTGTTCAGCTGCACTTGATAACAACGGAGAAACACACATGGTCTCGCTCGACATCTCTAAGGCCTTTGACCGAGTTTGGCATGAAGATATTCTGGAGAAACTGCCCACGTTCGGGTTCTCCTCCGCTCTTGTATCGTGGACATCAAGTTTCCTTAGTAAGCGAACCATCTCCGTCCGAGTTGATGGGGTTCTGTCTTAACCATTTCGTGTGAATGCTAGTGTTCCCCAAGGTTCAGTACTTCTGCTGACCCCATTTCTTTCATTTAGTAATCATCTGTCCACTACTTCCAACCCAATCCAATCCTTTGCCGATGTCGCCACTCTTCATTTTCCCCTTTCTTACCGCACTCTCTGTCATGCCAATGCCAACATCGATCGTGACCGCAGTGCAATCAGTGCATCCTTAGAGTCCGACGCCAAGCATAATTCCTCCTCGGGATCCCACAATCATGTTGCATTTATTGCTTCCAAAACCTCTTTTCTCTCAACTTGCTTGAAACATCATTCATTCTCCTCTTATTTATCCTTTGGTTCAACTGTGCTGCCTTCCACAGATTCTATCTCTCTTCTGGGCTTATCTATAACTTCTCTGTGTTGGTCCGCTGTCATATCTCTACTTTCCTCTTGTGCTGCGCGCAAAGTTTGTTTTCAGTTTCGCACCAGACGCTTCTCCATCTTCTGCTATACAAAGCTCAAATCCGCCCCTCACTTGAATACTGCAGTCACGTGTGGAGTGGAGCTTCGTCAACCTCTGTTCCTCCTCTTGACAGGGGTTCAACTGAAGGCCATCCGGCTGATCGAAGACCCTTCTTTAACTTCGAGTCTGCAGTCACTAGCCCATCGTCGGGCTGTTGCTTCGTTTTCTCTCCTACCGGTACTATTTTGGATTTTATTCTTCTGAGCTTACTTCGGTAGTTCCTCTTCTCAAAACTTTCCCGACCATCACGTACCCAGGCAAATAGTCATGCCTATCAAGTTTCTGTTGCTAGGTGTCGTATTTCTATAATTGAACCTCTCCGGACCGTTAAGTTATGGAATACTTCCCTTCTTTGTCTTTCTACCCACCTAAAACTTTTCTCCCCTCAAGAGCAAGATCAATAGACTGGTTCCAACGTGAATGTTCCCCCACAACCCACTTTCACAGTATGCCTTCTGATTATGGGGTGTACCCCTTGTGCTGTAATTCACTCTAAGTGTAAACAAAGAAAAAAAGAATGAGCGTCGGGAGGTTATCCAGTTGTCGAAGTTGTTGGTTTCGAAGTGTCTGTAGGATGCAAAAGACATTCCCTGCAATAGACGTTGAAGTCTTTGAAGGTGATTATTTTGTAGTTGGAAATCATACGGTCTAATTGGGAACTGTTTCTGTCATTGGGCGTGATGCCGTTTCGTCATCACTAAGATGAAACTCCCTGCGTTCGATGAAATTGTATGACCTCCGTCGGCCAGTAACAAATCTCATGGTTGATCTTTTAGTTTGCCGTTCATTTGGTAAATGGATAACTTCGCTTCTCCTTCCATGTAAATCTTGAGATTATGTTTGTAGGCGTAAAGAGAAAATAATTAAGTAACCAGAGATTTCGGTGTCTGGTCGTTCATCATTAGAGGGTTATTGCCATATTTGACCGAGGAAATATATTTTTTCATTCTAAGACTAACTACAAACTAGTACGTCAAATGCTCATAATGAGGTAGGTGTACGCAGGTCTTATGACCAATTTTTATACCACTCCCATTAATTATTCATTTCTCCGAGTATTAATAGCCGTTCTTCTTGTCAGGTGGCGAGGGTTACGCAGACGATGGGCGGGAAATTTTCGATGATCATGACGAGGATCAAGAGTTCGCAGAAAATCGATCTAAGGGAAGACACTCAACAAAATCTCAGTCTGTGTCAAAAAAGGCTCGTCTTAACCCGGATATACGTGCAAGCGAGACAGCTCCGCTTCGGCCGGCTGTGGGACGCGATATACGCAGTCTGTTTGCTGCCACAGCAGCTCAACCCACGACCAAGAGACGTAAGGTGAGCTCCTTAGCTATGTGGTGACCTTTTTCCAGTTATGAGTTTGCTTTCCTGCCACCTTGAGGTTTCATTCTCTGTGCATGGATAGAAGGGCTTTCCGATGGTGATCCGACCATGACATAGTTTAGGGCTGTCGAAGAGGTTACGTCGGTGACTGTTTCCATCTGGCCCTTCAAACTTTTAAATTAGCGGCAACTGAATGCCGAATATCTTTGTCTGGAAAAAGTATTTGTTATCACAAACTATTAAGCTTGTTTTCCTGTCAGAACCTAAGTAATTCTTGTACCCAGAAGGGATTAAAAAAATCATTTTTCACTGTGTGGGTCAACATTGAGTGTTACATAAAAGCTTTCTGAAGACATGGGGGCAAACGTGTTATTGTGTTTACAAAGGTTACCCAACCATCTTAGATATAAGTGATTGTTCTCACAATTGTAGTCTGAATCAGCGTAATAATTTGACCGAAGGCATAGACCCTGGGAGTCGGCAACAGGCAAATTCCTTAATTCGATGTCCGCTAAGGACCGTTATACACAACACGTATATGAGATCACACGTCGGATATCGTTTATTTCCCGTTAGTACATTATTTATAGCTTCCGTTTTTTATCTTTGTTTCAGTGCAGTGTCAGTGACTCATTTTCGCGATTTTCAACTCGAATGGGCGTAGCCGTGTATCCATTAAGTTTGCTCCATATTTCAAAATCTATGGAGAGCGTAAATCTCGACTTTACACTGTGTTGGTGTTCCGGCTCAAATCTCAGTGACATGACAGGTGCTCGGTTCAGTAAATCTTAGCAAAGGTTAAACAATAACAGCCCCTTTTGTTCCTATTTTGAAGAATAAATAACGAATAGGGTTTCATCACTTAGTGTGTTTAGCCGATCTGTCTACTAGACTTGGAATATTGTTCTTCCGTCTGAGAATATAAGATCGATCTATGTCGTTCAAATACAGTCGCGCACATTCCTTTTCAGGAATCTTTGGATGCAGTCATAGACCCGAATTTGGACGATTTGCTTGCGGAACTGGAAACTGTGGATAACTCATCCGTCCCAGTCAGAGATACGCCCTCTTACAGTCGTTCACGGAAATCCCGTTCGCGTAAAACCGTCTCATCAGAATTTGACAGTTCAGCTGATCGTGTACTAGCTGCTTTGAACAAACGACTGGCTGCGAACACCAACACTATGGAATACGTCCCAAGCAAACGTCCTCTGGAACGGGATACTGATAGTGTCGTTCATAATCTTGATACGGACGAACACAACCGTCCGAACGATCGAATCTCGCGTCACAGTCAGTTGCGAAACCCGTTTTCTGCGGATACACGGGTCAAAACCAAACCACGATCGCCATCCTCGGTGGCGAAATTGATGAAGAACCAAAACAGCCATTCCAACGATGGTATGTGACTATTGTCGTTGTAAGGTGTTTTGTGGAGTGGGGAGGAGGAGTTGCGTTCACTAGGATTCGAGCAAAGTACCTGCACGAATTGGTTTCACATCCGTCAGTCGACGTGCATTACTGAAGCAGTCTCAAACTATTGGCTCAAAATATATTTAAGACATCTCAATCTGATCAGTTCAGACTTGAGAGGAAGCGAAGCTTAACGTATGTAACAATCTATCATTTTATCATCGCTCTGACAACTTAGACATTTTTAAGGATAAATGTTTTACAATTTTTTTTTGCTTATCAACGAGGAATCATAGGTGATTCTGCTTGTTCGTCAGATATCTCCATTGATGCATAGAAAAGGCTAGTAACGAACGGGAATTTCCTTTCGAAATCTCGTCCCAGGCACTTTCGTATACACTGGTAAGCGTGGACATGCACGAACAACTTAGATGATCGTGTCTAACCGTGAGTACATCATATCAGTTGATTTGATGTCGAACTAATCGAACGAATTCTGCAAGTTAAGAAAACTATGAACAATAATTTAAAAGGAGAGTGTGAGAATTGTACATAGGTGTAGTAGGGAATTTCTGTACAAGAGATCACGGTGGATGCGTTCACTTTTTACGGCTATGTCAACACTAGCGGTTGCAATAAGTTGTAGTACTTGTACAGTTCAGGTCTCAGAATGTCAACCACTCTAGATTCAGATGTGTTGAGTTTTTTAGTCTCCCACTAGTCTTATGAAGAAGGCTTCTCTGCTTGCAATCCACGTCGTTTTATTAACGCAAGACAGTTTATGTAGGATGCCAGGTGACCGCAGTCATAACATTGTGCGAAGCGCATTGGTTCAAAACGTTTTCCTCAACCGGTTCTTCTGACTTCTTTTAGTTGCAAACCCGATTGGCTGATTTCACCCGTTCGGTAAGAACAGCTGCTGGCAGCTGATTTGTTACTATCGTTCCATTTTGTCATGAGCGCCAGCTTTGCCATCGATTTTGGGCAGGCGATGACGAGCTGTCTGCTAGCAGAACTGGGCTGTCTATCAATGATGTACCAGTCTCACATCCTGTCGTCTTTGATAAAGACAGCCGCTTCTATTTTTCCCGGGTTCATGTGGACTTTTACCATTCTCCTTAACACCAGCATTTCACTTGTGTATGTGCCTTCTGCTTCCTCGATTAATTACCTTATCCAGCTGCACTTCGTACGACCGGTTTGCCGGAAGCCATGCATCCATTGTACTGAGAATTACCAGTACACGTAAATTGATACAAAAAGAGAACTTCGGACTGTAAATATAACTGATATTTGGTTTGGTTAAAAATGGTCGGCCTCCTTTTTGTTACAACCCTGATGTGCGCTATCGGGTAGCACTGGCCAACTGCTGCTGCTGCTGCTGCTGAAGATTACTGTTCCAGGATTCTCATAGGTTTATTACCTTTGAATGGAACTGTGATAAACACTCCTTGCTTCTTAGCCGTGCACACTTTAACTGAGTCACAGTTGATGGCATTGCATGGGTCTGAATATCCATGTTTCTGTCAGTGTGTCTCTTACGTCATGTAGCTTTCGGTTCAAGATATCTAGGCGGCAGATCTTCGTGACCCTATAGACTAGACAAACCACTCAGTCCCGGTAATAACAATGGAACGAAGCCCATAAAACGTGCATACTGTTCTACTCAACGCGCTCACGTAATACACTACTTTCTATGTGACCATCGTCTTTCCTCTTCATTCCTACACCCGAAAACGATTGGAGGCTGTCATTCTGTCGATTCACGCATACGCTTTGCTCACAATACATCTGCTAAGAGTGGTTCTAGGGCTGAATCCGCTGCGACCCCATCTTTTTTTTCTGCAGGATTTTCATTTGTACAGAAAAGGTGCATTTGGAGTGTATCGCTTTCATTCTGGACACCGGGATTCCGATCGCAATTTTTTTTTCTGGATTACCTGTTGACAGGTGCGCTATACTACCCGGAGCAAAATTTCAAAAAGAATCCACTTGTGTCAGGTTTCAAAAATTATAGCACCGGTCCGGAAAGGAAATATGATTGTGTTGCCTTTTTAAGTCTGTAGCCCTCAAACCTACATTTTATTGCTTTGCTCGACAAAGTAGATTTTAATACATTAAATAAAGTGGATTACAATAGAGATGGTGAACCACACAGTCCGAAGATATTGTGAGGGACGGACATTCACGGTAGAGCCAGTTTACTGATCCTGCTTCTGAAGATACTATATGCATATAAAAAAGATGATAAAACCGGATAAACTTAGGCCTTTTACTGATAGAAAAGTGAAGAGGATTAGAAACTGTTGGACTCAGACTTCGCTGATCGAGAGAAAAGAGGTTTTAGAACTGGAGCGGACACGGTTTCCGGTTGGCCTCTCTCTAACCAACTGGCTCATACTAAGGACGAAACAAGAAATCGAACTTCAGTTGGATCAATTATTTGTCAAAGAAACTGTTTGCTTCTTCATAGGATCACTTAAGATACGATGTTCTGCTGCGTGGTTATTTCATTCAGACTGTTTTCTCTGGTTGCGATCGCAAAATGCACTGGTGATTGTCCCAAAATGCAAGTTTATTTTGTTTGCAGTGGTCGGATTAGGGATTCGTTTTTATTTTGATCTCGTTTGTTCTACATCTTTGTTCCAGTGCTTGGATTAGATATCGATTTCTTTTGTTTACAGCTTCCTCTCTGTACGACGATAATAATAATGAAGTGGAACAGAACTCCGTTCCAGCAAAGTTGTCATCTGTTGTTAATGAGGAAGCGTGTCTAATGGGGATGAATTTCGACGAGGAGTTCGAGCAGCCAGAGCAACCGTCATCCACAAGTGACCATGGGACGAATAAGAAGTTCGATAAGTTGTCTGTTCCAAGAATCGACTCGCTGAATTCCACACCCCTGCACGCACCGATAAAATCCGAATGCCCGGCCAGCTGGTTGGCTGCGGAAGAAGCTCCGGACGGTCCTACCTTGGATATCAAATGGAACGAAGATGAGGAAAACACCCCGCTTTTTCCTACCGCCGACGGGACCAGCGTGCATTTCTATTGGTTCGATGCCTACGAAGACATGCGACTTCAGCCAGGTATTATCACAACCCTTCACACCAAATTGTATGCCAAATGACTTTTGAGATCATCCCCATTAGATCCGTCGTTGTTGTTTATATTCGATCGATATCTCTTCCTGCATTCCAGAGTAAATTGTGATTTCTTTTCCATTTGCGCTGGTTTCGCCTTCTTGAAATCCGGAGAAGTTCAATCTTTGTTTTCTGATTGATGGACTTGTTTCAAGGCTGATGCATAGGCGTGCAGAGGGAAGTGGGCTAGTCTACACGTCGTGTATCCAGCAGCGGTCAACCTACAGGTACAATTTTTTCGTTGTGGCAATTGCTCAAGACATATAGTTCGACATCTACTTTAGTTTCTTGAGGTGCTTGATAGCACCGTCGGTCGTTTGGTTTGTTTTCACTCCCGATCCATAGTTCAAATCTTACATGATTCACCACTACTAATCATATGTTCTAGGTTGTTGGATCAATCATTAGTACTATGAAACATGACTGATACACCTTTGGATTTCCTTTCTCTACAAGTAACAAAAGAAACATTCAAAATGGACGACTGTATTCTTTTTTGACTCATCAAGTCGTATCAGATATGAGAAGATTCCAGCTACGAGTTTTGTTCCATCGGTCATGTGTGTCTGTGTAGTAATTCGATACATGTTTTCGGTAAGATTTACCATGAAACTCGTTTCACGCAGTGTGCCAGCTTAGTCTCTGCTCTTTGGGAGCTGATCAAATGAACAGGTTGAGGCTGGATAAACAACCGGTAACTAGCTTAAGTTTGTACTGTAGAGAGGAACCTCTTTTCTTTTTTCACCTTAACCTACTATGGATGACCCGTAACATCTAAGGGAACTTTACTACTGCTTGAAGCACATGGTCATGACAGATTTGGAAGAACAATTAAGGATTGCTTGGTAGCCATCATAATGTTGTTACAAAATCACACCGCTAATTTGGTTTCTTTTTGCCTATGCTGATTGCTTGACTGGTCATAATCAGCAAAAAATGGACAGTTCAAAATTTTGACGAATGTAGTAAAGGAATTTCGGGCGACAAAAACAAACAGTAGAATGCAACATTAAAGTGATTCAGCGTGCATTCGACGGTAAAGTAGTGTAGCCCTTTCGTGAAGTGAACAGCGCATATCCCACTCTGCACTCTAGGGAAACGCAGACGGTTCGGTTGGCTGTGCAAAGACTAGGGTTGGTCACTTCAGTTCAGTTCTTTCAGCCATCAACCTCACACTTCTGTGCTGTGGTTTTGGTTGCTAACTCGCGATATCGGCCAGTTGACGGCATATAAGTAGAAGCATCAAGGGCAAACGAGAAGTGAATATCCGGAACGATTGAAATAAGGAGTGTATCGAAAATTCGATTCACCCTGTGTTGTTTTTATTGGGGAAGTTATAATGGTGATAACGCAGCGTTGTTGATAGATAAGGCAAACGAGAATCAACGAGATTTTTAAGACGAAGAAGGGGCTTGAACGAAATTTCCCCACTGACCACAGCATGCAGCCATGTCTCCAGCTATCCGGTGAGCGGATCTCGTGGACCCCGAACCGGAAACCTAACACGTCCCGCTCGACCAAGTTCACTGGTCAAGGTCCTCATACTTTTTATCCATCGACTACCTCGGAGATTAGTATAAACTGACGAAGTGTGTCGCTGATCACGTGTTATACATATCCCAGCCATCTCAACCGGTTTAGATTATGCGTTTGTTCCGGTAACGGACATCTGATTCCTGACACCTTACGTCTAAACTCAGCATTGCGGATGCGGTGTTTCCACCATATTCAAGGAACACTGTAGTCGATGCTCAAATACCAGCAGTCTTCGCGTATCTTCTACCCGTAATGACCAGGTTTTTGTGCCGTATAAAAGGACGGATCTAAATGCCATAGTGTGCGCTCGAGTGTTGGTGGGCAGTTGGGTATATAATCCAATCTAGAAGTCGGCCAAAGTCCCGTCAGTTACCCTCCCCCTTTGAACTGTGCGACCGAGCAGTGCAAATTTTCGCAGTACCTAAGTTTTAATTCATGGGAACTTTATCCGACCCGTTATCATTTTTTGGCGTGAGCACCGTTTGTTTTCATGCCGGTGTCAAATAACTGGTAAATATATGCATGATCTGTACACTTCCTCTTCTCTTCAAACATAATGCCATGTGTGTGCTCTTTCAGGTGTGGTTTATCTGTTTGGCAAAGTGAAGGATTCTAGTCGATCGGATGTTTTTCACAGCTGTTGTGTTCGTGTCAAAGATTTGGAACGACGCTTGTTTTTACTACCGCGAACAGATGAGGTGAGTCTTTCAGTGTTGATTCAGGGTCTTCCGATAATTCATGCGTACTCAACAAATTCGTTAACCTCATTTTCTCTTTCGAGGGTATCCTATGAGGATTTCAAGGCGTGTCTTATGTCATACTGGAGGTGACTACCTTGGATGAATATCGTTGATCAAGCGTCCCAAGTATAGTTGGTGTTGTTGTTTTGCTAAATTAAGGCCGTTAGAATTCATCTGTCATTCGTTGGAAGATTAGTCAATGCACGACGAAACTGTCGCGAGTCGTCCAAACCTGACACGTTCCCGAATGTTCGGTCGGACAAATGAGTTCTGCAATCATTTAAGGTGTCTATATTAGCTTTTCGGTCAAGGGGAGTAAAAGATGCTCGTCAAAGTACGGTTTTGTGGGAAACGAAACTTGAAACAGGACGGAGGTGCACTTATTGGTAGTAGAACCAGCTTCCCACTCATAATAGTAATAATAATAGTAATAGTATATCACTACTGTTATTATTCCCTCGTAATTCTGCCATTTTTCTTTTGTTTGTTTCTCACGAGGTGCCCGGTTGAGTCTGTGTGTCGAATAACAGTCACATTTTTATCCTCATTTCAGACGGATTCCGGTCCCACCATGAAAGAAGTGTATACGGAGTTCCGTGCGCTTACTGCCGAGCACAAGATTCCAAAATTCCGATGCAAAGTGAGTTTATGAATTTTGGTGGACCGAAGTTCATTTATTTTCTAGTTACCAGTATGTATAGTGCACTTTCCCCTTCTTCAGCATATTCTTCTACATGTTCAACCGTAGCCGTGACAACTTGTCCAGTTTTGCTATTTTGTTGTAGTTGAATATCAAAATTAAGGTTTAGCCGATTGGTTTTTATTTTTCGAATACATGCTTGCCCATGAATGCAACGAAAGGACTATATCCCATTGCCACAAAGCCCCCCACTGCGTTACTATAGATGACCCGCAATCAGACCCTGCGATTTGGAGTGGAGAACCACATAAGATCCCAATATGTAAGGTATGGTAACGAGCCGGACGACGATGCACTGCTGTCTACCACCAAAGTCCCCAGTGATGGCAGGGATTCGAACCTCTGACCTCCGGGGTGGTAATCAAACGCTCTGAACCACTCGACTACCACCGGTATTTTACGACCATTTGTTTCCATTCCACTGCTTCGCCAGTGATAATTTTGATCACACTGATGTTAGTCGTGGGGCGAGGAGTTAAGGCCTACTAATTATTTAACCATATAAACGACTGCTTTGTTTTGGACATTATATCAATTGATTTATACTTTTCGGAGACTTGATTTCCGCTTGTAGACAACCTACAAAGACTGTCGTTTGTTTGGACGTTGATAATTTCTCTGAATATGATCTGTGACGAGTGGTTATTCATTAATTAGATCACATGCCAAGAAGTAACGCACAGCCGTTTGATTACACTCCGTTGTGGCTGTAGTATTTTCCGTAGTTTGGGGGCTTACGCCGCTTTTTAAGACTCATGCGAGGCTTCTAAATTGTGGCACACGGCTCAGATTTATGCTGGACATTTGAACGAAGGGAAATACTTTAGGTTCTTTGGTTTACAGGTGAATTACGCACTTCTAATCTATCCACGATGAGGAATGAAGTACTATGAATGATCGAAACGTCGACTGACTACCTTCATTTCCGAGAATGCTGTTCCGAACGGTAAACTCGTACCATATACAGCCCTTTACTGTCTGCTAGGCGTGATTAATTTCCCAGAAGGCAAATTGTGATTCAGTGACGAGCGGTCGTTTGCGGCATAATACTTTGTAATATATGATTCATCATACAGTTTCGACACTCAGCTCACAAATCTAATCTATTACTCATATGTATACAGTACTTTATTCGCAATTTACTACTTTTTGATTAAGAAAGCCCTGTGAAGGTCAACATAAACATGATAAACGGGATAAACTTTACAGTAATCATGAAACTGTTTCTCGCCGCATAGCAGTGACGACCGTTTGGTTTATTCCTACATTTAGACTTGTTTTGTCACACAACAGCTACTGTTTTTTTTAATTCGTTCTACATTTTTCTTTTTCGGTAGACATCAACAAAACGATACGCTTTCGAATTTGCCGATGTCCCGGTGGAGGCTGATTACTTGGAAGTGCGCTATCCAGCCAACTTTCCGGCTCTGCCATCTGATCTGCAAGGGAAGACTTTTTCCCATGTGTTCGGCACCAACACATCATTGTACGTGTCTTGTATACTCACGAAATTGACAGCTGTTTTCCCCGGAAATCTGTTTTACATGGTTAATCATGTTGATCGGATGTACAACTATTATGTGAACGTCGTTCTATGCTTTATTTGTTGACATGTACCGCGAATCTGGTGGTGAAGCTTTCCCTTGTGAAATCTGTGATCAAACAAAGACAACTTGCGGGATGTGGGATTCGACGATGATCAGACACCCCGAAAACTATAACTTCTAAGTAGTGGTCGAGTAGTATAAACGTTGGCCATTTCAGAGGTTCGAACCCTGTGACCGACGGTCACTTTAGTGATAGATGGCAATCCACCGTTGCTTGGCTCGTTACCACGCCTGACCTACTAGGACCTTAGGTAGTCCACCACTCTGAGTCTCGATCGTGTACCGGTTAATCCTAACAATGCAGTAAGCCTTTCAGAATATGAGGTATGGCCTTTTCGCTACACTATTGCGCACACATGCAACATAAAAGTACCTTTATTGCTGTTCAGTTCTGGAGGTAACTGCATTTGAAGCGGTTTTATGGCGACCGCTCCAATTGATTGATTGATTGGTGTGCTGTTTGATCATCTGCATAGTAATGTTCGCTATGCATTTTGCACCTTCAAAATGCAACACTGTAGATAAGTTATGCTATTTGGGTAGCTGCATTTCATCCGGACGTCCGATATCGGATGAAGTTTCATATTTTATACAAAGGCGTGGTTGACCTTCATCATCCTCAGCTATCTGTGGCGTCGACATGGCATCTGCCTATCACTTAAGGATTGAATGTACGCTGCTGCAGTAAGGCGGGTTCTTTTTTTCAGAAACAACCACTGTGGGTGGAGGATACACAAAACTTGCTTAGAATGACATGCTTGATATTGGGCTAATAGTTAGAACGTAGTTATTTGGATGGAAAACCTGATGTATTGGGACTTTTCCAAGTCTCAGGGTCTGGTTGCCGGTCATCCCTGATATTGCAGTAGGCCTTCGTGGCAATGGGGTATATATACCCGTTCCACTGCACTCATGCGCAAGCATGTGATAAAAAAATGTTGTCTATATTTTCTCGATTTGTTAGGTAAAATAGAACCAATTTTCGAAGCCGTCGCAAACGTAGGGGTCCTGATGGTCAAATTTTGGGCCGGACTCGACCAAATGCTTTCGAGATGTCCAAGGCCAAATGAGTTAATTCGCGGCTCTCGAGAGCAGCTGGCGAGGCTTGTTGTACGAGGCCTGGTAGATTACTGGTACATATATATATATATATATATATATATATATATATATATATATATATATATATATATATATATATAATGAAAGAGACGGAGGTCAGAGTAGAAGGAGGCCGATTCCAGGTTCAGCTTTCAACCACAATTGTTGGGATCCTGCCCGCACCAGGTGCTTTTAGTAGTTTATGGGGTTGTTGTGTAGGTGTTTCTTTAGGATATTAACGGAAGTGTTTCAGTGTTAAGGAGATGAAGAGGAGAATGGGAGGAATCGGCGTAAGTGGGGTTGCTATCAAATAGGTATTTGAAAGCAAAAATTCATACTAGCCAATGTTAATAATGGTTGTATGTAATCAATATGGACTACCAAATCAAGAGTGCAACTGCGTTGTTGTTTTAAAGATGCTACTCGGTGCTGTGGGTTGTTGGAGATTTAGATAGGCGCAATAACAAGGGGTACGGTTTTTCCGTCTGTGATCGTTGAACCACTCCAACCAATGAAATCAGCAAGAACTGGCCAACTCTATGTGTCACCAGTTGGCATGTGAGCCCTTACACACTATGCTTTTATTCGATGTGATTAGATTTTGTTTGTTTTTACATCACATTCACTCGATCCCTGTGCAAACAGCAACTGTTGTTGACGACCCAGGCCACTCGAGTTAACACCTGTAGTGATTGTTTGATGATAGCCAGACTAAAATTTGGCCAATTGGATTGTGTTTATACGCACTGAGCTCTAGCAAATTGGCGGAAAAACTATGAACTAAATTGGAGTCCACCGGTGGTGGTCAAGTGGTGTAAAGCATTTGCTTACCACCCCGGAGGTCAGAGGTTCGAATCCCTGCCATCACTGGGGACTTTGGTGGTAGACAGCAGTGCATCGTCGTCCGGCTCGTTACCACACCTTACATATTGGGATCTTATGTGGTTCTCCACTCCAGATCGCAGGGTCTGATTGCGGGTCATCTATAGTAACGCAGTGGGGGGCTTTGTAGCAATGGGATATAGCCCTTCCATTGCACTCATGCAGAAGAATGTAATGCAGAACAATCGTGGTTCGTTTGTTGTTTTATCTTCTGGTATTTGCGCGTTGCGACATCAGAACACGTTTTCGGCGACAAACAATCGTTTTCGATAATTCTTTGTCTCGCTTTCTCCCCACGCTCCTTCCTCTCGATTTTATAGTTTGGAGAATCTTATCTTGGAATTGCAGCTTCGCGGACCGTGCTGGCTAATTTTGAAGAATGCAGGTACGCTTATTTCCTAACTAGTTCAAGTTACTCTTCGCAAACTGAGTTCATAGGTTACCAAAATGCGCAGGGTTACTGTTTGATCGAGTAAAAGATAACTTCTGTGATACTAAAAATGGACAATAATCTACAATCGCCAGCTCGTTACCAGGCGTGACCTATTGGGACCTTATGTGGCTCTCCACTCCAAGTCTCTGGGCCTGGTTGCTGACTATCCCCGGTCTCACAGTGGGTTTTCATGGCTATGGAATATTCCCCTCCAGTGCGCTTATGCGCAACCATACAAATGATTCTGTCAACTTTCAGTCTGCAGGATAATTAAGCGTGTACAATGTGGTAAGGTTTGGGTTCCTATTAATCGCCGTAACCCAACTAAAAAATGTTGGTGAACACGGAGATTGTGTGTGTGCATGTATGTGTGGACGTGTGTGTGAGAAAGAATCACGTGTATAAACATTTATACACGAGACCATAAGTTAGTAGATGAACAATGTGAGCGCTAACTAGTCCGTGAAATGCGACCAGTGGACTTGGTCGTGTCACAGAGATTTTCTCAGGATTTGAAGTCTTTGGAGGATATGGTGAGTTGGCATGCTGTTCTTATCATAATCTCTTAATCTACTTGAAACTGTCATCCGTGGTTCATTCCCTTTTCATACGCTTGATTGTTCTCATTTCTGACTAAGGTTTGTACTGAGGGACTGCAACCAGAACCGCCGCACTCGATGCATGAATCATAGTTGTCCGAAGCTGAGATAAACGACTGTCGCCTAGTGTGTATCTGACCACCGATTAGATGGGCCCATTAGTCCCATCCTGGATTTTCACTTCGGTTCAGATAGCCGTTTACTTTGTACTGGATACTGATTACTGTTTCCCAGTTGAAACATCAGTCGAAAAACAGAACAGTTAAGAGTGTGAAAAAAGTAAAAAGAGAACTAAAAATAGTGGGACGAAGTTGGTGAAGTTTGTGGATATAAGAGCGCCACTGGTCGTAGCACCTGGCCCTTTCTTCCAATGTGTTTAACCAACCCAGGAGCTTGAAACGTCGTACGTGGTCAAATTTAATAGTCAGGCTTTTCATACCGATCTTTTATGTCGTGGATTGGCTGCTCTTATTCATCTTCCAACCATCACACACTTCGTCGAACACGGCGTACCGAGGAATCCTGTCCAGGTAAATGCGTACCACATATCCCAACCACCGTAGCCTGATGAGCCTTCGTGTTCCATCTAATGGTTTGTTTCTCGTGTCTGACACTGCACCCCTAATCCCGGCATCACTGATGCGATGTTCCCACCAGATACTCCGAAGTCTGACTCCGCTTATATGACTAAGTCTAACGACGAAGGATTTCTCACCTTACTCCCATACCACCAATGAACAACCTTTCCCATCTTGCGGTCATTGCATTTCTAGATGAAAGAAGTATCTAGGCAGTTCATACACTTTCAGGCACAACACGTGCTAACTCGCGCTGTTTGTAGAAATCTATTGCATTCGAACTTGATGCACAAAGATATTCCTGTTTCACTCCTCCACAGTCTGAGTTCTGCTAGTTTCCGTCGAAATTCCTCTCTCATTTAAAAATAATGTACGATATTCAGATGCATCATTGAATTCCTTCCTTCTCACCACTGCCTCCTTCATTCTCAGTGACCGTACAACCTCAAATCAGTTGGTGTCAAGTGGACTACGAGATTAGCTGGCATGGTGGTTCCAACTGTCCCATTACCAAACTGAGTACGTTTTTGGAACAACAGGCAACCGATGTAAACAGTGGTAAAGCATCGCGTTTGCCACCCGCTCCTCCACTGCGCATCATTGCAATCAATATTAAATCTGTCACGCAGGCGCACGCAAATCATTCTGAGGTATGTGGTTCTGGCCTTGCACACAGTGCTGTGTTTCAAGTGCACTCCATTTCCTTTTGTGGATATATTGGACATCGTTTCAATGATTTCAGTTTTTTTGTTCTTCCGTGGTATACCCGTGGTGGCCGGAGTGGTACTTCTCTGTCGTTCATTTGTCACTCATAAGTTCACTTATGCACACAACACATTCGCCCTTTGTTTAAATCAGTGGTCGGTAAGAAACTTTTTGAGTTTTACTTCCTTTTATATGCTGTACGTAAATGGTATGATATTTTAGGAACGGGGTCGAGGCCACTTAGAGGTTGCCAAACGGGCAAGTGACCGCCGTCGACAGGATTCAAACCCGGGACGATAGGGTCTAAAGTCCGCCAAAATTTCCGTTTCACCACCGTCGGTCCAGCTGTAGCTCACTGTATCTTGTTGTACAACTATGATAATGAGGATGATGCTGGTATTGATTTTCTCGTTTGGAATTACTTTTACTTTTTTACTTTTATGCGACTATCTCTTACTAGAGGATAAGTCGGCTCCATGAATATCTCGTATTATGGCTGACCATGCTCGGCGGTTGGAAGCAAGTTCGGTGCAGATCGCGATCCAGTTTTTCTCCCATTGGTGGGCACCATAGACTGACCGTAAGCCTAGGCGCTTTGCATCCTTCTCGGCAGTGTTGATCCAAGTTTTGAGCTGGCCACCAGAGCGACAGCGCCATCCAGAACAGAGTTGTTTGGTTAGTTCCGTCTTGGGACGCCGTAGGATATGACCCAACCACCGCAGTCGACGACCCTGGAGGAAGTCGGATAGTTGGTCAATTTCGCAGCACCGTTTCCTAACTTCAGCGCTGAATATTCTGTCGCACCAATTTGTCCTCGAAATAAGCCGCGGGCATCAGTGATCAAACACCAACTTTATAGTATCCTCGTCTCCCAATGACCAGGTTTCGCAGCCGTAGCTGAGTACGGGGCGTATGGTGGCACGGTAGATGCACACCTTGGTCCGAAAACTGATTTCACTGAGGGTCCAAAACGCTCGTCGTAGCTGAAGAAATGGTTCCCTGGCGTTGCCTATCCGGAGTACTACTTCACCCTTCACCTGACCGTTCGGAAGCAGTGTAGAGCCTAGATACTTGAACGATGGAACACATTCGATCAGTTGGTCATTGATGAACAGCTGTTTAGCTGTTGGCCCTGGGCAAGTTGACATACTTTTGGTTTTCGTAGTGTTTGTTTCTAGCCCGATAGACCTTGAGAATAAATCGATTCAGTCGAGAACTGTTTAGAGCGTGATGGGAGACTGCGCCAGCACAGTGATGTCATCCGCGAACTCTAGATCCGAGATGTGCATCTCATGACTCACTTGGATACCGGGATAATCAGTCAGGGCCTGTCTCATTGTCCAGTAGATCGCGTAGTTGAACAGCATCGGTGAAAGAGGGCAGCCCTGTCGGACGCCAGTAGTGAGTGTGAACTCAGATGATTCTTCGCAATATACACGGACCCACGCCCTAGTGGACAAATAGTATCCTCTCAGAAGCCTTGCGAGTTTATCGGGCATCCTGTCGGGTTCCATTATCGCCCAGAGACACTCCCGGTTAAGTGAATCAAAGTCTACCGGAAAGTCGATGAAACAGGCTACTGTTGGCTACTGGAACCTGTAGCGGTGCTCCGGTGTTCGACATAGTGTGAAAATTTGGTCCACATAGCCTCTACCACGGCTGAGACTCCCTTGGTTTGGTCGGGTGCGGCGCTCTCTTGCAACTGAGAAGCGGTTGAGCAGCAGCACGCAGCAAATCTTCGCAGCCATGTCGATCAGGCTGATCCCCTTATAATTGCCGTACACGGATTTGTCCCCTTTCTTTGGGATGGGCAGCAGAACGGACGTGCCCCAATCAGTCGAAAAGAAAGACTTCTCGCCATATGGAGCCAAATAGGGTGTGTAGTCTGTTGATCAACGACGACAGGCAGCACTTGTGGACTTCGGGCGGAATGCCATCTTCTCCAGCAGCTTTTTTGTTCTTTGTTTGCTGATTGATGACTGTGGTGATTTCAGTTGTGCTCGGTGGATCGCAAATAGCATCGTACGGCTCTGTAAGAACTGGGGATTGTAGGGCCGTCGTGTGAACTGATGGTCGGTTGAGCAATCGATCGAAGTGTTCTACCCATCGCTCTATTTTCTTTTCTGCTCAGGTATAAGCAGACCGGCTGTGTCGCGTAAGAGCGACTCATGCTTGCAGCGCCTACCCGACGCGTTGCGGATGAGGCGGAATAGCTCGCCAAAGTCACCGATCCCTGCTGCAATCTCCATTTTTCCAGCTACTTCTGTCCAGTACCGCTTACGACTGGCCCTGGTGGAGCGCGAGGCCTCGCGTTGCAACCTGTGGCGTTCGCCACTTCTGATACCCGGGCTTCGTGTGCTTCAGCCGACAGTTTTAGTGTGCCCTCCGAGATCCAGTCTTTTAGACGCCTTTCAGTTTTCTCTAGTTTTTTGAAGCAGCTTCTCTAACCGTCGATTTGAAAACCATCCACTGTTCTTCTACTGAAGTTAAATCCAGTGATACGTTAGTTACTGTGGGTAATCGGGTAGCGATTGGGCCCAACAGCACTTGGCATTCCTCTGGCATTTCCAGGGCCGCGACGTTTGTGCGGGTCGGTGGAGAGGCCTTAGGGCGTGCGGATAGATGGATTCTGAAGCGCGCACGAACAACAACGTGGTCTGTGTCGTTTGTGTTTCTTGCCACTGCGCCGCGGTACGCTCGACAGTCTTCTACAGACGAAGCCCAACGAGACCTCGCTGGGATATGATCAATTTGATGCATAGTGCGACCGTCGTTGGAGTGCCATGTCGGTAAGTGCATCAAAGTGTTGGAAGCGCGTGCTACAAACGACCATTCTGTTAGAGTCGGCCAAACTGACCAGGCGGTCACCATTCTCACAGCGTTGACCGAGGCCAAATTTCCTTAGGACGTGCTGCGTTGACGAGTCTGACGGACCTGTGCGAGCGTTCCACTCGCCGGCGATGAACAGATTGCTACTTCTTTGGCTCCGATTGTTTAACTCTTTTAATCCACTGTAGAATTCATCCTCTGTCTCGCTGTCTGCCGCTTCGGTCGGAGCATAGACCGCAATCACCGTTAAGTTCTGCGGAGAGCCGTTGGAACGTGCCAAAGCAAGTGTTGCTGAAATCGGCTCCCAAGCGATCATTGCGTTGTTAGCTTTGTTTTTAATGGCGAATGCGACGCCGTGGTGCCCGGAGCTATCTGTCAGGCTGCTACGATAAGTCCAATAAGTTGCCTCTTCTGCAACGTTTATGTACCGAACGTCGGAGTTAGGTATGCGGACTTCTGAGAGACAGGCTATGTCGATGTTGTAGTTATGTAGTGTCCTCAATAGGAGGCTTAGACTGCCCACGTCTTACAGCTTGTTGTCTTGACACCTCGACCGCTGGAGCGCGAGACGCATTGCTTGTCGCGGACGCCGCAGCATGATCAGAGTGCATGTTTACAAAACTATTCATAGAGATTCACGGGAATATGGTACAAGGCGGTGTCCTCAGCACCGCCTGGGACTGTTGTGCTACTCGGTCGCCCAGTCCGGAGTAGGAATTAAATTGACGGTATCCCATCCGGCCTTTTTGTCCGAGGATGCACCTCTGGCCTTTGCACACCCAAGTGCAGGCTGCAGGTCAACAGGGTTGTTCCAGATAAGCCGGTGGCCTGTTGTGAGGCTCATTCGCCTCTTCCGGAATACCGGGTCGGGCTGGTTGGACATTATCCCTTTGTAACCGTTAGATCAGTAGATTTCGCCCGCCCATTCAGGTGTATCTGTCTTCGCATGCCGAACACCATATCGTCGGGGTCTTTAGACCTCGGTTATCCTCAACCTAGTTTAACCCGCCTGTCAAGCGGTTAACCGGGGTGTGGCCGCTGATGTATGCTTCAGCTTCGTGGAGCCACAGGTTGGAGCTGGGTGGATGATAGAGACCAAGGAGATGGAGGATGCCCCAAGACACAAGACAGTCGACCGCCTCGAATGCCACCCAGGACTCTGGTTCAAGTCGGTCTCACAAACGATGGATATCTTCGACATCAGTTGCTCTGTTGGATGCTCGCAGATCCATCCCTCCATATGCCACGTTCAGTGAAGCGCGCAAATCCCTGAGATGCCAACTGACTACGAGCCTGAAGAATGACTGTGAGCAGTGGTGGATTACGAAATGTAAGGAAATGGAAAAGGCTGTGTCCATTTGCAATGCTCGCAACCTTTTCCGTTTGATTAGAGGTACCGGTTCACGGAAGCCCAATGTAAGTAAGGTAATCAAAGAATCCGACGGCTCACTGATTCTTTCTCAGGGACGTCGTCTGAAGCGCTGGGCGGAGCACTTTATGGGCCGACCCATTTCAATGGTGGACCTTCCTAATATATCTGCCAACGAAACGATGCAGCTGGATATCAGTCCTCCATCAGAAATAGAGATTATGTGAGATCGGTTACTTGAAAAGGCACAAAGCCGCTGAACCAGATAGGTTATCTCCATCTTTTTTCAACGATGGAGGCGAAGCTTTGGTTTCGGAGTTAACATAACTCCTCCACATTATTTGGGATGGCGAGGAGATTCCCAGGGAATGACGTAAATTGGTGATTGTGCCGATTGACAAGAAAGGTGACAGATCTTGTGGAAACCACAGAGGAATTAGCTCGGTAAGCATCGCATCCAAACTGTCCACCAAGCTTATTCTCCACTGATTATGCAGCGCGCGAAATGTGTATGCGCGAGAATCGAGCCGGTTTCAGATCCGGTCGTGGTTGTATCGATCATAGCTTTACCCATCGGCAAACCTTAGAGCACAGACACATCTTCCGTAGGCTCACAATCTGTGTCTTTCTTGATCTGAAAGCGGCGTTCGACTTAGTCGACCTCACAGTTCTCTTTCGCTGCCTCTCATTGAAGGGTGTGCCAGAGAAGTTTATTTCTTTTTTCCCCATGCTTGTATGCAAACAGCCGAAGCCGAGTTCGTGCATATGGTGATCTTTCTCCCGAATTCACCACGGAAAGTGGTGTTCGTCAGGGTTGCCCTCTTTCACCCTTCCTCTACAATTTTGTGATTGAATTGATTCTTGAGATAGCTTTATCCTCGTGTGAGAATAGCGGCGTCGATCTTTGCTCAGGCAGTGAACTGTCTGACTTGGAATAAGCGGACGATATTATTCTTCTGAGTGAACATCGAGGTAAGTTGCAAGCTCTTTTAGATAACTTTAACAACAGTGTAGCAATATCTGGGACGCGTTTTGTACCTTCAAAGTGTAAAATGCTGTTGCAGGACTGGATTGGCTCAACAGCAAACCTCCTTTTGGCAGGGGAAGCTCTAGCTAAAGTGGATAAATTATGTCACTTGGACAGTTACATCTCATCAGGTGACAAATATCGGATAAAGTATCATCGAGTATTAAGAAGGCGCGTTTGGCTTTTGCCAACCTCCGTCATCTGTGGTGTCGACGTGACATCCGATTGTCTGTTAAGGGTTGAGTGTACACTGCGGCGGATGGTCCGTTCTTTGATACGGTTCAGAAACACGACCATTGGGGGAAGAAGATGTGTGAAGACTGTCGGTGTTTGAGCACCGGTTGTGATGGAATACCGTATCAGCAATTCTCAATTTAGACGTAGGTTGTTGGGAATCAGTGGTTAGATACTGGAACAAGTACTGAATCTAAACAGATAACGGCGGCTGGGACATTTGCAACGCATGTTTACCCACAGACTTCCTCGGCGTACGCTGTTCTCTGAGGTAGGTAGTGGGTGGAAGGTAGGTCGAGGTGGTCAGTACATGACATGGCGAAAAGGTATGAAAGCCTTGACCAGTGGACCTGGCCGAGTAGGACGTGTCAGACTTTCAGGTTGGGGTCCACGAGATCCGCCTACTAAATGGTTGGACACATTAAATGATAGTGATAGGTGCTGCGGTCGGTGGCGTAGTTGCATTCGGATTTTTTCCTTTTCGTCTCGATCTCCTCTTGGTACTTCGACTTTTTGGATCTTTATCACTATGTTTCTATTCTTTTTGCCCTTTACTGCACGATGCTGGAAGGTAGTAACGGAAACCAGAGCACAGAAGTGCGAGGTTGATAGTTGAATAAACTGAAACTTAACTATCTTTGGAGCTTACTTACAACTGAAGGTGGCACTGGAGAGGAGATCAAATCATGAATAACGAGAGCCAAAGCAGCTTTCGCCGACCTGTGGCGCCGCCGGTACATCTGGCTCTCCTTTAAGGGACGGGTGTGCAACGCCGCGTTTCGTTGAGTTTTACTTTTCGGTTGCGTGATCTTGCCACTCCACCTTGAGGAGGCTCGGCGGCTTTCTGTATTTGTCTATGGGTGTCCTCGAAGCGTTGATCATGTCAGGTGGGAATATCAAGTGAGTGTTGTACGCGAATAGTCGCCTTCTGACTGAAGTAAACGCTCTACACCGCCTCCGATGCCTCCGATATGTTTTATGTATGTCTGTCCTTCATCTACCCTTCGCACGTGGTGGACAAGGATGGAATAAGCAAAGCTGCATTCTGGCTATGACTTAACGTTGGGGTATGATTAAACTAGTATTCGCATTAGCTTCGGTTAGTGGCTCACACCTTCTTAGCTAAGTCCCAAGGGATGAGGTTGTTGTTGGTTAGAGATGTTGTACAGTCTGTCAGTCTGTTGAACCCTCGTGCTCTCTAAATACACGAACATATGCAGATAAACAAAATGTCAAAAAATCACCAGAAAGCGTGCTTTAAAAAACTAAAGAAATCACATCAGTTTGCAACCTTGTTGTTCTTTAGGTTAGCCCATAGAAAGCCATCCGTAATCACAGTTGTAATATATATATATATATAAATATATATATATATATATATATATATAAATATAATATATATATATATATATATATATATATATATATATATATATATATATATATATATATATATATATATATATATATATATATATATATAACCTGTCTGACCGTTCTTTGAACTCCACCTTGCACGCACAAACCTCATCCGACCAACCGTCTACTCAAAAGCGCCAGACTCGAGTTTTGCCCTTGATAGAGCTCATCAGTAGTACATGCCCTCCGCCGCCCCCAGGTTTCGAACCCGGGCACTCCCACCTTGAAGGCATGTGTATTACCATTGCGCCGCGCCGCTCCCGTCGAGACTGATCCGAATCACCGAGTTAAGTTTGTTCAGATGTTGTGCCGTATGACAGTCAGAAATGTCCGAAAGCTCCGAATGGAGACACGGTATCCGTCCCGTTAACTCCAAGCGAATGCCTCCCACCAGATTAGGTCTTCGCCGTACCCACATTTAAACTTGCTTCGCGTTTGATATGTGTGTATGTCTCGCAGTTACTTGGACCTTGAAGTTGCGCATACATTCACAAGTCTCAGTGAATAATTAACAGACAGTTCATTCTGCATGACTTTGTGTACAAACCTCTCGTGAAACAAAGCATGAAGCGTTATCCTGAAAACCAATTACCCACCCAGGTGACTTTTCATAGAATTCGGGGACTTTTTCTGTCATAATGGTAAAGATTTCCCCAACGTGGGAGGCGTCCCTAGTTGAAGTCCACCATCAAAGCTAAACGTGTTTTATTCCGATCCAAATCAGTAATGATAGTTTGTATGATATATCAACGGCCAACGGGATAATGTTTGAGAGAAATTCCTTCAGCAAATGACATTTTTCTGAACCTCCTTCATATACCAAACATTTATACTAGAAACAGACCCATCGCCAAAATGATAGACCTCGTGATTTGAATTCTCTGATGAAACCAATACATGCCCTCACTTGATGGACATTGAAAATTACCACTACCTTGTGTCCCGCAGTGAGTGAAGGAGGCTGAGGATATTCCGGCACTGTTTTTTGATCATGAAGCCCGTAAAATCGTCCTCTTCATTCGATTTGCTAGTTCTTGTACATATGCAATGTGTATCTGTGGTAGTTTTTATGTGATTTATCAGATAGTTTTTGCTCCTGTTCGCGGTAATGCACTGTACGAGATACGGCAAAAAGAATTCAAAATTATGGGTCTCTGCAATGCTACTTTGATCCTCTTTATGGAGGTGCTGAAAAGAATCAGTTATAGTGGATCTTTTTTACCGCTGTCGCGACAAAGATGTAAGCGATCAATGAAGCGCGCTCAAGTGACCTTGAGGCCGACGCTCCTATTGATGTAAACTAGAATTTGCTCTTTTCAATAGGTCTGGTAAAATATTTTCAAACCACATGTATCGTGTAATCTTCGAATAATGAAAGAACTTATCTTAACTTATGATATAGGCACAACCATGAAAAATATATTGGCCGAAAAACGACTTCTCCCAAAATATTCGTATAGTAAGCCTATTCAAATATAACAGGATAATTTACGTGAACTTGTTGATCAAATTCATTACATTTCCATATCTTGTTAAGTTTTAGCTTACTTTACTCAGCCTCTTACTCCGGCAACCAGAGTCACACACATTCAATTACCCATAGCACATCAAAGAATCGACGTAAATAAGAGGAGACGTTGAATGAATTAAGATCATTACCCGATGGCCTGATATACCGTAATTAATTCACGGAGCTCGAACCACATACGGAGTAAATTTTCGTGTGCATCACAATTGACACTATCTTCATATATATATATATATATATATATATATATATATATATATATATATATATATATATATATATATATATATATATATATATATATATATATATATATATATATATATATAAAATCAGTTCAGTTCATTCAACCATTAACCTCGCACTTCTGTGCTATGGTTTTGGTTGCTGTCTCCCAGGATCGTCGGGTCTGGAGCAAAAAGAATGGAAACGTGAGGTGAAGTGAACCAAAAGCAAACTAAGAAAAGGAAATGACGAAGATAAAAAAAGAGTTCGACCGTAACTACGCCACTGGCCGCGACACCTAGCCATACCACTTGATGTCTCCAGCTGTCTGGTAGGCGGGTGGCGTGAACTCCAACCGGGAAGTCTAACACATCCTACTTGGCCAATTCCACTGGTCAAAGTCTTCATACATTTTGTCATGTCATGGACTTCCACAAATTAGAGATTTTCCGTTGCTTGTGAGAATGAGATGCAGTTGATGATTGTTACATAAAAATGACGGATTTTTATAAGCAAGGAAGGTTACGTTGTCCAATAGGGACACGATACTGACGAGGTTGTATTCAGTGGCACTTATCAACTCCGTGTTAGATCCTGTTTGCGGTCCATCGATAAAAATACAGTTTGCTGTACAAGTCAACTCACTTGGCACGCTGTTGACTGATGATAGTCGGGCGATATAAATGGTTGGCTGGTGAGCATGGGATTCGGGGTTTAAACTACCTCATTGATCGCTGGTCAGTTTCGCGTCGACGTTACGGGCTCTTCTTGATAGTTCAGTGGGTCTTTAAGTCTCTGGAACTTGTCTGTGTGAGCACAAAACTCAAATGTTTATTGTGTTCCGTCGTTTCTCTTCCCGATTTTCATCCGTGATTGTTTCATTCTTGGTCACAGATCATTTCCATCGGGATGCTGATTGATCACAAATACTCACTGGATCGCCCCGCTAATCATAACCTATTCCAGTCTCATTATCTTGGTAAGTGTTGAACGCCTGACCCTTTTTGAATTGTTGTTATCAGTACTTCTAACGTGCTTATGGGATCTAATGTGCAGAGGGCTGAACTTGATAGGAGCTTTTCATCGTCTTCTGCCATCTTTATTTTCCTTTTTGTTATAATTATCTTTTTTACGACAGCAGTAATTATTATTATTAGAGCTTCTCATGCATCGAAAATGAGTTCGGTTTAAATTGTATCGAACGGAACGAGACACCATACAGTATGTTCTATCTGTATGCTTGGTATTCGGTAATATCGTGTTGTCGGTAATATTGGTAACCGGTCTGTGTTTCGGTTACCGCGTGTAACTTTCCTCGAGACCGGTTCACAATCGATCGTAAACCAGAGAATTCACTCGAGATAATCGAAATGTCGACTGATTACCAACATTTCCCACCATGCTCTCACCGGATGTCAAATATTTACATGTAATAGCTCTGGATTGAGGAGTCAGTTAACCATAGCGACTTCCGCCCTGTTCTTATCTTCACACTTTATTTTTCCGAGTAGGTTACATTTGTGAAACAATGTGAACAATTCCGACATAAAGCAAACTACTGTGATCAAGTGTGTTCAGTATATGGGCTCGAAGTGTAGAAAACTTTTCTTTTGTCACTGCTGTCTGTGTACATCGACAATGACTGACCTTAGTTTCGATTTCCAAACACAGTCTTGGCACCGCCGAAAGACGCCGCACTTCCATATGATTTACGAACCAAACTACCTTCATTTGGTGCGCAGTACAGCCCTCCTGCGGCCACCTGGCTGGCCAGCTCCACGAACGGCGATGGTGATGGTGGTGAAACAATGAAACCAAGTCCAGTTCGCCGCTCCACTTTGAAGCCGGACTTAGGCCACGGTGGCGGGGTGGATGTGGAGTCTAACGAACGCGCGCTTCTTGGTCGATTTCTGACTCGATTTCACAAACTGGATCCAGATCTGATCATCGGACACGATCTTTGGGGTCATCAGATAGAATTACTCGTACAGCGGTTGCAAGCAAACAAAGTTGCCCACTGGCATCGAATCGGTCGCCTGCGTCGGTCTGCGCAATTCGCTATCAATGCAAACAGTCGGGTAAGTTGTACATGGGATGGAATCTGAAATTTATTTAGGTAGTCTTGCGTCCTATCTGCCCGTGAGCACAGCTGACAGAGGGGTTCTACCAAGTAGAGGCGGCAGCCTTGATTCTGTGGCCCGGATTGCTGGCGAACCGGATTAGACTCCAGTGCGTCATTCGCGGTAATGAATCGAGTGACAGAGAATCTGTCGATTAATTAAGTTGATCAGAGATCGGTAATGAAGTTTGAATTCTTGTTCAAACACGTCAGTCATTGTTTAATAACTTTTTATCATATCATAGTAGACACGAATTACTGTCGAAGGGATAAGGCCCATAATCTTCAGACCTGTGCTATCAGGGAGTGGGCTGGAGAACATCTATGCAAAACCGGTTTTTTGATCGCTTGAACGTGTCAATGTCATAGGAAAGCGGATGTACAGAGAAGAGGAGAATGTTCCGAAATTCCGCAGTTTTGGAAAAGAATAAAGAGTGAAAGCCAGCAGCGCGACAGTGCAAGACGGAGATCAAATGACTGGATTGCTTGTTGCGTACAGGTGATGGTCGAGTGGTTTAGAACGTTTGCTTACCACCTCGGAGGTCGGGGGTTTGAATCCGCGCCATCATCAGTTACTTTGTGGGTAGACAGCAGCAGTGCACCGTCGTCCGGCTCATTGCCACACCTTACATATTGGGACCTTATATGGTCCTCCATTCCAAATCGCAGGGTTTGATTGCCGGTTATCTCAGGTAATGCAGTGGCCCTTTGTAGCGATGGGGTGTACTTTTGCTGCACTCATACCAAGTGGTATAAACAAAAGCTACCTTTGTCACTCCTCTTCTGGAATTCACTAGTCTATCATCTATGTCAAATGCTAAAAAGGCGTTTAAAACAAAATTACCCCTACAGATCACTAATTGTGTTCATTGAGCACAATGCTAAGTGCGATATATTGTCCGTTTGATATGAAATAGTCCTTATGCAAAGTATGGACAAGGTTAGCCGGCGGCTAGGCTAAGAACGAAATCTATCTTCATATTGGTACTAATCGCCCTTCTGTAATTTCCCAAATCATTTTGCTCCCACATTGAAATGAATCTTCGTACTAAGTTACGCGTCTACCTTTCTTTTGGTACATGACTGCAAGATATTCAAAATTTTAGGCTTTTGATCACTATCTTATGTTGAAGTACGCCAATCACAATTGGCTGCCCAACAATGTCACTCGGGCATCGATTCGTTTTCGTTCATACCTCTTTTGGTAACGCAAAGCGGAATTTTCAAGACGCGTACGTCGAACGCCTTGCTAGGAACGACTATCACCAAAGGCATGGATTTATGCAGTCAAGGCATACGCTGGATGTTTAAGCCTTCATTTTATCTTTATCATCTGTTGCTGACATCAGGTGTGAGTCCCGCTATTTGCCGACTTTTCCGCGGATCGAAACTCATAGGCATCCTATACAACAGAAATTCAAGAAGCCCATTTGTTCTTTTGTGGGATATAGCAGCATCAAAAGATACTAGCAGGTTAGACAAATTTCGTTGTTTCTCGTTTGCATGCTTTTGAGCCAGATTCTTTATCACGTGGATTCAAACAATTTGCGTTTCGAGGCTGATCGTCAGCAATCCATTTATCTGGAAAATAACGATCCAAACTGTTTCGACTGACATCCTGACGTTGTATATCTTAGTGAGAAATCATGTGGGCTTATTTGTTTTTTGATCTTCCCACATTCCTCTGTTCCTAATGGAGGTACCGAGGTGTGATAAAACTATTTCCGTGGATGAAGGAAATAATAATACAAGGAGGTCGTTTTAGTCTGTCTTGACGATGACGGAGTTGTTGTCAAAGGGTTTCACGCACAAATTTCGTGTGATAAACCGTGGTTTTTTTGCGTTTAAACAATACCTCGTTTTTGTTAGGTACTTTCGAGTTATAGGTTTTGCATAAATCTGTTTTCTGATACTGAGACAACACAGTCTGATTCAGTATCATCCATCCCGTTGACCTGTTGACGTTGAGCCAGTTCTGCTGTCAAATAATATAGCGTTTCTTTGATTGCTACTTAGTTGTCAAGATAATGCAGTTCTCACCACTTTTTCAGGGTTGGCTTATTCGCAACGCACTTCCCGGACGCCTGGTCTGTGACACGCGTGTTTCAGCCCGTGAACTGGTCCGATCTCGTACATACAACCTGAGTGACTTGGCCCACCAAATACTTGCAGATGTCCGATCTGACAATCCCGGTTCCGCAACTGCCCAGCGTCAAATCCCCGTCCCGATTACACAGCGTTTGTGCGGTGGAAGTGCTGACTTGAAGAGGCCCTCCCTAAACGGTGATGCTGTGCAGGTTGTCGGCGTGGAGCTGGCCGATTTGGAAATAGATTCATTCGATCTGCGCTGTTTGTTTGTCACTTCCGATCTGGTCCGACAATTGATCGATTTTTGTCTATCAGATGCACACCTGGTGCTTCGATTAGCGCACCAGTTACAGGTGAACTCATTTGTTCCTCTCTGTTTTCCCTTGGTTGTCATCTGTGATTTAATTAGGGAGTTTGATTCAACTTAATGATTCATGTAGCTCCGTGACACTGCAACTTTTCATGGTGTATTCTAAATCGCTGAAGCGACCTCTGAAACATCGTTTGTTGGCCGCTTCTTCGGTTGACATTCAACTCTGTCTAAGGCACAGTTCACTCGCGCTGATTCATTGAAAGGTGTACCACATGTAAATATTTTACAGTCGGTCGAGTTACTGCTTATCGTGAACTTTCACCACAATGCACGTTCAGGTAATACCTGTGAGTGGAGCAGTGCGAGTAGACATTAATTCCTCGTCAAAATCGGAGGTTATCTAAGAGATAGGTTATCTAAAAAGTACCATGGCGATGGACCGAATGGTTTATCTCCATCTATTTTCGAATATCCCGGTCGGGGTTGTATCCACCACGAGCAGAGTTGTGTCTGTTCAGCTTCAGTTTATTCAACCAATGACCTAGCACTATTATGCTTAGACTTTGGCTGTTTCCTCGCAGCATCGTCGAGTTAAGAGCAAAAAGAATAAAGTCATGAGGCGAGAAAGGGCCGAAAACAAATCAATAAACCCAAATCAAACGGGATCCAGGAACGAAACAGGTCAAATGCAACTGCGCCACTGGTCACGGCAGCTAGCCACATCACCTAGTGTTTCTAACCATTTAGTAGGCGGATCTCGTGGACCCCAACCTGGAAGTCTGACACGTCCTACTCGGCCAGGTCCACTGGTCAAGGCTTTCATACCTTTTCGCCATGTCATGTACTGACCACCTCGACCTACCTTCCACCCACTACCTACCTCAGAGAACAGCGTACGCCGAGGAAGTCTGTGGGTAAACATGCGTTGCAAATGTCCCAGCCGCCGTTATCTGTTTAGATTCAGTACTTGTTCCAGTATCTAACCACTGATTCCCAACAACCTACGTCTAAATTGAGAATTGCTGATACGGTATTCCATCACAACCGGTGCTCAAACACCGACAGTCTTCACACATCTTCTTCCCCCAATGGTCGTGTTTCTGAACCGTATCAAAGAACGGACCATCCGCCGCAGTGTACACTCAACCCTTAACAGTCAATCGGATGTCACGTCGACACCACAGATGACGGAGGTTGGCAAAAGCCAAACGCGCCTTCTTAATACTCGATGATACTTTATCCGATATTTGTCACCTGATGAGATGTAACTGTCCAAATAACAAAGCTTTTCTAATTCAGCTAAACCTCTCCCTGCCAAATAAGGTTTGATTTTTTATAGGATGCGTGCGCATGAGTGAGGTAGGAGGGGTTTGTACCCGATAGTCACGAAGGTCCATTGCACTATTAGAGATAACCAGCAACCGGACCCTGAAACTTTAAGTGGCTGCGAACCACATAAGGACCCAATGGGCCAGGTGAATTAACGATCCAGATGACAGTGGATTAGTGTCTACCACCAAAGTAACGGGTGATGATGGAGAATCAAACCTCGGACCTCCGAGTTGGTGATCAGTCGTTCTAAATCACTCGACCACCAATCCTGCAGCAGCGTTTTACACTTTGCTGCACATTACTACGCTGTTGTACAGGTTATCTAGAAAACGTGCTACTTACCTGGGTCTTTATCAGAAGAAAAATGTTATCCGCATATTCCAAGTCACACAGTTTATTGCCTGAGCAAAGAGCGATTTCACAATTGTCACACGAGGATAGGGATGTCCGAAGAACCATTCCAGTTACGAAATTACAATGAAGGTGAATAGAGGACAAACCTAGTAAACTCCACTTCTCGTGATGATCTCAGGTGAAAGACCGTCAGGATCACGAATTCGACGTCAGCTGTTTGCATACAAGGATTAGAAAACAGAAGGAAATTTACCTGACACTTTAATATGAGTCAGTTACAGAGAACTGTGGGGTCGACTGAGTAAGGTGTCGCTTTTAGATCAAGGAGGACAGATTGTGAATCCACGGATAATGTGCCTGTGCTGTAAAATTTGACAAAGGACAAAGTTGTGGTTGGTACTACCCATACCGGGTCTGAAACCGGCTTGATTCTCACACGTGGTTGGATAATCGGTGAAAAATAAGCCTGACAAGCAGTTTGGATGCGGCACTTACCATGAGGAACTGTCACCTTATAAATCGGCACATTGACCGATTCACACCATTCCCTGGGATAAAGTTGTATGCTACCGGGCGCGTCTTCAGGTCGCGGATATACGAATGGGCACCAACATGGTGGTTAGTCGTGAGTAAAGTGGGATCAGGCGATAATAACAGGGCGTGATTGGTCTTCGCTGGGTTAGCGTTTTCCTCTTTAAACCCACACAAGTCCGTTGGGTGCTCTGTGAAGTCGTGCGTACGGCCCGCCATCGAATATGGCTGTCGCCTCTTGTCGCGTTCCACTTACTCGACAAGGCTTCCCAGAAGCGGGAAATGTACCGATTTACTAGTTACCGGCCCATCTGGAACAGCCCTGCTACCTTACAGGTTGCACTTGGACGGTCGAACTGGGCTATCGAAATTGCATGCTCTGAATGGTTCTGAGGCACCACTTCGTATTGCTGTCCCCGAGACCATGGATTACTGTAAAATTGTGCGCTCTCATGCTGCGGCCTTCCCGATAAGCGACACGCTTCGTGTCCCAGAGGTCAAGAGGTCAAGACGGTGAGCTGGAATCCTCTACTGCACATAGCCTGTTGGAATTTGAGAACGTTACTCGATTACCACGTAAACACTGATTACCTTTCGGAAGTTCGTCTACCCAGCTTCGTTACTCTGCATGTTATGGTTTCGGGAGTGGATTCAGCTTGTTAGCTATATCACAATGAACCCGTAGACAAATCTGGACTCTGGGGTCGCATCCGTCCAGATCAAAATAATCATCGTCGCTCTGGTTCCTAAGGACCGATTTATTCCAAATTGGCTCTGGCACGCTTCCCGTGGTCTCCCCAGAACCTGCCAGTGATTGCGATCTATATACGGGCTAATGCGACCGAAAACGCAACGAAAGATTACCTACGTGAGAGTTTACAAGGTTTTCTAAATCAGGTACCAAGGCGTGACGTACTCTTCGTTGACGGAGACTGGAAAGCACGAACAAACCCTTCGGATGACTCCACTTTCTATCTCCTAGGAGAGGCTGGGCTTGTCCAACGTTCTGAGAATGGGCATCTAGTGAATTTGGCCAACACTAACTGATTGGGCACATCCAACACGCGCTTCCAAGATCCCAGACGACGATCGCACAGCGCATCAAATCGACCATATCCTAGTGCGGTCCCGTTGGGCTTCGTCCGTCGAGGACGGCCGAGCGTACCGCGGCTCAATGACGGGAAACACGAACGTTACAGATCGTATCCTTGTACATGGTGTGAATATGCGATTGTACCGATTCGAAAGGTGAGAGATCTTGTGAAAACCGTGCGGGAATTGGCATGGTGAATATTGCATCCGAACTGCCCGTCAGCGTTATTATTATTATTATTATTATTATTATTATTATTATTATTATTAATATTACTATTATTATTATGCCAAGCCTGGTGTCAGGCATTGTGCCAGCTTCATAAATGCACTCGCGAAAGGTGTAAGCATGAGAATAAAACCAGTTTCAGACCTGGACGAGGTTGCATCGATCGTATCTTTGCTCTTTGACGATTTCTAGAGCACAGTCATGCCTTCCATAGGCCCACAGTCTTCGTTTTTCTTGATCTGGAAGTGGTATTCGACTCAGTTGACCGCATAGTAGCATCGCCTCATTGAAGGATGTGTCATATAAATTTTTCTTCTCCAATTGTTGTGCACGACCAGCGAAAGTCGAAACTGCAAGGTTAATGGGTAGGGAAACCGAACTGAACTGATGGTTAAGCTTTTTCACCTCATTTCGTCAGATTGCTTTTTTTCAAACAGGTGTTTGGTCTTATGAAGTTTCTGGTGGCACAACCAGTTTAGACAGTTGGACAGAACTGTGGCTCTTTCCTTGTGTCTATCTTGTCTTCCTCTCATTTAGTGAGTGAGTTTTGACATCGGATAGTGCAGCACCGCAGTGTTATGCGTGATGTATGCACGAAAATCACCGGGTTTTAGCATTCGGTGCAATAGCGGCTTCGACTTTATTATGCTCGTCACATTTGTCCACCCTCTTAGTCGCACAGACCTGTATCACATCTGTTTCCGCAGTTCTACACATTATTATGTTCGTCGTTGCTTTTTACCGTCCCTGATGAGAGTGATCACTTTTGCTCTCTTGATAAGTTAGAAAACCGTGGTTTGCCTTACAAATTGGAACGATCAGCAACGTTATGGTCACCCCCTTCATCACGAGTTTAATACTGAATTTCTTACAACATTCTTGATAAACTGTAGTTATAATAAAAATTCAGTTAGGGTGGCATTCACCCATTACACGGTCTTCTCGATAAATAGAAGAACAAAGTGAGGTCAGCAGTCGATGAAGAGTTGAGCAAAAGTTCTCCGTAGTACACAATAAACAGTTCGCAGCTTACTTGTTTGTTCCACCTGTTTTGGAGTGGCGGAGCGTCTAGGCCAACGATAGCTGGGTTTCTCTGGGCATGCCAATGAGAACGTCCAACTTGAAACGCCGAATAGAAAACATCGGATGCTTGCACATAGTCGGTGCCTCATTTTGAGGCACATTTGTGGCCAAGATGTTTTAGGAAGGTTCTCACACCTCCTTAACATAGTTCAGAAGTAATTGTAGATAACATGTCGAACCAAGTTCCAGTCTTTCGTGGTGAATTTTGCAACCAACATCGAGTTTTGTTCGCCGCATTGCACACCGAAATCCGAAATAAATAACCCTGCAGCTTACTGTAGTGACCGGATCGCCTGAAACGGAACCAGAAGGCACATCAACTGGCACTGAAATGTATTGGTCCCTTAACATATAGAATGCAGCATTTATATAGACATAAAATACAAAACGGGACGCATATGTACACAGGTACTGATCCATGACCAATATGATTGGTGGGCACAAACGTGCCAAACATTGTAACGCGATGTGGGAAATCGTTCGCGCGACACATGCGTACTGCGATACTCAATAACCATGGTTTCAATAAGATGGGTCATACGTGCGTGGTGCACTTGTGTGTGCATAAATGCATGGATACTGATTGGGGTGTACAATAAATAAACGGACACTGGTTGGTCCAAATGGGTTTGCTCGAACTGTTTATGGATAGGATAGAATCATCACAGTCACACTCATCAATATCTGTCCGAAAATCCCCTGGTATTCATCATTCCTTTAGATAAATCATAACATTTCAATTCAGCTCAACTCAAATCGAGAGTACTACAAAGTAACTGAATGATATACAGCTAACTACGTTGTGTCAAATCCTTTGACGGTCTGAAAATACGCGGGAATGAAATCCCAGTGGTGAGATGTTGAAATAGTCACTTCGTGTTTGGTATCCGAACTGAAACATTGAGTTTCAGCATCACTAAATACTTCTAGTGCTGCCTGTGGGTTAATATGTGAAAATATGATATTAAAATTGAGAATAGGATTCAGTTACGGTTTGCGTTGGTTTGCCAATATTCTTTATTGCTCACTCGTGATGTGACCGATCACTTCAGAGTTGTCTATTTCCTCCAGTCGTGTTGGTCGGAGTATTTCTGTGTTGAACATAATGAGAGTTGGGTGTATGACTCAAAATGCTTTTCTTTGATTGCACTGTCTTTCAGTGTCTGCGATCATCTCAAGTGTCTTTCATAATTTATTCTGTGGCGGATTGTTCTCAAAACAATACTGATTTTGGATGGAACCTTAAACACTAGTTGATCGAAATCACATTTATTTTGGTCCAGTTAAATAAGTCATTTTGTTCATTTTCTCCTATCCAGGTTCTCCCATTAGCCATGCAGATCACTTCGATATGCGGCAACGTTCTAAGTCGCACACTGTCTGGTGGCCGAGCGGAAAGGAACGAAGCGTTACTACTGCACGCGTTCACCCAGCGTGGCTACATTGTACCTGATCCAGTTGGGATGACTCGTCGACCTGGTCGTCTAACTGCTCCAACGGCAGCCGATGATTGGGGGGATGCCGTTGACCACAGGGATACGGTGGATGTTGAGGAACGTCGTCGAAGGAAACCCGCCTATACCGGTGGTTTGGTTTTGGAGCCAAAGAAAGGTAACGCCCGCTCTTCAACCAGCTCATTCACTGTTATGATGATAGCAGTAATATCTAGTTGCTACATTTTTATCGTGTACCAATTGCATGACATTTTCAAGAAGATGAAAGCGGTTTTGAGCTTCTGGAAGAGGCAAATTTACAGTGATGTGTTTATGATCGAGTATGTTGAACCGAAAATTAAGTGCTACATACGGTTCTCAAAATACCGAGGCGCGAACATAAATGAAAAAAGGCGGTCGTACCGCCGCCCCACCTACTGCGCGCTAAGCTGATCGGAACCGTAAACACGTTGAAATGTCGGTCGCGGAATTGCAGTCTGTTACAGAATACGGTAGAACCGAAAAAAAAATAGTCTGCCCGTTAATTTTGCTGAGCAAAATGAATGTATTGCGTGTCTCCATATGTATGAACACAGACTTCTCATGAACAGCACAAGCCAAGACAAAAGGTTCAGTGTGCTCCACTATTTAGATGGATTTTGGGAAGGGGTACGGATATTCCGTGTAATTGACATAAAAGTAGGAAAAATGGGCGAAAATGAACAGTGAAAGGCGAGTGGAAGTGTAGTGAGAGGAAAATAAGCAGATTCTAGGAGTATTTTGTGGTTGAACGGTTGCACAAGAGAACAGGTAATTTTCTTGCTTGACTGTAAACCGACTTTTGAAGAATTTCCCAAACATCTAACAATATCCTAGGTCATCCGAATGCCTGTTCGGCGCACCGGTCAGCTAGATCGTTACACGAACATGCACTGAATGAGGTTATCCATTCTTCTTTTGAAGAAGTGTTTTGTAAGTCATTGCGATGGGTACGGGAAGAAGTGTGTCCTACAGCTTTACATTTTTGGGTAAAAAATGTAAATGAAATGTCCTTAGAGACCGAGACCTGGCTAACGTGATCGGCCGCCTGGATTCTAGAACGGTGGTAAAAAATCGAGAAAATCGGGAACTGTTAAAGCATATCAAGATTCGTAGTCCAGTCTGATGTGTAAGCGATTATTGATAGCACATGATACACAGCAACCCGTTTTCATCACACATAAGTAAACACGTATTCAACCGAGCAAGCACATAGCAGGTCATGCAAGGCCATCCTGTGCGTGGGGAAATGTGGTTAGATTAATTAGTTCTGATAAATATACGGTGCGCGCATATGTTCGAGTGTGGCATCCAATAAGCATGAATGGTAGTGCAATCATGATAGTAAAGTAGTTGAGTTCTGATATTGATCCTAACGTCGATAAAGCTACACAACATTACCTCTATTCTTCAAGAAAAAACAACCACAAGGTAACGAATACGTGATTTCGGAACAAGTTGGTCTCTTTCCCAAAGCCGTATCAGGCACAGGTATCGCACTTATCGATTGACGGGAACGGACCGGTTCTTGAAATTTGTGTACCCTGTGAAGCTGTCCTGAATGTGATTACCTTTCATTTTCAAATAAGTAACTTCTAGGACCACATACTTTAACGATTTTGGACGGCGAAGATAAAATTAGCAAGTGCAGCTTATTATGTGTACGTAGCTGCCTGTGGTCAACACCAGGACCTCCTCCCTGTACATTATTGAATAAGATGTTAACCACCGTTTTATGGCTCCTCAGCCATGACGGGAAATTGAATTGTGGCATCCAGCTTTGTTTGGATTGCTCAACCGAAGAACAACTCTGCAGATGCCTTATCTGTGACCGCGTGTAGTCTCCGTGTATAGTTCTGTGTGTAAAAAGCGTTTTGATGGCCGAGTTCTCCCACTCTAGACCTTCCAATTGTTTAGTTCGAGCACTATCCTTTAAGGACCGGTTGTCTCTGGACAATTCCACCAGTAGTCAGGTTATGCGGAACAGGTCTGCAGTACCTCACGTCGTTCGCGTTCACAAATTCTTAAAACAATGGTAATGAACTGAGGACCACTGTGGGTCACAATTTCTTCCGGTGATCCGTACCCACCGAGCACGTGCTTGAGCCATAGGATAACGCAGGTTGTGGTCACGCCACCACACATCGGAGCATCAGATCAATTGCTGTGAAAGCACATGGCCACTAGCAAGGTCCGTTGGTGTGCGGTTTAGAAGGGCCGCACAACATCAAAAAGCGTTCTTATTCAAAGGTTTCAAATGAAAATCTGGAGTCTTATTTTAGTTTTCTTGAAACACTACTGATTTAATTTGCTTCCCCTCCGATATCACATTCACCAAACAAGAGCAGCATTCCAAAGTCGAATTTTGGAATGCCGATCCTTGCGCGGTCTTTTTCCTTGTGTTAGAGAGAACCACCTGGATAAAACGGCTTTTTTCTGCAGTTGTTTCTTTAGCTTCGAATTTTCGGACGCTAATTTACTCCCATCCTGTTAGCTTTGTTGGCAGTGCATCCTTGTCTGTTTTGTTTGTTTCCATCAAATGGTAAGAATATATCAAAGTCGTTCTGAAACTTACGTGACAACAGGTGGGGCCCTGCTTGCATCTTGAATTATCGTTCGACCCCATCCGCTTTTATTTGTCCGTTGTTCTGTTGAATACCAGTTCGAGCTAGCGATCAGGTGCGTCTACCTGACTTTATTCCATGTGTGCGCATGACTGCGCATTGGAAGAGACACTGCTAGGCCTCGAAAACCCACTACACTGGTGGGGATAACCTGAAGCACGGAGTGGCGAACTACGTGAAGTCAAACCTGGTAGCGAGTCGGGTGACCGCACCTTGTTGTTGTTTACCACCAAAGTGATCGTCGGCGGCCCGGTTCCAACATCGTGTCCCGGGTGTGATAAACGAAGACTTCGCTACGACAAATTCCTATGACCGTAATCTTAGTCATACGAGTGTGTTTGCTTGTGGTTCACTCTGTTCCGAAGTGCCTCATGATGTACCATATGCTTATGAAAATAACGTTTTCTCCGTTGTGGTATTGCGTTTCGTCGCACCTCTTGGTTTATTTCCTTTATTATATATTTTTGCGTGAGTGCTGTGGGACAGGTTTGCTGCGTAGAAGCAATGGCTTGGCCATTAGACTCTGAGACTTGAAGTGAATAGCCAACCACAAGCTCCCAAGATCTCAGGGGTAGTAACGTGCCGGACGGTAGTGGATTACTGTCTGCCATCAAAGTGACCGGTGTTGGCGGGGATTTGAACCTCCAACCGCCGAAGGTGGTTATCAAGCGTTCTAAACCACTAGACCACCATTGATCGTTATTTATGGTTTATAATATGATGATCTGTTGCTAATCGAATAGAATCTTGCAACTGGCCATTCCGACTCAATCTTTTTTCCCTCTCCACTCCCCCCCCCTTGTGAATTTGTTTTCCACAGGCTTCTACGATAAGTACATTCTCCTGTTAGATTTCAATTCCCTTTACCCGTCAATCATACAAGAGTTTAATATTTGTTTCACAACCGTTGATCGTGAACTGGTAACTGGGCGCAAGTCAATCGGTGACGCACGTGAGAATGACAGTGAACATCAAACCGGAGAGGTATGTCGCATATATGTTGAGTAGGCTGTTTGAAAACCAGTTAGTAAGTGCGCAGTGATGTATCCGGGGTTCTGTAAAGTAGGTTTGTTTTCATTTTCTATCTACTGGGATACGGTCCTGACTTTTCATCATTTTTAACCTTCAGTTGTCACTCTCGCATTGAGTAACGCGAGATCCGAGTTTTTAAAACCTTAGTCTCGTTGACTACTCGATTGTTGTCAAACGTTTGTCCCCGTAAAGTCACAGTGAGGCTCCATGGTGAGCCCAAAAGTACCTTTTTATCATCATCCAATAATGCAATACAAAGTGGAGGAAACACGGGGCGACTTATCTATGCTTTACCAAATTTATATGCGGCACATTCGACGCGTCAGATGTGGACTCTTCTGTGATCGAAGATAATGAATATCGAGCCTGGGATCTTCCCCATACTGAGCGGACACCCTTCCGCCGATCTAAATCCTCCACGGCACTGCCTTCCTGATAGCGTGGGGGAATATTTTTGCGGTTGTGTCAAAAAGTGCGCTTCTGCACGAAGTTCTTAGTCTGATTTTGAATGATAGCGTACTCATTGAAATCCCTTTTGTCTCACGGTCACTTCGCCTTCACCATTTATTTTTCATGTAAAAATACTCTATCCGTTTGTTTCCATACAGTCCCCTGATTTAGATGCTATGGTGGCTGCGCTTCTTTCAACAGTCCAGGGGAGCAACACAACAAGTGCTACGGGAAGTCCACTTGAATCACAGCTCCGACTCCCCACGACGCAAACTCCTGGATTGTTGCCTGCTGAGATTCGTCGTCTGGTCGAATCACGTCGAGAGGTCAAGAAACTGATTGCCTCCGCGTCTGCTCCCGGTAATGCTCCATGCGATGCAGCGCAGTTGGCTCAGTGGAACACCCGGCAGGCGGCGTTGAAGTTGACCGCGAATAGTGTGTACGGTTGTCTCGGATATAATGCTTCTCGATTCTGTGCTCGTGGTTTGGCAGCTCTTGTGACCGGATTAGGTCGTGCTGTGCTGATGAACACACGTGACCTTGTTGAGAATATGAACTTGGAGGTAGGACCTTTTGATTACATTGGCTTTCTGATCAAATCTTCAACATTACCAACGCGTGTATAAAACGGATACTTATTTCAGATGTAAATCTCCATTTTAATGTTTAACTTCGTAATCACCGTTTGAAAGTGTGAAGACTGTGATATTAAACTTTTCCCGGATGGAAAAGTGTCACCTTGAGCATGCAGATGACCTTCTTCTGAGTGAGGATCCAGGTAAGCTACAAGCTTGTCTGAATAACTTGAGCAACTGCGTTGCCATGTTTGGTTGGTAACTTCACAGGGTAAGATGTTACAGAAATCGATTGACTCAACACTAAACCTTATGATATCTGAAGAGATTATGAACCAAGTAGATAAGTTAATTTTTTCATACATATTTATGTATTGCTTGAACAGTCCCATGGCCACATTAAAAAACAACATTGGAGAGCGAAAAATTGTTTTCAGTGATTCCTAATCTTGCTCTTACACATCATATAGGTGACAGTTATGCATTTGATTGGCCGTTGGCTGGGTTGAAGGACATTTTTACAGTAGGTGTGTGGTGTGGGGGGAGGGGGGAGATGGTGTGGTTTTTGTCAGTTAGTATGTGGTGATGCTTAATCGACCATTGTTAGTGGGTTTTCAGAGATCGTTTCTCGTTTCGGATGTTCCGTCTTTGGCCAAGGCAATTGAAGTGCCTGGACTAGTCGTTTTTGCGCTCACAGATCCGGGCTTAGTAGACGTATGGCGATCGGTTCAGCCGTGGCCAGGGTCCGCAGTCGGGCTGCCTTTAATCGGTTGGTGGGAACACGATACATAACACTGAATGAATCATTCGGGTCGATCCTATGACCACTATCGATTAGATGACTAAGAATAGAACTGTTGATTGTGCCCGTCTTCCCGTGACTCAGCCACTTCGGGTGATGCTCCTTGATGCGTTGAGACAGGCACGTGGCCTTTTTATTTACTTTCTTTTCAATACATAATAATATTACTATATTTCAGGGAGGCGGTCCCGGCCAATTTTAGGCTACCAATTGGGAAGTGTCCGGCGGCTTCGCAGAGATTCGAGCCCAGGACGGAAGGGTTCATAGCTCATTGTGATGGCCGTTTGACCACCGCCCGTCAACCAATTAGATAAAGTGTCTTTGAGTATACAGACGGCTCGTTTGGCTTCTCCAACCTGAGTGGTCTGTGGCGTTGATGTTGCATTCTTTTATCTGTCGAGAGTCGAGTGTGTCAGTCGAGTTCACAAATTTCCTGCGTCTACTTATTCAAGTTTGCGATTGAGTTTCCCTCTGACAGATAACAACCAGAACCGCCGCACGCAGCGCATGGCTACTAGTCGTTTTAACTGAACTGCCCACCGTTCCCCAATCCCTGTGTCACCAATCTCCGCTTATTGAGTCTTTTTGTATCCATATCGGTTTTTAAGTTCTGGTTGGGTTCAAAAAAGATCAGCTGTGAAAACAGTTTCAGCTGTGATTTTGGAACTTCGGACGTGCTATCCCTCGTTGTCTCATGGTTCGTGTCTTAAATGGCTGGTGTGAAGTGAAGCGTACAGGATCACTACCAAAACGAGCCGGTTTTTTATCGTTTTTCACTGCACCAAAAATCTTTGAATGTACATAGTATTACGTTGTTTCTGCACCAATTTTCCTCGCTCATTTTGTATTGTGGTTCATTATTGTACATCACAGTAGAAAATTAACAAACCAATGGAGCAGTGATATCTATCCTGGTTGTATTCTCTGGCCCTTGTGCTTCTTCGTGGTTTTATTTCTCTACTTTGTTGGTTTTACCGCGACACTAGGTAATCTATGGTGACACGGACTCGATCATGGTGAACACCAACACCACAGATCTACTTGCTGCATTAAGCATTGGAGAGAAAGTTCGTCAAGAAGTAAATAAGCACTATCGGTTACTCGAACTGGACACGGACGGAGTGTACGCAGCCATGCTGCTGCTGGCAAAGAAGAAGTATGCTGCTTTGGCAATCGTCAGTCCTATCCAGTGGGCACAAGGGTATCGTTCCGCCCAAGCACAGTCGACTAAAGTGCCGGTTGCATTGCGGCCAGCTCCAGCCACGAAACAAGAGATGAAAGGTTTGGATATAGTACGTCGAGACTGGTCTGCGCTTGCCGTGACAGTTGGTAAACGGTGTGTGGCTGCACTACTCTCTGGGGAGTCGAAGGATGTGATACTCGACCGGATTCACACGGATCTCACGGAAACTGCGGAACGCGTGCGCTCTGGACAGTTGCCTGTATCCGATTTTATCATCACTAAGGCAAGCGAATATTTGTTTACATATATTATATTCAGCCTTTGTGCTCATGATGTTTCCAGGCGCGTTGCACAAACCGAAGTCTGTTACGCCAACTTAATAAGCAGTGGTTGCTATTGTGAATTTTGGTCTCTAGTGGTATGCGTTTGCAAAGAGCTATAAATCGGATCTTTCTTGGTTCTGTTTACCGATTGGGGTAGCATAACATTACATAATCCTGTGAAAATCTCGACGAATAGACTTGGTTTTGCAGACCTGTCGCATTTCTTGTGCGGGGTCCCAGAAGTATACTCCTTCGGTATATATATATATATATATATATATATATATATATATATATATATATATATATATATATATGTATGGAAGAAACTCTCAGTCAACGGGTGACGTGATGGTGGTACGTTCAGTTCAGACAACCACTAACCATGCACTGGGTGCGGTGGCTTTGGTTCCCATTCCCTGGCGACAACCTCAAAAGGAAATAATGAAAAAGAACAAGAGTGTGAACGGAGTAAGGGGAGAACTAAAACGCCCCACATGGTCAAGTCCACTGGTTAGGTTTTTCCATACCTTTCTTTCATGTCGTGGACTGACCACCCTTATCTTCCAACCGTTACTTACCTCAGCGAACGTTGCGCGTCGAGGAATCCTGTCAGGGCACATGCGCAGCACATGTTCTAACCATCTTAGCCTGATGAATAATGCCAGCGAGCAATTTGGATGAGATGCTAACCAGACTTATTCCCTTGTAGTTTTCACAGGGAGACTCGTCACTTTTCTTATAAGTCGGTGCGATCAACGATACACACCAACTCTTTGAAAATTGTTCCTTTTCCCATATGAAACGGAGGAGTTTCGTGAACTCCAGTAGACGTGCCCAGCCGCCGTTTTTGAAAACAGATGGAGGCAACCCATCCAGGTCCGGCAGCCTTATGTCGTTTAAGACAGCTCATCCCACGGAGAACGTACGTTTCTGACAGAAGACTGGTATCTATAACCGTGGTGATACGACTAACAAACTGGCCGAGATTCACCTGAAGCTCAGATACGGGCACTTGGATAGGACGCATACTAGCTTCGGTTACTTTACCGGGGGCCAGGGTATTATCGGTCTCGACAACAGAACGCATAAAGTTTTCTAAGCCGGTAGTAAGTGCACACATGGCAAAAATGGCCAGAAAAACCGCACGTGGTTCGGTGTAGGAATTTCAACACGTAAATTAGTGGACGAATACGCCTTCTATTATTCAAATTGTTCTCAATAAGTGACTCTGGTGTCAATCTTGCACAATGTAACCCTGACAAACTTAGTTTCCCTATTTTTTCGGTTATATACCTGCTCCTAGATGTTGACCAAGGCTCCGGAAGAGTATACGGACAGCAAAAGCTTGCCACATGTTCAGGTGGCACTTCGTCTGAACGGTTATGGCAGCAATGAATCTGGGAAGGGAACTGTCTCAGGCGCAAATCGACGTTTTCGCGCAGGAGACACCGTGGAATACGTTATCTGTTCAGACGGTTCTGGTCAGGTGGCCACACAACGTGGATACGGTCCAAGTGAACTTACGAATAGTCCAGGTGAGTAGTCTGGCTCCGCATCTCTGGATAGAAGCTTTCAAAATATCAACTTCAGAGCATCAAGAAACCTATCGGTGTTCAGTTGGATGTGGTTCTGTCAGTCAGTAATATCGTTCTTTAGTGCCCTAGTTTTATTTGCATCCTTTCAACGCTAGCCAACCGGAAATGACATAAGTCGAAGAAACAGTAGTGCCAACAGACAAGGCACTGTGTGTTTTGCTGATTGGACCGAGTTAGAAAGTGTATGGATGCGAGTGATGGAGCCCAGTTGTCGAGGCTTTATCATGCTTTTGTTGTATGACGGCTTGGTCAGTTCGGACTCACGGCCGGCGGTGGTCAAACGGTCAACATGGTGGGTTTTTGGCGCTTCTTTCCCCGGTTAGTATCCTCGCGCCACCGCCGATCACTTTCCCAGTTGGCCACGATCCCTTTCGTGAAATATTGCGCTACTGTTGTGCAATGGAATTGCCCTCCTTGTTGAGCGATACATATTGAACGAACCTCTACCATGAGCTGTGAAATATATCTCGACCTGTTAGGATGTGTATGCTGTTCGACTGGAAGTAACTATTATCTTTAACTGACCCATCTATTCTTGAACTGAGATTTCTCTGCTTCTGCATCTTGGTTTATTGGTGCATAACAGGATGCTTATATAAACAGTTAGGTGGCTGTAACCGTCTGTCGAGCATGATTCCGCGGACTCCAGTCTTGATATCGATTTCGATCAGAAGATGCTCACTCATCTTATGACGCAGAGATCGCGTTGGTCTGCTGGCAAAAACAACGGATGGATTAATACTCTCATGCAGACTGATTCATGATTCGCAGTAGAGCAAGACCCTTAACCTACCTGTTTGAGCTGTTCTGTAGTGCAGTGTGATGGCGTAATGTAGTGTATAAACATGCGCATACTCGAAGATCCAGAGTTGTATGTTGACAACCAGCGTGTGGTATTTTGCTGAATTCCGGATTGTGTTTTTTGTAATGTTTTCCCCAGGTCTGCCCCACAGTTGCTAGATGTAGATTCTGTGCCTTGGGGGCTTTCTGTCGTCAACGTTTACAGAACGTTACAGTGTAATCGGGTTGGTGACATCCAAGTTTCGCTGCCACGACAATTCGATATTGGAAACAACGATTTCTCTCCACAAATTTGAATAGAGCAGTCAGAAACATAGGCTTATACGATGTAGCCTGGAGCATCTTCCTGCATTTCAAGACGTGACCTCCACTGTCGCTACGTTGGTGACATATTCATCATCAGTGACAACAGCAGCGATGCAATTAGGTTATTGTACCACTTTAATAGTATCCAACCGAACATCAGACCGAACGGTCATGGGGTAGAGAACAACCACATCTTTCTGGACATAAACATTTCTCAATAACCAGACGGATAGATGAAGAGATCAGTCTACCGGAAAAACACGTGGTCTGGGCGATATCTACATTTCACGGGCTTTACACTTATGAAATATAAGATCGGTTTCATTCGGACGCTTCTCACGGGGCACGTGAAATATGCACAGAAGACACAATAGCTGATGAGTATGAAAAACTAACCACAGCGCTACAGTCTAATGGTTATCCAATACAGTTTATTCTGAAGCACTGCGTAGAAAAACTATCTGATGAAACTACAACATGCTCAGAAGTCGAAGGCTTTCTCACAACTTACATTCAAAGGCGGCGATGTCAGACAACTAATTAGTAAGCACTTGGTTTCAGTCATAAAACGCCCATCCGACCATCCGTCTCACAACCACACGGATACCAACACCGTTGGCAAAAGAGCCGTTGCTTTCCTGCGCTAAATCAAACTCTATCGGTTCACTTGTGGATGCTCAGCCGTCTTCATGTACAGAATAGAGAAACGGTTGTTCCACTAAATAATAAACATCTTCCCGTGTGGCTTCAAATAGGTTTGAAAAGTCATTTCATTGTGACGACATCCTCAACGAAACTAAGATCAATCAGGTGATCAGTTGCTCACCATCGTAATAAGAAAAAAAGACTGCGTAACTGCCGGCAACTCGTTTGAGGTCATACACAACACCACAAACACGAGATTGCTCAGATATACTGAGGCTCTAGCCATTTTCAATTTTAAACCCGAACTGTGTGAACAAAGTGAATGATTCGTCAGTTTTGCCCAACGGCGCTGACCTAACATTTCGTCCCCCCATTCGTGTTCTCCGCAATCACTCATTATTCACTTCAATCTTGTCTCAGTTTCACAGGTTATTTTAGCGGCTTGAAAAGTCGTTATTATATAGTAGTTGCTTTGTGGTCCCTATTATTTTGCTTTTTGTTCGTTTGTGCTCACCTCGGATATTCTTTCTCCCGTTACTTGTGAACGCCGGTCACGAACACAAATAGCCAGTGGCCCGTATCATTTTTCAGTTTCAAAGTTTCAGATCTCATTCTTTGGTCGGACTGGTAAGTTATGGGAAACCCTTCCTCTCTGGCTCTTCACCCACCTATAACCTCATCTTACTGTTTTCCAAACCTGGTTTTGACGTGAATTTTCGTTCGCCCCCCCCCACCCGCCTCCCCAAAAAGCATTCCCTGACAGTGTTTTTGAACCATTATGTTTTCCCCCTTTTGCTATACTTCACTTTTTTGTAATAAAAATCCATTCCAATTTAGCAAAATTAGCCAGTAGAACAAAAAATAGGGGTGTGCTCTTTGTTGTCATCCTTTGGATGACGATTGTATTACTCTATTTGCTTTTTCATAGTTGATCCCATCTACCGATCACTTGTTTTGCTCTATTTTTCATCCAGACACCCTAAAGGTTGATGTCAATTATTATCTGGCACATCAAATTCACCCAGTCGTGAGTCGGTTGGTTGCTCCCATTGAAGGCACCTCACCGGCACGAATTGCCGAATGCTTAGGTTTAGACCCAAGTGGTTATCGACGACAAGGTGCTGGTGGTGTAGATGATGACGCGGACGAGGTGAGCAGCAAAATTCCTCAACTTTTTCTGAAAAAAAACGCGTTCCGGATAACAAGGGTGAACTCATAATTCCCAGTTTTATGCTGATTTTTATTTTTGCTTGCATCTGTGTGAGTACAGTGAAATAGGTAAATCTGTTAATTTAGACCAATGTAAAAGTCGGCTGTTGTGACTCTGGTGGTCAACCACACCAGAATGATTGTAACGTGTGCTGTACACGACTGCTTCCCCCCATCTCACGAAATGCTTGCCCATAAGATTTGCGGTATCTTCTTCGCCATTACATTCGTGGTGTCTTGGCATCATCTCCGTCACACGTGAAATGCACCATCTTGGTACATGGTAGTCGACCTAGGATTATTTTCAGATATGCCTGCCATGAATTCTGGCAAGAGGAGGTGAACTCCATTGTTCAAGAACACACTGTAACGGGAGTTTCGGGAGGAACGTTCACATCAAAACATGCACATTAGACCTACTTTTGAAAACAAAGGTTGCAGGTAAGTGGAAAGACAGAAAAGAAGATGGTGTTTCGAGGGAAAATATTGAGGTCACTTTGATGGTATACAGTAATCCGTTGTCGTTCGGCTCGTTACCACATTTGACCGATTAGGACCCTATTTGGTTCTTTACTCCAAGTCTCACAGTTAAGTTGCCGGCCATACTTCGTGCGGTGAGTCCATTACACTCATACTGAACCACAATAAATAGATAATCATATACATGTGTTCGGGGCCGGTGGCGAGAGATCTCGGTAAAACGGACGGTCAAAACGAGCTGGAAAGAATATAAATGATATTATCAGAGTTAGAAGGGAGACGACGAAATGATTGCAGACTGTATTTGAAAAATGAGCCACTGGAGAGGAGATTAAGATGAAGTTCCAGCCCACACGTGATTGTAATATTCGTGTGGGACGGTGTTGAGCTTTTTACGGTAAAAGAAGATGAACAGGACTAAAAAAACGTCTGACGCGGAATAGAATATCAATCTTATGCGCCACACGACGAACAAGAGAAGGTATGGAGACCAATACAGGGAAGAGACTCACACGTGCTGCATTCAAAGGAACGAGTTTGTGGAACAAACTGAAGTTGAATCACAATATAAACGGGAAGAAAAAATTGGTGTTTGGGGTACGTCTTAAAATCATTGAAGCGAGCACAGTTTGCGAATCACTATGTGAAGACATGTTCGAACTCAGAGTGGAGCGGTAAAGCTTAAGCAAAACGGTCACGATTGGCCTTGTGAGTGGCATGGCAGGAGTTGGAGTAAGAAGGTAAACGGTTCGAGATGACATTGTCAGCGAAAACGTAGATGGATCAGTAAAAGTGGGGAAATGCCATTGGTAGAAAGAAGAAAGTAGAATAAAGCGCACAACCCCGGAGAGTTCGAGCGGAAAGGCTTGAATTGTACCTCGTGAACTGTGATGGACGTGGTACCTTTGCTTAGAAAAGCCTGTTGTCTACGGAACGGTGTTGAAGGAACCCGAAAATGTTCAATTTAGCCTGTAAAGTATTGTACCGGACACGATCGAAGATTTTCTACGCTATCAGTGAGCCCAGGTGTGTTTCTCTGTGGTTATCTGGAAATACTGACTAGCGATGCAAGAAGAGAATACGTAGGTCACTAGTAGATCGATGAGGTCGGAATCCGTGTTGACGGATGCTCGTAAATTTTTTACGTCGAAGAAACGGGCGCAACTGGTCAGGGATTGTGGTCTTCGTCATTTTCAAAATATCCAAAGCTAAGGTGGTTGTCATCGGGGTCCAAAAGGATCACTGCGTTTTAGTCAAGTGGCAGTCACTTTTTATGGGACCGGAAAAATACGGAATGCTTTGATGATGCTTCATCTTTCTCCATCGATCCAGTTTATACCCACTAATCTGACCGCTCAAAGAAGATTAGCGTATCCGACAGTCAGTGTTGTCATAGAAGAACAGGAATTATTTCCCTCTTTCCTTCATTTTGACCACAGAACGGTAATATCGGTGGTGGCTCTGAGTCGACTGGATTTGCTGGTGTGTCCGCCTGGGCGGATGCAGATCCGTTAATTGTGGATTGTCCTCGCAAGTGCGGTGGACCTCCCATTACAATCCGGTCCTCGGCATTCGGATCAAGTGCCAAATCTTGGGCTGTAAGTTACCGGCTCGTAGTCGAAGCAATCGGTTATGCTGTCCCAACAGTACCCTTCCTTAAAGTACTTGATGTCCTTTTCATGATCATCGTTTCTAATCTTCAATTACACATTCCATATAATCAACGTTTTGTGTCAGTAGTCTCTTTGCCCAAAATTTGCAGCGATGGTTTCCTGACCGAGGATACGTCGACAACATCTGTGTTGAGAGGCTTTATGCTCCGATTGACCTGCAGTCAAATCAGCTTTGTAGCAAGGGCGTTTTCACTGAAACACTCCCAGTCGCTATGTATAGTTAGCTGAAAAGAGGATCCAGTTAGTACTTCACGTGTATTGTTCAGGCCTGACCTAAAGTTCTGCTGTGATCTAGCAATACATTCAAGTCTTTCGCGCATGTAAGTGGTCATGATCTTTGGTAAAGCGGTTTCAGACAACAATCAGTCTTGGAAAAGATGTATAAAAATCAATATCCGTCCCACAGCACTGCCGTCACTGAGCACCGATGGTGTACGGCTGTGTGCTCAAAAAGGAACTAGAAACTAACAAAACGACCCGGCTCAAAAATTCATCATATTATTCGGTCGGGAATCATGTTTTACAAGCATAGAGTTCCGTAGGACTATTAACCAAAAAGAGATCAACATAGAATTGAATTAAGGTGTGCCTTTTTTGAAAATGCATTTCCGACAGAATCTAGTCGATCGGATTTGTCACTAGCAAACAGCCTGTGTAAGTAATATTGGATTCACGTCATCCATCGAATCCTTCCTCATGCAGTATCAACACCCAACTCACCAGTGGAAGCCATATTCACCGAGTCCTAACTGAAACTCGAACCCCTGGGGTTTGTATGATTGATAGACGCACGTGTTACCACTAGGTTTTCAGTGTGTGTGAAGCGTTGCTACTGCATGATGATACATGAAATTTGTCAGGACAATAAATAACGCGACATCGGTCGAATTGAAAAGTTGGCAGTGGATATATCACAAAAACGCGAGAGCGTGTCTACATCCGGTAATGAGCCAGTTGGAAAGATGCATTAGCGAAGACCGTTAGTGGTCTTCGTCCTATAGGACGTGTTTCTAGCGTGAGGTGCAGTACGAGATTGAGAAATGATCGCGAGCAGTGGTGAATTACTGACTTTCGTTAGTTGGAGAAGGCTGTGTTGATTGAAACCATCCGCCACTCTTTCCATTCCAGTCCACGAAATATCACCAGCTAATTAGGGAATCCAGCGGCTCATTGATTTGCTTTCAGAAGCACCTTTTGTAACTTTCGGAGGACCACTTAAAGAAACCATTTAGTTGTCTCCCTCCGGTGATACTCGAACAAGCGAAGCAATGCAGGTAAGCACCATCCTTCCGTCAGAAGTGGATGTTGTCCGCGAAACAGACTACTTGAAAAGACGCGAAGCTGCTGGATTGGGTGGGAAATCTCCGCCCATTCTCGTTAATAAACATCATACTTCAGTATCATAGGTAATGAAACCATCCTTCCGGTGCATGACTAATACTAAATTTGTCTTGGATGTTTTTTTCTCGTTTGTTTTATATCTGTCTGAAAGTACCGAACAGGAGCGTGATTAGCTTCACTCTGAATCAGACCGTCTGGTAAATAAAAATTTCGTGGTCATGGCTATCAATCAGTATCCACAATTCACCGTAATCTTCCGCTGTATCAAAAATGGCCACACAAAAAATGGAAATGATTCGTGTATTGGTAATAATAAATCTTCCTCTCTGCCAATATCGGTTCCTCATTTTAGCAAACGTGGTATCGACCACCAATGTGCCAAATCATGTCACTCAGTTAATAACCTTAGATTATTTTAAATGTAAAAGTTCTCTGATCTTCGTTGTTTTTTCGTTCCTTCTGTGTTCATCTCCTCATCTTTGTCAGTGCGCTAACTGTTCGTTTAATCTACTGCAATCGGCCGAAGCTGTATGCATGATTGTCAATCATCTGATTATGCAAGCGCGTCAGCTGATTTTGCGCTACGAACTTGGTTGGCTGGTTTGTGAAGACCCAGCCTGTGGTCTGATCACGCGATCTGTTCCTTGTCCACCAGGATCCACTCACACTGGAGCAGATGTCGATGGTTTGTGGGCTCGTGGCGGTCGTCCACTGTGCCCAGCTTGTGGTGGACAGGCTTTGCTCAAGCCTAAATATTCAGAGAGTCGACTGTATCGGCAACTGTGCTTTTTCCGACACTTGGTCAGTCCGTCCACCGCTGCTTCAGAAACTGAAGGTATGTTCCTTAGTTCACCACTATTCAACTGTGTGCTTGATTGCTGATTTCAGTAAGACTATAACGATGATCATTGCGATGACTTGATGGTTATTCTCGGGTTTTTCCTCTCGATTTCGCGCAATATCTACGCATTTTACATATATTTGTGCATTGACCGGAAATCGAATACAAGCGCGATGTCAACTATTTCCCTTCACAGAAGAACACTATGACTCATAGTTTCTTATAATACCTTATTACTTAATTTCGAAACCGAATCCCGTGCGAAACAAGTCCTAATAACAAACAGAAATGTGCTTGAATCAGTGCCATTCACGTGAAAGAAGACTACACCGATCTACTGCTAATCTAGAGAAAAATATCTTAGAGGCACAAGTAGTTTACTTACGATTACGCGCGTCCTCAGGTCGCGCATAGGGAAACGGCTTTTCCCGCGGTTAACCGTGATCAAGGTAAACTCACCAAATAGGCGATCGTGGATGATCAGCAGCCGTGCTCGGGAATGTGATGGGGTTTTTGCTTGGATAGCGTTCTCCAATCTGAAACGCTATTTAAATTTGCTGGCGGCACTGACTTGTTGAGTGTGGCCCACCACCAAATATGGCCATAGCCCGTTGTTGTATTTTACTCTCCCGACAAGATTTCCAGAAGAGGCGAAGAAACCACACAGTTGACCATCAGCTCATCTGACCCCCCGGTGCTGCCTTGCAGGACGTGCTTGCCTGCTCAAAGGCTAGCTATACATCCGCACATATGAGGGTCTACTCTCTATCGGGTGACCCACAATACAAACAGCCACCAGAGACATCACCCAAAGAATGACTGTTATACTTCGTTGTGTTTCCAATCCCCTCTCATGTCTGTTGTTGTTGTTGTTGCGTTTTCAGCATGCTCGATTCCAACCGATATATATATATATATATATATATATATATATATATATACATATATATATATATATATATATATAATTATATTGGAGAAGGTGGTTTGGGTTGCTGAAACGATCTGCTGTCAAATGAACTTTAATTTATGCGGCTAGAACGCGAGAGGAATTACCGGCTTCGTGGATGTCCCGATTGGCACTTGCTCATGAGCGGTGCGTGTAGAGGAACTGTTCATGAATAGTGTTGAGGACTAAGCACGACGTGGCGTCCCCAGCGTCGCTCGGCTTTTTGTTCGAGGTTGGGGCTCTATCCCGTGCACAACCGAGTGCTACCTGTAGGGTAACAGGAAGTTTGTGTGTTGAGAACCAGCGACCGAACGAGCGGTTCATACGCCTTTTGGATGGCGGTCTGTCAGTTGAGGAGTCCTAACACTTTCTGATGAACCTTACTCTACTCAGGATTTCTCAGTAAGAGGCAATGGCCTTATTTATTGGTGAGTCACATACGCGCACGTCACACTGCTGTCTATGTACTTCGGTGGTTTTTGTGTTAAGTTCGCTGCCAGGCGAAAAATCTTACCACACTCTAACAACGCCTTATCACTTTTGTCTGGCTACTCGCTTTCGGCCTGTCCAATATAGATGACCCTGAAGGAGCGCTTTGCGCTCCAATTGGCATAGCCCGCGGGGTCATTGTAGCGCGCATATCTGATCACCACGGTAGGGTAGCAATATCGATTAAACGCCAAGTGAACCCGTGCGTATTGTACTACTGTGAACAGCAGGAGACCCAACTTGAAGATCATAGGAGGGATCGGCATCGTATGATTGCTTCAGTGTAAAGATTATTTTGTTTCTCCGTACTTATAATGTCACGTATGTGTTCATACCTTGACAGTGAGTTACGTTTGTTGGGAATTTTGCTCGCTCGACAATACTTCCAAAGAACTGTCTGCCATTGTTTTTGTGTTGCAACTTGAGGAACGTATGCGAGCACGAAATGGCACTGAGCTGTTATTTTGACATTGATTTTCGACTTTACTATGTTCCGTTTTCTCTCAATCGGGTCAAGACGCGTTGGATAAGATTTTAGTCGCTTTGGTCACCGCTTCCAGGTATGAATTTCACGGTGCTCTGGGAAAGAAGCCAATGTAGCCATTCAGATTTTCGACGTCAAGTAGATGGTTTATGCATCCCGAGGGATGAATATTCAGCCTTCACATAAAGGCAAATGCTACAATCCGAAAAAAGAAGGAAATAAAATACAAGGGTGTGCCGCACTCACTAGCTGGCCCTAGTATGAAGATTCTTCCTGATGTGAACCATCTTAGTTCGTTGGTGCATAACAGATCGTTTATATGATGCATGTGCTGACCTTAACCAGAACATTGCATGCAAGCTAATTGGTCCATTGATATATTTCTAAACGGCTCATCTGGCTCGATTGTTTGGTTGCACCTAGATTGGTTAATTCGTCTCTGGTCTGTTTAGACAAATGTTAGCTGTTAGTTGGCCCATTAATCCACTTGACTGGATCCAGCTGTGTCTGCGATTTGGGACAGCCGATCACGTGCCATCTACTTCGCTGTCTCCGATTTTGCCTTCAATTCTGGACATGCCGTCTACCAACTGAACCGGGCTGTCTATGGGCGACGTGTTTGTCAGTACTTTCTTGTGCGGTAATGAGTAGTAAGCACCTGTGTTATTCTAAATGCCGTGTTTGTTATGATATTACAGAAATTGGGTTGTGCGGAAAGCAGGGTTCACTGGTGTAGCTGCCTGCCTCAGCGGCAGTGTTACATTCATCTGGTCTCAGCTTCTGCATTGCTGGGTTTTCCGAAAGCTTCTTTGTCGTTCATTTGTGTGGATTGGCTAGACCTTTTGAGATCACTCTTAAAATGACGAAGATCTGCCAGGTATATCATAAAACCGAATTTCATTTGCAGTTTACCTGTTGAGGTGTAAATCGATTGTCCGGTACCGTACACGTATCATGCCCAGGAATTCCTACGACACTCGGAACCAAATATCTCTGTTAACGTCTTCCTATCGTTTTGCCCTTGATTACACACAAAGTGATAGATTTCGTTGCGGATTGTTCGCCATAGCTCCCCGTCAACTTTTTTCTCCATTCAGCATACATGTAAAATGTTCTCATCCCTATCCCGTTGTTCGCACAGGTTCCAGCAACCCAGTTATTTCTCGTTATCTCAAAAATTGCCGCAACCACATGGATCGTCTTTTGTCGCACTCAGCCTTTGCGATGGTCGATCTGAGCCAATTATTCGCTGGATTGAGATCAGTGCATACCGGACCGGGAACACGATAAGGACGTGGTATTTCAAATCACTTCGGCTTCGCATTAATGTGTATAGGAATTGACGTTCCTAATCACCAGTGGATGTCTGCTTGTTTCCTATCTCGCACATCCTGCTTCCCCTTTTGGTACTTTTTTTACTTTACTGTTATTATGTGTACCGTTGAGTGATGAGTCGTTTTTTCCGCATAGAATTTTTCCACTCAACTCACCTAACACGGCACGTTCTCTGTGCACTTGCTAATCAGATACCCACCCTGTGCATCCCTTTGTACACGATACCCTTTATTAACAAGATGGAAATTTGTTCCGAAGCTTTCGTATAAGCAAATATAGGTCTGTTTTCCCACTATCAACCATTGTTTTCTTTCAGTTAGTCAAATTTCCCATCACGAACCGCTTGTAACTTAATTCTCAGTTGTGAACTGAATTAGTTTCTTTATGGAATGCCTTCAGTAAACGCTCGTTTCCCACCGTGATCGTGCACTGGAAACTGGTTCCGAAGGATTCAGTATTTTTAGTCGATTTCAGGTTCCCGTAAGCTGCACTTTGGTACTGCCTTCCCCATCTCATCGGAAAGCCCAGTCCGAAACTCCATAAACCTAACTTGAAAAGAGAACGGGCTTCTTCCCTTCACAGTGTTGAGTAGTCTCAACTGCCCCCAGCGAGCCAAATATAGAACATGACTGCGCATGAATTCGGAAGACTATTGGGGATCATACACGATTTATTCACAGGAAAAACAGAATTATCGAATGTCACATGTGCACTCTAGATGATTTAGGTTGACTTCAAGTACGCGGACAGTGCTTTACTTTTAAGTGAGGGTTCAATTAAGTTGTAATTTCTCTGGATGGTCTAAACAGCCGTATAACGTTGTTTGGAATGTGTTTTGCAACTTCGAAGTATAGAATGGGGCTTCACGATGGAATTTGTCCCATATCAAAATTTTTTCTAGCAAAGGAGGCCTTAGCGGAAGCACAGAAGTTTGTTTACCTGGTCGATTGCATCTCACCGGTTAGTCAAAGTGTCGTCGCATGTACAGGAGGCCTTTTTACCTTTACCAATCTGAGCCATTTGTGCCATCGACGTGGCCTCCGTCTCCCCATCAATATTCGAGTGTTAAAATATAACTACCCCTATCGTTTTCAGTGATATACATAGATACCCAGTCCTTCAGGGTGGTTGCGCAACTGTGCGGCACGCTCTGCATCACACGCATTAGATTCATCATTTTACGCTGCTCAGAAACGTCGCAACTCGGTCGGTACGATCAGTGGATGAATAATTGCTCCAACCAGCCCGGTTTTCTTTCAGCCATCTCGGCTGGACGGGTTCTTGTTGGAACTAATGGCTTTGGTAGATAATCCTAATCGTTCTCCTGTTTAGTGGCTGGACACCATAGCCGTATCGGTCTAACATCTCCGATGAACTGCACGAATAGAGAGAATTCCGTACTGCATCGGTCGTGGCGCACGATAATCAGGATCGCACTGCACATTGCATCGAGCGGGGTGGGTGATGATGAATGGCCTACTGCTCAGAGTTCTCTCGTTTTTTACTAAACCATTGTCTTTTTTCCCGAAACAACTCTCTTTACCTCTACCTACCCGTAATGTTCCCACTGATAACACGCCTGATACACGCTGGATCCCGGCCAGTAGTCGTTTGTGCTGTAAGACTCGAGGGGTCAATTGGCATTTGAAAGGGTAGCTGCGTTAAGCTCGGTTTGTTTGTAATTTCGGCAAACGCTCCAACAGACTGCAGTTCTGACACGCAGAAGGATGAGTTCTCTGATGAACTCACCACTCTCGTTCACAAAAATAGAAGCTCCGACATTGTAGCACCAGCTGGTGATTTTAATGAACAAGTTGGCAAAATTATTGCGCCAGAAGCTTATTTGGGCGGTCGTTGTACTTTACTTACTCAGCGCACAGCTAACGGGGATTGGCTTCTTCAGTTTTGTGCGAATTCCCGACACTGGCGTCGCACAGCGATGTGGCGGTCTAGTTGTACAGGCGCTCTGGGTCCGATTGATGGTATCGCAGTGAGCTACCGGTGACGTGGTTCTGTCCTGAACTGGTCCACGTACGTAGAGTCGGGCCAAGCATTTATTCTTATTCGATTCTCGCTGTAGTTCCATGGATATCGCCGCAAGCCACAAGCTCGATTAGCCCTACAACGTTTGTATGATCCGGAAGTTCGCATCATTTATGAACAGGAATTATCGCATAAGCTAAAATCACGACGAGCACTAGGCCCATATCCAGCAGGGAATGCACGTGGCAGTAGGTTACGCCTGTGGTCCTTAATTCGATGTTCATCGGGGACACCGTATTTCTCGAAAGTTGCCGAGTCTAATGGAGCAAAGACGTCAGCTCTCGAACTGGGGATGAATAGGATACAAAGACATTTAAAGAGCAAGTCATGATTAGCCTTTCAAAGGATCACGAAAGTTGATGGGTCAAGGTAGCCGAAGGAATGGGAAAAGCAGCTGTCTCAGGTAGCAGTCAAAGACTGTCCAAACATATTCGCGACGCTGATGGACAGCCAACCCCAGTCAGTGAAACGATATGCGATAGGAATGCAGAGTCCATTTATGGGAAGGAGCAAAGGCTGAACCGTTGGGCTGAATACTTCAAGGAGGAGTTTAGCTGGCCGCGTGGTAATGCAGTTGCTCCTGCGTCAACAACTGCGATTCTTTGGGGAGTATCACTTGAGCCCACATCGGAAGAGGAAATAGAGCTAAGCATTCGATTGCCGAAACGTGGAAAAGCGGCCGGTCCCTACGAGGTTCTTCTAGTTCTTTCCAAAATGGGTGGTTATGCGCTGATTAAATCACTCACAATCTTGCTTCGTGTTGTTTGGAAAGATGAATGTATTCCGTTATTCTGGGGCGACTCATTGATTGTACTTATCTTCAAGAAAGAAATTCCCAATGCTTATAGTAATCATGGCGGGATCGGTTTAATTGTGATAGTCACCAAGATATTAGATTCGATTTTGCTGGGCTGCCTGATACCAACTCGTTGGATAAACGCCCGCTAACAATAGGCCGGATACCGCCTAGATCGGGGATGCATCGACCAGGCTTTTACTTTTCGCCAACTGCTTGAAAGGCGTAATACAATATCAACTTGAAGGGCGCTCTTGATTCAGTTGACCAAACAGCGATATTCAGTGCTATTTACCGAAAAGGTATGCAACAGAAGTTCGTGGATACACTGAGATCATTGTAATTTCATACTTTTGGCCGCGTAAGGGCTATACAGTGAAATATGCAGACTGTTCGGAACGAACAGTGGCTTTTGGACGACGGATGGGAGCACAGTAGTAGAGGTGAGTACGCGGATATCCAAGGCTCGAGCGGCGCACGCTGGACTGAAGCACTAGTGACGTTGACATGATATTTCGCTGAAGCTGAAAGGTCATGTGTACTGTTCCGCGGTGAGTTCATCTTTGTTTTATGGTTGCGAGACTTGGGGTCAGCGTGCAGAGGACATTCGTCGTTTTGAGGTTTTTGACCACCGATGTTTGCGTAGTATTGCTAAGACTGGGTAGGATGACCGAGTAAGCAATACTGAGGTCAGAAATCGAATATTGGGTGCCACTTCGGAGAGTTCTAGATCACGGCGTATCCAGCTTAGTAGACTTCGTTGGTTGGGGCGCGTGTTACGTACGACAGACACACGCCTGCCGTGCCGCGCCCTATTTTCCGCTCCTCCTCAGGAGTGGGAGAAACCACGTGGAGGTCAACAGATGACGTGGCAGCGAAGAATGAGAAAATGCACAGCAAACTTAGGAAAAGTAGGTGCTTTACGTCTTCGTGGTTGGGGTCCAAAAGATCCGTCAACCAGTTGGCTGGAGACACTGAAGGATATGGCAGCGAATCGTGAACAGTGACATTGTGTCGTCTTTTTCTTTCAAACCAAAATGATTGATGAATGTGCGTTTTTACAGTTAGACTGTGTATTTTGTGTTTTGTCTACTAAGTCGTTCTTTCCTTGCTCCTTAGCGTGATGATTATGGCCCCAGTTGTAGATACCGGTCCTCCGTCAGATACGTACGTTCTCTGTGGGATGAGCTGTCTTAAACGACATAAGGCTGCCAGACCTGGACGCGTTGCCTCCATCCATTTTCCAAGACGACGGCTGGGCACGTCTACTGGAGTTCACAAGACTCCTCGGTTCGATGTAGAAAAAGAAACAAGTTCCAAAGAGCTGGTGTGTATCGTTGATCGGTTTTTATCAGAAAAGTGACAAGTCTCACTGTGAAAACTACAAGGGAATAAGTCTGGTTAGCATCTCATCCAAACTGCTCGCTGGTATTATTCTCCACCGCTTACCAATGCTCGCGAGCAGCGCCATACTACGATATTTCCATCACCAGACAGCCTAAAGAGTGTTGCTTTGCTTATGTATCATCACTATTCCAGGTAATATCACTGACAATAAAGTTTCCCCTGGGAGGAGTAGGATCTGAATATAATGCTTACAGATGGAGACGATAAATGGTGACAAAATATCTTCGGAGAATTGCTCGAATTCGGTGAAAACACCGTGTAAGCAATGCTGAAGTTCGGCGGAGAGTCTCAAGCTCACGGGACGAATAATTGGATAAAACACTTCAACTCACCGGGCTCAGATGGCTAGAAAATGTGTTGTGCATGTGCCCTGACAGGATTTTTCGGCGCTCAGTGTGTGTTGAGGTGAGTACCGGTTGGAAGATCAGTAAGGGTGGTCAATCGGTAATACGAAAGAAGGGTTTAGAAAACCTAATCAGGGGATCCGGCAGTGTGGGACGGTTTTAGATTTCCTGAATGGGGTTCAAAATCCCATCCACTCTGTGGCTAAGTACAGTGTGTTTTTTGGGAACGGATACAGCCCTTCAGCTTCGAATTTCTAGTACTACTACTGAAATAATGGCACTAGTTAGATTTTCTCTTTTTTCTGAATTCTCGCGAGAAAAATTGCGCGACACTGTCAGCTTCAGAAATCGGTGAACGATACCGGAATTTGCAAATTATACATTCGAAGGTGCTTTTTTAACCCGTAAGTGATCAGATTTAGCTGTTTACTCAAATCGAGTGAACCGTTAGTGGTTATTAAACGGACATAAAATCGTTCGTTGGCCTTGTTGGCCCAGTTAGCATGACCTTGCACAGAAAATCCGAGTCGAATAGCAACTTATGTAGTATTAGATCAGCGGTATGTCATCTATTGGTACATTGGAGGATATGGCTCGGTGTGTCGATCAGTGTTGAGTTGTGCCGACAAACTTTCTTCATCGATTTGAAACCATTATTTGTAGTTCTCCTCTTACTCCTTTCATACTGTTGTTCTTTTTCATTATTTCCTTTTGAGGTTGTCACCAGGAGATAGCAACGAAAGCCGCCGCACCCAGTGCATGGTTAGTGGTTGTCTGAAATGAACTGAGCGTTCTTCCATCTCCCCACCCCTGTAGGTCCACTCCTTATCTACCTTGTATATTCATTCTGTTTATTTCTATGTACTGCATGGCGAGAAAGGCAGTGGTCAGTGGTGCTTGTCCTGCTGTTTAACGCTACACAATAATAATAATGATGGGAAACGTAGTCGTTACAGGGTGGATGAATGTTGAACACTGTCGGTAGATGAGCATTGATGTCTTCATATTATTGCTCAAATATGGTCAGAACATCGTATCCACAAAGCTGCTGTTAGGCTTGGCGTGTTTTGAGCCAGAGAACAGTCTCTAGATCATGCGCCGAATCTGAATGGGTTAGTTAGCTTGCCCACAAATAAACTCCCTCGGAGAACAGTGCTCACCGAGGTCGGTAGTGGTTGGGGGATGTGAGTGAAAATGGTCAGTCCTTGACGCGGCAAAATGTACGAAAACCCTAACCAGTCGACTTCACCGATTAGGTTATGTTGGGATTCCAGGTTTGGGCCCATCCGGTGGTTCGAGATATCAAGAAACATGGCTAGGCGCAGTTTTTTTCTATAGTTGCACTCAAACTCTTTCTCCGCCAACATAATTTTCATTTATACTCTTCTTTTGCTTTCATTCATTTTTCTCACGACTAGACGATGCTGCGAGTGAGGTCAATGATTGAAAGTACTGAACTAAACCTCTCAGTTCGTGTTCCTGCGGTTCCGACAGATAGCTATGCGAAGTCCAGATCCAGTATGATTGGCCATGTTTTCGACACAAACTGTGTCGTTTTTTTCACGCCATTTATCTGAATCTTCCTATGCAAGCTTGCAAACAGTCGACTTGCCTGTAGGCTCTATGTGCGTGGTTAGTGTAAATAGATGACATTTAGTGCGGTGGACAACGGGGTTTTTGTGGATTTGAATCCTTTCCCTGTTTGCCTGGTTTTGTGCTCTTTATTCCGGCCTGTCATTTTCAGACTGGTAACTCGACCAGTGCATTATACTCTGATGAGTGAGGTGACTGGGGCGTTTATTTTCAGTCGATATATCCTCCCTGATATGTGACAGTAGACTTCATAGAGATGGTAGGCAGATCATAAGTGAATCTGACCACATGAAATGCATCGGTTGTCGTGTTTTTCAGTCCTGTTGTAACAACCTGTATTTGACCACCCAGACATGTGATATTGGTAAAACATGTACAACTTTTTGTATAGTCCTTTATCCAGGCCACGCTGCAACAACATTGATCCTCCAGCTACCTGAGTATTTGGGCTCCGTTTTGGTCAGGTGGTTGCGGTCATTAGCTTAATTCTTTTTCACACCATTTCCGTTGAGCCGGTTAGATTGCTTCGGTCAACGGCTTACTCGGTAGCCTTTCACATGGGCCATCTTGCTGGTTGACCGAGATCCCGCTGAGTTATATCTACAAGTCCGCATGCTTCTTTTTGCATGTTGCGGGATACTTCTGACATATTCACCGTCTCTTCGGTCTGAGGATCTCGATTAGTTGAACCGATCGGTTTGATACTCTCCTTGTTCTGTTGCTACAGCATTCGCCGCTACACTTGGGATTAGGCAAATAGCTCAGGTGCCCGCTAGCTTAGCTCATCGTTTCAAACGAGATGTATGGGGTATCTGACAAGAGTAGTATCTCTGATATAGTAGACTCAGACAGGCGCGCATGATGTCTTAACACGTCCCATTCTCTGGGAGTTCCCCCTGGGCGAATGCTGCGAAAACGGTAACAGGCTAATCATTTTCTCCGATTTTACCCGTCTGCGCATAACCAACACACGGTTCCACCTCCCCAGAAGGCATCCTCCCACATGGTATTCCAATGACGGTAAGACAGTTCATCAAATTGACTATGTGCTAATCCGGTCGCGATGGATCTCGTCAATGAAAGACTTCAAATCGTACCGCGGCGCAGAAGCAGGTGACAGGGGAGGATCAGATCGTGTGCCGGTACGTACGGGGCTCCGCCTACGACTAAAGACAACTCTCTCGAAGCACCTCATCGTGGAGCTGCTCAAGTCCCGAGAGAAAACGGGAGCTCTAACGAGGAAGACGGAACTGCGGTTGTCAACCGATGCATCCATCTCACACCACACGACAAACTCGGTCGGTCTCTTGTGGGCTAGGCTCAAAGTAGAGGTACATCAGGGGGCAGTGGACGAATTAAGATTCACGAAATGCCGCTAGGAAGACTGGATATCTGAGGATGTTGTCTGTCTGTCCACCTTGGCTAAAGATGCCGTTTATCCGGCACTCCTGAATGCAAACCCCTCAAATGCGGGGCAACCCGCTGCGCAAGGAAAGATCGACGCAGTTATTGATATGAAATCGCAAATAAAAAGGAAACTACGACCAGTGGTTGTCACTTCCTAAACCTCTTTCACCCCATACGATCGGCTTCTGGTAAAAAATGTTCATCCAACCTATCTTGCGCGATTCCTCTGGTATACCTATCCCCGATAGGTACGATAAGATAACTAGATGGGTAGAACATTTCAACCAGCTCCTGAATCGTCTACTAGATAGCCCGATAGATATCGATTCGACTTCAGCATCAACTGTGATCCCCCGTCTTTAGAGGAGATAGTTAATGTCATTAGCCGTTTAGAATCTGGCAAGCCCTCCGATGAAGACGGAATCCCTGTGAAAATCTACGAGACGTTTTCCGATGGTAACCGAGACACTTTTGTACCCTATTCTGCTTGATTCGGAAAACTGAAAAACGTCCATCCGATTGGAATACCTCGGTCCTATTTCCATTTCCCAAAAAAGATGACAAAACAGTGTGCGAAAACTACCGAGGTATCAGTCTGCTAGACGTGATTGCAAAAACGTTCACCCAGCTCCTGCTGAATCGCTTCGCTGAATTGAGACATACACGTACTTAACCCAGTCAGAAAGATTTCCATCCAAGCAGTAGATGCGTCGTCCAACTAATCATCCTCCGGAGAATTCTGGATCACCGTTACAAGTTCCAACGCCCTACCGCCGCATGCTCCATAGACTTTCGCGTTGCTTTTGACTCATTGGGGAAGATAATACTTGCATATGGCATGCTATTCAAACTGGTCAGTCCGATAAGTTCGTGTTACGCTGAAACAAAAGCACATGTTGGAGTTTACGGCGAACAGTATTCCCCATTCGAATTGAGGTCAAGGATACTATCAGGGTGCCCGTTATCTTCAGTTCTGTTCAACTTTTTTCTTTTTTAATTTACTTGCTTTTTATTATATGATAGCGGTACAATATTTCAGGAAGGGGGTCGCTGCCAATTTGAGCCCGTGATAACCGTTTGACCACCGCTGTGTATTGGTTAATGCAACGTACAATGGACGACTATCAAGGCATCCAAGTTTCCTCAGGCTGCAGTATCACGGACATTGAATTCGCAGACGACGTAGTAGTGCTTGGTGAGGACTTGATCAGCCTGCAAATGGCCCTTGATCAAGTAGATAAATATGCTTCGGAGATACGTCTTGAGATCAATACCAGCAAAAACAAAATGCTCGAAATACACATTAGCCATGCAAACCGAGCCGTACAACTGAATGGGCAGTCAGTAGAAATTGTCTCGGACCTTGGGTATCTTGGTTGCACCATCCTGCAAAACGGACAAGCCGCAGATGATGTCAAACGGCGTTTTGACGCGGTGTGAGTGGTGTTTCTACAGCTTCGAAAAAATACCCTATGACGACGGAACGAGATTAGTCTTGAGACCATGCTCAGGAGTCTTAATGCCGCAGTTCGACCAGTACTGCTACAGGGTTGCGAAACTTAGCCACCAAAAGCCGAGGATATCAGGCGACTAGAAGTTTTCGATTACTGGTGCCTCAGATCTATTTTGAAAATCAGATGGAGTGACAGAATCTCGAATGAAAACTTTCGAAATCGCTGCCCCGTCACTCGTCTTTCAACACGCATACAACTCCAACGACTGTGGAAGTTTCATCACGTGCTCCTTGAATCTGACCACTCCCCAACCAACATTGTCCTGGCACCATCTCAATGTCCAGAATGGCGTCGTCGACATGGAGGACAGCTAAAAACTTGGCTGGATACCGTTTTGGAAGACATAAACCATTTTGACCTTCGTATGGTGTACGGCACTCGCCAATGGAAATCACACTGGATCGACGTCTACAAGGACGTTGCTGCCAACAGCCCAGCATGGACATTGCAATCAGAGACATTCATGGAGCCGGCTTATCCTCTCCAAAGAACCAGCCGCAGTAAAGTAAAGTAAAGTACATCCGTTCGAACAATCGTTACCGGATCGGGGTATTCTCTCGTGTTGATCTTAGCTTCACGCTTGAAATGATTGTTATCCTCACAACTATACATGCTACGGAATTGTGTCTAGGACCAAAAATGCGATAGATTCGTAACGTAACAATAGCTTCTGATTAACGCTGCCCTGTACAATGCTAGATTTTTTTACTGGCACATGATTATGGTAGCGGTAAAAAAACCGAGTGGTTTAACACAATGTGACCATTTTTGTTTTCGAGCGAACTCGAGCCTGGTTAGTCAGTTCAGCGAAACATTTTCGCGAACAACTCAGCTGACTTCATGAACTCGTGCGGAGTAGAATTGATGGCGGGTGGGTCACTTTCCGCTTATCGGGCACGCTACGTCCGCCCAGTTTCACTGAATGAAGCGGTCTTTTGTTTATTTTCCCAATATATGACGAGCCGCAACTTCGAATCATGTGATTACCATATATTCACGATTCGTATTGCTCCACGTGACTTGTCGGAACGACCACACTTGATCGATTGATTTTCCCGAGGGTTCGAACAGGCTCTCATTATTAGAGTCGCGAGTATCGTACGGATTCAATATTTTTTTCTGAACCGATACGGTGCTTAGCCGATTTTTCATTTGGCGAATCATTTTTCGAGTGAGCCATGTTTTCTGATCAGATCTAAACAAATCTCATGCGGAAACCGGAGCCCGTTACAACTTTTTTCAAGTGGCACCTTGTAGGAAACATCATATTATCTCCTTATGTCCTACGAAGGCTTGCTAAGTGCCACCTATGGGCAAACGCCGGATCTAGTACAGTTGTGTAATACAACACCACCTCACTGTCTCTCCGGTGAACTACAACAGGTGTCCCATTCAAATAGCTACGATTTTGATGCCCTGACCACATCGCCATGGGTGCAGCAGTATCGGTCCATGTGTGCCGAATTTGGACGTAATGTGTTTTCGTCGGAGCATGATCCAACTGTATGTACCTATCCTTTATCCGATGACGTTCGCTCTGTATCCCGTAAACCAGTTTCCGGTGGTACTCATTCGAACTCGGTAGGACAGAAAGTCGTCTCATTTCTGCGCGGTGCATTTCGGCGAACTTCAGATGAGACTGTGCAGGATTTGAGGTCACCCCATTCAGAGAAACATCAAGCGAGCTCGAAACACAACAAAAAATTAGAATGTCTGGTTTCTCATAAAGGTTGGCGGACATCTACCACGTGGATTGGTCGACATAAAGATAGTCAAACGAACTCTCAGGTTTCAAAAACTTTGAACAAAAACAAACAGTTGTTCGCTGTACGTCACTCTGGAAGTCGTTCGGCGGAAAGCTTTAAGAATACAATCAACTCACCGGTGTGCCGTTCACGTGATGCATCTTCAGCCCCACTGGACCAATCTAATTCACAAAATTCGACGCCTACACCTCGTCCTTCCGCCTTGATAACTGCACGATCAAGTAGTGACAAGTCACGAGAAGGGACAGCAAAACGTACACGGTTCTCCCTACATCCGTCCACCTGCAATGCTCCACCGGACCTGATCAGACGTCGTCGTGATGGCGACGATACAGGAACCTTGTTGTCTGTTACAGTGGACAATTCTACGAAACCCGGCAGAGGCAACAACGGACTGGGTAATACGTCTGAATGTGTAGCTAAAAGATGTGATTCTGACGCCCCTTTCACCCCGAAACATGTAGGTGATGTCAGCTCTTACCCATCAGAATTGGAAAGTAAATCGTCCAAAGGAAAGTCTGAAGCTACTGTGCGGAAATCAGTAGTATCTAACACCAAAGAAAATGGAAAGTTGGGGGCACAGTTGAGTCACCAAAAAATATCAGGCAATGCTTATTGCAGTCACCAGGAGCGCGTGAATCCAGTAAGTCCACGAACTCTAGTGAATGGTAAAACTGAACAAAGTGCTCCACAATCACGATCGACAAATTCAACGTCAAATCAGAAACGTTCCAATGTGTCGTCCCAACCGGTCTCCACTCCCGTGGTTACAGTAGCCCCAATGGCTAAAGTGTTACCAAGGAGAGTGAACAGTTCATCTGCAACCCCGGAAAGAAAGCGGGTAACATTTGAAACGCCCACCTTCCATTCCGTTCCTTCTACTCCAATTTCATCACTGGATCTAGACTCGTCAAGAACAAATCGGAAGAGTAGTTTGGGCACCGCAATGCGCCACTTATCTGAAGAAACCAATGAACGAATCCAAGGGCTTCCTACTGCCGAAGATCCTACGAAAAAAGTGCCCATCAGCGAAGAAAAAGTTGGAAAATTTCCTCAGCTTGTTCCAGATCGAAGTTCGGGAACTTCCATTACAACCAGAAAGTTGGATAGCAAATTAGCAAATGCAACAAGACATCGAGCTTGTCGATTCCGACGTTATCGTCGACTGATTTCTGATCTAAACCAGATTTATCGAAACTATGCCGCGCCGTACGATCTGACTCGCGAATTGACAGACGAGATATGTCAGGCGGAAATAACGCATATCGTGCGCTCGTTGTTAAACGAGGAATTGAAACACGAAGTACCACTTTCTGAGCTCAATAAGAGCACAGTAAATAAGACTCCAAATGCACCTAAGGAAGAAACATACAAAAAATTGACCGAAACTCCGAACACGGAAGTGTCCAGTTTGAATAAGCGTGATATTACAATGGGGATAACGGAACATCGCAAAGCTATGGATCTAGATGAATGGTTCGGACTAAAACCGATTTTCAGAGAAGGCAAAGAAACTCATCTGGGTGTGGTATTGAGTAATGCACCCTCCACCGCTCGGGATCGACGTAGCCTTTTAGAACCCATGGATACACTTCCAACAAGGGATCTGAATGATTCCGTCCCAAGAAATTTTCATGGGCCAAGGGACACCGATTCATTACAGTCCAGTGTGAACACGTACGTGAAGAAGGTCAGAAGTACTCCTAGTTCCATACTGCATAGGACGAACGACTTTAGCCAACGGGAACAGGATCAAACAGAGAAACCATCCGAATTGTACTCGGTACATCAAATCACATTCGAGTCGGAAGAAGCACCCAATTTGGAGTTACGATCACAACAGTTAACCGAAACGCTGGAAGATCATTTTTCTTCTGAAATGGAGTTTTCAGATGAATGTAATATCGCTTGCCCCAGTCTCTCTTCAAAGGAAATCCGTTTGAGTCATTTGGTACACAGTCCAACTACCGATTTCAAGAGTCGATCAGCCAAAGCAGAACAACCGGTCACTTTAATCTGTCATAGCGCACAAACGCGCTTGCCAACGAGTCTCGCTTTGAACAGATCACAGTCTCAAGTCAGTGAGCCTAGATGTATGGGTTTGGAGTCTGTTCATACTAAACCGACTAGTTTGGAAACAGAGAAATTGACTGTCGACCAGAATAGAAACGAATGCGCAAATGCATTTGAACACAACCTTTTGGTCACTCCGATCCATGTTGAGGACAGTTCAGAACAAAAACGAACCACCGAGTCGGACGAATTATCTACGACACACTTGTGGAATCAAATTCATCAATCATTAGTCGAACTCACTTCTCTGTCTGATGAAGGAATACGTACGACACCGGAACGTGCGACCGCAACGGTTCGCTTGGAACGAGCGTCATCGTCTGTAGCTCGTTCAGATACAGTTGATTCTCTATCACCGTGTCTCTCTCGAATGGGTCCGCCGTTCAACCCCGACGTGACTGTCCTCAGTGAACCCAGTATCAGTACAATTAGCATACCGGATGATAACAGCAGTATCCCTTGGACAAGGGCACGTATTGTGGTGCTTCGTGACTCGGTCAATCAGTCTGTTGATGCAACACCTACGGCTATTTTAGTCCGTCGTCAAGTTTCCCATGCTTCTTGTCAAACTGAGATTAGTTCTGCAATGAGCGAGCAGGAATTACGAAACAAAAGTTATACGCCCATGTCAAACGATACAGATCGTATTATGAGTTCTTGTTCTTGTCATCTGATAGGACCCTGCAGTGTATGTGGTGCCATAGATATTGCCGCTTCTAGGCGCAGTGCCAGTGTCACAAGTCGTGGCGAAACATGGCCAGAAGCTTCACGAAACCCGTGTCCTCGATGTTCCGCGCGTAACAGTTTGAATACTCCGAACAGCCCCGCTCTATCCAGTCATACAGAAGTAGCGATTCAAACGGACACTGATCAGACTACGATGGTTTTAGATGCAGTTCCTAATGTTGGTAGTACCACTATCTCAGGGATTATTTCACGCACGGATTCACGGTCGCAGAATAAGGAAAATCGTTATCCCATCTATATTCCTGGGAATAAAGAGGTGCTAAAATCGCATGCCCTGTCCGATTGCATACCCCAAGTGCGTGACGTGGGTGATTGTGTTCAGAGACGATCCTCAATTTGGGACTCTACCTTGCAGTCGAGGTCCAAATCGAAGTCTTCCGCCGTATCAGGTGGTTCGCTGGATGTAAACTCCAGATCTCATTTAGATGTTCATTCCCGGTCCGGAAGACACGAGGCAGGTGCATTTTCTCCGAGCGCTTATATCCCTAAAAATAATATCACTCCGAGCCGACACACTCGAGTGGGACACAATCAACGACCAGGGGGCAAAACTACTCGAACATGGCTTCGTCGGCCCCAGGTGGAGACTGATGCTAGTAGTGGAGATAGTCGCCTAATTAATTCCATGACTCCATGCCATAGGTCTCATGCCAACCACACTTGTCCCCACGGACGTCCGGACCAGAATGCATATGCAAAATACCGTTCACGAGATCCAGACTCCGAGCTGAGTGATGCCGAAGGCAGTTCCTCGGTCAGCTCCACCAGGCATGGCTATCCACCTAGGAAACGCCTTGAGCGTCGAACTAGGTCGAACAAGTCTGTATCTCAACCGCCAACATTTGAAATGGTTCGTCTGGATGAACGTCGTTCACGAATGCCCTTTCTACCGACACGACTCAGTGCAAGACAACTTGGTCGCAACGAATCAAAAACACGGGAACTGAAAACGCCACATGAATTACTTCTGGAATTACGAGAAATGAAGAAGCAATATTCTGCACCTCATCTTACACGATCCTTATACACACGTCACTCATCAGCTAGCAGTTCTTCTCAGCACGTCTCAGGTAGAGCTGTTCCGTTTTACACCCCACCAGCCACTACCTACTCATCGAAAAGACGCAATTTTGCAACGAAGTTGGACGCGGATTCTTCCCGTACAGAAAGCGAATCCGGGGGATTGCGACCAACTGGATTACGTAGAGTGAATCGTTACAAAACTCACAGTGTACGATCGTATCCGAGCACCTCTCCACATCCGGTACATCGGACACGTTCTACTTGCATCTTCACACCACAGCTTGAGTCTTCAGCGAGTTTAACTACTCGAAAACGAATAACAAAGCTATCAAGTGCACGAGCAGATTTCAGTCGGTCACAGCCTCATGTGACGGGATCACCCTATTCTCAGACAGCTAGTAAATCGCTACGGGAACCACTGATTCGACGCACTCATCCCAGCTTCAATCGTCCTAATAGAAGTTGGTGTAAACCGGAACCTTTTCCATGTCAGTTTACTGAAATTCGTCCGGTTGATGATAGTCTGTTGCGTCACACGTTCGCCTCGTTGCAAAAGGTGCGCAATAAAGCGCGTCCTGTCGTTTCTCCAACTGTCAGTGGACGACCTCCCATGATATTCAAACGATAGGGGTTCTAAACTGTGTGAGGGGAAAATAGAACTAAAACTTCCATTAAAGTATCGACTTGTGTTTATCCATTCTCACGGATGGTCATCCGTAACGAAGACAGCTCCGTTGGGCGAGTATATATTCAGAGACTGACAAATAAAGCTTGTTTGAATGAACAAATTTATCAACATGTATCTATCAGACAAGTGAAGCGATTTTTTAATGTCTGCCACCTCAGTCTATCTTGGAAATAATCCTTTGTCAGTGCAGAAGTGGTGATATAATGACAACCTGAGGTATCTGGTGGGTGGAAATACTCAAAACAGAAGCGTCATCAGTTGCAACAGTTGAATATATCGACTTATGTCCGTTTCCGCTCGATGGATAATGTGCTTTGTGGACCTTACCCTGGGAAACGCAATAAACCCAACACTGACAGATCCGATGATCCCATGCCGTTTAGTCGTCGCACGGAATAACCGCCTACACCTATTTTCAAACTAAAATTCTCAGAGAACTTAACACTGTGAGGGTATTGATGTCAGTAAATCGGTGGCAGGTGTCTCAGTCAGTGTAACCAGCTCGTATACAGTTTATCTTCAAGTAACTTACCTCGAATAACCAATCCTCTGAGTCAGATATTAGCACCTGTGTCACATTGTACTCATGAGATTCTAGCGGTGCCGCGAGGACATCGGTGTTGGAACAGTGGCACCTTTCTCGTGCCGCTAAATTCTAGAGACTTGATTTTTAAACGTAAAAAAGAGCTGGCCAGACTGCCACGAGATGTGCAAAGAATTCATTGAGTGTGCAAGCGATCGCCGTAAATCTAAATATGCAAACCGTTTATGTAGTGTGAAGTAGTAGACAAACTCGTTGTAGAAAACCAGGTCACGTAAGTGTCCGACTGGAAAATTTGGTGGGCGTACACCGCACAGCCTGCTGTCCTCCCGGATAGTCGTAACCGGTAGTACTACAATGACAATCCTTAGTTCAAAGCTCATTATTGCCGGGTTCAGTGGCCTGGCAAGAGTTACATATTTGAGGTGAAAACTGAAACGCGGCTTAGACTGCAACCGTACCACCCACACATTCTGAGCACGTCCGTTTTTATGACCTGTTAACCATCTTGAATTGTCACCGAGCCCCGAAGTCCCCTTACAATGCGGCTGTGTTGAGTTGGTACTTCATTTTCCTCGATCACGTTGGGGGAACGTCTCAGTGTTTTGGTGCAAACCGGGCGCGTGGGTGTATCACGTCATTTCATGTGACTCGTACCATGGTGTAAAGCCTAATGCTAAACTATGGCTTAGAAAATTTTAATCTGATTATCAGTAGGTAATACTGAGAATAGCTTTCCGCCGGTTCTGTTAAAGGTCAAGCTCAGCATAAGAGAACGAATACTCAGTCCCTTTTAGAGCCTACTTAATCTGACTATTCGTTCTGCTGTTTGATATTTTCGGATACATAAGCTAGTAAATTGATCGCAGTTTACACTGCTTACTGATTTTATTCGTATTGATGTGAAGTCTGCATTGCACGCTCAACAGAGGGAGCGTGTAGTGAGTTCATCAAGGGACTCGAATCGCGAGGCTCATCATTCTGGCGATGGATCTGTTTCTTGTATGAGTGTTTGGTGTACGATGAGCTGTAGAAGGCTCAGAAAAAGGTCATTTGGTGTGAGGAATCCCCCCCCTCCGAAAAATTATCCCGTCGAATGTCGATATAGCTCACCAACCAGAATCCTTGATTTGGGTCGGAATAAAATACTTTTAGATTTGTTGGTGGTCATTATTTAGAGGCTCCTCGATTAGTGGGGAAATCTTCGTCGTTATGGCTGAAAAAGTCCCCGAATTCAGCCGAAGGAAGTTACATGGGTAGGTAGCCTTTTTCATGATAATGATTCACGTTGTTTCACGAGAGGTTTATAAATATATTCATCCGGAGCAACTTGTGTGTTCATTATTCTCTGTAAGACTCGTGAAATTATTCGCAACTCCAAGGTCCAGTTCGTAAAATTACCCTCTGATGGTGCAAATCTAAACGTAATTGTAAAGAATTACCTGTTCTGAAGAGAGCAGTCAAGGACCACCTACACACTGGCCACTGGAGTCAAAAATACAACGTGTTGGAGCATAAAGAGAAAAGATATTTCATCAACAACATATTGATCTCTGTGCCGATGAGACTGCGAAGAAATGCTGACGAATAAAAGCAGACCAAATTTTTAGTACCGTACATGAAAGCTGCGTCTGAGCACACTCTATTTTGACATATAATAAATAAAATAAAGTAAAATATTTTTAATAATGTTATTAACGGACAAAAAATAATGAAAATACGCATGAGCAGTTTTTGCGTTCTGTAGCAGACATCTTCTAGTGACTGTCAGTGATCAGTTCAGTTCATTCAGCGATTAACCTCGCACTTCTGTGCTCTGGTTTCGGTTGCTACCTTCCAGCATCGTTGAGTCTGGGACAAAAAGAATGGAAACGTGAAGTGAAAATGAGCCAAAAACAAATTAAGAAAGGGAAATGACGAAGATAAAGAAAGAGTTCGAATGTAACTAGGCCACTGGCCGCGACACCTAACCCCATCACCCGATGTCTCCAGCTGTCTGGTAGGCAGGTGGCGTGAACTCCAACCGGGAAGTCTAACACATCCTACTTGGCCAAGTCCACTAGTCAAGGTTTTCACATCTTTTTTCCATGTCATGGACTGACTATCTCGACCTACCTGCTTCGGAAAACAGCGTACGTCAGCGATTAAATGCTATTTCATTATGTGAGTAATAGGAATAGGAGTGGATTGTTTGTGAAATACTTAGCCACGCATTATCGGCACTTAGCTCACTACGGAAAGTCTGTGCCAATGTTGTGGGGAGTCTTGGGACATTCACGATTGCTAGACAAGGGTGACTGCTAGGAAACGGCTTACAAGATGAGATCGGCGTTGAACGTCACTTCGAGGTATGGGAATGGATTATCTTTGAACAACTGAAAGGTACGCAAAATAGAAGGATTGTTCGGAAAAGTGGAGCGCGATTGGATGAAGATACATTCAGAACACTTGGAATAGTTAGGGAAAGAGCCACTGCTCGGAAAAAGCTCAAAATGTTAGGAGATTTGCAGGGATACTGTTATAGTCCTCTTTGACTGGTGCAACATGACAGGCAGCTACGACGTCAGCAAGCATGGTTACAGTGCCGAAGGAGCCAGACTGGAGATGGCTAACTTGAATGAGGAAAATGAGGGATGAAAGAACAGCAACTTGGAGGAAGTCACAGTCTTATCTCTTATGAATCTGGATGACTTGTCGGTAAATCCGTTGTTTGGGATACTTCTCGAAAATTGTCGGTATGACATGCGAATAGATTAGGCAGACAACCAAAGGAGTGACGTTTGCGTGATCACAGTGGTCTTCGAAGGAACTAAAAATCTGAAGAATAGTCAGGAAGTATGCACCTAACATATTTAACACAGTTATTTATCACAATTAACTCGATACGGTACACCATTTTACTCAGTTTTCAGTTATGTGCTTATGTGAAATCAATTCACTTGAGAGTAAATAACGATGCTGCGGCACTTCCATCGTAAAATACCTCGGTCGGCTGTTAGGTAAAAGATCTCCTACGAAGGATACCTCGGGAGCAGTGATTTAACTTCGAAAACTGCGAAAGTAATGACATGGTCGACTGGAAAAGACGGCCCGCGTAGATCGAATATAAAGTATTTCCAATAAGAGGTTTCAATTCTAGTAAACTTTTCTGGCACAATGCTGGACAAAATAGCCTAAAACATTACCGTCATTCTATATCACTCATCCTCACATTGTTAGATAAATGACTAGAAAGTCGTACGTTTTGTAGAGTATAATCATGGAACCGAAGAGGAAATACTAAATAAAACTAGGAGCGATTGAATTTTAACGAAAACAGCAGTGTCTGTTACAGAAACTAGTGAAAGTGGAAATCAATTGATTACGGATCAGGTATGAAGTGGCTTTATGTCGCGTCAGTTGACTTTCATGTCCAATGCAGTATGCAACCAAGTCAGTAAAACAAGAAACAAATGTACAGACACCACATGCCATCCCGACGGTATGGGAATTTCGACACATTTGTATTTTTCACGTGGAAGACATTCTTGGCGGTCGAAATTAAGAGAATATAGTGTTCTTGATCCACCGATCCCGGGTACGCTCAACTGGAGTTCTCTTATTCGGTGGTTGCCATAATTTTGGCTACTGACGGTTATTTCAGTAGTAAAAACTGGAACTCAGCCGGTATGTAGTGGGTGCGGAATTATCTGACAGATTGCACAACTGTCTCATTCCGCTGCCTTTTGTCCCAACAACGTTTGGCCAAAAACCGCAATTATTTAGCCACGACCAACAATCTTTTGGTTACAGTCCACGATCCTCTAGTCACAATCCACAATTATCGACCAGCGACGAACAGCAATTAGCCGCGACCCATAGTCCTTCATCCATGTCGTTGTAATCGATTCGGCTCAAAAAGTGTCGGAATATTTTGAGGTCAAGAGGTTTTGATTAAGTTATTTCTTTCAAGGATTGACGTTGCAAAGCTGGCCCAACAACCGACCAGGTGGTAGGATCGTATGTCTCGTAGTTTACTGGGGTAATGGTGTCCAATGTTGCAATATAAACTGATGATAGTGATGGGAAGTACTTATGTCAGCTCTGTGTATTATCCTCGGACTGTCAGTGTATCCGCTTAAGTAAAAGGCGTTCTCTTTAGAAGAGGATACGGAACTAGTCTTTGTATTATTCCACCGAGTTTCGGTTTTTCTCGATACTTGTTAATGCAGAAAATTATATTACGGATCTTTACTTTGAAATAGTTGTTTGTTTGTAACATTCTGCCCCTGCACACGAAGACCCGTTGTCGATATGTTGATATCTGGAGAACACAGTCTGGCGAACAAGCTCGTTTTCAGTGATTCATTATCATGCCATAACATCACAATATATTACGACAAGTCAAAGGGTTGAACCAACTAGATAAGTGGGAAGTGATAGAAATTATTAATGAGAAATGGGGGTGGGGGGAGAAAACAATTGCAATCCGGGCTTAAATCAAAACCGGATGTGCATTGTTTTTTCTCGTGTTTTTTTCAGTTTTCATCTGGTCTATGGCCTGTTGTAGGGTGGAAAGAGGGCCGGGGAAGCTTGGGGGCACATACAAATTGTTTTTGAGAAGAAAAAAACAGTACACATCCGGTCTTGATTTAAGCCCGGATTACAACTGTTTTTTCCCCCCCGCCCCTTTCATTATTAATCTTTATTACTTCCCACTTATCTGATTGGTTCAACTCTTTGACTTGTCGTAACATATTGTGATATAATGGCATGATAATGAATCACTGAAAACGAGCTTGTTCGCCAAACTGTGTTCTCCAAATGTGTTCATTGGGAATTTTCCGACATGTTGATATCTCTTTCGGAGGCAGTCGGGTGATATAAATGGATCCCAACCTTTTGTGATAATTTTCGTAGCACTTTATCTGCTACCGTACGCGTTGTAACTTGAAAGTGGGGAGAGAGTTAATATGGGTGCAAATAAAAGACTATATTGTTTCACCATCGCGAGAGATAGACGGAAAACAGTCGAATGCGCAAGAGGAGATTATTTGAAGGACGTTGTCAAATATCCCGACATCAAGGTCAAATCATGCTACTGCAGGTATCGTTCGGGAAACGGCATTCATACCTGGATCCTACAGAACGAAGTTCAACGGAGAGTTCACCAAGCATTTGTGACCGGGTAAATAAAAACCCAACAAACACATTGAGGCAGTTGAAGGAGAGAATGGGGATAGACTATCCAAGGAAAACGGTTGGCAAGTCATCCATTGGTTTATTGCCGGACGGTTATCACTATTCAGATAAGGAGCTGGCCATTCAGCCAGTGGAATGAACCTCGAACGCAGTCAAATCCAAACCAGCAGAATATACCAATTGGCGAAAACGATTAGGTACTACAACTTTGAGGTTGAATATTGATGAAACCAACTACAACAGTTGGTGGTGTCGTAGTTGTGGGCGCATGGTTTAAGTCTTTTTCAATCAAGTTGCTGTGAGGTCTTTTGATACCATCACCTTGGTCACCTACGCGGCGTGCGGCCGTCATACATTTTCATTTCCACCACCAGTTATGCAAAATCGATCTCTGTAAAAATTAATTTCTCCAAAATTTGATGACGTCATACCATTCCGACACTTTTTCATCCGATTCGCCTTCAATGATGTGGCTAAATGACTATTTTCTGCCGCAACTGGCTGTTTGCTCTGGCTAGATGATTATTAGTTGTGGCTGAAAAATTGTGAGTTGTGATTATATCTCTGAGAAAAGATGTAGTCATCGGCAGTCCTCCAGGTCCTAATGGGCACTCAAACCCGGCAGCCATAAATGATTTCAAATCACAGACGTTACTATTAGGCTATGCTGACTAACTCTCCGTGGCTTTCTTGACACCAATACTATATCGTATAATACATTCATATCACTGACTTTGTACGTTGACAGCTCCTCGCCCACGAGACAATCTACTTCTTTTGATTTACATCTGGTCGGTGTTTGGCTACTTCATCAATTCGAGTAGTAGGTAACTCTACGAATCAAATTACATGAGCAATTTAAATCCCTCAGGTGATCCTCTCACGAAAAAAATGCACTCAGACTAATTATTTGGTTTAAAACCCACGGGAAAAAACTATCATATTTAAAATGCGTTTTCTGACCTTGTAAACTACATCTTTCCTGGCGGCATCAAACGCACAAAGAGTTTTCTATGGCATATGTCCCGCATAAATTTGGTTGGAATTCCTAGTTGCTCATCGCTGATCGTAGAGGTTGGATGTCTAGCGGATCAGTGTCTCAATCAAACTGAATCAGAAACGAGCGTTCTCCGTTATGGATCAGTTTATTGTATTCTAGGTGTCAGATTTCCGCATTCTACTCGGAGTCGATCTTTCTCGTTTTCTTCACATCATGACGGAAGACAGCTGGAATGACTTTCGTTGACTTGCGCACTTGTGAGTCCGACACGATATCTGGTTCTCCGCATGAAGGGACGAGTGTGCAGTGTCACAGCGCATGGTATTGAATATTTCGTGTTTTTTGTAGCTCAGGTTATATGATTTCACCTCTGCTGGTGATGAAATTTTTATGATCTAAACACGCCAAGTTCAGCTTTGAGGAAGTTGTGTAAAAAGTTGACAATGTTTTTGTTCTGCGGTCACCAAATATGGCCGCTCTGAGTTTGGTGGCTATGTATTCGACCACTGATATCTTCGAATGATTTCTCTCCTTTTTTCGGGAAGATCAAATGAATACTGCAGTTTCACTGTATATAGTCACAGTCGGTCAGGATTCATAGCCATCTATGGCTTGGAAGTTTCACGAATGACGGTTTATCGCCTGCCTCTCCGTGGACTATTTAAATGTTCCGGGCACGGCTGGCAGAAGCGACGTGGTGGTCAGATTATGAGCTGGTATTTGAATACGAATAAAGTGGCGTCTGTTGATGCGTTCTGACATTACGTTTAAAGCCATAAGATGAAGAGGATTGTCGTTTGTTAAAGGTATCCCTGGATATGGTTCGGAATAAAAGCCAACAAAGTTGTCTGGCTGACTCATTGAGGGATCTCTAATCCTCACAACTGCTCGATGAAATTGCAACAAACGGACCAAATATTCCGAAACGTGTACGGTGACCGCCCACCCCCCCCCCCCCAGAATAAACTCACACTCTGATTCGTCTCCATTTTGTGGTGCCGGTTCCATACCTCACTCCAGACACCAGTGTAGTGTAGCGCAGTGTACTACGTGACGTGAAGTACACCATGGAGATATCAATCATCACCCGGCCTAGTGCTAACGTGGGTGTCACTCACATTCGTACACATTGGCTGTTCTGTTGCCGCCCGCTAGTTCTGGAGGGAAGACACTTCCGGCCTCGAACCATCTCGTTCTGCTAGAGTAAAAAAAGATGATTATATGAGCTGTTGGTACTTGTGCCTAGTTTTTACACAAAAAGTATTGGTTCAACTGGTGTGGATGGTCAAGCCTTTTAATTGGCTGGCGTTCAAGCTTGATAGGTTCATCTCTCACTCAATTGATCTGCTGTCCCGTCGCACTTGAATCCATTGTCTCAAGTCTTGACCTCAATAATGGACAAGCTTTGCACACGCAACCCGGGACATGATGATGTTGGTCTGCTAGGAAGGACGGGCTGTGTGCTGACCACGAATCAGCCACTACCCTCACGCTGGGTTCGTGTACCAGATGGGATACAGCGAATACGCACCGCTAAATGGCTCTTAACAATCAGGATGAGAAAAGTTACACGTTGATTTCACGGGTTTTCAATGATGAGCTTAGCGTTGCTACTGAGTGTTGAGTCGTCCCATGAAACTATTTAGATCTCTTAATAGTTCAAAACGGTATATTCATTTGGGACAGCCAATGGATTAGTTAATGGGTTCAAAAGAGAACACCGACGTAAAATCTGAGGCTCTGCTGAACTACATTGAATCCTCCACCCAATAATCGGCACAAGTCACTTTCACCATAATCAGTCACTTATCTCGTGCGACGCGAAGCCAGAACAACAGTGTCCATCAAAAATGTCATTTGCTCAGTTATTTAGGGATCAATATTCACAATGGTCCTAAAACAAAATTGTTAATGAGAGTAACAGAAATTGCCACACAGCGCAATTCGACTTAAAAAATGATGGGACGGTCACAAACGTTATGCATTAACAGGATGGTTTGTTCGCAACTGGCGGGACACAACCGATAACCATATCGTCCGGTCAACTTGGTAGATTAGGAATATCACCTGGATAGCTACATCCTTCGGTGAATTTATCAATATGGACGGTCAATAGAGTGAAGTTTTGCCAGATGGAACTGATCAAAGTAGGTCCAAATTACACGGACCCGTTCCTGAGGAAGATTCTAACAACTATCAAAGGTAAATTATTTGCTGTGCCACTTTACCACTCTTCGGATGACAGAATAGATTAAGTTACTGGACAATTAACGGATATATTTTGGCCGGACTTTAAAATAAATTCATACTAAGCCTCCAGTAGGTTTTTCGATTCGGCTACTATGTAAGCTGATGGATAAGTACGGGGTAGACCGATGATGTTTAGGTAGTGAAAGCTACGACCAACGATCGCTACTCAACGTTGGTAGTGGAAACTTTGGCTGTCGTTGTGGTTACCGTCACACGTGGTCTACTGGAACCTTGGCAGGATCTCCCCAATACGCGGGGAAGGAATGGAATCTCCTAGTGAGATTAAGAACAATTGGCTCTCCTAGTGTTTTAGTTAAAAAGATCAGGACAGTCACTGCATAGATGGACGACCGACTGGACTTCGACCTTCGCAGGATTGGATAAAGAATATATTGACGTTTGTATGAGCAAACAGTGCAGACAGTAAGGTAGGCATTGAAGACTATTCCAGTGAAATCCTAACAGACTACCCACTTCAATCGGTAGCTAGTGCCTAACTGATCAGTTTAGTTCAGTTTTTTCCCCCACCAATTAACCCTAACTCTGATTAGTATTCCTTCGTTCTTTTTGACCACCAGTTTAGTTCAGACGACTAATAACCATGCACTGGGTGCGGGGGTTGTGGTCTCCTCTTCCTAGCGGCAACCTCAAAAGGAAATAATGAAAAAGAACGCGTATGAAAGGTACGTCGGTATCAAGTCGATGGAGAAAGTTTGTGAAAGCAAGAGTGCCCCTGATCGTGACACCGAGCCATACCTCCAATGTATTTAACCATAGAGTGGATAGATCCCTTGGACCCCATCCAGGAACTCTCACAGGCTCAGTGAGTGCATTAACAGGGTCCTACAGTTCCAACGTATCTAACCACAAAGTGGGAGGGTTTCTTGGTCCCTACCCAGGAAGTCTAACACGCCCCACATGGCCAAGTTCATTGAATGGGTTTTTCCATGTCATGGACTGACCACCATTACTGATCTTCCAACCGGTACTCACCTCAGCACACACTGAGCGCCGAGGAATCCTGTCAGGGCACATGCACAACACATTTTCTAGCCATCTTAGCCCGGTGAGTTGAAGTGTTTTATCCAATTATTCGTCCCGTGAGCTTGAGACTCTCCGCCGAACTTTAGCATTGCTTACACGGTGTTCCCACCAAATTCGAGCAGTTCTCCGAAGACATTTTGCCACCATTTATCGTCTCCATCTGTAAGCATTATGTTCAGATCCTACTCCTCCCAGGGAAAAATTTATTGTCAGTGATATTACCTGGAATAGTGATGATACATAAGCAAAGCAACACTCTTTAGGCTGTCTGGTGATGGAAATATCGTAGTATGGCATGTATTTTTTCGTATGTACCAAAAGTGACAAATGAATTTGCCTATAGTCACCTATCATGGTGACCGACTATAAGTATTACGGCAACTCCGGGTATCTTCGTAGTTGCATCATGGATAGCGAATAAAATATATTTCAAATAGTTTGACTTGGGACTAAAATTTGCCGGTTCACAATAGTAGCAATGTCACTATATTGATTTCATGGTAAATAAACAGGTGATCCACATCAAGGAGCACGGTATTTTAATTTTGCTTCGTGAGTATTGACTGCTTCAAGCTAATGACCCTCAGTGGTATTCTATTATGGATATCTCCGAGACATTGTTCCCATTCAATGATATCATCCTGTCAGGCTAAAGGCTAACTCATCGTCGATAGACAGCCAAGGCTCGTTAGCAGTCAGCTCGTCAGCGCCTGTCCGAAATCCAGGTCATAGTTCAAGCGAACGGAATCACGAACGCCTGGAAAACGGATCGATAAAACAAGAAAGGATTTCCGTCAAGTGGTTGATGACAATATCACCAATTAACCAATCAAAAGAAACTTCAACTGATGCCAATTTTGACCAGTTAGTTTGCTGTGAGACGACTCATGACAATAACACTCGCATTTTATATAAACTATCTGTTTCCTGTTAATATCAAGAGGTAGTTCGAGGCCAGCTGCGTCTTCTCACTACAGTTAGTGGAAAGTGGATTGAGCCAAGCTGGAGCTCGTCGCCAAGTACCGGTAGAGTAAAATTCCCATCTTACCGAGGTCTTTGATCGTTTTGTTAGTCTATCTTTCACTGCCACGAACTAAAATTACAAGAATAATGCGAGGTCAAGGATGATGAAATGAAAAACCCTACTGCTCTGTCCAAGTTCAAGCGGACACATTGTGCGCGGTTGTGATCACCCTCAGTGTTATTCTTTATTCAGGAGCAAATGATAGTTCGATTTCAGTCCTGTCCGAACGACTATCGACCTCACACAATTAAATTGCCATTTCTTTTCGTAACTCTCCTATTTATTTTCATCAAAACAGATAAATATTAACTAGAAATGAGTTCAGAAGGAAGAATGTAACGACGAAGAATAACTGAAATACGTTGATCTATTGACCGTGTCATTCAGCCATTATTATTATTATTATTATTATTATTATTATTATTATTATTATTATTATTATTATTATTATAATTATAAATATCACCATTATTAATATTATGGACAGCAACAACCGCGATAATGGAGGTAAAATACAAGCAACAACAAGCAAAACGAGACATCGTAAGGCTAATCGCCCTTGCAAGTTGTGGCTTGGCGTTTACAAAGTTGTCTCACAGGCTGAATATGTAATTTAGCTGAAAGCTTGATATGATGATTTTTTCTCAGTTATGTTCTTACTTTTTCCACAATTCATTTGTTTGATGGCCGGTTAGGGTTTAAACTGAAATGAACTGAATTATCCGGTGATTCTGACTTCGTTAAGAATGGAAATTTGCATCCCTACTGTTTGAACCGCAACATTCAACTTCTGAGTTTGCAGGCTGGTGCGTCCGCGTGATTTTGTTAATCGGTTGCGCAATGACAGTTACTGACTGTGTGAACATCCAGCTTACACAAAAATATGGCTCTTCAGTCACCGTCGTCATCTTCATTATCACTTGAATTATTATTATTATTATTATTATTATTATTATTGTTATTATTATTATTATCATCATTATTATTACTATTGTCGTCATCTAAGTCATAGCTCGAATGATTATGACTATAACTATTACTATTATCATCGACTTACAGCGATACAACTTCCCCCCGAAATTCTCGTTCAAAGCGTGAATGGAAAAAGCTTTCAAGCAAAGGAGAAAAAAGCTGTGCTAATAATTGAACGTCTTTTGGAGTCCTTCTCTTATCTAGAACAGAAGCTGGAATGAGACACTTTCATTGAAACCATGACAGTTTATTGGAGATAACATGAATTTTCCATAAGTAACCGATTACTGAGGTTGGTCTCCAGTTGTCGGCATTTCTTTAATGTGCACAAATTATGCCATTCCGAGCTGGTGATAAACCGTTCGTGACCAAAGTGTGAATCTGAGTGTTCGGGTTCTTAAATGTTCCAGGTCGTGAGATTTTTTAATTTGATTTAATTTTATTTCGCAGCATATTTACCTATATTTTAAAACCCAATATTCGTACTGAAAATGCTGGTTTATAGGTAAAACAATAACAAATACATACATATACTCGAGAACAAATGCATGAGTCCATTAAATTATTGAATAACTCAATTGAATGAAATCAATGGCATCAAACGTGTGGTTGTGACACTAAAAGAAAAATACAAGAAGAGGAAATAATATTGGTGCTTGAAATTTCACCTAATCAGAAGAAGATTCATCCATGCTTTGAAGATCCACACCAGACTCACCCTCTGTAAGGAGACGGGCTATCGAACTCGGACGAAGAATGTGTTCCATAAAAAGTAAACTCTGGAATGGTTGTGCCAGTTCACCGTGCACTGCTCCTATATGTCTGTCTGGATTTGTGTCTACGACAATAAAAATGTGAAATGTACTTTCCTCTTGTACTTCCTCGGAATTGAGTGAAACTAATTCAACTTCTTCCGTTTGACCGGCTGACTGAGTGTTTCGAATGCGAGAACCATCGGCGGAATGTGCACGCGCTGAGATGTGCGCCACTGAGACCGGGTGAGCCTCTGTACTGATCACTGAAGTGCTTGGCTCACCACGTGCTAAATTTCCTTCGACTTCGGATATCTCCGCCATTTGAGGTATGGGCGTCGTTGTGTCTGTTGTAGCTATCAATTCTTGATCCACTTCGGCCTCATCGCTTGTACTAGTCCAACCTATCCGGGCTGGTCTTTCCGTTAGTTGACTCGGCGGTGGGATTGCAGTGTCTGCAGTCTCCAAAGCCACATGTATTATTGGATTTAACAGTCTACTGGGATTTTGTCTTCGCCACCATGGTCTTGGAGGCCAAATGGGTGTTGCAGTTGTCTCATTTGGTGGTGCTATGACAGTTCGACTAATACCTAGTGGAAGTGGCGTTAATGGAGGTGGGTCGGGTGGGGGCCACTCCGGCAAACGGTTACCCCGACCACCGAACATCGGTCGAAATCCAAGCGCTTGCATAGCAAGTGGATGAGGTTGTCGGCGGACTGGAGCTGCCGAATTTGACTGATCGTCAACTCGTGTGAGGGAATGAGATTTGCGACGTGCTCGAGGACTACGCTTTTGGTTCGGTTCTGTAGCATATTCCGCAGTATGGGCATTCGGTAGGCTAAATGATCGAATAAGTTGAGGAGACTGTTGATGATCCCAGTTCATGGGTAGACTTCAGTGGGCACAACCAATAGGCATACTTTTTTATCTGGGAGCCGTAAAGACTCCATTTGGCTTTTCAAATTCACCAAATTAGTCATACAGTCCACTGTAAAATAAGTTTATGCACAGTGAATAACACGTTCTTTCTTGATGCATAGGCCGATGTGGGATTTGAATGAACCCGATCAATCAGGTGATGAAGACGAGCCACGTGACCCGCGATAACGCCTGTTTGTATGTGGTTCACTGCCGTCCAGTTTTTAAGAAATCCAAAATAGTTGTTTAATTTCTGACAGCGTAGTATAATTTGTACATAAGAATACATTTACGACAAAAGTAGCATATCATAATTTTAACAAGTTACATCGATCGGTTGGCTCACTATGATATATTTTCCCATTTTTTGTAGTGAATTTCGAAATTTATCAGAAATATCGCTTTGTTTCACCGATAGGCAAGTCAGTTGCGTTTATTTTGTGGGTTGCACATACTTAGCTAACTTGACGTCTTTGTCTGGTGTATTGGTATGTACCAGTGTTGACTGAACCTTGTTTGAGGGATGTTTCCCTAAGCGCCTCCACTGTGGCCGGATTATCGAGGGAGGTTTGGTGTATTTGTTCAGCACCAGTTCAATCCAAGATTCTCCATCTATGGAAGACTTCCAGGTTATAGATGAGGCTCGGGTCCGAATGATCTTTACCGACGGACTTTCCGTGGTCCTAGAACCCTGGAAATACAAGCCCCTGATGAGTTGCCTCACTTTCATGTTTCGGTTTCTAGGCTGCAACAGATTGACAGAAGCTTTCTCAGAGAATGAGACCTCTTCTTGCATACTTCCATATAATACAAAGAAAACGGACGCTGCCATATGCTACACGCCCCCCGGATGAGCGACTCGACTCCTTGTACCGCTCAAGGTGGTACATGCCACACCACACCATGGCCAACCATAAAAAACCGGCAAGCTGTGTATTGTGTTCAGCTGCGCAGCCCGATATGTTATTTCTAAGGACCAGATGTCACTGAACTTGTTTTAGTACTTTTAAAATTTCGAAATAAACGGATTGCCGTCGACGCAGATATCGAGGAAATGTTCACGCATGTGCGAGTGCATCCGGAAGACCGTGGCGCTATGCGCTTTTTTGGTGGCCCTTGGACGATCTGAATTCGAAGTCGGTAAAATATCAGACGACTGCACGTGTTTGTGGCAACTTCCTCCCCCTTCTGTACAAAATTCGCTCTGCGTAAAGCAGCCAAACAGTTTAGGGGAGATTACGAAGAAAAAGCCCGTCAGGCGGTTAACAAGAACTTCTACGCCGATAACTGTCTGATCACTTTACCGACTGTGTTGGCTGCATCCAGCCTTATGTAACAAATCACAGGAATGCTGGCCTGAGAAGGTTCCCGTCTTCATAAGTGTATAAGAAACTCTGTGGATGTGCTGAAGGAAATTCCTCATTCCAGTAGGACTATGAACTCCGTGGAGTTCTCTCTCCCGAAACAGAACGACTTCGGAAAACTTGGGGTGTTTATTGGGGCGCTGTTTGCTATAGGTTCTGCTTTCTCCGTATCATCTTAGAACGGCCACCTACAAGGAGAGGTGACCTGTCGGCAGCCACATTGTTTCACGGCCAACTAGGACTTGTTCCCTTTATGCCTTACATCAAAGACCCTTGCGCTATCATTCTGGAAGAACGGACTCTCCTGGGACCAAAAAATCAACCAGAATGACACCTCACTCTGGACCTGGTGGGTGAGTCTAATAGATCTAGGAGAACGTGTAGTGCCCAGATACATAAGGCACGTTTGCGATTATGGACAGGGAAGATGAAGCATTACACATATTCTGCGATGCGCCAGAAAAAGGATATGGAGTAGCTGTCTACGTGCGGTGTATCCCTCAAACGAGGAAACCATACTGCGGTCTATTCTTTGATAAGTTAACAGTAGCTACCCTCAAACATGTGACAGTTACCTGTTTAGATTTGACGGCCGAAACTCTCGCTGTAAAGGTGGGTGAGGTTATAAAAACATCTGCGGCGGAAACTTGTCAAAAAATGGTACTGGATAGATTTTATGATCTTATTTTACTACACAACCGGCACTAGCTCGCGGTTCACTACTTTTGTGGTTAACCAACTGGCCATCTTTAGTCTTCAGAGAAACTGTGAAGGCATGTGCGGTCCTCGAACGGTCCTGCAGATATGGCCTCGAGAGCAGTAGCCACAAAAGCAGAACTAAACTTCTGGCCAGAAGGGACCGAATTCTTGCGGGACCTCTTTTGTCCCGATCTGAGGACTCAGTTTATGGTTCCTCCGGAGGAAATAGCGTATAGATCTACTGTAACCGTGATGAATGTTGTTGTGTCTCCAAGTGAAATCCACCCTCTTATTGCCAGGTATTCGGATTGGTACATGCTTCCAAAGTCAGTAGCCTGGTTCAAACGGTTTGTGAGTTACTTGGAGGGCGAATAAAAGACTGCGAGGACAAGATCTATAGGGAAGATTCGCCTAAGCACATCACAGATTCGAGTGGCCTAATAACTTGTCACAAAAGGAGCACAGAAAAAAACATATCCCAGTGAGATCGGTCGTCTAAACCGAGCAGCCAATCCAGGTTCTCAGAAAGGTATCTTTATATAAACTGTGACCTGTAATGCCACAGAGAATACTCTTCGTTAGTGACGGCATGGGCTGTACCAGCATTCCCGAAATGATGAAACCCCCGGCAATAATCTCCGATAAACGCTTAATAAATGAGTTACTTATCTGGTACCATCACTTTGCGGGCATATTCTGTGGCTCTGCTAATCTGCTTGAGATGATCACGAGATCATTCTGGATTGCCAATGAAAGAAATGCCGTACGAAAGGTTACCAGCAGCTGCATGAAAAGCTGCCGCTTCTCAGTTTCCCCGTGTCAAGAAATAATGGCTTCGCTACCTTTCGAACGGGCCAGAGAGGTTAGAGGTTGGGGTATATGGTAACTCATCGATGGTGGACAGCTGAACCACGTAGACAGTCAGCACTGGTGGGGTACCAAGCCAAACGCTTGAGAAAACGGAATCTCGATAGGCAGACCAACCGATTGGCGGCGTGGATAGATGGAATGAGTGATGGATCCTGTGCACTGTTTTTAAGTTTCAAGGCTTGATTGTCCACTCGAATCGGACCAAGATGCTGAACTCAACAACACGGACCAGCATCCTGTATATTCATTGTGTTTTGTACTGATAATTGAGATGGTTCGGAGTCAGGAAAGTATTCTCACTAGAGTTAGTGGGAATGTTTAAAATGGTGGTGTTTGGATTCCGTACGAGTCAGTTATTTCCGTCCATTTCCAGTAAATGGGAAAGGAGAACAGAAAAAGGTACCGTTGCGTTTTCAGTCGTCTGCGCTTCAGAGTGGTGCATCTCGAGGTGACGCACGCGCTGACGACAGAATCTTCTCTATTGGTTCTGATGTGCTTCATCGGACAAAGAGGTGGGCCTAGAAAGTATATGGAGACAACCGCACTAAATTTTTGGCGCAGTGAAGGTACTCCGAGAGCATATCAGTCGTTGGGATAAACATGATTCGAGTTCGTTTAACGGAGAGGAGGATCAAATGGTGTTTCAGTACACCAGATTCAAATCACCGGGGAGGCGTTTGGCAACGTATGGTATGGTTTATGAGAAAGATCCTCCGTACTTTAACTAATGAACAACCGATGTGCGAAGAGACACAAGTGACTTTCTTCGTTGAGGCTGACCGCTTCATGAATGAAGATCCGTTGGTCCCAGTACAATCCGACGGTATCAACCATATTGTCTTTACCCCAAACCACCTATTACGGATAGGGGGTAAGTTCGGGCTTCCTAATCAACTGCAGCTTGGGAGGTCGGTTATCTCGTAGTTGGAGGCGTGCCAACAGTATTTTGGAATAGGTGGATAAAGAACTACCTACCTTTAATACAGTTAGGACAAAAAATTGAAACCCACGTGCAATCTGAAGGTGAGAGGTGTTTTTTGGTCTCCTCCGAACAGTTACAAAGAGAAAAATGGCCCCTAGAAGTTGTAGAAGATTGTGAAACGGATCCAGACGGTTTCGCACGTACGGTATCAGTGAGAATTGCAAACGGAACCCTGCTGTGTGATGTGCGGAAATTGTGTTTGCTGGAGGGGGGAGGGGGTGTTCAGGCGTTCTGTTATGCTGTTGTAAGTTCTGCATGCCCTTGTATCCTAGGTGGTTAAGTAGGTAGGGTGAGGGTACCATCAGGCATCAGAGGAAGTGGCTTTGCAAAGAAAATACATAAGGATCTTGGTGGGCGGTGTAACTTCCAAAGGACGTATGATTGAAGATCTATCTATTTGTTATTGTTTCCCCCGACCGAATCCCAATATGGAAGGGATTCGGACAAATTTTTTCTTCTTTGTTCCCATCTGGCTTATTGCTATTGTAGTATGCAAAGATCAGTGTCTTCCGTGGGGGTTGCTTGTGTTTGGTCTGCAAAGTACAAAAACGTATGAAAATCCATGAGTACAAAGGTGCATCGACAAGATCCTACACTTACAATAATCGAACACCAATATAGCTGCTAACAGCTTGCTCACCAAATTGGATTTCTTTGAGTGACTGTTTGTTTTATCGCATTAACATTACGCTCTAATTGTGCTCTGCTTTATTCGCGTTCAACTAGGCACGTTTTGAACTTGAATCGCTGTCGGTCGATTGACCCTTCGATTTTTCTGACCCTACGATCAGCTATCGTTGAAGTTTTTATTTGTATCTGCCCTTAAAGATGTTGATGTTATTATTACCACATCTTTGTATCGAATCCGTCTTTGATCCTGATAGGGTCCGCTTTGCTCGCTGCGCGTCACTCAAGCTAGTTCAATAAGGAAGCTACATTTGTATTTTGATTGATATTTGCCAGACTGTGGTGGTACTTATATCCAAATATAATGAATATTTATTACCTTTCTTGTGTTATTTTTATTCAAGCTATATTGGAATAATAGCCGAGTTAGTTAATTATTACGGTACGCATTTTAATTGCGATCATTGTTTGTACGGTCATCGGAGTTTAGCTCATCCTTGGTTAGGTACGTTAGAGGAGACTGTAAGTTTTCGTGATCCGTGGCACTGTTGTATCCAAAAACGTTCTTAACCGCCTTGATATTATTGTTTGTAGTCCTCTTGTTGGTCCTTTTATGTTCCTGTTCTTTCTCACTATTTCCGATTGAGGTTGTCGGACATAGTGTATGGTTATTTGGTTGTTCGAAATGATCTGAACCGGACTGAATGATTCTTTTGATCCAGTGATTAAGGACTTCTCCGATAGATGTGTGTAGGCCCCTGTTCAAATCACTTTGGATAATAGTAAACATTTTGCTGAATTCCGTCTGAATTCACTCCACAAAAATGAAACAAACTTTGATCAACTTGTGAGAAAATCAGGCAGTTCTAGGGAACCTCGTAGTCGCCCAGATTTCTGATATAAAATATCAATTCAATTTTTTACTTAACTTAAACTATGTCTGCTAAAAGTACATGATGTGCAAATATAGGGATTATGTTCGTGAGTTGAAATCCGTCAACACAACCTGCCATTCACATCCGTTCACCTCAGTATGAACGTGGCAAAAATTGTTATTCCCACCTATACATTGTTAAATTAGTCAGAAGCAGAGCTGTTTCAAGAGTGGATTGATTAAGAAGTGCGACCGGTTGGTCAGGTGCGCTACAGATGGTCCACAATTTATCAGTTTTTATCATCCCGTGTATTGCAGTCCTTACTGAAATCATTATCCAGTTCATCAGTACCTATTCATGGACTTGTAGCGATTCCTAAGCAGTTTACACAAGCTCCACTTGTATGCATTTTATAACCCTCTCAGATAGTATCATTCAAAACAGGAAGAGAAAAGCTGAATCCAAAGAATTACTTTGTGGTTGCCGTGTACTACACACGTTTGTCGTCCTCCAAACTTAACCGCCAATATTATTTTTGGATGTTAGAGGATACCGACGCCCTCAGCAAGATACGATCTAATCCGACGTTTAGTACGAAGGAACCTCACTGTTATGTCAACCTCTCCAACTACTCTCTCACAAATATCACTTACTCCCGTCAGTCTGCACGGGTAATCTTCGAAAACCGTGAATCTGTGCACTGCTAATTAATTGTACCAAGAAAAAAAACTAGCGACACTCCGAATCACGAAATCCAGCAAACGGCAATTAGCTGTCAGATTGTTCACATGAAATTAAGTTTAGCGAAATGGGTATTTACGAATCAACAATCTTGAAGTGATTACGCAAATAAACTGACTCACTTCGACGGTCCCGTTAATGGTTTTTCCTAAGAATAGGTGCTCACTTATTGCGAAACTGTTGTTCTATTGTAAACCGAAAATTTAAACTAAACTGATAGCTTTCTTCAGTTTTCTGATTGTTAGATGTGTAAAATGAAAATCGGCAAATGTTTGTGAATTTTGTCGGTTGAAATCGATAATCTAGGAATTAGTTCCGGTGGACTACGCATTTACTGCAATCATGGATTCCTTTGACTCATCTTTGTTAGGTCCTTTTGACAAATGGTCCTCGTTAAAGCGTATGTAGCATCTGGTACTCATGAGGGTGACATCGAGCAGATCATTGATATCTTTCCCAGCTACCTCATTACGTCTTGATCAGTATTTGTGTCTTTGTGGACCCGGTATTAGATAACTATCCAAGAGTTCTCACTGTATATATAAACATGCCCCAACTGGCTCTTCTGACTGTATTGTTGCACTTATTTAACCGAAAGCTTGTGGCAAACTTAACACGTTCAGCAGCTCCCTGCATCCCTAACACACCCTCGGCAAACAAACACGCACCCCCGATAATCCACGTTAACGTAGACCATTTGTTAGTTTATCTGAATAATCGATTGGAAATCTGCCTTGAGAAATTTATTCGCGATAACCGAAATTTTGCATGAGCACATACATTTCAGACAAGGTGGTACTGTGTGGCTTTTGAAGTTTACATATCTATCTGCGAAAAGCTTTTAGTTAGAGTTGTAAAATAAATATATCCACAAATTTTTATGATTATTTCAGACGTAACCGAAAGAATACTGAACTGGATATTTTTATTACATGCTTACGCATGACTGCAATGGAGGTGGCATTTAACCTATGACCAAGAAGGCCTACTGCACTAATGGGGATAACCGGCAGCCAGACCCCAGGACATGAAGTGATGGAGAACCACATAGGGTCCCAATAAGTCAGGTGTGGTAACGAGCCGGACGATAGTGGATTAATGTCTACCAACAAAGTAACCGGTGAAGGCGGGGATTCGAACCTCTAACCCTCGGAGGTGATAATCAAACGCTTTAAACCACCCGACCACCACCGGATTGAGAACGTTTACAAATCATGTCACAAAATAACCCGCTGGATACGTAGTGGAGCACACTCGGTTCAAATCAGGCAACTTGAGCAGTGATATAACCGGAAAATGTAAAAATAGACAGTTGGTAAGTGATCGTTAGTCTTCACATGGTTCCCAATCACCAGGTGACTTCAGAACCAAGAGCAAAGGTGAAACCAGTGAGCTTGAACATGATCTGATGATTCCAGTGTTCATCATGTGTTTGAATCCGGGGCACGCAATATGGAGTTGGTCAGGGTTGAGTCGGCGCGGTTGAGAATGAGCCGGTGTGTTTTTGGTGAGGATATGGTGACGCACGACTTGAGGTGGTGGGTCGGTGAACTGACACAGATTAGTGAGGGATGGAAACTTCTTCGAAATGTCAGCAAATAGTGATTGCAGGGTCGTCAGCCGAACACCTAGGGAGATGGTACCTTTGCCAAAGTCGATTACACAAAGGTTGATTGTGGTGTCCACCAGCTTGCAGTTTTTGAGGTCTATTATTAGAACAAGTGTGAGAGGAAATCCGCACCTAAAGCGGGAGTCTGAACGTCCGCTTGGGTAAAAAACCACTGAAAACATTGCCGGATACCCAAATCAACGGTGACTGACCGCCAGCCGTATGTCGCGGTCGTCGTGTTGCTTGCTGACTGCAGTGTGAACTGTGGTGATTTGTGACGGTGATGTTTATGTGGTGGGATGACACTGATATCGGCGCTGGTATCAACGAGGAAGCGGAGGCCGCTGGGTCGATCAGTGATGTAAAATAAGCGATTTGGTCCTGGAGAGCCAGCCACAGTGATCGTCGTTACTGGCTGGTTTGGTCGTCTAACTGTTTGGTGGAAGTACGGAAGGAACATGGGGAATCGCACCGGCGTACTTAGGAGTCAAGTGTGTCATGGTACCAACACCTGATTTTAACCGGCAATTGCAGGACCGTGACCTAGGTCGATTAGGTGCATCCTGCAACCAATGTTGATGAGTAGCCAAAGTGTTGCATATTGTGCAGACCTAGTTGCAAAACACATGAACGGTTTCTTTTAGGTCTTTTAGGTAGTACGGGACGTCAAGACTGTAAGAAATGACTCAACTGATGATTTCATGATGGAATCATGTGTCGGAACAGTTACTGCAGACGCCGTTATGGTAGTTAAAGCGGGCGACATGATGTGAACATATAGTTTGCCAGTACTGTAAAATTCCATTATCCTATCGGCATTTTTGACCAGTTTTTCTCCAATAAAAATAGGTTTCAGCACTGATAAAACTTGTTACATAGTCCGAAGTGTTTTATCGACCCATGGCTCCCGGAAAATAGCGTGGTCATTTGAAGTCCAACCGGCAGAGACCGCATGCTGCTCATTAGCTGAAGCAGCGTTTGATCTAGGAATTTAATGGAAGTGAACAGCTTAAAGAGCATTTTTCATGCTGAATACCTGGAATGCTGGATAACTGCTCCCGTGAGCTTCTGGAAAGGGGCCTTCGATGGTATACCAACGAGGAGGTCTTCCATGTCTAAGGCAATGTGGAAAAGAATTGCCTGAACAAGATGAGAATATTCGACACCCTGACCGGAGAATGTTTCGGACAGAGAGAGACTCTATTAACCACTGGAAGCAAAACCAGCCTGTGCGTGAACCGTTCCCTCAAATTTGTCAGGAGGGACGTTGACTTACTCTACCGAGGTAAATTCCACTGCAACTGCAGATGAACTGATCGCCCGTGCGTGAGGTAGAGCACGATTCAATTAGTTCGCGATTTTCACGGGGACTCACACCAACAGTAATCAGGAAAGGATTCTATCCAAATGCCATAAAGTTACGAGTACACATCGAATGAGAAAGCTAACCTCAGGCGCTCGCAATCACATGAGAACGCTGAAAAAGATGCAACCTAAGCGCTGAAAATTTACATAATAAAATATTGAGTCAATGAAATGCTGAACCAAGTGAGTTAAACTGGCAAACGAATACAAGAACACTATAAGTGAACACGACAATGTGGACATCTCGGCACACTCGTTTATCAAGTCGGGAGATATTCACGATATTCATAAGTAATAAACAACGAAGTCATTGATCCTCCTCTGATCACAGAGGACACTTCCCCTAATGCATAGCGTTAACCTGAAATGTGACTACTGACAATTGTTTTAGTAGTAGGAAGTGGGATTGGACCGACTGCAACTGTGATGGAACTTATGAGATTGTAGTACATATCTATCCGAGAAAAGGCCCCGTCCCGGATGGGACTCGAACCCACAACCTCCGGATTAGAAGTCCGACGCGCTATCCATTGCGCCACCGGGACGAGGTGTGCAGCTTGGTCACTCGACACCTGTCTGATCGGTGACTTCCTCGTGAAGTGATGCGAGTAGACCAAGCAGTGGTAGGGTGCAGTTACGCGAAACATCCATTACCAGCCAAACGTTGCTTTAGTGGAATGGAATTAATCAAATTGTGATATTCATTCTCACCGATCAAAAGAGACCATTGCAATTCGATCGAATCAATTTCCAAACAAATGCTTATCAAGATAATACAAATTCTAATGAACGTCTGTTGATCAACTGGAATGCATCAGAGACTGATACAACTGCTTCAACAACAACAGTTTTCTGCAGCCAATTCGTAATGATGTACCTGATTCCAATGATAGTAGAATCCGTTGTGAAGATGGTGGTTGGAAGGAAAATAGGGTACCAATTTTCCATCAATCTTTCTTCCTTCATTTCTTTCTTTCTCTCGCTCTCTCGCTCTCTCTCTCAATCTCTCTATTCTCTCTCTCTCTCGTACACACACAGACAGAGAGACAGACAGACAGACAGACAGACAGACAGACAGACAGACAGACAGACAGACAGACAGACAGACACACTGATTCACTCACCCTGACTGTCTGTTTGTCTCGCTGGTACATTCTTAGATGACACGGTGTTGGAGGTTGGTTACAGTAAATGGTCAGGTGTTGTAAATGGCAAGTTGACACAGACGAGCTCCGGAACTAGTGCTCATTCAAGTAATTGGTGTGCTCATATGTTCACGTAAATTTATCCTATCAACAGACTCAATCACAGAAATCGAGCTTGATCCCCAATCCATTTTCTCCAGATACGGTTATTGGAAACTTCCTGACATTGAAACAATTGATATTGACAGGCTAAGGCCAGAATTTCATTGCAAAACGTATCAAGTTAGCATTAATTTGGTGGGTCTGGGGCATTCATGAACATGCACGCATTGTTTCTGAACAGAAACGGTTAACTGAAGAAATATATATTGACTGTTATTGCTGTGGCTGGACTGTTGATATTGGTCACATTACAATTCAGGGTGTGCATTGGCCACACTCAATTGCGAATTCTCCTCGGCTCGATGCACCCCAGCTGGGTATATGAGAGAATCAATAGTTCCACTATCGACTGAGTAATGCTTCCAGTTGCATTCCCATTGTAAGGTGATCGTGTGCTGAATTAGAATCAATAAACGGAAACAGGTGTATGAATATATAAACGATTGAGGCTACGAAATATGAAAATTCCACCTTAACCTGTGAGTACACCAATGATTTGAATGAGCATTAGACGAATTGGCTAAACAAAACTGTTGTTGTTGAAGTAGTTGTATCAGTCTCTGATGCATTCCAGTTGATCAACAGACCTTCATCAGAATTTGTATTATCTTGATAAGCATTTGTTTGGAAATTGATTCGATCGAATTGCAATGGTCTCTTTTGATCGGTGAGAATGAATGTCACAATTTGATTAATTCCATTCCACTAAAGCAACGTTTGGCTGGTAATGGATGTTTCGCGTAACTGCACCCTACCACTGCTTGGTCTACTCGCATCACTTCACGAGGAAGTCACCGATCAGACAGGTGTCGAGTGACCAAGCTGCACACCTCGTCCCGGTGGCGCAATGGATAGCGCGTCGGACTTCTAATCCGGAGGTTGTGGGTTCGAGTCCCATCCGGGACGGGGCCTTTTCTCGGATAGATGTGTAGTCCAATCTCATAAGTTCCATCACAGTTGCAGTCGGTCCAATCCCACTTCCTACTACTAAAGTAATTGTCAGTAGTCACATTCCAGGCTAACGCTATGCATTAGGGGAAATGTCCTCTGTGATCAGAGGAGGATCAATGACTTCGTTGTTTATTACTTATGAATATCGTGAATATCTCCCGACTTGATAAACGAGTGTGCCGAGATGTCCACATTGTCGTGTTCACTTATAGTGTTCTTGTATTCGTTTGCCAGTTTAACTCACTTGGTTCAGCATGTCATCGGACACGGGACGAATCGGTGCGTCATGTGGAAACCTAATATGTCATCCTCAATCAATTGAGTCCGAATTTCACCGATTTCTTTATTAGACACTGCTATTGTTTTCTTCTTCTTGTTCTCCTTCTTCATCTTCGTCTAGTATTTCGTAACTTTGTTTGGCATTTCCTCTGTGGTACTGCTTTGTGACAAATAAATACGTCGAATGATGACACGCTTTTGCGAATGAACGTGCATTCAGTAGCAACACACGATGGGCGCCAGTACTGTGTGTTCACCGGCAGCGTATCTATCTCCGAAAGGGTCAAACTGCCATGTGTGGCACGGAAAATAACAGCAGTAGTTATATTTTCACCATTCTGTCGAACGAAGTTGCCTTTATTCGTCCGCCTGATATTGTAACGATTAGGGCAAGATGGGTGAGGATCAATTATATCTGAGCAACCAGACAAGTTCAGTTGGTAAAATATATCTAATCGTTTATATATAGTCATTTTTCCAAACCGCGATGCAGCAACATTGATCCTCTTACTGCCTGCTTATTTCTGCTCCTTTTCAGCTGAGTGCCTGCCGCTGTTAGGCCGATTCGTGCGTTTGCCAGTCCCGTCTGTTTGGTCCAATTGATCTGGTTGGTGGCTTAGTCGGTAGCCAATCACTTGGACTATCTTACTGATTGCTTCAGATCCCATTGGGATTCACTGGCGATTACCCACGTGTCTTTTCGTCTGTTTCGGGATGATTCCAATATATTCACCATCCATTCCGTGGTCTGCGGTTGTCGATTGATTGACCCGATCGGTTTGATATTCGTCGTGTTCCGCTGGCACAGCATTCCTCGCTACAATACGACAATGACGAATGCCAAGATTTACAATTTAAGCTTCAAGATTGGTTCATTTTGTCGTCGAGTTGTTGCGTAAAACTATCGACGTATACCTACGGCACTTTTAGTGGCATATCAACCAATATGGACACACCTATTGTTAATGAAGTGGTCATATTGGGGAATTTTACAGCATCTGACATGGGAAACCCGAATAAAATCACAATTTATGTGGAATTCACAAAGTGTGACGTCTTTCGTTGGTACCGTGTTTATCTCTGAACTGTCCGCGGTTCACTCGTGTACATTCACATAAGTCTCCAGAATTTGGGAGAATTCCATGCAACGCGCTGTAAAATTGACCGACATGACCAGTCTAATAACACTAGTTGTTTCCTTCTGTATACATATATATATATATATATATATATATATATACGTATATATATATATTGTATATATGCGTGTATACGTAAAATGACTGCTTGACCGAATGACTGATTGATTGATTGATTGACCAACTGAGATCCCGTACTTGGAAGAACATTTTCACAGCTTTTCAATGCCGTTTTGAATACGAGTTTTCCATTGTAGAATATTACCAAAGTTAACTCCCAATTAACTGACGAATCGCACTCTAGTTAGGGATAAGCAGTTAGTGAAAACAGAATCTACCGGGAGATCGTAATAAGGGTTGCTGAAAACCAATGCATGCCAGTTGAATGGGTTCAGAGGGAGAGAGGTACACTGTTTCCCTCCCAACCACCATCTTCTCGAAGGTTTCTACAATCGTTGGAATCATGCACGTCATTGTGAATGAGTTGCACGAAAACCGATAAGTGTTGAAATATTTGTGTCAGTCTCTGACACATCCTATTTGACCACTAGACCTTCATCAGGACTTGTATTGTTTTGATGAGCGTCTATCTGAAAAGTGACTCAATTCAGTTGTAATGATTGCTGTCGATCGCTTTGAACAATTGTGACGGACTTGTTAGTTCCTTTCCGCTAATGCTACGTATGATTGGTCATGGACGCCTCATTTAACCACACTATTTCATCGATTGACCAATACGGACTACTTCATGAGGAAGTCACCGATCACACAGGTGTCGAATGATTATTCAATACACCCCATCCAGGTGGCGCAGTGGATTGCGTGTCGGACTTCTAATCCGGAGGTTGTGGTTCGAGTCCCATCTGGAATGTGGACTTTCTCCGGGCAAAAACACAACAGCTTAAAGAACTCCAGAGTTAACAATTGAGAACCTGAATGATTGACTGACAAATCTAGTGTTTGGGATATAACCCGAAAAATAGTCAGTATATTATACCAACAAACTAGTTGAACACCCAGAGTAATAACGCTTCTCTGGTAAAAATGGTCTTGAAATGAAGTCAAAGTTCGAAGAATATTCATGAAATATGAACCGAACAGTTTTACACACGGTTATTTAGAAATTTATGGTTAGAATGACCGGGATAGAATGCGACACTATCCTATTTGACGGTGTGGTGGTGTGGTGGTTTGCGTACGTGTTATTTTTCCATTCAAAGGAAAACATTGATACTCAGGCCCTTCCGAAGTGAAATAACTTGTTTGGCTGTTGAGTGAAACATCACTGACGAATTATGCCCCGGGATATTTGGTTTCACGTCAAAAGCTGCAGTAGTAATAACAAGATCGGTTGGAAAATAGGGTCTACATTGAACAGTAATTGGGCACTTCCAACGAAACGCTATAATTCTGGCGCGATACAAATCAAAATGACCTAATTTATTGCTTTCACTCAGAATTATTCATCCTTACAATGTTATCTATTTGATTAGAAACTCATTTGTTTCATAGAGTAGAATCATGTTGACTGTGACGGTATTGGTTGACGCATCAATAGATGGCCTGTTTCCGTTAGCGGACAGCACGTCATTGTCTGCGTAAAATTGATGGCCCAAACAGGTAGTCGCGAAGCCGATCGAAATGATCCGGCCAACCGTCAACAGTCACCCTCAGTAGACCGAGTGCATCAATAATCAGTGGCCAAGAGCTTCTTTAACCAACGAAACGAAATTAACCAGTGAAAAGTCGACAAATGTTTTAATCAACCGAGACGAAATCAGCTGGTCGGGTACGTAACCAAAACAGGCAGGCAAAGCACCTGGATGCGTAAAGCAGTCTGGGCCAATAAGCTCCGTACCATAGCTTTGACTGCGGTCACTAGTTATCCTATGTAAACTTATGATCCTAGACCAAAGCACTCTTCTCGCTAGTGTTAGTGGTACCGTATGGAACAGTACCAAAGAGGAAATACCAAACAAAGTCACGAAATACTAGAAGACGATGAAGAAAGAGAAGACAATATAAGTGTCTAGTAAAGCAATCGGTGAAATTTGGACTCAATTGATTGAGGATGACATATTAGGTTTCCACATGACGAACCGATTCGTCCCATGTCCGATGAAATGAGCAACCAAGTGAGTTAAACTGGCAAACGAATACAGGAACACTATAAGTGAACACGACAATGTGGACACACTCGTATATCAAGTCGGGAGATATTCACGATATTCATAAGTAATAAACAACGAAGTCATTGATCCTCCTCTGATCACAGAGGACACTTCCCCTAATGCATAGCGTTAACCTGAAATGTGACTACTGACAATTGTTTTAGTAGTAGGAAGTGGGATTGGACCGACTGCAACTGTGATGGAACTTATGAGATTGTAGTACATATCTATCCGAGAAAAGGCCCCGTCCCGGATGGGACTCGAACCCACAACCTCCGGATTAGAAGTCCGACGCGCTATCCATTGCGCCACCGGGACGAGGTGTGCAGCTTGGTCACTCGACACCTGTCTGATCGGTGACTTCCTCGTGAAGTGATGCGAGTAGACCAAGCAGTGGTAGGGTGCAGTTACGCGAAACATCCATTACCAGCCAAACGTTGCTTTAGTGGAATGGAATTAATCAAATTGTGACATTCATTCTCACCGATCAAAAGAGACCATTGCAATTCGATCGAATCAATTTCCAAACAAATGCTTATCAAGATAATACAAATTCTAATGAACGTCTGTTGATTAACTGGAATGCATCAGAGACTGATACAACTACTTCAACACATATCAGTTTTGTGCAGCCAATTAGTCTAGTTCTCATTCAAATCATTGGTGTACTCACAGGTTAAGGTGTAATTTTCATATTTCGTAGCCTCAATCGTTTATATATTCATACACCTGTTTCCGTTTATTGATTCTAATTCAGCACACGATCACTTTACAATGGGAATGCAACTGGAAGCATTACTCAGTTGATAGTGGAACTATTGATTCTCTCATATACCCAGCTGAGGTGCATCGAGCCGAGGAGAATTCGCAATTGAGTGTGGCCAATGCACACCCTGAATTGTAATGTGACCAATATCAACAGTCCAGCCACAGCAATAACAGTCAATATAGATTTCTTCAGTTAACCGTGTCTGTTCAGAAACAATGCGTGCATGTTCATGAATGCCCCAGACCCACCAAATTAATGCTAACTTGATAAGTTTTGCAATGAAATTCTGGCCTTAGCCTGTCAATATCAATTGTTTCAATGTCAGGAAGTTTCCAATAACCATATCTGGAGAACATGGATTGGGGATCAAGCTCGATTTCTGTGATTGAGTCTGTTGATAGGATAAATTTACGTGAACATATGAGCTCACCAATGACCTGAATGAGAACTAGTTCCGGAGCTCGTCTGTGTCAACGTGCCATTTACAACACCTGATCATTTACTGTAACCAACCTCGAACACCGTGTCATCTAAGAATGTACCAGCGAGACAAACAGACAGTCAGGGTGAGTGAATCAGTGTGTCTGTGTCTGTGTGTGTGTGTGTGTGTGTGTGTGTGTGTGTGTGTGTGTGTGTGTGCGAGAATTCCATGCAACGCGCTGTAAAATTGACCGACATGACCAGTCTAATAACGCTAGTTGTTTCCTTCTATATATATATATATATATATATATATATATATATATATATATATATATATATATATATATATATATATATATATATATATATATATATATATATATATATATATATATAGATACATGTATATATTTATATTGCATATATGCGTGTATACGTAAAATGACTGCTTGACCGAATGACTGATTGATTGATTGATAGATTGATTGATTGACCGACTGAGATCCCGTACTTGGAAGAACATTTTCACAGCTTTTCAATGCCGTTTTGAATACGAGTTTTCCATTGTAGAATATTACCAAAGTTAACTCCCAATTAACTGACGAATCGCACTCTAGTTAGGGATAAGCAGTTAGTGAAAACAGAATCTACCGGGAGATCGTAATAAGGGTTGCTGAAAACCAATGCATGCCAGTTGAATGGGTTCAGAGGGAGAGAGGTACACTGTTTCCCTCCCAACCACCATCTTCTCGAAGGTTTCTACAATCGTTGGAATCATGCACGTCATTGTGAATGAGTTGCACGAAAACCGATAAGTGTTGAAATATTTGTGTCAGTCTCTGACACATCCTATTTGACCACTAGACCTTCATCAGGACTTGTATTGTTTTGATGAGCGTCTATCTGAAAAGTGACTCAATTCAGTTGTAATGATTGCTGTCGATCGCTTTGAACAATTGTGACGGACTTGTTAGTTCCTTTCCGCTAATGCTACGTATGATTGGTCATGGACGCCTCATTTAACCACACTATTTCATCGATTGACCAATACGGACTACTTCATGAGGAAGTCACCGATCACACAGGTGTCGAATGATTATTCAATACACCCCATCCAGGTGGCGCAGTGGATTGCGTGTCGGACTTCTAATCCGGAGGTTGTGGTTCGAGTCCCATCTGGAATGTGGACTTTCTCCGGGCAAAAACACAACAGCTTAAAGAACTCCAGAGTTAACAATTGAGAACCTGAATGATTGACTGACAAATCTAGTGTTTGGGATATAACCCGAAAAATAGTCAGTATATTATACCAACAAACTAGTTGAACACCCAGAGTAATAACGCTTCTCTGGTAAAAATGGTCTTGAAATGAAGTCAAAGTTCGAAGAATATTCATGAAATATGAACCGAACAGTTTTACACACGGTTATTTAGAAATTTATGGTTAGAATGACCGGGATAGAATGCGACACTATCCTATTTGACGGTGTGGTGGTGTGGTGGTTTGCGTACGTGTTATTTTTCCATTCAAAGGAAAACATTGATACTCAGGCCCTTCCGAAGTGAAATAACTTGTTTGGCTGTTGAGTGAAACATCACTGACGAATTATGCCCCGGGATATTTGGTTTCACGTCAAAAGCTGCAGTAGTAATAACAAGATCGGTTGGAAAATAGGGTCTACATTGAACAGTAATTGGGCACTTCCAACGAAACGCTATAATTCTGGCGCGATACAAATCAAAATGACCTAATTTATTGCTTTCACTCAGAATTATTCATCCTTACAATGTTATCTATTTGATTAGAAACTCATTTGTTTCATAGAGTAGAATCATGTTGACTGTGACGGTATTGGTTGACGCATCAATAGATGGCCTGTTTCCGTTAGCGGACAGCACGTCATTGTCTGCGTAAAATTGATGGCCCAAACAGGTAGTCGCGAAGCCGATCGAAATGATCCGGCCAACCGTCAACAGTCACCCTCAGTAGACCGAGTGCATCAATAATCAGTGGCCAAGAGCTTCTTTAACCAACGAAACGAAATTAACCAGTGAAAAGTCGACAAATGTTTTAATCAACCGAGACGAAATCAGCTGGTCGGGTACGTAACCAAAACAGGCAGGCAAAGCACCTGGATGCGTAAAGCAGTCTGGGCCAATAAGCTCCGTACCATAGCTTTGACTGCGGTCACTAGTTATCCTATGTAAACTTATGATCCTAGACCAAAGCACTCTTCTCGCTAGTGTTAGTGGTACCGTATGGAACAGTACCAAAGAGGAAATACCAAACAAAGTCACGAAATACTAGAAGACGATGAAGAAAGAGAAGACAATATAAGTGTCTAGTAAAGCAATCGGTGAAATTTGGACTCAATTGATTGAGGATGACATATTAGGTTTCCACATGACGAACCGATTCGTCCCATGTCCGATGAAATGAGCAACCAAGTGAGTTAAACTGGCAAACGAATACAGGAACACTATAAGTGAACACGACAATGTGGACACACTCGTATATCAAGTCGGGAGATATTCACGATATTCATAAGTAATAAACAACGAAGTCATTGATCCTCCTCTGATCACAGAGGACACTTCCCCTAATGCATAGCGTTAACCTGAAATGTGACTACTGACAATTGTTTTAGTAGTAGGAAGTGGGATTGGACCGACTGCAACTGTGATGGAACTTATGAGATTGTAGTACATATCTATCCGAGAAAAGGCCCCGTCCCGGATGGGACTCGAACCCACAACCTCCGGGTTAGAAGTCCGACGCGCTATCCATTGCGCCACCGGGACGAGGTGTGCAGCTTGGTCACTCGACACCTGTCTGATCGGTGACTTCCTCGTGAAGTGATGCGAGTAGACCAAGCAGTGGTAGGGTGCAGTTACGCGAAACATCCATTACCAGCCAAACGTTGCTTTAGTGGAATGGAATTAATCAAATTGTGACATTCATTCTCACCGATCAAAAGAGACCATTGCAATTCGATCGAATCAATTTCCAAACAAATGCTTATCAAGATAATACAAATTCTAATGAACGTCTGTTGATTAACTGGAATGCATCAGAGACTGATACAACTACTTCAACACATATCAGTTCTATGCAGCCAATTCGTAATGATGTACCTGATTCCAATGATAGTAGAATCCGTTGTGAAAATGGTGGTTGGAAGGAAAATAGTGTGCCAATATTTACTTCTGTCTTCATTTCTCATTCTCTCTCTCTCCCTCTCGCACACACACACACACACACACACACACACACACACACACACACACACACACACACAGACACAGACACACTGATTCACTCACCCTGACTGTCTGTTTGTCTCGCTGGTACATTCTTAGATGACACGGTGTTCGAGGTTGGTTACAGTAAATGGTCAGGTGTTGTAAATGGCACGTTGACACAGACGAGCTCCGGAACTAGTTCTCATTCAGGTCATTGGTGAGCTCATATGTTCACGTAAATTTATCCTATCAACAGACTCAATCACAGAAATCGAGCTTGATCCCCAATCCATTTTCTCCAGATACGGTTATTGGAAACTTCCTGACATTGAAACAATTGATATTGACAGGCTAAGGCCAGAATTTCATTGCAAAACTTATCAAGTTAGCATTAATTTGGTGGGTCTGGGGCATTCATGAACATGCACGCATTGTTTCTGAACAGACACGGTTAACTGAAGAAATCTATATTGACTGTTATTGCTGTGGCTGGACTGTTGATATTGGTCACATTACAATTCAGGGTGTGCATTGGCCACACTCAATTGCGAATTCTCCTCGGCTCGATGCACCTCAGCTGGGTATATGAGAGAATCAATAGTTCCACTATCAACTGAGTAATGCTTCCAGTTGCATTCCCATTGTAAAGTGATCGTGTGCTGAATTAGAATCAATAAACGGAAACAGGTGTATGAATATATAAACGATTGAGGCTACGAAATATGAAAATTACACCTTAACCTGTGAGTACACCAATGATTTGAATGAGAACTAGACTAATTGGCTGCACAAAACTGATATGTGTTGAAGTAGTTGTATCAGTCTCTGATGCATTCCAGTTAATCAACAGACGTTCATTAGAATTTGTATTATCTTGATAAGCATTTGTTTGGAAATTGATTCGATCGAATTGCAATGGTCTCTTTTGATCGGTGAGAATGAATGTCACAATTTGATTAATTCCATTCCACTAAAGCAACGTTTGGCTGGTAATGGATGTTTCGCGTAACTGCACCCTACCACTGCTTGGTCTACTCGCATCACTTCACGAGGAAGTCACCGATCAGACAGGTGTCGAGTGACCAAGCTGCACACCTCGTCCCGGTGGCGCAATGGATAGCGCGTCGGACTTCTAACCCGGAGGTTGTGGGTTCGAGTCCCATCCGGGACGGGGCCTTTTCTCGGATAGATATGTACTACAATCTCATAAGTTCCATCACAGTTGCAGTCGGTCCAATCCCACTTCCTACTACTAAAACAATTGTCAGTAGTCACATTTCAGGTTAACGCTATGCATTAGGGGAAGTGTCCTCTGTGATCAGAGGAGGATCAATGACTTCGTTGTTTATTACTTATGAATATCGTGAATATCTCCCGACTTGATATACGAGTGTGTCCACATTGTCGTGTTCACTTATAGTGTTCCTGTATTCGTTTGCCAGTTTAACTCACTTGGTTGCTCATTTCATCGGACATGGGACGAATCGGTTCGTCATGTGGAAACCTAATATGTCATCCTCAATCAATTGAGTCCAAATTTCACCGATTGCTTTACTAGACACTTATATTGTCTTCTCTTTCTTTATCGTCTTCTAGTATTTCGTGACTTTGTTTGGTATTTCCTCTTTGGTACTGTTCCATACGGTACCACTAACACTAGCGAGAAGAGTGCTTTGGTCTAGGATCATAAGTTTACATAGGATAACTAGTGACCGCAGTCAAAGCTATGGTACGGAGCTTATTGGCCCAGACTGCTTTACGCATCCAGGTGCTTTGCCTGCCTGTTTTGGTTACGTACCCGACCAGCTGATTTCGTCTCGGTTGATTAAAACATTTGTCGACTTTTCACTGGTTAATTTCGTTTCGTTGGTTAAAGAAGCTCTTGGCCACTGATTATTGATGCACTCGGTCTACTGAGGGTGACTGTTGACGGTTGGCCGGATCATTTCGATCGGCTTCGCGACTACCTGTTTGGGCCATCAATTTTACGCAGACAATGACGTGCTGTCCGCTAACGGAAACAGGCCATCTATTGATGCGTCAACCAATACCGTCACAGTCAACATGATTCTACTCTATGAAACAAATGAGTTTCTAATCAAATAGATAACATTGTAAGGATGAATAATTCTGAGTGAAAGCAATAAATTAGGTCATTTTGATTTGTATCGCGCCAGAATTATAGCGTTTCGTTGGAAGTGCCCAATTACTGTTCAATGTAGACCCTATTTTCCAACCGATCTTGTTATTACTACTGCAGCTTTTGACGTGAAACCAAATATCCCGGGGCATAATTCGTCAGTGATGTTTCACTCAACAGCCAAACAAGTTATTTCACTTCGGAAGGGCCTGAGTATCAATGTTTTCCTTTGAATGGAAAAATAACACGTACGCAAACCACCACACCACCACACCGTCAAATAGGATAGTGTCGCATTCTATCCCGGTCATTCTAACCATAAATTTCTAAATAACCGTGTGTAAAACTGTTCGGTTCATATTTCATGAATATTCTTCGAACTTTGACTTCATTTCAAGACCATTTTTACCAGAGAAGCGTTATTACTCTGGGTGTTCAACTAGTTTGTTGGTATAATATACTGACTATTTTTCGGGTTATATCCCAAACACTAGATTTGTCAGTCAATCATTCAGGTTCTCAATTGTTAACTCTGGAGTTCTTTAAGCTGTTGTGTTTTTGCCCGGAGAAAGTCCACATTCCAGATGGGACTCGAACCACAACCTCCGGATTAGAAGTCCGACACGCAATCCACTGCGCCACCTGGATGGGGTGTATTGAATAATCATTCGACACCTGTGTGATCGGTGACTTCCTCATGAAGTAGTCCGTATTGGTCAATCGATGAAATAGTGTGGTTAAATGAGGCGTCCATGACCAATCATACGTAGCATTAGCGGAAAGGAACTAACAAGTCCGTCACAATTGTTCAAAGCGATCGACAGCAATCATTACAACTGAATTGAGTCACTTTTCAGATAGACGCTCATCAAAACAATACAAGTCCTGATGAAGGTCTAGTGGTCAAATAGGATGTGTCAGAGACTGACACAAATATTTCAACACTTATCGGTTTTCGTGCAACTCATTCACAATGACGTGCATGATTCCAACGATTGTAGAAACCTTTGAGAAGATGGTGGTTGGGAGGGAAACAGTGTACCTCTCTCCCTCTGAACCCATTCAACTGGCATGCATTGGTTTTCAGCAACCCTTATTACGATCTCCCGGTAGATTCTGTTTTCACTAACTGCTTATCCCTAACTAGAGTGCGATTCGTCAGTTAATTGGGAGTTAACTTTGGTAATATTCTACAATGGAAAACTCGTATTCAAAACGGCATTGAAAAGCTGTGAAAATGTTCTTCCAAGTACGGGATCTCAGTTGGTCAATCAATCAATCAATCAGTCATTCGGTCAAGCAGTCATTTTACTTATACACCCATATATATATATATATATATATATATATATATATATATATATATATATATATATATATATATATATATGTTGTAGAAACTATCCCGATTACTTGAACTTTCAATATAACTGAATGAGCCTCGATGCGGTTTACTGAATGAGCCTCCATGCGGTGTGCTGGATGAGCCTCCATGCGGTTTGCTGAATGAGCCTCATTGCGGTTTGCTGAATGAGCCTCCCAGCGGGTTACTGAATGAAGCACCATGCGGTTTGCTGGATGAGCCTCCATGCGGTTTGCTGAATGAGCCTCCATGCGGTTTGCTGGATGAGCCTCCTTGCGGTTTGCTGAATGAGCCTCCATGCGGTTAACTGAATAAGCCTCCATGCGATTTGCTGACTGAGCCTCCCAGTAGTGTTTCGGCAAACCAGGCAATTCATCATTAGAAGACTGTATACTGGACGTAATTGACTCCATTTCAGACAATTATTGGTTACTGGCTAACTGTAGAAACTATCCCGATTACTTGAACTTTCAATATAACAGAAAACGTGGTCTCACTAGCTTTACGCACGATATGGTCTGTACACGGCTACGGGCAGCAGAACAAATTCCAAATGTATAACCGTGTTTATCGTAATTTCGTGGTTCTAAACAATGCAATACATACAAATACATAAATGCAATGACTTACAGCCAGGTGAGCAACCAAGGGCAACAGTACAGAAAGTTATCCGAAAAATCGGGACAGCGCGGTCATAAACGGTCCACTCAGCAAGGAGTCATGCGAAACTGTAGCGCAGCACGGTTGCGGTACAGACAGTGGGTCAAGAAGCGTAAGTGAAACGTTCTGCAAATTTTTCTTACAAGGGGAATGTACAATCATAGAACAATCGAGTCGGGAACATAACGTAAAATGTTCACGCACCATACGTCGGAAAGGGGTAAATCTGAACTGTGTCAGTACAGTAAAAACAGGGAATTGGATCACAAGTATTCGAGGTTCATGAGGGATATACACGCTACTCACGAGTAAGACAAGCGAAGATGTCGTCGAAAATACAAATTACAAAAAGTAATTTACACTGCCCCCGGGGTCAGGGAACCTCACCAGCCATATTCGTAATTGAAGCGTCACCTTCCAGCAAGCACAGTTGTCGTAGATCTCGTCGGTGAATGCCGTTAGCAGTGCGTACAATGACTTCTCTTGTTCGGCCGTCGCTTCCAATGGTGGCGCTTTCCACGATACCCTTACTTGGTGAAACATGGCTTCAGTATCTGCAACCAGGGTGTACCGATACTCCCGGAACCTCGGAAGAACTCCATATAGACTGTTGACGAGGTCTGGACCCGTCAGCAGTTGCTTATTCAGGGACGTTTTGTTGCATTCTGCAGCACAATCGAATACAGCTCTAACCTTCGTTTGATCTCCGTGCTTGTACACTCCATGGTGTGCCAGATACAATACATGCGGGCCAGTCAAGTTCTGTTCTGAGCCGGATACAATCTCAGCGTAGCCTTTCGTAATGTACTCGTTGACCATGGCTGCGCATTTTTCTTTAAGGTCATGGTCCCTTTCGAATCGCTTCTTGAGAAACAGCAGTCTCTTCGGTGCAACATCCTTATTATCCGGCAAGCATGGTCCACCGGGCTTCCATGGCAGGGCTATTTCATAGTGGCCGTTGACCCAAATCATTGAGGCGGTCATATGACGTAAAGCTGTTTTATCATCTTCTGGCATACTCCGTTTGATGAAAGACTCTTCCACGAACTCAGAGTTGAACATACGCTCCGAGCTCATATCCAATTCAGTGGCCGTGACATGACTAACATTGGCCGTCGCCTTACAAGGACGTTGGCACGAAGTCGGTCCTAATATCACCCATCCTAGAAGTCCTCTCACGCCATAAGGATCATCTGGACTGCCCGTTCGTTGTTCTAGCACCCAATGTGCCTTTGGAACGTCGGCACCAATGAGAATACGGATGTCGGAGTCATCAATGGCTGGCATCAGGACTTCTTGCAGATGACTCCAAACTTCTAAATCTTGCTTTAGGTTGAGTGGTCTCAGTTTAGGCAAGTTTTCTACTGCCCACGCTCGGCGGACTTGGATGACTTCCTGACCGTCTAGCGAAGTTAATGTAAAGGATACAGTGCGCGCTTTGGTTACACAATTACTATCGATGGTCTTAACCGTCAGAAGCTCGGGCTTCCCATTGAGACCCAATTTTGTCAGGAGCGACTGGTCTACTAAAGTTGTGTCCGATCCATTGTCCAGCAATCCATTCACTGTGACCTCCCCTAAAGGACCTCGGAGGCGGACTGGCAATATAGCAAGGGAAATTCGACGGCCGGCGGTACTTTCGTCTGCTAATACGTGACCAACCGAAGCAGTGTTGTCTGTTGGCAGGTTTTGGTCACGATTAGATTCTGGGGTTTTTGGTCGATGTAGCATCGGGTGGTGTTGGCCTACACAGCCCTTCAGGCCACACGTCTTTCGCGAACGGCAGTCTTTAGTTACATGATTAGGCTTTAAGCATGAAAAACATAATTTCAGCTTCTTCACGGCATTATACCTGTCTATTACCTTTAAGTCTCGAAATTCGCTACACTTGTCCACGTAGTGGGGATTTTCACATATAGGGCAAACTTTGTTGGGGGTCGGCTTAGGACTGGTGCTAGATGGCTTAGTCTCGGTTGACATGATTGTGGCTACTCGCTCGGTGGAGTATAGACTGCTAGCGGGCTTTCGAGAATCTGGTTGTCTAGACGCAGAAATGGCCGGTCGCGATACGTAAACGAGGCTAACCAAGGCAGCATCACCCTGATCGCTGACAAAACTCGTTAGTTCATCGAAAGTGGGCTCCCGTCCCGATCTGAGAATGAAGGATGCCCGGTCGAACCATCTAGACTGAACACTGGTGGGCAGTCGTTGCACAATGGCGCTCAGCGTCCGGCAGGCATTCAGATCAGCCTGGTAGCCGAGGCTCTTCATCGTGGCCGAACACACCTTCATCTGATCCGCCAATTTTACCAGCGCCTTGGTATCAGTTTGCTTCAGCACAGAGCCGTCACTTAGCTCATCGATACATTTTCTGGCAATCACGTGAGGCCTGCCGAACCGGCGTTCTAGTATGCGTATGGCTTCGTCGTAGCCTTCCTGCGGCTCAAGCACCGTGCACCACCGAATGGCTTCAGCTGGCTCCCCCTCACAGGCCGAAATCAAGTAATCGAGGAGGTAGGCGGAGTCGTTATTGTGCCTAGCGACTGTGGACTGGAAATTTCTCATGAAACCAATGAAATCCATGGGATTTCCATCAAATTTGACTGATCGGCGAGCAGGCAGGCTCATACAAGCTTGCAACAGCCTGGCGGTCTCGCTGACGTGGTCGAATTCCCTGGATTTAGCGGGCAGAACACGTATTCCCGGTCCGTTCAGTGTAATTTGGTCTTCCTGCCTTGTTTTTGACCCTGGTAAGGACATGACATAATCGTGAACAATTTTCAGTCTTTCACTGCGAGGTGGCGTAGGTGGCAGTATAGGCTCCGATCCAAAACTGCAGTTATCGTCGGACAATTCTTTGACGATTTCATCCTTGACTTCATTTATGCGTTTGGCAGCCTCGGCCTCCAGCTCTAACTGCCTAATCTTCAACCTGGCCAGTCGCAGTTCACGTTGTAGCTCTGGTCTGGAGGTTGAGCCATTTGCTGACTGAGCCTCTCTGTGGTTTGCTGGATGAGCCTCCAGGCGGTTTGCTGGATGAGCCTCCATGCGGTTTGCTGGATGAGCCTCCATGCGATTTGCTAAAGAAGCCTCCGTGCGGTTTGCTGAATGAGCCTCCATGCGGTTTGCTGAATGAGCCTCCATGCGGTTTGCTGAATGAGCCTTCATGCGATTTACTGAATGAGCCTCCCAGCGATTTTCTGAATGAGCCTCCATGAGGTTAACTGAATAAGCCTCCATGCGGTTTGCTCGATGAGCCTGCATGCGGTTTGCTGGATGAGCCTCCATGCGGTTTGCTGGATGAGCCTCCATGCGGTTTGCTAAAGAAGCCTCCATGCGGTTTGCTGAATGAGCCTCATTGCGGTTTACTGAATGAGCCGCGATGCGGTTTGCTGAATAAGCCTCCATGCGGTTAACTGAATAAGCCTCCATGCGGTTTGCTGAATGAGCCTCCATGTGGTTTACTGAATGAGCCTCGATGCGGTTTACTGAATGAGCCTCCATGCGGTTTGCTGAATGAGCCTCCATGCGGTTTGCTGAATGAGCCTCATTGCGGTTTGCTGAATGAGCCTCCCAGCGGGTTACTGAATGAAGCACCATGCGGTTTGCTGGATGAGCCTCCATGCGGTTTGCTGAATGAGCCTCCATGCGGTTTGCTGGATGAGCCTCCTTGCGGTTTGCTGAATGAGCCTCCATGCGGTTAACTGAATAAGCCTCCATGCGGTTTGCTGAATCAGCCTCCATGCGATTTGCTGACTGAGCCTCCCAGTAGTGTTTCGGCAAACCAGGCAATTCATCATTAGAAGACTGTATACTGGACGTAATTGACTCCATTTCAGACAATTATTGGTTACTGGCTAACTGTAGAAACTATCCCGATTACTTGAACTTTCAATATAACAGAAAACGTGGTCTCACTAGCTTTACGCACGATATGGTCTGTACACGGCTACGGGCAGCAGAACAAATTCCAAATGTATAACCGTGTTTATCGTAATTTCGTGGTTCTAAACAATGCAATACATACAAATACATAAATGCAATGACTTACAGCCAGGTGAGCAACCAAGGGCAACAGTACAGAAAGTTATCCGAAAAATCGGGACAGCGCGGTCATAAACGGTCCACTCAGCAAGGAGTCATGCGAAACTGTAGCGCAGCACGGTTGCGGTACAGACAGTGGGTCAAGAAGCGTAAGTGAAACGTTCTGCAAATTTTTCTTACAAGGGGAATGTACAATCATAGAACAATCGAGTCGGGAACATAACGTAAAATGTTCACGCACCATACGTCGGAAAGGGGTAAATCTGAACTGTGTCAGTACAGTAAAAACAGGGAATTGGATCACAAGTATTCGAGGTTCATGAGGGATATACACGCTACTCACGAGTAAGACAAGCGAAGATGTCGTCGAAAATACAAATTACAAAAAGTAATTTACACTGCCCCCGGGGTCAGGGAACCTCACCAGCCATATTCGTAATTGAAGCGTCACCTTCCAGCAAGCACAGTTGTCGTAGATCTCGTCGGTGAATGCCGTTAGCAGTGCGTACAATGACTTCTCTTGTTCGGCCGTCGCTTCCAATGGTGGCGCTTTCCACGATACCCTTACTTGGTGAAACATGGCTTCAGTATCTGCAACCAGGGTGTACCGATACTCCCGGAACCTCGGAAGAACTCCATATAGACTGTTGACGAGGTCTGGACCCGTCAGCAGTTGCTTATTCAGGGACGTTTTGTTGCATTCTGCAGCACAATCGAATACAGCTCTAACCTTCGTTTGATCTCCGTGCTTGTACACTCCATGGTGTGCCAGATACAATACATGCGGGCCAGTCAAGTTCTGTTCTGAGCCGGATACAATCTCAGCGTAGCCTTTCGTAATGTACTCGTTGACCATGGCTGCGCATTTTTCTTTAAGGTCATGGTCCCTTTCGAATCGCTTCTTGAGAAACAGCAGTCTCTTCGGTGCAACATCCTTATTATCCGGCAAGCATGGTCCACCGGGCTTCCATGGCAGGGCTATTTCATAGTGGCCGTTGACCCAAATCATTGAGGCGGTCATATGACGTAAAGCTGTTTTATCATCTTCTGGCATACTCCGTTTGATGAAAGACTCTTCCACGAACTCAGAGTTGAACATACGCTCCGAGCTCATATCCAATTCAGTGGCCGTGACATGACTAACATTGGCCGTCGCCTTACAAGGACGTTGGCACGAAGTCGGTCCTAATATCACCCATCCTAGAAGTCCTCTCACGCCATAAGGATCATCTGGACTGCCCGTTCGTTGTTCTAGCACCCAATGTGCCTTTGGAACGTCGGCACCAATGAGAATACGGATGTCGGAGTCATCAATGGCTGGCATCAGGACTTCTTGCAGATGACTCCAAACTTCTAAATCTTGCTTTAGGTTGAGTGGTCTCAGTTTAGGCAAGTTTTCTACTGCCCACGCTCGGCGGACTTGGATGACTTCCTGACCGTCTAGCGAAGTTAATGTAAAGGATACAGTGCGCGCTTTGGTTACACAATTACTATCGATGGTCTTAACCGTCAGAAGCTCGGGCTTCCCATTGAGACCCAATTTTGTCAGGAGCGACTGGTCTACTAAAGTTGTGTCCGATCCATTGTCCAGCAATCCATTCACTGTGACCTCCCCTAAAGGACCTCGGAGGCGGACTGGCAATATAGCAAGGGAAATTCGACGGCCGGCGGTACTTTCGTCTGCTAATACGTGACCAACCGAAGCAGTGTTGTCTGTTGGCAGGTTTTGGTCACGATTAGATTCTGGGGTTTTTGGTCGATGTAGCATCGGGTGGTGTTGGCCTACACAGCCCTTCAGGCCACACGTCTTTCGCGAACGGCAGTCTTTAGTTACATGATTAGGCTTTAAGCATGAAAAACATAATTTCAGCTTCTTCACGGCATTATACCTGTCTATTACCTTTAAGTCTCGAAATTCGCTACACTTGTCCACGTAGTGGGGATTTTCACATATAGGGCAAACTTTGTTGGGGGTCGGCTTAGGACTGGTGCTAGATGGCTTAGTCTCGGTTGACATGATTGTGGCTACTCGCTCGGTGGAGTATAGACTGCTAGCGGGCTTTCGAGAATCTGGTTGTCTAGACGCAGAAATGGCCGGTCGCGATACGTAAACGAGGCTAACCAAGGCAGCATCACCCTGATCGCTGACAAAACTCGTTAGTTCATCGAAAGTGGGCTCCCGTCCCGATCTGAGAATGAAGGATGCCCGGTCGAACCATCTAGACTGAACACTGGTGGGCAGTCGTTGCACAATGGCGCTCAGCGTCCGGCAGGCATTCAGATCAGCCTGGTAGCCGAGGCTCTTCATCGTGGCCGAACACACCTTCATCTGATCCGCCAATTTTACCAGCGCCTTGGTATCAGTTTGCTTCAGCACAGAGCCGTCACTTAGCTCATCGATACATTTTCTGGCAATCACGTGAGGCCTGCCGAACCGGCGTTCTAGTATGCGTATGGCTTCGTCGTAGCCTTCCTGCGGCTCAAGCACCGTGCACCACCGAATGGCTTCAGCTGGCTCCCCCTCACAGGCCGAAATCAAGTAATCGAGGAGGTAGGCGGGGTCGTTATTGTGCCTAGCGACTGTGGACTGGAAATTTCTCATGAAACCAATGAAATCCATGGGATTTCCATCAAATTTGACTGATCGGCGAGCAGGCAGGCTCATACAAGCTTGCAACAGCCTGGCGGTCTCGCTGACGTGGTCGAATTCCCTGGATTTAGCGGGCAGAACACGTATTCCCGGTCCGTTCAGTGTAATTTGGTCTTCCTGCCTTGTTTTTGACCCTGGTAAGGACATGACATAATCGTGAACAATTTTCAGTCTTTCACTGCGAGGTGGCGTAGGTGGCAGTATAGGCTCCGATCCAAAACTGCAGTTATCGTCGGACAATTCTTTGACGATTTCATCCTTGACTTCATTTATGCGTTTGGCAGCCTCGGCCTCCAGCTCTAACTGCCTAATATTCAACCTGGCCAGTCGCAGTTCACGTTGTAGCTCTGGTCTGGAGGTTGAGCCATTTGCTGACTGAGCCTCTCTGTGGTTTGCTGGATGAGCCTCCATGCGATTTGCTAAAGAAGCCTCCGTGCGGTTTGCTGAATGAGCCTCCATGCGGTTTGCTGAATGAGCCTCCATGCGGTTTGCTGAATGAGCCTTCATGCGATTTACTGAATGAGCCTCCCAGCGATTTTCTGAATGAGCCTCCATGAGGTTAACTGAATAAGCCTCCATGCGGTTTGCTCGATGAGACTGCATGCGGTTTGCTGGATGAGCCTACATGCGGTTTGCTGGATGAGCCTCCTTGCGGTTTGCTGAATGAGCCTCCATGCGGTTTGCTGAATGAGCCTTCATGCGATTTACTGAATGAGCCTCCCAGCGATTTTCTGAATGAGCCGCGATGCGGTTTGCTGAATGAGCCTCCATGAGGTTAACTGAATAAGCCTCCATGCGGTTTGCTCGATGAGCCTGCATGCGGTTTGCTGGATGAGCCTCCAGGCGGTTTGCTGGATGAGCCTCCATGCGGTTTGCTGGATGAGCCTCCATGCGGTTTGCTAAAGAAGCCTCCATGCGGTTTGCTGAATGAGCCTCATTGCGGTTTACTGAATGAGCCGCGATGCGGTTTGCTGAATAAGCCTCCATGCGGTTTGCTGGATGAGCCTCCATGTGGTTTACTGAATGAGCCTCGATGCGGTTTACTGAATTAGCCTCCATGCGGTTTGCTGGATGAGCCTCCATGCGGTTTGCTGAATGAGCCTCATTGCGGTTTGCTGAATGAGCCTCCCAGCGGGTTACTGAATGTAGCACCATGCGGTTTGCTGGATGAGCCTCCATGCGGTTTGCTGAATGAGCCTCCATGCGGTTAACTGAATAAGCCTCCATGCGGTTTGCTGAATGAGGCTCCATATCCCGGGGCATAATTCGTCAGTGATGTTTCACTCAACAGCCAAACAAGTTATTTCACTTCGGAAGGGCCTGAGTATCAATGTTTTCCTTTGAATGGAAAAATAACACGTACGCAAACCACCACACCACCACACCGTCAAATAGGATAGTGTCGCATTCTATCCCGGTCATTCTAACCATAAATTTCTAAATAACCGTGTGTAAAACTGTTCGGTTCATATTTCATGAATATTCTTCGAACTTTGACTTCATTTCAAGACCATTTTTACCAGAGAAGCGTTATTACTCTGGGTGTTCAACTAGTTTGTTGGTATAATATACTGACTATTTTTCGGGTTATATCCCAAACACTAGATTTGTCAGTCAATCATTCAGGTTCTCAATTGTTAACTCTGGAGTTCTTTAAGCTGTTGTGTTTTTGCCCGGAGAAAGTCCACATTCCAGATGGGACTCGAACCACAACCTCCGGATTAGAAGTCCGACACGCAATCCACTGCGCCACCTGGATGGGGTGTATTGAATAATCATTCGACACCTGTGTGATCGGTGACTTCCTCATGAAGTAGTCCGTATTGGTCAATCGATGAAATAGTGTGGTTAAATGAGGCGTCCATGACCAATCATACGTAGCATTAGCGGAAAGGAACTAACAAGTCCGTCACAATTGTTCAAAGCGATCGACAGCAATCATTACAACTGAATTGAGTCACTTTTCAGATAGACGCTCATCAAAACAATACAAGTCCTGATGAAGGTCTAGTGGTCAAATAGGATGTGTCAGAGACTGACACAAATATTTCAACACTTATCGGTTTTCGTGCAACTCATTCACAATGACGTGCATGATTCCAACGATTGTAGAAACCTTCGAGAAGATGGTGGTTGGGAGGGAAACAGTGTACCTCTCTCCCTCTGAACCCATTCAACTGGCATGCATTGGTTTTCAGCAACCCTTATTACGATCTCCCGGTAGATTCTGTTTTCACTAACTGCTTATCCCTAACTAGAGTGCGATTCGTCAGTTAATTGGGAGTTAACTTTGGTAATATTCTACAATGGAAAACTCGTATTCAAAACGGCATTGAAAAGCTGTGAAAATGTTCTTCCAAGTACGGGATCTCAGTCGGTCAATCAATCAATCTATCAATCAATCAATCAGTCATTCGGTCAAGCAGTCATTTTACGTATACACGCATATATACAATATATATATACATGTATATATATATATATATATATATATATATATATATATATATATATATATATATATATATATATATATATATATATATATATATATACAGAAGGAAACAACTAGCGTTATTAGACTGGTCATGTCGGTCAATTTTACAGCGCGTTGCATGGAATTCTCGCACACACACACACACACACACACACACACAGACACAGACACACTGATTCACTCACCCTGACTGTCTGTTTGTCTCGCTGGTACATTCTTAGATGACACGGTGTTCGAGGTTGGTTACAGTAAATGATCAGGTGTTGTAAATGGCACGTTGACACAGACGAGCTCCGGAACTAGTTCTCATTCAGGTCATTGGTGAGCTCATATGTTCACGTAAATTTATCCTATGAACAGACTCAATCACAGAAATCGAGCTTGATCCCCAATCCATTTTCTCCAGATACGGTTATTGGAAACTTCCTGACATTGAAACAATTGATATTGACAGGCTAAGGCCAGAATTTCATTGCAAAACTTATCAAGTTAGCATTAATTTGGTGGGTCTGGGGCATTCATGAACATGCACGCATTGTTTCTGAACAGACACGGTTAACTGAAGAAATCTATATTGACTGTTATTGCTGTGGCTGGACTGTTGATATTGGTCACACTACAATTCAGGGTGTGCATTGGCCACACTCAATTGCGAATTCTCCTCGGCTCGATGCACCTCAGCTGGGTATATGAGAGAATCAATAGTTCCACTATCAACTGAGTAATGCTTCCAGTTGCATTCCCATTGTAAAGTGATCGTGTGCTGAATTAGAATCAATAAACGGAAACAGGTGTATGAATATATAAACGATTGAGGCTACGAAATATGAAAATTACACCTTAACCTGTGAGTACACCAATGATTTGAATGAGAACTAGACTAATTGGCTGCACAAAACTGATATGTGTTGAAGTAGTTGTATCAGTCTCTGATGCATTCCAGTTAATCAACAGACGTTCATTAGAATTTGTATTATCTTGATAAGCATTTGTTTGGAAATTGATTCGATCGAATTGCAATGGTCTCTTTTGATCGGTGAGAATGAATGTCACAATTTGATTAATTCCATTCCACTAAAGCAACGTTTGGCTGGTAATGGATGTTTCGCGTAACTGCACCCTACCACTGCTTGGTCTACTCGCATCACTTCACGAGGAAGTCACCGATCAGACAGGTGTCGAGTGACCAAGCTGCACACCTCGTCCCGGTGGCGCAATGGATAGCGCGTCGGACTTCTAATCCGGAGGTTGTGGGTTCGAGTCCCATCCGGGACGGGGCCTTTTCTCGGATAGATATGTACTACAATCTCATAAGTTCCATCACAGTTGCAGTCGGTCCAATCCCACTTCCTACTACTAAAACAATTGTCAGTAGTCACATTTCAGGTTAACGCTATGCATTAGGGGAAGTGTCCTCTGTGATCAGAGGAGGATCAATGACTTCGTTGTTTATTACTTATGAATATCGTGAATATCTCCCGACTTGATATACGAGTGTGTCCACATTGTCGTGTTCACTTATAGTGTTCCTGTATTCGTTTGCCAGTTTAACTCACTTGGTTGCTCATTTCATCGGACATGGGACGAATCGGTTCGTCATGTGGAAACCTAATATGTCATCCTCAATCAATTGAGTCCAAATTTCACCGATTGCTTTACTAGACACTTATATTGTCTTCTTTTTCTTCATCGTCTTCTAGTATTTCGTGACTTTGTTTGGTATTTCCTCTTTGGTACTGTTCCATACGGTACCACTAACACTAGCGAGAAGAGTGCTTTGGTCTAGGATCATAAGTTTACATAGGATAACTAGTGACCGCAGTCAAAGCTATGGTACGGAGCTTATTGGCCCAGACTGCTTTACGCATCCAGGTGCTTTGCCTGCCTGTTTTGGTTACGTACCCGACCAGCTGATTTCGTCTCGGTTGATTAAAACATTTGTCGACTTTTCACTGGTTAATTTCGTTTCGTTGGTTAAAGAAGCTCTTGGCCACTGATTATTGATGCACTCGGTCTACTGAGGGTGACTGTTGACGGTTGGCCGGATCATTTCGATCGGCTTCGCGACTACCTGTTTGGGCCATCAATTTTACGCAGACAATGACGTGCTGTCCGCTAACGGAAACAGGCCATCTATTGATGCGTCAACCAATACCGTCACAGTCAACATGATTCTACTCTATGAAACAAATGAGTTTCTAATCAAATAGATAACATTGTAAGGATGAATAATTCTGAGTGAAAGCAATAAATTAGGTCATTTTGATTTGTATCGCGCCAGAATTATAGCGTTTCGTTGGAAGTGCCCAATTACTGTTCAATGTAGACCCTATTTTCCAACCGATCTTGTTATTACTACTGCAGCTTTTGACGTGAAACCAAATATCCCGGGGCATAATTCGTCAGTGATGTTTCACTCAACAGCCAAACAAGTTATTTCACTTCGGAAGGGCCTGAGTATCAATGTTTTCCTTTGAATGGAAAAATAACACGTACGCAAACCACCACACCACCACACCGTCAAATAGGATAGTGTCGCATTCTATCCCGGTCATTCTAACCATAAATTTCTAAATAACCGTGTGTAAAACTGTTCGGTTCATATTTCATGAATATTCTTCGAACTTTGACTTCATTTCAAGACCATTTTTACCAGAGAAGCGTTATTACTCTGGGTGTTCAACTAGTTTGTTGGTATAATATACTGACTATTTTTCGGGTTATATCCCAAACACTAGATTTGTCAGTCAATCATTCAGGTTCTCAATTGTTAACTCTGGAGTTCTTTAAGCTGTTGTGTTTTTGCCCGGAGAAAGTCCACATTCCAGATGGGACTCGAACCACAACCTCCGGATTAGAAGTCCGACACGCAATCCACTGCGCCACCTGGATGGGGTGTATTGAATAATCATTCGACACCTGTGTGATCGGTGACTTCCTCATGAAGTAGTCCGTATTGGTCAATCGATGAAATAGTGTGGTTAAATGAGGCGTCCATGACCAATCATACGTAGCATTAGCGGAAAGGAACTAACAAGTCCGTCACAATTGTTCAAAGCGATCGACAGCAATCATTACAACTGAATTGAGTCACTTTTCAGATAGACGCTCATCAAAACAATACAAGTCCTGATGAAGGTCTAGTGGTCAAATAGGATGTGTCAGAGACTGACACAAATATTTCAACACTTATCGGTTTTCGTGCAACTCATTCACAATGACGTGCATGATTCCAACGATTGTAGAAACCTTCGAGAAGATGGTGGTTGGGAGGGAAACAGTGTACCTCTCTCCCTCTGAACCCATTCAACTGGCATGCGTTGGTTTTCAGCAACCCTTATTACGATCTCCCGGTAGATTCTGTTTTCACTAACTGCTTATCCCTAACTAGAGTGCGATTCGTCAGTTAATTGGGAGTTAACTTTGGTAATATTCTACAATGGAAAACTCGTATTCAAAACGGCATTGAAAAGCTGTGAAAATGTTCTTCCAAGTACGGGATCTCAGTTGGTCAATCAATCAATCAATCAGTCATTCGGTCAAGCAGTCATTTTACGTATACACGCATATATACAATATATATATATACGTATATATATATATATATATATATATATATATATATATATATATATATATATATATATGTATACAGAAGGAAACAACTAGTGTTATTAGACTGGTCATGTCGGTCAATTTTACAGCGCGTTGCATGGAATTCTCCCAAATTCTGGAGACTTATGTGAATGTACACGAGTGAACCGCGGACAGTTCAGAGATAAACACGGTACCAACGAAAGACGTCACACTTTGTGAATTCCACATAAATTGTGATTTTATTCGGGTTTCCCATGTCAGATGCTGTAAAATTCCCCAATATGACCACTTCATTAACAATAGGTGTGTCCATATTGGTTGATATGCCACTAAAAGTGCCGTAGGTATACGTCGGTAGTTTTACGCAACAACTCGACGACAAAATGAACCAATCTTGAAGCTTAAATTGTAAATCTTGGCATTCGTCATTGTCGTATTGTAGCGAGGAATGCTGTGCCAGCGGAACACGACGAATATCAAACCGATCGGGTCAATCAATCGACAACCGCAGACCACGGAATGGATGGTGAATATATTGGAATCATCCCGAAACAGACGAAAAGACACGTGGGTAATCGCCAGTGAATCCCAATGGGATCTGAAGCAATCAGTAAGATAGTCCAAGTGATTGGCTACCGACTAAGCCACAAACCAGATCAATTGGACCAAACAGACGGGACTGGCAAACGCACGAATCGGCCTAACAGCGGCAGGCACTCAGCTGAAAAGGAGCAGAAATAAGCAGGCAGTAAGAGGATCAATGTTGCTGCATCGCGGTTTGGAAAAATGACTATATAAACGATTAGATATATTTTACCAACTGAACTTGTTTGGTTGCTCAGATATAATTGATCCTCACCCATCTTGCCCTAATCGTTACAATATCAGGTGGACGAATAAAGGCAACTTCGTTCGACAGAATGGTGAAAATATAACTACTGCTGTTATTTTCCGTGCCACACATGGCAGTTTGACCCTTCCGGAGATAGATACGCTGCCGGTGAACACACAGTACTGGCGCCTATCGTGTGTTGCTACAGAATGCACGTTCATTCGCAAAAGCGTGTCATCATTCGACGTATTTATTTGTCACAAAGCAGTACCACAGAGGAAATGCCAAACAAAGTTACGAAATATTAGACGAAGATGAAGAAGGAGAACAAAAAGAAGAAAACAATAGGAGTGTCTAATGAAGCAATCGGTGAAATTCGGACTCAATTGATTGAGGATGACATATTAGGTTTCCACATGACGCACCGATTCGTCCCGTGTCCGATGATATGCTGAACCAAGTGAGATAAACTGGCAAACGAATACAAGAACACAACTGACAACGACAATGTGGACATCTCGGCATACTCGTTTATCAAGTCGGGAGATATTCACGATATTCATAAGTAATAAACAACGAAGTCATTGATCCTCCTCTGATCACAGAGGACACTTCCCCTAATGCATAGCGTTAACCTGAAATGTGACTACTGACAATTGTTTTAGTAGTAGGAAGTGGGATTGGACCGACTGCAACTGTGATGGAACTTATGAGATTGTAGTACATATCTATCCGAGAAAAGGCCCCGTCCCGGATGGGACTCGAACCCACAACCTCCGGATTAGAAGTCCGACGCGCTATCCATTGCGCCACCGGGACGAGGTGTGCAGCTTGGTCACTCGACACCTGTCTGATCGGTGACTTCCTCGTGAAGTGATGCGAGTAGACCAAGCAGTGGTAGGGTGCAGTTACGTCAAAACATCCATTACCAGCCAAACGTTGCTTTAGTGGAATGGAATTAATCAAATTGTGACATTCATTCTCACCGATCAAAAGAGACCATTGCAATTCGATCGAATCAATTTCCAAACAAATGCTTATCAAGATAATACAAATTCTAATGAACGTCTGTTGATTAACTGGAATGCATCAGAGACTGATACAACTACTGTAGCACATATCAGTTCTATGCAGCCAATTCGTAATGATGTACCTGATTCCAATGACCCGGTTTTAGAGGTTGGTTATAGTAAATGGTCAGGTTTTGTTAATGGCACGTTGACACAGCCGAGCTCCGGAACTAGTGCTCATTCAAATCATTGGTGTACTCACAGGTTAAGGTGTAATTTTCATATTTCGTAGCCTCAATCGTTTATATATTCATACACCTGTTTCCGTTTATTGATTCTAATTCAGCACACGATCACTTTACAATGGGAATGCAACTGGAAGCATTACTCAGTTGATAGTGGAACTATTGATTCTCTCATATACCCAGCTGAGGTGCATCGAGCCGAGGAGAATTCGCAATTGAGTGTGGCCAATGCACACCCTGAATTGTAATGTGACCAATATCAACAGTCCAGCCACAGCAATAACAGTCAATATAGATTTCTTCAGTTAACCGTGTCTGTTCAGAAACAATGCGTGCATGTTCATGAATGCCCCAGACCCACCAAATTAATGCTAACTTGATAAGTTTTGCAATGAAATTCTGGCCTTAGCCTGTCAATATCAATTGTTTCAATGTCAGGAAGTTTCCAATAACCGTATCTGGAGAAAATGGATTGGGGATCAAGCTCGATTTCTGTGATTGAGTCTGTTCATAGGATAAATTTACGTGAACATATGAGCTCACCAATGACCTGAATGAGAACTAGTTCCGGAGCTCGTCTGTGTCAACGTGCCATTTACAACACCTGATCATTTACTGTAACCAACCTCGAACACCGTGTCATCTAAGAATGTACCAGCGAGACAAACAGACAGTCAGGGTGAGTGAATCAGTGTGTCTGTCTGTCTGTCTGTCTGTCTGTCTGTCTGTCTGTCTGTCTGTCTGTCTGTCTGTCTGTCTGTCTGTCTGTCTGTCTGTCTGTCTGTCTGTCTGTCTGTCTGTCTGTCTGTCTGTCTGTCCGTTTGTGTGTGTGTGTGTGTGTGTGTGTGTGTGTGTGTGTGTGTGTGTGTGTGTGTGTGTGTGTGTGTGTGTGTGCGAGAGGGAGAGAGAGAGAATGAGAAATAAACACAGAAGTAAATATTGGCACACTATTTTCCTTCCAACCACCATCTTCACAACGGATTCTACTATCATTGGAATCAGGTACATCATTACGAATTGGCTGCATAGAACTGATATGTGCTACAGTAGTTGTATCAGTCTCTGATGCATTCCAGTTAATCAACAGACGTTCATTAGAATTTGTATTATCTTGATAAGCATTTGTTTGGAAATTGATTCGATCGAATTGCAATGGTCTCTTTTGATCGGTGAGAATGAATGTCACAATTTGATTAATTCCATTCCACTAAAGCAACGTTTGGCTGGTAATGGATGTTTCGCGTAACTGCACCCTACCACTGCTTGGTCTACTCGCATCACTTCACGAGGAAGTCACCGATCAGACAGGTGTCGAGTGACCAAGCTGCACACCTCGTCCCGGTGGCGCAATGGATAGCGCGTCGGACTTCTAATCCGGAGGTTGTGGGTTCGAGTCCCATCCGGGACGGGGCCTTTTCTCGGATAGATATGTACTACAATCTCATAAGTTCCATCACAGTTGCAGTCGGTCCAATCCCACTTCCTACTACTAAAACAATTGTCAGTAGTCACATTTCAGGTTAACGCTATGCATTAGGGGAAGTGTCCTCTGTGATCAGAGGAGGATCAATGACTTCGTTGTTTATTACTTATGAATATCGTGAATATCTCCCGACTTGATAAACGAGTATGCCGAGATGTCCACATTGTCGTTGTCAGTTGTGTTCTTGTATTCGTTTGCCAGTTCAACTCATTTGGTTGAGCATTTCATTGAACTCAATCATTGATTGTTGAACATTCCATGGTTTAGGTTGCATCTTAATCGGCGTTCTGATGTGGTTGCATGAGCTTGATGTTAGCTTTCCCATTGAGTGTTTGCTCGTAACGTTATGGATTTAGGATAGAATCCTTTCCTGATGACTGTTGATATGATTACCCTCAAAAATCGCGAACAAATTGGACCTTATTCTGCTTCACACACAGGCTGTCAGTTCAACTGAAGTTGCAATGGAATTTACCTCGGTAGAATAAACCAATGTCTCTCATGATAAATTTGATTGGACGTCTCACGGACTGGCTGGTTTTGCTTCCAGTGGTTAATAGATTCTCTCTCTGTCCGAAACATTCTCCAGTCAGGGTGTCGAATATTCTCATCTTTTTCAGTTATGCGAGTGGACCAAGCTGTGGTTTGGTGCAGTTACGTGAAGTATCCATTGCCAGCCCATCACCCCCTCACTCACACACACACATACTGATTGACTCACCCTGATTTTCCCTCTGTCTCGCTGTTACACTCTTAGATGACACGGTGTTGGAAGTTGGTTACAGTAAGTTGTCAGGTGTTGTAATTGACACGTTGACACAGACGAACTCCGTAACTAGTGCTCATTCAGGTCAATGTTTCTGTCATGTGCTACCACACTTAGCGTTTTTTCTGATGTGTTCGTTCATGTGGAGATTTGTATTGGACTGTCGCTTGTCCTACTCCTTGTGCTGGCCGAATTTATGGGCTCAAACCCAGGTATAAACTGGATCTTCCACTTCAAATGTTTTTTTTAATTGTATCTGTATACCCGGTAAATATCCTACCATTGTTTCGATTGTGTATTATTCGCAATCTCAGTTATGTTGGGACCCTTTGAAATTGCACTTGCCGAGGTCTGCAGGATCCCAATTGGCAAGAATTCCAGGGCTGTGAAAGAACAGGCTAGGAGTATTGCAGCAACGATTTGGATAATTATGTGAAATCGAAGAAGATACCTGTTAGATTGCCAGATTTTTGCTGAACCTATCCTTGGCAATCCTAATTGGTTGAAGCAACCCTTTCATTCTGCTGCCCCGAGCGGACCAGTATATCGTTCTCCAACTGTCACACTCAAACCGGTAATGTTAAATATTCTAAGACCCCTCCAATATTGGCTATTCGCACACCCCTAACACACTTTTCCTGTCGACGACCTCATCAGTGATGTCAGTCAATGTTAGGTCACCACACCCCTTCACGTTTAACTGGCGAATCGTTTTTTCGGTCATACACAGCCACACAGCTCGGTGTAGTAAGTTTCCTCATCCACGGGATTTTTTCCAGTGGAGCTAAATTCGGTGGTCTATGATTTATGTCCGTTTCGTCCAATCCACTGCAAAGGGAACTGCTAGCCTAGCAGGTTGGTAACAATGGACGCAGATTAGGTGGGTGCTGCATCCTGCTAAAACTGTTTTAGTCATGGTTGATAGAGGGACAGCCTCCAGATGTCCAAAGGCCTCTCTTTTACCGCATCAGCCACGGTTTATTCTGTGTATCCCAGTTGATCTAAATTCCTGTTGGAAGACACAAACCAACAGACAGTGTGTGTCTCCATCCACACAACACGCACATGAAGTCCACTAACTCTACGAACGCCAGCATACTGAGTAGTGCTCAGTGTCCAGTGCATGGCTTTGACAGTGATGCATTTACCTCAGCCGTAAGCCCACAGAGCTCACGCATACGTGAGAATTCTCTATCATGTCTATGAGAACTTGGTTATTCCGATCGATCGAATTTCAGCGTACCCACGACGTGACCGGCAAGTTAACTACGTCCGATTAAGCCCAAGAGGAAACGAGCTGTGTAAGAACTACAGGTAAGCCATAAACGCGAAAGACGACATAAACAAGGGGAAATTACTACCTAAAAACAGAGTGTTCTGGGTCGCACATGACTCTTGTTGATCTTCATCACGGCTCAGCCGAGCAGGGCTGCTATGACAAATAAACTATGCGGTTGTTCGTTAGCTTCCCGAAGGCACAGCGTAAGCACTGAGTTGATTGCGTAATTGAGGAACAAAAAACTAGAGCCGAATCGAGATGGTCAGTAAAAAGAGAAAAGATTACTTGGGAGCACCAAGATAACCGCTGTTCGTTGTGACTAACACTCAATGAACTCCCTGACCGAAGGTTGAGAAAAATAAAAATAATGCATCTGTGGGGGATTCGCCGTTTTGAAAACTACCGATACGTGCGTGCACGTGTTCACCAACTATAACACACAGACAGGGGTGAGATAATCCTAGGGATGGTAGGATGACAGCTGTAATCTCGTTTGCATTGAATGGAGCGTGCATGGACGGGGAGTCCGTTTTTGGAATCACACGGTGATTTTTTCAAGTTAATTCATCGGTTAACATGGCTAACTTTCAGAACGAGGACACATGATCCCATGTATGGATTTTCGATTTGAATAGTAGCTTGCTTCCGGGGAAATTTCGTGCTTTTATCCAGATACAATGCCATACTACTCATACGGTAGGATGAAATCAGCCATTGAGGGATCTCAGTCCACCGGGCAGTTCGAGTGTATATGACCAAAAAAACGATTCGCCAGTTAAATGTGAAGGGGTGTTGTGACCTAACATTGACTGATATCACTGATAAGGTCGTTGACAGGAAAAGTGTGTTAGGGGTGTGCGAATAGCCAATATTGGAGGGGTCTTAGAATATCTAACAATAACGGTTTGAGTGTGACAGTTGGAGAACGACATACTGGTCCGCTCAGGGCAGCGGGAAGAATACACGACATCATGATAGGATAAACTGAATGTTGTGAAGCACAGAAATAATGGTAGTCTGTTGATGATTCGTCTTTTTCGATAAGGGCGGATACCGACTGTCATGACAAAGTGAGTTCCGGCGGGATAGATGCAAATAGCAGTGATGGGCGTTCTTGCTGATCGTATGATTGGATCATATCTAGCTGAGGATGGTGGTATACCCAGGACATCTTTATTTATTTAGGGCTGTTGCCATATCAGGATGATTGAATATCATGACAACCTAAATTTGATTCATTTATTTCGATCATTCTCAATGTTTCGAACAACTGTCTGGAGGGGACTTGGCGAGTATATGGGTGCACTCTTGGTTGCTCCAGTTTTGTGAATACGTAAGGATGAACTAACTAGTCATTTCAATTTGGACTGTAATACAATGAAAGCTCAAAGCTGACAACAAAATGTGGCCCACTTGTTTTGCACCTAATCCACAGTCTAGCTTTCCAGTCACTTTACTTCTGAAGTGGTTTAATGTGACTGATTTAGCGGTTCATTGGCAGAAATACTAGTCTTTACCACGTATATATTGTGAAGAATCGGTGTGGACAGAAGCTCGTTCGACGGTGTCTTCTAAGCCCTGATCTGTGTCACTACCCAACGTATTCCATGCATTTATGTATGTCTTACTGTTGCCGATATGGTCGAATAAAAGAATAAAACGATGTTATTCAGTAATCTTGACGACTATGTGATTCACCAGAACTGTTTACTTCCAACACAAGTTGGTTGGAAATTTTTTCAATTTTGTCGAGTTAAACTGGTGCATTGCTGCGCAGTTTGTCACACGAAGAGAAATGTTAGGAAACGAATTAATTTAAAGATTGGGATATAAATTCAGTGAACCTTTCCGAAAACGAGAAAATCTTTCGCTAGACGACCGGCAAAAGTGATAAAGGGACAATAAAGTCCAATAGGATTGGCAGACTTGTCCAAGATTCTCCAACTCCCTTCGTATGCTACTTTACCGTAACAAGCTAAGAGCTGCTTCACACTAGAAATGCAAGAGGGAAAGCCTCTATAAATTGACGACATGTCCGTACGGACACCGTTCATCATAACGCGAGAAAGAAATGCCCCACGCAAACCAATCTAACCCAACTCGAAAGGCCAGTAATGAAATCCTTTTTCGAAGGCATCAAAGTTGTTAGCAGAATGGAGTGCCACTATGAAACATCATTTTAAATCCATCGCAGCATTGCTTAAAAGGAGGTGCTTTGCTACTTTTCTTAAATATTTTCGTACATCAACATTGTGCAGAAACGCGAGTGGGTCGCACATTAAGTCGGTACAATCGAGTGACCTAAAAAGGCTTCATAAATTTAATTGTTTTTGGAAAATCCACTTGCACTCTTCACATCGGAAAGTCGGACGCAGCGAGCCGGAATCGAACAGGCGACCCTCCTCATACCGACCAGATGCTCTACCAGATGAGCTATCGCGGTCCGGACAATCTGGTGTGAATAACGCTAGTGAATAATCGATAGTGCGCAAACCACTATTCCAATGATACACAGTATCTGTCCTGGTTTTAATCATTGGGCTGGCCTCGTCGGTCACTTCCCAATGGGACGAACAGCACACAGATGAACGTGATCCATCGGACATTGAAATATATTCAGAGAATGTATTGTTGGCACGAGGAGCCTGAATCGTATGTTTTTGGAAAATCCCCTTGCATTCTTCACATATTGTGTGAGGACGAATCACATAGTACGAACCACCACCAGTGTCCAAGCAAACTCCCCATCTCTGTCCTGGAATGCGAATCGGGTCTTCCTAGAGTGTCAACCGCTTAGCAGATTTCAGCAAACGTTTAAGGAAACGCGAAAAACTTATCATCAGGAAAAGTCACGAAAATTCCGCAAACTGCTATGAAAATTTAAAAAGTTATCCAATTCTCACTATGAGCTCTTATCCCCGTGGGTCTGCCGTGGCGTTTTAGTGCAAATAAAGAGAGATAATACAAAGTATGCCAAAAGGTTACGCTATACGCGTGTACAGTCGTTCACACAATAATTGTGTTGACTTTGTATTGCACGAGAACAGACAAAAGTAATCATCCCTATTTGACAGCTTGATAAAAATGAATCCATCAGCATGGTAATGGACACAGCATGCCCCAACTCGTTTGCTGATGAATGATAGAAAACAATTTATGGCGTTAGAGAGGCTACGATATGTGATTTGTTATGTGATTGGCAATACTCAGAATGGTTCACGTCAGGGATCTTCTGCAATAAGATTTTACATGCATTCATGGTATTTTATGTACACCGTATAAATGGTATTTTTGCTTCTGTCTCTAGTGTGACAGATCCCCATTTTTGACTGTCCCATATAACCAGGCAGAATATGTATTTATAACGCTAACTTGTTGCGTCGTGCAATACGGCTGTCGGAAAGCAATCCGGATAACTGGCTTCATAACTCCGAGACTTTAGGACTTTAGGAACCTTTGAACTAGATTATCTCCTTGTAGACTAGATACTGGTATTTATCAGTTGATAACTTTGGTTTCCTGGCAACTTCTACTGGCGAGAATGATGTCGGTATGCACAAAATGGCCTACGCGATTGGGCGAAAAGCTCATAGACCAGGTGGATTTTTCAATAATTTGCTTACTGACAGGCATAAAAGTAGTCCGGTGCAGAATGTGGTTGAATAGACTTAGACAACTCTCCAAATTTTTTTCACGACTCAAAAAGCACGGTACAATAAAGGGCCTTCAGCCTTCAAGAAGAAGGCAGTCTGATTCTCCTTTTTCACATTCTTGAGTATGCTGCAACACAGCTTGAATCGTTCGGCACAGTCTTCAATCCCAGAAGCACTGACTTGCATATTTGGCTGTTCGGTACTGGTCAGCCCCGTAGCTCGAAGCCAGTTGTAGTACGATTAATATACCCAAACTAATAGGACTTATGGAAATCGCACTCACCCGAATCTACGGAATCCTAAGTGGTAAGAAGACCAAAGCTGTGGAATAGCAGGGTAATAGTATATCAGAACTGGTTTACATAATAAAGTGAAATCGAAGAAAATATTTGGTAGATTGAGAGTTGAACAATCATAGCCAGATTTTTGCTGAACCTATCCTCGAAAATCCTGATTAGTTGGAGCTCCTCAGCGTCAGTAGACACGACGCTGTATCTAGTCCTGTCATGTGTGATGCTCACCAAATCACCACAGGTTACTGAGGTCTTTATATGACTTACAGTCGGGTAAGGCGATGGTGTGTTCTTATTCATGACTGGAGTGACAAGACGATCATGTTCATTGACCGCGTACTCATGAACAGCATTTAAATTAGACACTATACCAACTTTTCTGGAAGTGGAGAAAACTCTGTACTTTTATCGATGCATTACCAGCAGCAGATTTGCTAATCTTTGTGGAATTCACCGTCATACTGATAGCAGCAGTAACAGTTGTACGGTAGTCCCAGTGGAATAGCCTTCTCCGCGCATGCACGAAAGTACTTTCAGAACCTTCACCCCAGAACTAGCGTAATTCAGTGAAACCAAGCTCACAGAGAAACAGCTCTTTTACGTGGTAACTGAAGGAACATCTAAATATGAAGCAATAATAAATCCTAACTCTGGAAATCCTAATTGGCTGGGCTCATTCCCAGGCCAACCGTAAGAATGAGACTGACTCTAGGACACCGAACGAGCAAGAACCAAAATATCCGAACAGTTCGTAAGGGACCGACACAGTTGAATCCCTTATGTAAAGAGAGAACATGATGTAAAAATAGCATCTCCCGATGGAACTGACTGGCTTCAGTGATTCCTTTACTAGATGAAGTCTGCCAGGGCGAGTCAGCAACTTTTGCACTCCCCCCCCCCGCCTTCACCTGGGAGATTCCTTCGACTTTCATTCTTTCCGGAGTTTACCGCCTGACCTAAAAGAGCGAGTCACTTCACCGTCCAAACGTGTGTACCATCACAGCACCCATCCACTGACCATACAGCCGAAATCGGCAGCTGGATTAAAGCCCCGTTCTGTCGTCAGAATTTTAAGGTCTTCTCACCGAACGGTAGGCTGCCATTAGAAAAGCTCCCAATATTTCAATAACAGAACGCAGCTAAATTTGTATGAAGCGTCAACACCCATAAAAAAAATGAACATGATCTACCGATAACCAAAGCAACCTTTTTGTTGTGTAACGTTGGGAGTTAATTGTTTTGACACAGTACCTTGGGGATATCTAATATGCTCCATGTTGCATGAACACTGATTCTGATAACCAGGGCCAATGAAGCCACGTTTTTGTAAACGGAGATATTTCTTCCTAGTTCTATTTCTTCTGTTGAATAAACAACTATATATGGGATGTTAGTGAAACTGACTAATCTGGCCGTATGATAGCCGCGGATGCGGAAGCGATGAGCTGTACATCTCTCCTTCTAAGGTCTCCGTAGACCCTTTCTGCTGGTAACTGCGATGGTTGTTTAACTGTAGTTCGGAAAATCGACGAGAGCCTGAAAAAACATCCCTAGATTAGCGACACATGTAGCACCGTCAACCAGGACGACCGGATGGCTTGACCCAATAAAATAATATCTCGGTCGGAAAATATGGAGTGAAGAAATTTTGTTCTCTCATCAAGATAAAAAGCTACACTACTCGTATCGAAAATAGGCACTTGGGACTGTGTGTCCTCGTTCTGAATGTCAGCTGTGTTAACCGACGAATTAACTCTGGAAGAATCACCGTGTGATCTAAAAATGGACTTCCCGTCCAAGCAAACGGCGTACAATCCCAATGAGATTATAGCTGTCAACCAAAGGTGGAGTGCTCAAGTATTAGGATGATTGGGCGGAAGAGCATTGGGTACGCATACCTGATGAGCGGCAACAACCACTAAACCAGCCGTGTGCTTCCAGGGGATTTTAGTCCTGTCATCCAGATACTATACAGCACTACTCATATAGAAAATGGAAATTAATAATTTGGTATACCATGATACGTTTGCCCCGATGACACAGTAACACAACCCCCCTTTCGTGATCACAATTCCCGTGTAAAATTTGATTTATTTAGGACTAACTTACCCACTAAGTGGTGTTACAGTAACCAGCTTGACCACTCGATCCCCGTCGGGGAATTTCGGATATTACTAGCAAATCCCATATTAAATTTTTAACAAACTTTCAACTAATTGACCTACATACTTAACTGAATCCATGTTTGAAATTTATTACCTTTAATTAGGTGTATACTGCTCAAGTCACCTGGCATGAAAAGATTCGTTTTACTAAGTTTTCCACTAGTGATTAGCGACACAATTAGTAAACGTTTTTCAATGAACTTCATAATTTCGTCGGTTACTGCTGGAAAGAACCATAATAAAACGTGGATATTCGTTTTAACAACTCTTATAATCGGAAAACTAAATAGCATGTGCAGCTGTAAGCAAATTTTGGATTTTACGCGAAATAACCTTGTTTGAAATGCATGTACTTCGGCTGAATTCCCGTTACCGCGAGTATGCTTGTTCAAGACAGGTTTATTATCGAACAACGAAATGGACCAGCGAGTGATCTAAGCTCGTCCAGATTCTCTTCAGCGCAAGCACGTTTGCATACAGTTCACAATGTCAAGGAGTTGGAAATCTTTCTGAAAATATGTCATCTGCAAAACTGCAGTCCGCATTCTTCCAACCCACGGACAGGGGTTTTGTGAATACTAACAAATGACAAGGCCCGCATATCCCACATAGCAGTGCAGAGGTGGCACGTGTGTCCTTGAACCAATCAGTCCATCACGCGGTTGTCTACCGTTCACACTAACCCGCGAACCAATCACACTTACGACATCTTATTTAGCTTGTAGCGACCTGGAGATGACTGAGCTTGAACGTGTAAATTCGTGATAACGAATTACCGTACACCAAAAACCTATCAGCATTTAGATCTAAGTATTTTGCATGTTTTTGGATGCCACAGGGCTGTGCGTTGTTTGTCTGTTTGCTGTAAGGACAGTTGGTTTCCGCCAATTGAAAAAAACATTTTGGACTGCTCTGTTTGCGGACGGTTGGACCTTTAGCTCCCTTAGCTAGTATCGCGTCCGGTGTCGCTCCGAAACTTAAATGTTATTGACACTGTTACAATGCAAACCTTCCTTCACCTATTCCACTGACTTCTACCCTTTTTTTGGCATACATTGGAACTTTTGGCTTGTTGCCCATTCCATAAGCTATCTTCGGGACCTAGTTAGAACTTGGTATCTGGAGTATTAAAAACCAATCACATCTGTGCTCCACGCTTGGCATTGACTGGCAACGTCATATGTGTCCATGTATTCCTTGCCTCATCCTACCTATAGTGTTCATTTTTGGTTGCAATTGAATACAGTTTCCGTACTTGGTTCGTGGTTATCTTTCCGTTGGATTGGACGATCGAGGAATCATTGAACCGGGATAATCCAGAGGTTTTCACGCTGACACAACACTCAAGGGGTGCAGGGAGTTGCTAAAAGAGTTACATTTGCACTAAACTTGACGTTAAGGAAGTACGGTACTATTGTGGCATGCAAAGTCCAGTGATATCCTGCGGGGCGGGGTCTGTAAGTGTTTGATCTGCAAAAAACACAAAAGACACAGAAAACTCTACAGAACTGGAACTCAGTAAGTATCTTATCAGAAACACACGGCTGCATGAACTGCACGCCAAAAAGATTGCTGCTACCTGACCACTATACTACAACCAGCAGTGCTAACTGATGGGATATTTACGTACTATGAAAATACGTGGATAGGTTCTTAAAACCTTCCCATAGGTCACATAGACAACGAACGGAGCGAAGGGTTCTCAAACTTCCTGTGGAGAAGACCTGACTTGGTGGGAGGCATTCGCTTGGCGTCAACAGGGCTGGTACCGTGTCCCCATTCGAAGCTGTCGGGTATTTCTGGCTGCCCTAGAGGTCAACATCTGAACAAGCTTACCTTAACGATTCGGATCAGCCCGGATGGGAGTGGGGTGGCACAGTGGTAACACACCGCTCCGAGGTGAATGAGCTCGGGTTCAAACCCTGGGTGTGTCAGAGAATACTCACCACTGATGAGCTCTAACAATCACAACAGCGAAACTCGAGTCTGGTTCTTCCGAGTGCAGGTTGGTCGGATGATCTGAGGTTTGTGCGTGATAGGTGGAGTCCAAAGGTCAGTCAGCTAAACAAATTTTCATAATGGTATATACAAGGTGCACCAGGATAAAAGAAATAGTTAGCGGGTGGTGAAGAACGAAAGTCTTGAACTTCCCACGGTTGTGTACGAAGCTAACGGAGAACACAATACGCAACTGACCAGTTTGTCGGTGCATCAGTAAACACGTACTTAAGCGGGCAGGCTAACAAACAGCTTATGTCATCGAGTCCGGTCAAGCAAGTTCTCTCAGCATTACCGAAACGACAAGCACGTATGGCTCAGTGCCAAAGTCTAATTGGTTTGAGCAAGCTGTCTGTGGCATGGGTAGGGTCTCAGTGATGTGCGTACACGTGTGCATGCATGTGATATTGGTCGCGACAGCGAACAGGCATCAATCAATTGGCGGTCAATAGAGGTGCGTGAGTGTGAGACTATCTGATTCCGTATGTGGCTACCTGAACCGACACAACACTCACCAGCAACACAAACACGCATAGACGTTGACTTTGCTTGCTTGTCCCACATACACATACTCGGTAATGAAATTCAAGACACAGTCACCGTTATGTCAACATGTTCAAATTGACTAAGGCCCAATTAAATGTGGAAAACCATAATGATTTAAGATTTCATCGAGTCTCTCACATGATGAAGCACAATTTTTTCACCTGGTTAGGCAAACGAATTGGGCTGAAATGTGTTCACCATGATCATTCATTCGAACAAACGAACAAAGTTGACTCGTGTTACAGAGATCCTCGCATTGAAGTCCGACGGAGTTGGGCTTCGATCGTGTTTGTGGACCGGGTACTTTGCTAGAATAAAACCTCAGTGTATCTCGCTTCTTGTATTGTTGATAAGACGAGGAAGTACTGGTGAAATGAGTTTGATGGTGTTGGCACCTTCGAAATCCGTCATTGATACTTCTGTGGTGGATAGACAGTGCACTGGACACCTAACAAGAAAACCGTTGTCTTGGTGACAGAAAGTGTACCGACTATCCTACACACCAGCATACCGTTGAAGACGGCCCGCAAACCCCTTTCGAGTCAGTCAAACAGTGTATCAACGGCGTCCCATCACCCATAGATCTCGCACGCTCTCGAAACAGAAAACGTTGTATCAGGTTCACCCAAAAGTCAACCAGTTGTCATCTTCAGCCTTAGGTTGACCAATTATCTCGTTGTCCAGTGAATAGTAATCTTGCCGAACGTACGTAGGTATCAGTGAGCAAACGGATGCAGTCAGTACGACTGTGTGAAAGTGTCTGTGAGAGGATGAACTAAACAGGAAGGAAATGGCGCCTGATGGCACCAGCGGATTTTCGATGAAGGTACCAGACATACAAAAGGCATGTGTTTCTGTTATGTTCGATAGAATAGTGGAAGGAAAGAAGATAGACTAATAGATGGAGTTTGACTAGGTGTATCCGCGAGTGACGTTAGTGGTTGTTACCAGCGTTTAGCGTAGAGAACCGTTTATTTTCAAATACTTGAAATAAGGTCCGTTGTTTGGGCAAGAGCCACTCAAGAGACCATGAATGATTGCGGTGATTACAGTTCATCCAGCTGGTTTGCCTGATCTGGTACAAATTGCTCTCATCGCATGAGAGACTCGACAAATCCTAAATCTTCGTTTGGCTGACTGCCTTTTGGACTCTAACTTTCACGCACAAACCTCAGGTCATTCGACCAACCTGCACTCGGAAGAACCAGACTCGAGTTTCGCTGTTGTGATTGTTAGAGCTCATCAGTGGTGAGTATTCTCTGACACACCCAGGGTTTGAACCCGAGCTCATTCACCTCGGAGCGGTGTGTTACCACTGTGCCACCCCACTCCCATCCGGGCTGATCCGAATCGTTAAGGTAAGCTTGTTCAGATGTCGACCTCTAGGGCAGCCAGAGATACCCGACAGCTTCGAATGGGGACACGGTACCAACCCTGTTACCGCCAAGCGAATGCCTCCCACCAAGTCAGGTCTTCTCCACAGGTCGACAATTTGAACGTCGTGGCATAACGGTGACTGTGCCTTGAGTTTCACTACCCGGTATGTGTGTAGAACAAGCAGGCAAAATCAATGTTTGTGCGTGTTTGTTTCATCACTCACTAACCGTTTCCTTTTTCTCCGTGACCCCCTTAAGATGCACAAGTGCCATTGTAAGGAAAATGGCAGGACGGGTAGCAATACCTGTGTTTGAACAACCGAGCAAGTCAATTCCTTGTAAAAATTACAAACGTCTGTCTGGTCCTTTTTCCAGAACGGGCTCTATCAACCACGATCCTCTGGCTGCCTGTATATTTTGACTGCTTTCTGGCCGGTTGCCTGCTTGATTCTTTTGCGCTGTATTTCAGTTTGGCTGTTCTCGGTGTTTCGGTTGACTTCTTGGTTGTAGCTATCTTGCTGGTTGCCTGAGATCCTGCTGGGTCCTATCTGCTATCCATATAGCTCTTTCCTTCTCCGAAATGCCTTCGACATATTCACCGCCTGTTCTTTGGTCTGTGGCCCTCGAATGGCCCGATTGGTTCGACACTCGCATCATTCTGTCGCCACAGCTTTCACCGCTGTACTATGACTGATAAGCTAGACGATAATGGTAGTCGGTGGGGGCAGGTATGAATTTTCTGTGTACCTACATGAATTAACGTGATAAAGTGATAGTTGCGGTGGTTGCGGAAATTTATCTGTGTTTGTTGGTGCTTGCATACACGTGTACATTTGTGTGCTGGCTGCCATACGCAGACAGCGTGAGACTGTCTTAGGGATAGCATTGGATTATATTGTATTGTATTGTATGGTAATGAGAAGTCCAGCAAGGTAACAAACTCACATTTCAGCCAAAAGGTAGGAAACTAATCGATATTACTTCAAAATAAGGCATAACTTGTTTACTTTAGAAAAAAGCTGTTTTAACCACCAGAATTCATGCGAAGTTACAGTGTGATTTTAATCCTGTATGATATTATTCATCATGTTAACCAGAACGCGTGCTAAATAAGACACTGTAATGTCCTTAGGATCTGTGATTCATTATCGTTTTACCCGATCGTATTCCAGTATCAAATGAATTCCGACATCATTTCCCCCCATTGTTCCTATCTGTCTTATTGTTGCACACCTATGAGTGACCTTGGTTTTACCTCATCCTCGATTGTCGGACGATTGACTTGGTCCGGTTGTGTGACTCCGTGATCGATAACTGTTCGGGTTTATATTTTTCCCTATCCTAATCGTGTTTACCTCAATAGTGCAGCATATTTTCACGGAATTCGTCTTCGCTCTTGACTGGGTTCGCTCTGGTTCCGTTCGAAACCCAACTAGTTTCACACGGAAACTAGAAGCACTGTTGGGTCGTGAAAGATATTTACGCACGAGGGGATAAGTCTAATTACGGAACTTGTGGAGGGATGCTAACGGCATGCAGATGAGTCATGGTACAGGGGATGGGTGGTGTCCACAAGAATCTTCATGGCGAATTTTTCACACGCTATCACGTGTAAATCACAAACTTTGGGGATAACTGAGCCTATGGGAATCAAAGCAACACGACTGATAATGGCCAAGCAGCAGTGTAGTGTGATAAAATTTTCCTAAATAGACCAGGAAAAAATGTAGAAGAGCAAAGGAATAAGATAAGAAGAACACATTGGTGGAAAAAAGAAGAAAAAACAGCTTGTGTGGTACCAAACTGCCTTAGCCTAGGAATTTAAAAAGACGGTTTACGTAGTTCTTTTCTACACAATCAACAATATGAGATGACTTTGGTTAATTGTCGCTGATTGTAACGCCCAAGAGTTTGACCGAGTCAACTCGTGCAACAAGGGGACGATATTGATGGCTGGTTGCTCATTGGGGCAAGAGGAACGAGGAAGGGGGAGAATGTACTCAAAGCATTTGTAATTCGAAGAAATTCCTTCTCGATATATCACTTCAGGCATTTACATGTATAGTACTGGATAAATGAGAGTATGTGTGCAGCTATAGATAGCAGAGAGTGAGTAAGTGTGCAACAAATACGGTAACTTCACAACATGCTCCAACTTGATGAATCTTGTCCGTTGTGTGAACGGCTATACGTGTGAAATGTGTAACCAAATGGCGTGAAAAGACAGGTGTGAAAAAAAGTGCTGGGCTGAGAAGAATTCGTACATGGGAACCATAAGAGAATCACTAGTCACGGCCACGGCAACAACAACTTTTGCACGAGGTTACATTGCTTACACAATTCCGGCTTCAATAGTCGAATTGCTATGGCTTCTGACGTCACCAGCAACCGCCTGCGTAATCCTTTCGCGTGAAATCTGGGAATTGTCAAGACTGGTCTGAAAGCTGTCACTGTCGATTTGATATCCGATATCAACGGACATGGTTCATCAAGTTGAAGCGTGTTGCCGAGTTACCGGATTTGTTGCACACTTACTCATATACTCTCCCTTACCCAGTACTATATACGTAAATACCTGAAGTGATATATCGAAAAAAAATTTCTTCGTGTTGCAAGCCTTTTCATGAATCGATGGGCACATTCTATGATAAACATTTGTAATTGTTGAGAGGTAGGCCACAATGGGTAGACAAATTCTAACTATTGTGCAAATTCTTTGAAAAAGGGGTAAAGTCTGTCCGATTGAAGATGAATTGACAGGGCACCACGCCATCAACATGCATAGAAGTCGAGCAGCTGATGCACTGGTCCAGTCGCCTATGTATGTGGTGAAATGATAAGGCGAAAGGACCGCATCCCGAAGGACACCAGAGTTTTTCGTCATGGAACTCGTCAAACTTATGCCAACTTTAGTGTATTGAGTTCTACTGATAAAGTATTCAATCGTCCACGAGAGTGAGGAAGCGGGACAGCTTAAAAGACTCTAACTTTGAAGGAGTAGAGAACCTGTAATGAAACAAAAAAGGAACAACAGTCGTGGAAAATGTAGCGAACTAATTTGACGGAATTATGCAAACCCTATGAAATGTAATGGTCAACTGTGGGAACTGAGTCAAGAGTGCACAGATGAGTTTGTGAGAAAATTGACGAAGGTCTCCAGGAACAAAAAAGAGGTACGCCATCGGCTAAGGATGGCGCTCGGTCACTTGAGCTCAGAATAAGTGGTGAACATGGGGCTAGAAAGTTTCGATAAAATTTTTGAGGGTAGAATATTTGGGAATAAGTACTGTTGTCTCGAGTGAACTCAGTTCTTGGAGGTCTATAATGCACCGGACTGTGGAAAAATGCGTGACCAAAAAGGTGGTGGCACTTAAACGTGAAGGCATGTAATGGGGTAACATGTGGACAAAATTTCCCCGGAAACACACAACGCCGGTTCCACGGTTGTAGCCTCTCATCAGGTATGCTTATGAGATACTCCTCAGTCCGCTCATTTTCACACTTGTGCACTCCGTTTCTATATTGGTTAATCGGATCGAACTTAGTGTTTGGGCAAGCAGCCTCGTTATTCGCTTGGTTAGCAATAACCTTGACGCGAATAGCTAACAGAAACCACAGTTGGGATTCGCCTGCGAAATTTTCAACGAACGGTAGATATTCACACTTCTGAAGCTTCATATTAGATAATTGTGACGAAGACATATATATACAGCGCGTACAAATATGAAGATGAGCGGACAAAGGAGTACCGGGTATCAATACCTGATAAGTTGCAATAACCTCCAAACCGATCGTATGTGTGTTCATCCATAAACGTGCTACTTAATATACCTGTGCTGATTCTGTCCTATTCATATAAAATTCGAGAAACCCCATTTGGACCAATCAGTGTTCATTTGTTTAGTGTGCATTTCAATCAGCTTCCGAGCATTTCCACAACCAGACAAATACTATGCGTTTGCAACCGTGTAAGTAACTATCGTTGTACACGTCTCGCGCGCGTGACCTGCTTCCGCGTTGCGTGAAAGTGTCTGGCGAATTTGGGCCCACCAATCATAATGGTCATGGATGAATATCTGTGTACATAAGCGTCCCGTTTTTTGTTTCGTGCCTATATGAATGTCTAATTTTATATACCAAAGGACCAATACACTTCCTTGCCAGCTGGTGTTTCCGTTGATTCCATTTCGGGCAATACGGTCATTACAATACTTTGTCAGCTATGTAATACACTAAAGATCATCGTTGAAACTGGCACGCACTGAAGAATTGGGATTCGAATCCCAATTAACAAACTGTACAACAGTTGATTGGGAAAAGCGTCCTTCCCGGATGGGACTCGAACCCAGAACCTCCGGACTGGAAGTTCGACTCGCTATCGATTGCGCCACCGGGACGGGGTTGTGAGTTTAACTTCAAAACCTGTAAGACCGGAGACTTCGCCATAAAGGACAACAAGTTGACAAAGTGATGATACAGTGCAATTGCGTGGTGCGTCCATGATCAGTCAAACGTCGAATTAACGAATGGCTATTGACGAAACCTTAACCGTTCACTTTTCCTGCAGAGAAAACTACAGTTCAACCTCTTTTTCTAATACTATTACTATTTCCGGTACTACTACTGCTACTGGAATTTACCATTAGAAAGCCGAAGAGATATCCTATACATATTTGCTGAGGGATTTTTCTTCGTAGTCCTTCTTTGACAATGTACCCTCAGCTGAACTGAATTCTTTAACTAGAAAATTCTTCGTCATAGTCTAACGTGGAAAGTCTGTGTTAATAAGTCATTCGTTGTTTTATTCAGACACTCAAAGGCGTGGAAGATGTTGGCGGAAAATGTATTTGTTATTGATGACATTTCACTGCTGATCCTGCAATACCATTTCTAGAGACTCAGGTCTTGAGGATGTCGAATACGTGTTATGACGAGCACGTGATTCGAGCTAATAGGTTAGATTTGACCACTTGGTTAACAACGAGTGCACATATTCGCACGGAATTCGAGATAAGTAGTCATGTGCGACCAAGAGAAGTCTGCCATCTGGCATACTTGTGTTTACTCAAACACTGACTCTTGTTCGTACTGCCGTTGAATTCTGACGAATTTGCACAGAATTTTCCGAGTCAGTCTATTTATTGTGATAAAATGTCTGCTGAGTTTGAACTAGGGTTCAGCATGACAGCGGACAGGTTAGATGGAAACAAGATACGAACCAGACTGTAATTTTAGCGAAGTCCGTTCAAAGGACACGCGTATTGCTGATTTATCGGGAGGGGGGGGGAGGGGAGGGGAAGGTGGTGGAGGGGAGGGGTTAATCAGAAGGACGAAGAATCCCTTTTCTGCAGGTGGAAAGAATATTTTTCTACCCCGTATGAAAATCGATTTGACAAACGCTAGCAAACACCAGGAGGCTTCGAATAAAATCGGGACGAAAGCAGAGATTTCACCGGATCTATTCATGCTTTAGTATGGTAGACTACCGTATAGGATAGTAGCATACGGTATGGGAAATGCAAAGTAAGACGTTGGTTGTCATCTAGTTCGAGACATTTTGATCTTATATTTTTGGTTGTTTGACATGCATATCTACCGACTGAAGAAAAGGTTAAGTCACCCTTTAGCGATAACCATCTTCGTTCATAATTTTAACACGTTTATTGTTTAACTGAACGCCGAGTGCCAAGCGCGGTGGCCATTTGACCGTTGTTCTTGCGCACGCTCTCACACATGCTCTCACATACAAGCTAACCACTATCTCTCCCAATGGCTTTCTCGTTCTCACGGGTCGTGGAAAATACCGTTCTGGTTAATGTATTCGTACAGTGCCGAGCATTAGAATAACATCCAGGTGGTCCATGCCATTCAACGGACCGAAGAACTCGTTTAATAAGGTTTAGCGATCTTACAACCCTAAGCAAAATCTAAAATTCCGCCCGACCTAGGCAGGTGACCGAGCACCCACAGGCAAACAGAGGGTTCATATTATCATGAGTTATTTGGCTATTTGAATGCGAATGGAATGATATTCGGTAGGGCAGATTTGTTCATTGCCTTCGCGGAACCTGGGGGAAATCTGATATTAAATCAATCTCGAATTACGGACGCTAAGGAATTGTATTAAATTATTGACATCAAGTTTTTTCTTTGGTTTCTAACAGGGGAATGTTAGATGCCACCCGACAGAAACTTCTTTTTGAATAACTCCATTTCAACGTAAAAACTGCCTGTTGTGGGAAATTCAGTGACCCTAACAAGGTGATCAGTCTTCTGTAGACAATGGTACAAAACCCGCAAGATAATTGTACTTTCTGACTTGATCCTATCTGTTTCTTATACACACATTATCAAATAGTCATACTACAGAAGGCGAACGTGGAATTGAAACGGTAAACATTGCATTGGCCATAACGGATTCTAGATTATCTCAAATCCGGAGCTTCAAGATGGCTGAAATGTGTCTACCATCTCTGAAGAAAGTTGTCACCCAAAGATGGCAGGGAGATAAAAGAATCTTATAAGCAGAACTATTGACTTACTTCGTCTTTCTTGATGAGCTAATAACGAAGGATGAACTGATTTTTCAAGGTGATCTTTTGGTGGTTCCGCAAGCTTTTCGAAAACATGCTCTGCGCCGGTTACATCGTTCACACACAGATATCAATCGAGCCAGCAAAATATACTACTGGGCAGGTATGGCAGATGAGGTTTGATAGATGGTAGCAAATTGCGAACCATGCAGACTATGTGATCAACGGCAAACGAGGGAACCGAAGGAGATGCCCACATTACCTGACTGGACTTGGTAAATTCTGGCTTTGGATACCTTTTACCATGGGAAGGACGGTTACCTAGCGACCGTTGATTACTACAGCGATTTCTTCGAAACCAACTTCCTGAAAACAGAAACAAGTGCAGAAATTTTCAACAGACTGCGAACCGAATTCGCACCACATGGAATCCCGATTCGAGTGATTTCCGATGGTGGTCCTCTGTCTTTAAGCATAGAATTCCAGCTTTTCTCGGAGATATGACAGTTCAGTCATCACAGAACCAGTCCTTACCACAGTCAGTCCAAAGATGGAGCAGAGAGCACTGTGAAACAGGCGAAAAAGACACCCAATGAGTGCTAGGACGAGGGCAGTGCTCCGTTTATCACTCTGATTGAGCTTTGAAATAAGTCTTCAGTAAAGATGGGAATAAGCCTGACGAAACGTCTATTTGGAAGACGGACGTGCACAACCCCGCCCATTTGTGCCGGGTTGCTGGACGCAAATGTTGAAGCTCCCTCAGTAATCAAATTGAAACTAAAGAAGTGAAAGGTGGTGTCAAACAGATTTTACGGTCGGGGCAGCAAACCACTGCTTCCACTCAAGCCAGGTGACAGAGTCTGTATTCAACCTATAGAAACGACAGAAAAATCCTGGACTAAAAGAGACGTACCATCGCTCGTAACGAAGAAATCATACCCAACACGCTCTGGAGGTAGTCGGATAAGAGAGGGTAGAGTGCGTCTTAGAAAATCAGAGGAAAGAGATGATGAAGAAGAGACAAACAATGGAGGCGACAACGAAGACGCGGAGGAGGAAATCGAAGGTGGGAAAATGACTGAAGCAGATAGCACCATATAGACATTCATCGGAGAGAGGCATTCACCGTCCAGAACTCGGAGTGGACAAACCTAGTATACGGTGCTAGAGTAGAATCTTCTAAAAGCAGGGAGGATGTGTTGGATATACTTTTGTTTTACCGCATGGAAGCCGCTCCGTGATTAGTCAGCAAGAGACTTTTGTTTCGCACATTATAAAGCGAGAAATCTGACTGGTGCAAGAGGCTTGATAAACCACTGAAGAATTAGAAAGGATTGAGATTTTCTCGTTGAACATTATAAAAATAGACTGATTGCTTTTCCCGAAGAACTGACTTTTGACAAAAAGTGTACTTGTTGTCTGTCTCGTTGGCATTCAAATCCACGTTGGCAGAGGTCCCCCAAAACCACTGTTTGGGCTCAGCTCGTGAGTTTTCAGTTCACATAAACGAAAGTCCCGACTTGAAGGCAGGCTAAATACAATTTAGCTTCTCGGACTATACCATTGAATACTGATTTGAGTAATCATCACATTGATTGGCGAAATTATAACAGAGATTTGGGAATCTATAAGTATAAGTTGAGAACCGAGAGCATTGGTTGATTGTTGCGTCGATAAAGTATATCCCGTTGATCAATTGGCCATATGCCTCTCTGACCGATGATTGGCCGTTAAGATAGCCTGTCTAACCACGCTCTTTCTACGCAAATATGACACAGACAACAGTTGTACGACTTGTCGCACACGCGGGAGGATGTAGATCCGGTGAATCTGTGGGGTCATGTGATCTGGACCAGGGAACCAAACTGTCCTAAGCCCATCATTGGAAACGACGGCCCATTGCGTAAGATGCCTTTCGGCTAGAGAGAGCATTTCGACTATCCGGTAGACGGATTTATGATACTGGTCTTCGAATAACATCACTATTCGGTTCATAGACATGACACAGATAAGAAAACTTATAAATTACTTTATCTTGGGACATAGCTTGGCAATCCGACTTGTTGGATAACAGCTGGTTAGATATTTTATTTCCCAACAGGGAAAGTAATTTCGCACTAAGCTTGTTTAAGGAAATTACTTATTTAGAGAACATGTGCAATATGATTGACTTCTTGTTGTCAGTAAAATATATTTTCCAGGCTTCCCATGTACAAGAATCCTAAGAATAAACAGTTAAGAAAATCCAACCAAGTGTAACTTGTGGAATGTCACGTTGGAATCAGAAAATCCTTGTACCGTTTCACCTGAAGAGGTGCTTTTCTAAATCCTTGTCAGTACTTTATATTAGATTTAATAAAAGCCTCTTATATTCATTTTCAGAAAGAAAACTGTAGAAAACGAGTACGTAGTAAGCCAAAAAAGGTGGAATATTCTGGGGAACATGTTGATGCACTTGATCATCCTTGGTAGTAGATAGTAATACACCATTTTCTGCTCGTAACCAGGCCTGAACTACTGAGATCATATGTGCTTCTCCACTCTATATCTTAGAGTTTGGTTTCCGGCTACCTTCAGTAATGCAGTGGGTCATTGAGGCTATGAGCTACACACCGATGTATTCAGGGGCGAGCTGGTATTTAAAAAATCGAACAAGATTCCATTTTGTTTGCTACTGACCACAATCATAAAAGTTCCGTTTTATTATCAGTCAGGTCAGCTGATGGAGCTAAACTCAACATGGAACATGCAATTGTTTCGATTTTTTAGTGCATTGGACCTGAGCTCAAAAAATGATGACTGAACATATGCAGCAGATTGTTCTCTCTGAGCATCCTTCATTAAAGTGGTCAGTACTAAAAGATGTAAAATGCTCCAAGGTGTTGACTTCTTGCATACTCTTCTCAATGACTATCAAAACTAAACTTTATACAAGATAGTGTTGGCAGATACCGTGTACGGACATGAAGCACTAACTACCGTGTTTCTCCAGAAATAAAACCCGGTTCCATACTTTTCATTTTTGTTTGGCTGACAGTTCTTTGGACTCCACTTTTCACGCACAAACGGCAGGCCATTCGACCAGCTTGCACTCGAAAGCACCAAACTCGAGTTTCACAGTTGTTGGAGTTCATCAGTGGTGCATATCCTCTGCCACACCCAGGGTTCGAACCCGGCCCTTACACCCCGTAGACGTGTGTGTTACTACTACGCCAACCCACTCCCATCTGGGATGATCCGAATCAGTTCTCGACCACTATGACAGCCAGAGATGCCCGACAGCTTCAAATGGAGACTCGGTACCTGATCAGTTAACTGTGAGCGAAAGCCACCCGCCAAAATAGGTCTTATCTATTCAAAAACGCACTAAAGCTAAATTCTGAGGTTATCTTTTATTCTTGTGGATAAAAATCCAGAGAGATAAAACACGCATTAATTTCCTCGCGTAAAACAAAATAATCCCAAACGGAAACTCGTTTTTAGTAACGAAAGTTTCATTGATTTCCCAACAGTATTTAGTCAAATACAATTGTTTCCTCCACTTTTGTGATGTCGTCTTGAGTTATGAAACCCCGAACTTTAGGCTGTGTTTCTTACAAATTCTTTTCTTGGGGAATCAATAACCGTACTCTCTCGTGCTTAGTAACAGAAATTTTCTTAAATAAACACTTTTTACCCAGGTACACTGATAGTAGTGCTTCGGAAACGTAACCGTCGATAGTCTTATTCCATGAGTTGTTCACCAAATTCACGACCATCTGAGGGTTCGGTTTCATAAACTTTTCACGCTGATATCCCTCCATTCTATGCTCGGTATACTCATTTACTTCCATCCACAAACTAACTTGGAATGAATTTCAGTAGTAGATGTGATTTGACTACCAAATAATTCACCATGCAGCATCAAAGTCTAACAACAACGCCATGGCTTTCCGTTGAAAATGAAGGTTTGGATACGAAAGATGCATTTTTGCTGCTTCGGTGGCTATGGCAAACTTAATTCTCATAACTACGAAGTCCTGCAAATGGGTCTCATTGGGGTTTGTAACCTCGTCCTTGAGCATATTCCGCGGATGCTCCTTTGACTGGGTCGTGCAAACGGTGATAACCCCACCCATCTCCCCAGTGAAGTTGATAAACATAGGAACTAGAAATATCAATGGAATCGGTATTTGGTTGTCCTGATTAGCGAAGTTGTATCCTTCTCTATCTGAGTTAAGTTCGACGGCTTCCCATATCTTCTCCGTCAAGAGCCTATATCAAAAGCGTGGATGCCTCACGATGCGCTCACAAACATCTCTTGGATGGGGAATGTTGCCGATGTTAGACGTTGTAAAACCGAAAAACATAACCGGTTTATTCACGGGTGAGCTAATACATATTGGTTGGGTAATATACCACTAATGGTCCCATCGATTTACGTGGGTGGTCTTATGCCATCATTCTGGAGTTAAAATATTACTTTTGTAGCTAAAAGTTGGTTAGCTCGGTGTTCTTCATCGTCTTCTCACGGGGACAATAAAACATCATATTTCCCATGAGAAATTAGAAAATTTCAGAAGCTAACTACTATTATCGTTTCCAGTAGCATACGAAGAGATATGATCATCCAGGTGTAGATACGCTACCGAGGAACATACTGTACACAAAATCAACTTGGTTATTCACGTACATTTACAGTATCGTAGTGATAAAGTCCCCAACGGTGGTCTTATGCACTTACTGCCCTTTGTTTGATGCTTGGACAATTTGTGAACTAAAAGTCAGGGAGGAGGTGCTTTGGGGATGCAAAAGAAATAGACTCCAGAATAATTCATTAGGGTCTATTTGTGGTCATTAAAATCTGCTTCAAATGTATACTGCATTTTGGACGTCTGATAACAGTCGAAATGCGATAGATTTTATTCCCATGAACAGAAACGACAGCTTATTAGAAATGGAGTACAGTAAAGTTCATAGATGAAATTGCCATGTATTGAAGCGGGAATCGCGGTTAGCAAAACGAACCGGAGCTAGTCATGAAAAGACTACCCCGTCGGACTTCAATGGGAGGATCTCTGTAACACGAGTCAACTTTGTTCATTCGTTCGAATGAATGATCGTGGTGAAAACAGTTCAGCCTAACTCGTTTGTCTAACCAGGTGAAAAAATTGTGCTCCATCATGTGAGAGACTCAACGAAATCTTAAATCACTATGGTTTTCCACATTTAATTGGGCCTTCGTCAATTTGAACATGTCGACATAACGGTGACTGTGTCTTGAATTTCATTACCGAGTATGTGTATGTGGGACAAACAAGCAAAGTCAACGTCTATGCGTGTTTGGGTTGATTGTGAGAGATTCAGAATTTTCGTTTTTCATCACTCGCTAACCGTTTCCCTTGCCGTGGAACACTCTGCACAACATTACTCAACAGGCTTTCGCGGGAACAGTCGCATTGAACGAGGAGAACTCAGCTTATCACGTGAGACCCAGACCAATTCACTTAAAAGTCAAAAAGCGTGGGCACTTGCATCTCGTTTTGTAAATCGGGTCGCTGGTCATCAGCTCCACGAAAACCCTCCACCTCATTGAGCTAGGCACCTTTTGGTGTCGTGGACGAGATTCGGAACCGAGGGTGTTAGGATCGGGATGGATATATTAGACTAGAATACAAATTGTAATTTGGTTGCCTTCGTGTGGGGATTTTCGTTTATGTGAACTGAAAACTCACAAGCTGAGCGCTAATCGTGGTTTTGGGTGGCCTCTCCCAAAGTGGGTTTGAATGTCAAAGAGACGGATAACTAGTACACTTTGATCAGCTCAAAATAGGTAACTTGTTTGGCAGATTTCCGAAACGGCATGCTTTTTCTTCTTGAAGTCAGATGTGAATTAATGAGAACTTAGCCGAGAGCATCACATACACGAAGTTCGTAGATGGTAGTCATTTTCTTTCAAAAGCAAGTAAATATATAGAATAAATATGAACACAGTAAACAGAACTAGAAAGAGGACTGATCATCGTTTGATCAGTGATCATTTGCCCAATCAATGAAGCTTTCAACTAACAAGGGAATCAGAGTAGCTATGCGCAAATTTGTCAAGTAACAATGAACACAAAAAGTAAACGCAGGCTTCGTTTTGTGCGCAGTCCCAGTGTAAACCCCTAAAGCTTATCTCACGTGATTTAGGTGGATGTGATCACGAGGAAAGCATGCTTTATTTGGACCAGTATTTGTGCATGGTCTATTTGAATGTGTTGTTTGTGAAATGAGCCTTCGACAGTTTGAACTGCCGCACTTCACATAACTTTGGAGGCTTTATGGTGACGAGGGCTTTTGGAAATTTCAACGTATGAATTAGTGTAGAGCTTCCCCAAAACCACCTACATATGAGAACAATGAAGTGAACCAACCTACTTGGCTCCCAGCACCAGCCCATCCATCCCCATCCTTACACCTCCGCTTCGGATTCACTTCTGAGACACCGAAATGTGTTGACCACTCCAGTTCAACTCAATTGCCAAAACTGCGGTTGTTTCTGTCCGTTTAGTCATGCCTTGCATGACATATTGTAACAGGGAATGCTGGGGCGAGGGAACGGCGTAAACATCAAGGCGAACGAACGAACCAAACGAGGGCCACAGACAAAAGAACAGGTGGCGAATATGTCGGAGGCGTCCCGAAGCAGGCAAAAGGAAGCACACAGACGACCAGAGAGGAAGCAGCGGGATCTCCGGCAACCAGCAAAATAGCTCAGGTGAAGGGCTGCCGATCGAGCCGTCAACTGAGACAGTCGGGCCAACCGAAGGGAAATGACGGGCAAGAGAAGCAAGCCATCGGCCACAGGCAAATGGACAGAATGCAGCCGAAGCGCTCAAGCAGCGGCAATAGCAATCTTGGTGCCGCTCAGTCTGGAAAAAAGCCTATATAAGCGACTGTATGTGTGCCATGACTTGACTTGTGTGACAGTGGGAATACAAGTATCCTGCCGTGCGTTGTCGTCCTTGGTACAATATGTTGCAGGGCAAACAGGGCCACTTACAAAGTGTTTGTTCACATACGACGATTGCAAAGTTGCAAACTACTTCTAAATTGCTGTCCGACCGCGGCATGACCTCGCGCCCACCTCATTCGACCGAAAGAGACGAAGTCCGAAAGGAGAACAGCATTCTTTGCTACGTGATTATTTGTTCACCAAATTCTGTTTAATCCAACAAATTCTCTGGCATTCAACTTCTCAGTTGTCATCTACACTACAGAGAGTGGCATTCGATTTCCGGGGTTCGCAGTTGGTCTGCATTGAAAACGAAACCTGATTAGGTACAAGTGATAAAGAACGGAACTGAAATCAAATATAACCAGGAAATATTGCACGTGTTTATCAGTTAACCACTCTGTGTGATATTGGTTGTTGCATGTAGCCGTTTTTCGCCTTTTTTCTTCCGGCAGTTCGTTGCATTTTGTCCTCCTTTCGTACCAAATTTGTGTTTACTTGTGCTCGCCGGATCACACACACGCGCTAAAGAACTGATTTCCATCCCAATTTCCCCCCACCCCATAGTATGACTAATCTGTGTCATCACATTCGGTCTGTAGAATCGGGTATATAGTCATCAAGTCACACGCACTCCGTTCGATGTTTTGTCTCATGTGTCTGTTATTATTTTGGGCCAAACAGGTGCACTTGTTAGGAAAAATGTTTACTTTTTCTTGTCGATTCCTTATCCTTGAGGGAGTCAATACTGCACCGAGTTGTACACCGCTCTCCACCTAATCGCCAAATGTTGGTTGTTCCGGACGCGTTCGAATCTCCATGGACGGATGTTGTTCTTGTTTGCGCATAATCCTAGTGACCTGAGGCATCAGGAATCACGAGCTTGTGTATCGACACAATTCTCAAACGTAACAAACTGAGATACAGGTGGATACTAGCGTTACCTCCAAGCCAAATATTTGAGGAAAAAATGTTTAATGCATAACCATCAACCGATGCCGCACACAACCGAAAAATATCGAGCCTACTCAGTATCACATTTCTGATTATTTTTTGTTGTTTCTCTGGCTACTTGTGCAGAAAAAACTCTTGTGGTTATGATTATGACATGTTTCAGGTTAGTAGTGTATGGAACAGGGTCACTTTGTTCAAACTTGTTTACCATAGTTTCCCACTGAATGCTGTTCACAGCATCGAAGTACAAACGTATTCGCACCACGCTATTGAACTCACTGTAATATGTGGGGTTAGCTTTTCGTGGCCGAACGACACATTACTTAAAATTTGTGCTGATTTCAAAGGGGTTTGCCTTTGGATGAGTTGTACAATTGAATATCGGCTGCTAGAGTCTACTCTAATTATTATTGGCTGATGTTGGAATGCTCTGAAACCGGGAATTATTTGCCCCACGAATTTGTTACCTATCATGTGATAACGAAAATATGAGATTGTATGTTGCTTTATTTTAAGAAGCAAACATCTATACATCCATAATATATACTACACGTAGTCTAAAGCACACTTGTAAGACACCTCAGTAATCATACTTTATTGAGGTGCTCTCACTATTTGGTTGGTATCACCGTTATCTATTGACTGAATACCCAGTACAAGCTGCAGAACATTCATCTCACAAATTACCAGTTATGGTAATATCAGTGAACTGGACCTTGTTTCATAAACAGTTAGTGAAAGCAACTTTGCTCCACCCCTTTATATGCTAAATATTTGCAAGCCAAGACCAAATTTGTCGGAAAACTGAGGTGATCGTTCTATCAAAACACTTTTCATTTGTTTCATTCACTTTCTCCAGTTTGCACGCGTAAGACCAGTCTGACGAATGGTAACGTTGTACCACAAGACAATATCACCGTTTGGGTTAGTCACTTCAAATAAATGCCCTGAGACTAACTGGTTAGCCCTGAAAGCAAGCCAGAAAATTACCTGGAAGAACTAATATTGTGAGTCTAATACTCGACTTTTTAATTCCCATGATTACTTGTGTTTAAGTAAAGACCAGTTCTGTTTGTTCTGTTCTGTTCACTTTCATTTCATACTCTCATGGACGAAAACTGGTTGCTGTTCAAGAACTTTGGTTCTTCTCGTCCTCGACGCTGTGTTTCACCTTAGACACACCATAGTTTGGACCACAAGCCAACCATTCGTGGAAGCTGACACAGCTTGCTTGTTTTCTCAGAGTCCTCACTCTGAAGTTCTACTTTGCGAGTTCGAGGGGTAAAATGACACAGTTCTTTTTATGCATACTGCACCCGTATCATAAATATGCAGTGATGGTTAGCCGTAAATATCACAGGTAATGAACGGGTGCGCTTCTTTTAATGGACTCGTTCGGAACTGAAATTATCGAAAGTACAACTTACAAGTTCATTTCCAATGCACTGGTTTGTACACGGGGTAGTATGTGGAACCGTTGATATTTGATGTACTGGCCCATCACTTTGTTCCTCTTGGTATCAGAATGACTTAACTGACAGTTTATGGCTACTTGTGATTGTTTGAGTCCCGACTTCCTTGTCAGACAGGAACAGACTGCCCACTGCTCCGTGTACAGAAGCTTTTGGACCACAGCAGCTTGATGACCTGATTGGAAGAGTTTCATTACCAGGTCATGCCAACCGATGATGTCATCTCTGCTAGTGAATAAGCACTTGCTGTACATGCGATCAAACCAGCCGTCAGAACTTCGCTGACAGTTTACTGAGTTAGATTGCAGTTGCTCTGTGACAAACTGTGAGGCCAAAGTGAGTCTGGGTTTTTGAAGTGAACGTACACGTTTCCGAAAAACGCAGTGGAATTTGAAACAGATTCCGACAATTCGGGCCACAGCTAGGCTTTAGTACCTCACTGCTTTGGACAGCTGATATCGGACACAGTACGATCCACGAAAATTCCTGATCACACACCAAGTTGGGTTCTGCTCAACTAGTGTTCCTTACCGTGTTTCACTTTTCAGCCTTTGAGAATGGCATTTCGTCCTCGTTCAGACATGCATCCACTGTACATTCATCTACAAGAAGTGCGTGGATATACAAACGCCCAAATATATAGAATCGGCTGGGCTTATTTTTAGCTGTGAACACACTACTGACCTAAATGCGGGCATATTGCCCAGCTTTGCTTTGCGAAACTTCCTATTGACAATACCTGACCATTTTTTCAGCTCTGTGCTAAATTTGAATGACAAAAGGAAACACGTAAACACATTATATATATATATATATATATATATATATATATATATATATATACGTATAATACAAAGACTTTGTTTTCACTAGTGTTTATCTGATGGTTTATTCTTACTTCGGCTCCTTTTTACCAGTCAAGCAGCTTTACTAACCGCTTTGGGTCGAGGTGTTTCCTCTCACTCTAAGTCCCCTAGGGCTGTTTTCTTGTTTGTCACATTAGAAAAAACACAATGAAGCAATTCCTCAGTTCAAGTTGCATGAGGCCGTAGAAATAGACGCAGTGTCCAAATAGTCCCACGAAACAACACATGTTGTCGAAAAAGGTAGTTTACAGTGATTCTACTCAAGCCAATACATCATATTTTACGTACACAAAGCAAAATCAGCAAGCAATGCAAGACCGGCCATGGTCAAGCGGTTATCATCGTGGACTTTGAACAATAACGACTCGGGTTGAAGCACCGCCACTCCCGGTCACTTCCCCATTCGACAGCCCTTCACTGGCCGAGACTCCCTTCCGGACTTCGTGTGCATTATTGTACAATAAATAAAAAAGGAAGTACAAGGAGTGTTATTTTTATTTAATTAGGACCATATGTGGTCCATAAATAGATATGAGTCACATGTGAGAATCTCGATTATGTGTCCTTCTCTCTAGCCGTCCCGTCACATCACCTAAAGGATATACCAACCTTTCAACACAATTTATCCATCCACCTATCACCGAAGCGAATTATGGTCTCTGCGACTTATGTTTTCGTCTATGGAGGCCCCGAATCTAACTGATGCGGATTCTAGCATTGACTTATGTCAACTTAACTTTGCTTAGAAGCTGACTTTTAACTACCCAGAAGTCTATCTTCTGAAATAACATCCACATGGGTTTTGGACAAATAAGAACTATCGTTCAGTTATTTTGAAAGAGGGATTCTACAACTGTGTGAGGAAATCTTTGACAGATAGTGGTCTAAACGGGGGTGGCATTGTTGCAACATCCTATTAATGGTGAATCCGATCGACAACTTTGAACTGAAAATTTCTTGAACCACCTCATCCGATGTTATCTTATGTATCGTTGACTTTTGTGGAGTAATCATGTCTTCATAACAAGGATGTTCAGTTATTTTCGGCGGTATATCTCTCGAACTACTCTCCGAAAGAATTTCAAGCCAGATAGCATACATGCACAACAACTTGCTGTCTACCAACTCCTATATTCAATATGTCTACACTATGGATCATTCAACTCGGAAGTAATTTGGCACACTACGTGCCCTTCAGTCAGTTAATAAGAATGAAAAGAAGGTCTATATTGTGGGATGCAAGCATTTTGTTCACTGTTATTGATCGCTGAAGTAAAACGTAACCCTATATACGTGATGCCGTACATGAGATAAACAGTGGAATTCTTGAGGGATTTTGTAGCCAATGGCAGAGAAGGTTGAGAGTTTGCAATAACTGTTTCTGTGCACATGGAAGATGATTTTCTGAGTAGATCAGCATAGCTACACTGAACGCTAGTAGCTTTACATCCCAGCTGTGTAATTTCACCCTAATTAGCCGGGTCAGGTCAACTCGATGACCTGTTGAAAGCGGATATTTCACGATAGATGACGTTGAATTTCTTCCAAGAATTTGTCTTGCGTGAATCATCTCAGTCAGTGAGTGTAAAAGTCAGTTGAGAATGTGTTCAGCCATTCTTTGGGTCCCTATATAGGTATCACCGTAACTGCAAATGCACAGATAAACTACTTGTGATCGTTGAATTTCTGTCATCTTTTGGTCTGCAATACAAGTAATTGGTCCACTTGTATGGTTCGCTTAAAGCAGGGACTAAATTATGACGTACATGATTGAAAATGTGCTCACTTTTAGAAGGACCAAATAAAATTGCTCGCTTTTGTTCAGCTGTCCACAATGCTCCGCCTTGCCTCGTGGTTTGCTGTGATAAAAGTTTGCAATTGCAATGGATCGGGAAATGCACGTGACCCAGATCGATTTAACCTGCAGGCCAAATTGTACACAAAGTTCACAAGCAGTCTAAAATCTGAACGCTGGTGGATACCAGTTATGCCATGCCATTTATGAAAAAAAACTCCTAGTAAATAATGGTGAGGGAATGGATTTTTTAAACGAAAAATACAAGTCGTTTCCACTCTCGGAGAATATTTAACCCCAAGAATAATACACAATTAGTTAAAAAATGGGCGAACTTCCTGCCTATTCCCTTTTTATTTGCCATTTTACTCATTCACATTTCACCGGTTAGTTCCTTTCCAAGTTGAAAGCAACGGAGACTACCACTTCACAAACTTCGGTACGACCACTCAGTGATTACTTCAGCTTCTCCCCTAAACATTTCACGTCTAACCAACAGTTACAAGACAGGAAATTAAAAATAAGCTTGTCCGGTACTGAACTTCATAATTACAATGCGATTTTGTGGAGAATGTCATTTGAAGGATGTGTGTGTGTGTTGCAATTTTTTGGGTAAGTGGGAAGAAGATTGCATGCAGTTGTTCCTCACATTTTTCCGTTTTCGGTTGTGTTTCACGTCTCCGACTACGGTCCTTTCACACACGTCCTTTTTCTGCACCATAAATTCCACTCCTGATTGCTTATTCAGTGATGTGATCGATCGTGTGAATTGGACTGTCCATACAATGAATGTGGTCGGATGTGTGAAGTGAATTCATTTGAATTCATCTGTTCTGAAGGGGACAGTGAGGGAACCGCAAAGCTTCTACGGTGATTCATATCGTACACGCATTGGAAGAAAAACCCAAATCTTATTTGCATTGGTCGAACAAACGGGAAGCTGAACTCTGCTGACGTGTCCTTGGAACGGACAGAACATGTGTTAACTTAGCAGACAAATACCGACACCCTTGTTTCGATCCTACAAGAATCAGTGGTTCTGTCCGGCAGGGGATCTCTTTCGTCGTATCTTTGACGGACAGGATCAGCGAGACAAACGTGCATCTTTAACAGCACTACCGACTGCAAATTTTCCCACCTGTAAAAAAATATAAAGCATTACATTCCGGTGGTATGCACACGGTCTCTATCGAATGGAGCAGTATGCAGTAAGGATGGTCAGCAGAAGCTTATAAGAATTCCGTCAACCGGGTGGACGCACTCGACCAGAATTCGAAGTCAACGAAATGTGTGCTATACCCAAATATGATATGCACGAAATCTCAACGTTGCTCATGCGCCTTTTTCCCAAGCTACGTACCACAGAGTATCTGGGTTTTATCTGCTGTTCAGACCAAAATGCTAATGCGTTTTTGACCTACTTGTGAATAATTTAGCAGGTGAAGGAGTGAGGCTGAGTGAGGAATTGTGTTAGTTTGTGAACGAGGAACTGGTTCACTGTGATCACTGTTTGGCGTAAAATTTTGGGCCCGTTCAATCAAAATAAGTTTTCTCTAGTTAGGAACATGTAGTACCTTTTTCGGTTCGTACATTTTATTCAGGTACAAGAGATATTGCCTTTATGAATGGAAAAAGTTCACCTTAAATTTTGATCAATAGCAAAAGTTTGCGACGGGAGTAAATACACTATCCCGCCGAAATGATGGATCAGTTTGAAGATCAGTGCACCGCAAAGCCACACGGTCAGGACAGTATCTGCACTTCACCTGCTTTTCTCCATATAGTATGAAATCCGCCTTGTCCAGGACCATGCTCTACCGGGCACGCGAAGTATGTACAACCGACGTGCTGGAAGGAGAGTGCCAAAATCTGCTCAAAACTTTTTGTGGTGATTCTGTCTTATTCATATGCAGCTCGAGGAAACCCATTTGGACCAACCAGTGTTCATTCGTTCAACGTACATTCCAATCAAGATCCATGCATTTCCACATCCAAACAAATGCCCCATGCGCACGTGACTCATCTTAGCCCAACCATGGATACTGGTTATCGCAGTACTCGTATCCCGTGCACATGATCTACTTCCGTATCACGTGATGGCGTCTGGCAAGTTTTGCCCACCAGTCACATTGCTGACTGATCAATACTTGTGCGTAAATGCGTTCACTTCCATATTTCATGCCTATATAAAGCCGCCTTTCGTTTACTAAACAACAATACATTTCAGTGCCAGTTGGTGTGACTTCTGATTACATTTCGGGCAACCAGTTATCACACTTTTGAGACCAACGGATATCCAAAATCATGTACATCCAATCATCCACAGTCATTTCCAAACAAACAGAAAGTCATCGGAAGACTCAAAACTGACGACCATCCTACTCTTACCTTACAAAGGTAATGACATTAAAAGTTTACTGCTCAGCAGAAGCCTCAACTGTGCAATTAATAGGACATATCGCGCCCCAATGAATGTCATTCTGTCTACAACATCCTGGATGAAAATATCATCGAATTAAGGACCGCTGCCTCTCCTCGCCACTTTCATTTGCATTTACCAATTTTAGCGTGGGCCGTCAGCCACCTACAGTGGTAGAAAGGAGAGACAACTGCCTAACAGAACGGTTGAAAACATTCCGGTTTGTCTCCAAAGGACAATGAGGGAACAGACGCAATCGATGATGTCATCCCACAGACGCGGAACACCCAAGTCGTCCATTACGCAACAGGTGTGGGAGATAAAGCACTGTGTCAGTCTGAGCACCTCCGTTTATGTCACGCACGACCAAAGACTACTAGGGTATGCGGAGGCACTAACAATTAACGATCATCATCCCCAACTTTGAATACAGCTAGAATGGATAATTACCTTAGCCTTCACTTGATGACATGTTTCTCTCTGCTAAAACTTTTCATATGTATGTATGTATGTATGTATGTATGTATGTATGTATGTATGTATGTATGTATGTATGTATGTATGTATGTATGTATGTATGTATGTATGTATGTATGTATGTATGTATGTATGTATGTATGTATGTATGTATGTATGTATGTATGTATGTATGTATGTATGTATGTATGTATGTATGTATGTATGTATGTATGTATGTATGTATGTATGTATGTATGTATGTATACATGTATGTACGTATGTGTGTTGTATGTGTGCATGTACTCACGTATGTATACATGTGCGTCTGTGTACTTTTGCCTTTGGTCTCATGAGAACGTCTAATTTAAAGTCTGTAAATGATTACCTTGACTGCGACAAGTACGAGTGGAGATGCAACTAAATGCCCCGGAATACGTCGTGCAATCTCATGCTATTGGTAGAATTTTATTGCTCAATAACACAGCGTAGTCGAAATCGTTGGTAGGTTGTCGACGTTTCGGTCACCACGGGTAACCTTTTTCAAGACTGGTTTTACAACCGTCTTGAAAAAGGTTACCCGTGGTGACCGAAACGTCGACAACCTACCCACGATTTCGACTACGCTGTGTTATTGAGCAATAAAGTCCTACCAGAACATTTCACATGGCGCATCAATTTTTCGATACACTCCGAACCGATCTCGGTTCTGACACATTAATTCTCATGTTATTGACTTCTGTATTCAAATTTGCCTCGGGGAGGTTGTTTTCAAAAACACAATCACTCAGTAAAGCCAATCATTTCGAATAGCTTTGCTTATATGCCGTGAAAACCAATGGTTCATGAATATCACGACATTGGAAGATTAGATAATTTGAGGATCAGACATTGAATGAGGATGGGCAAAGTGACTGAGTACGAAAATTATTCGGATAGCCGAGGCTACATCCGAAAAAGGTAAATCTAAGATGCCCTTCAACTTTTTGTCATCAACCGATGCTACCTCCCATTTCGCACCTGAAGGTCTTTAATTACTTGTGCGATAGCACCAAACAAGATGTCGAAAAGGTGAAGCGAAACTGTAGGTTAGACAGTCCGAAAGACTGGGATCTGAAATCAGTAACTGACGAAGCAGTTTGAAAATCTGTACGTGACCTTATCATGGCTAGTGTCACGTTGGCAGTGAGACCTTTTTCTAGATCTTAGAAAAGGTAGAATTTAATCATCGATGACAGAAACGAAGGAAACTCGCAATCTTCATCATTTTTCGATCTGTATGAGTATTGGGAGAATTGAAATACCTGTGAGATGATTCGTTGAGTAGAATAAACTCTAAACTGACCCTTGAAAACCACTGAAGCACTTCAAAACTGTTTCGTCCTTGTTGGGACTCATCAGCAGTGATTATCATAGAACTCGACATCTGTGCGGACAGCTAGTTGTAGCTCTAAATCCAGTGACGGAAGGGTGCCGATATCATGCGATGATCAAGAAAGTGTTGAGAGTCCACCCGGATAGCCCAGTTGTTAGGTATCTGGCTCACCATCGTGATGATTACTAACGAACCAACACTTTGATGCTCTTCCGTAGTGAAATGAGCATTGATACCACACAACTGGTCACTGGTTGATCAGCTTCAACTAGAACAATGATTCACTATATTACTCTCCTAAAAGACAGGCATTTTTTGGGGTCCTAAATGCCAACACTGATAGGCGTTGCCATAGACTGGAAACATTGAACCATATCCGGAAGATGCCCCACCGGCCTACTGGCACAGTTAGTGTAAATTTGACTAGTCATTGTTCACCCAAGATCTTAGGCTTTAGATTACTAACTGAATCGACGAATTTACATCTGTTTCGGCAATTTCCGATTTTTCTTTGTTCACGGACAACTCGCTCTTGCTTCCTTTCTAAATTGTATTCCGGAGGATGCACTGTTTTATCAGAAAATGTGATAATTAAATGCGCCCGGCCAAACGCAAGCATTGAAATGTCTCGTACCCGGACTATAATTAGAAAGAACTGACACGACGGGACTAGACTGGTCAATCACAAAGAACCCTCGGTGAATCCGGATGATCTGACACTCACGATTTGGCTTCACCTGACCGGTGGAATCCTAGAAAAAAGCAGTAGCTCACCTGGCAGCGTGCGGAAACATTCGAATCAACACAGAAACATTGGTTCGCTATGAATTTATGCATCTTCACTTCACTGATCATAGGAGCAGGTATCGACTGGAATACCTTCGTGCTGTTTAGTACATACTACTGGATGGCCGATTCTTTGTATCCTATGATGCAGTATCTTAGTAAGTGCTAACCTTGAACTTAGAGGCTTCCCCTCGTGACATTCGCGTCATGAATGATTCTTGTACCCACTGTATGCGATTTTGAGTGCTTTTAATGAGGACGACGAAGAGATATAAAGAATACCACAATTGCAACCAATAACCACCACGGCCACCATCAGCAACAACAGCGACGACGATAACAACGATGAAAGCCACAGTAGCAGCAGAAGGAAAACACCACCAGAACTGTCGACCATTCTTCTAATTACAACGGTAAGTAGGGATGGACGAAGAAATTCAGAGCTTTCGCTTTCCACTCAAACGCTTCTGTTTGGCCGTGAAAAGATGACTCAAGAATTACAAGACGATAAGCAATGCATAATAAAGAGTTTTCGTGTGTGATTTTCATCGCAGAACGTTGAACCGGATGCTTCGTCAGTCTTGATTTCAGTCAGTCCCAGCAGAAACGCTCCCTTGGTGCTGAATTGTAGGGGATATATGTGGTCAGAGTCGTCGTTGTGCGATTGAGTTTCATCGGAATGGGAATCAGTCATGCTGAACTAATCGCTGCTCTAAACTGATGGCAATGAGGATCTCTAATTTTGGTGGCTTTCCACCCTAACTAATACGGTTTACGTTACGTGTTTGCTCTCAGTTTCTCGTCGATTGTGATATGGACAAAATGGGTGAGAAGCTTAAACAAATGAAAGAATCATTGCCTTGGGGACAAAATGGGCGAAATGAAGACTGAAGGTGAAAATACTAGAGTGGTATGTAGTATTGCATTGTATCGTATTGCATAGGGCACTTCAACCAGTTAGGAAAATCACATTTCAGTCAGACTGAAGGAAAATGATCTTTGTCTTATTGAAATACGCATAGAAAATTACCATTTCAGAAAAAAGCTGGTGCAGCCACTGAGGTTCATACGTAGTTTACCTATAAATTTCGTCTTGTTAAGTAGAACACGTGCTAAATAAGGCACTGTAGAATAGAGAATATTATATATATATATATATATATACATATATATATATATATATATATATATATATATATATATATATATATATATATATATATATATATATATATATCGGAAAGTAGTGAACAGACCCAAGGTTTAGATCAAAACACGCTGTGTAGGCAGACATGATGATTCATTTCCAAGCCATTACAATCACTTTTATTTGTCATGAGATAAAGGGGAAAGAGGGGAGGGGGGGGGGGGGGGTAGAAGACAGTCAGTAGGTCTATCAGTGGGTTAGCCGGTCAGTCGATTGGTTGGTAAAGGAGAGTTGTGGGGGATGTGGTGAGCTTCATCGTGTGAACAGATATTGACCAGGATCGACAAGGCTTTCGCGGTTGACGTCATCATTCTTTGGCCAGAAAGCTCAAGTGCATGCGCTAGCTTCTTTTGCGAGCACAACTCAGACTTAAGGACCCTTATACTAATCGCTTCAGCCAGCTCCAGAGTTCGGCATCTGATCGTTTCAGATTCGTTACACAGCCCTCTATACACAACTCAAAAAGCATTTTCCCCTCTGATCAGATGCTCCGACTCTAGTAAACGGGTAGTAATTGGGCTGGAAACTGTACCATTCGCCCCTCGTTGAAGCAAGTGTGGCTGATGCTCTTTGATACCTTTCGACAAAAGCCTCGTCGTTTGACCAATACAAGTGGCACCACAGGCGCACTTGAACTGGTAGATTATCACTGAATAGGTCTATGAGCCCAGCATGTTGCTAATAGATGGTCTGGCTCAGTGAAGCAGGCAGCACGTGATCGGCTGACCAGAGTCGCCGACAAGGGCAGAGCCAGTCAGGCGATCAATGGACCAATCAGCAGTTAACATTCGCCTCAGCCGACCAGAGCCGAATCAGCCAATCCGGACGCAACCACATGAACCAGCCAAATGATCAGTAGATTAAAAAGCTTTTATACACGGTTTTTTAATGAACAGCACATATGTTATATAGACTATGTATTGTGTACCAATAAACAGAGATGACTCGAAGGCAGAAGAGTTTTCTCAAAAGGGCTAGGAGGACTGAACAGAACAGAATAAGGTCAACAAAAGCCGTTTATCTTTTTTCTCATATCTGATGAAAGAATTAGTTGAGAACTGGCACCTCAGAGCAGCCGCGGTAAATATAGCTTTGACTGCAGCACAACGAGCCTTACTAGTCATCTCGGATGCCGCTTCACCTTTGAAAGGGAAACTAATGAGTAGCACCTTCTTAGCTACCCCAGGTAACCGTTCTGTTGTTCGTTCTTACTTCATATGACAGCTGATGAATTTCTCTGGATAACCATTGGCTAATAGGACGTTATGGATTGTCTGTAGCTCTGCGCCTAGCTTATCATCAGAGCATATGCGTTTAGCTCTTGATGTTAAACACCTTGTCAGGTTTCTTTTTTGGTTTATGGGCAAGACGGCGGGATTCTGTGGAATGTCCATTCCTTTTTGCCTTTCTATGTACTTTTCGTTCGGATGGTCCTTCCGGGAAACTCATAGGATCAACACACAAAAATGGGAGATGGTTGTCCCGAAAACCAAATCCCTGGATGTGCGGTGTTGAACATTCCCACTATTTTGTCTCCATCTGTGTGTCTTTCAATCGTGCAGAAAATATCGTCCATATAAAGACAATAATTGCAAAGACCCGACGTCGTTGTTTTTAATTCTCTGTCTCCCAACTTAGGCACGAAAATATTAGCTGAGAATGGACCTAGGGGAGATCCCATTGCGACTTCATCTTTTTGCCGGCAATAAGTTCCATCAAATAGGAACTGTACTTTCAATGTGCGTCTCAGTAAAGTTTCTTTGCGGGTTATTTTCGGGGTTTGTATGGCAGTATATCTTGTAACCATAATACAAACGCAAATGGCCAATTATTTCAACCAGTATAGTGCCATGTGGCATATCCAAAAGGTACGCGTCGTAACTCTAATCGTAATTTAGAACAAAATGTAGTAAAATACCTTTCGAATTTTTATGCGTCACATGATGGTTTATAATTTTTCTGGAAGCATACTACGACCGACTGAAGACCACCAAATAGGGAATTGGCAACAGTCTAACTCATGACAGTCCCCGGTGATAATTTTTTGACCAGCGCCGGGCAGTGCCGAAGTTGCATAAGAGTTACAAGGTGTAGGTAGCTGTCGGGCATTCTTTGCTTTTTAAAAGCAGATTCAGCTCATCTCTTGGTCACCACTAAAGGAATCTGACGAGTTAAGGGTTGGAGTGCAACCTAAGTTGAGTTATAAAGAGGCTGAAATCGGCACAGACATTTCGAAAAGATTAGCCACTATTCTGCTCCAAATTCAGAGCATAATCTAACTAGCCATCAAGCATTATACTTATTGGATTCAGTAAACTAACGATGGACCTAGTATTTATCACTGATAGCCATCAGTTCAACATCGATTACGAGAGCCGTCAGTCACATCTGCTGGTTTGGTTATGACTCAGACTTCAGATCCATTCTGACCTTAACCCTGACCGTTCAGCTGGATTCGTAAGTGAATACTCCCCCGCGCACGTGAAAACCACAAGCCAAAGACCCGTCGGTCTTCGCTGAGTAACTCAATGTTGATCTAACAACGTTATCCTCGATACGGAAAACAGAATCTGCAAACGTGAATTCCCACCTTGTGAATTATACAATTGTTAATAACACTAGGTAGCTATCAGAAACGAGTTTGTTTTCTCGTCGCATCTTCTCGTCTGTGATGCAATAAGTTCGCTATTATGTGAAAAAGGAGATTAAGTAATCATGGTATTATATTCTGAGCACTCGTGCGGATTCTGTGAAATCGAGGGATGGCCTAGGTGAATCCGGCTTTACCTCAACAGGCGCTTGCTTGTTTACGGTAGAACTGTCGATCAAGTTCATCAGCTTGGGGCTGCCAGCGAAATAAGCTGTAATGTCATCTGGTGAATAACTTATGTCTGTTCCCCCTCGTTTGAATGATCTTCCACGTATAAGGTTTTAGAAGAGACACGACTACTGAGAAACTAGGTAAACCCGTTGCTTTCAGCAATCAGACGAGATAAACTATGAAAAAAATAAGCGAGGAACATGTCCTAGTGATGGGATTTCAGTTCTTCAAAATTAGGTCCATTTACGTTAGGTATCACTATTACTGCTTCAGTACTGAGTTTCACTTTGACTTCACCGGCAGTCCTGAGTGTTCGTCGTTGAATTTAGTCTGAACGGCGTTGTCATTTGTGTACTCTGTAGATGTTACATTGACGACCACAAGCAGTGGTGACAGCTGACCTGATTCTGTGCAATCCACGAGCGTAATGAAACCAGTCGGAGAATGGATTCTACCAACTTGCGGAATAGCGGCCCCACCTTGTTCGTTCTTTTGTTTTCACTACCAGGCGTAGATGAAAACTTGAACCTTATCAAACAAAAAAGCTGTCACCCATTGACGACGTCACTCTGACTGATAACGGTAGGATTCTACTCCCATTGTCCTGCTGAGAAAAGCAGCCGGCACTGAGAGACAGTCCACAATGAAGTAAATAAATCTTCCGACAAATCGGATCGATGTAATCTGCCTATCCAGATGAAAATACTTGCTATTCACTATTTGCTTGGTTTCTTCCTTACCAAGAGAGAGGGATTTTGTTTCATCAACCTCAGTTGATGTATAGGTACCTTGATTGACGGGTTTTTCAGCATATTCTTCATCCACCTCCACGCGCATTGGTATGGCTGTGACTCCGGCACTGCGCATATTCTTCTCTTTCCTATCCATCGAACACAGTTGCTGCGTCGGTCCCAGTAGTCATGTGCGCAATCAGGCGGTCTCACAAGCGCTCACCGGACGGCTTTGCTCGGCCGTGCTGATTGCACGTACAGCTTGCGCTTGCTCAGTTTTCCGAACTTGCTTCAGCGTGCGCTGATAATCGGTTCTCTCACATTCTATGCTAGGCGTGTCTGATGATTTCTGAACACAATAACCTTGTTTTGTTGTTGTGTCCCAAACTAGTACACACACTTACAAACGAATCTGCAAGCGCTAATCGCAGATTGTTCTCCTGCTTTGTTTGCTGACGTTTCGGAATCCGTGGCAATTAAAATGAAGCTCATATGATTTCGTACGTTGTTTGTTCGCACATCGGCATCCGTGTGGCACTCAGTGCTGCAGTCATCGGGCTCCGGCGTGAAAGGCGATAAAAGTCCATGTCGGAGAATCAGTTGCGTATGTGGTCGGTTCCATATCTCTCCTGAACGTGACTAACTATTTGTAAGTTACTTCGTGCTTATTGTAACGTGTTTTCGTGCATCAACATTTCTTAGTTTGCATCTTTTCTGTCCTTTTTCCTACCGAGAAGTGACATAACTTTATTACACAGTGTAACCATGCCAGTTTTAGATGGCGAATTACAACTAAGTGATGAAGGAAAATAGATCGGTCAATAAGTTATTTATTGAGATATAAGAATATACTTTTGACAATATTACCGTACGTGGGATGGAAGCAGAATGATGGGATGATACCTTTAAGAACATCTGCTGCTGAAAGTAGCCAGAAGTTAAAACTTTGTGACGGTGACCACGTGGTAATTAATTGAGGTTCCTAAAGGGGTCAGATAAACGACCTTCGGTTGACGGCGGGCTACCGTCTACACCTAATACGTGTGGGAATATTTTCCTCTTTGCACAACTGAAAGCTTGTTCGCAGTCCCGAATACAAATACTAAAGGCTTTACATTTCCTAAGGAGTGGAAAAAACAGAGTAGGACGTAACGATATTCAATGGAACACTTAAGTGACGATAGTAAAGCTGACTGCACCAGTTGTTACGATCTCAGAAGAGGTTTGATGCAATAGGGGTCTTTGAACACACAAATCAAAAGTTATAGGTTGCACGATTTATTCCGGAGCTTTTCTCTGCATCTTCACTAGTGCTTACTCCGGTCAAGGTGACTGATTTTAGAACCTTTCAAATATCTTCCAAGCAGTTAACACGCATGAGCGTCTTGGATGTCACTCTACCAAAGCCCAAAAGATTTTCACGGGACAAGAGTTGATTATATAAATTTGCTAAAGCTGAGGATGAAATGAGAGCAATTTCAGTTTGCACCTTTGGTAAAATTCGTCTGAATTGCTTACTTTATCCCACTTTATCAGATGATTAGAAAGAATACGAACTCTTCGTAGAATGAAGCCTAGAGCCATTGATCTAGACCAGAAGTCGGTCAAGCCTGCTAATTTGTTTATCCAGCATCCATTTTTCACGTACACTTTCATAGATGACTTAATTATTTGCTTTGTGGCATTTTTCGTTCTTTTTGCTTGTCCTTTGGACGCCGCGTTTCGCGTACAAAAGTCAATTCGTCCTACCAACCAGCTCTTTGCCTAATTTTGCGTACTAACAGGCTTTTGAGTAGTAGGTTGCAAGGTTCAACCTGCCTAGGGTGTTCTTGGAATTTTTATCCACACTGTACTCTGCCTGATCAAAATGTTCAGAGTTGTAGACCTCGGTAGGTTCCGAAGTCACACATGGCTGCAAGTTCTGTTCCTGTTTTGTCTGCGTAAGTTGATTTTGGTCCAAGTGCTTCGGAAATTGCGCACATGGATTAATGGCTGTAATCCGCTCAGGACGGAAAAAGCTAAGGGACAGTAAGATTCGTCCTTTTACATTTTCCATTATTTTTTTAAATTAGTCAGGAACCACATCTTCTGGAACCAGATTACATACTATTAGGTGGTTATTTATGATAGGAAGATATAAGTTCTGCTTCTAAGAAGGATCAGTTGATGGAAATCCTTTATACAGTTCAGTGTGACAGATTTATTGACGAATCTTACTCTGTTTCAAAAGTTGAATGTCATTGACCTTGGTGGTACATAGGAACCAACATCATGAGGCCTGAGTTCATTCTACAGAACTTCCCAATTGCCTGAAACCCCATTGTAACATAACGAGCACACCAAATTATGGAGCACGGATGGCGCCTATAAGTGAGATCGAATCCTAAAGAATTCAGCGAGTTTCAAGAGTTGTGTCTGTCCAACTGCTACAGAGTTGGTAAACCTGAAATGTATTACCGTGTCATAGTCCTATGATCGGACAGACTCCAGCCAATTCATCAGAATCGTCCCACAAAATATTCGGAACAAAACTTGACGGTGAACGACTTGTCTGGTCGCAGTTTTGGTTGATAGATAGTCCACATGTGCTGTTATAGCTTATCTTATTGCGATTTTGTCAAACTGGTGTTACCTCTTGTCGATCAATCAGTTGCAATATAGTTGACCAGATCAGTGGAAGAAACATAGACAATTTTCGTATTGCCGCCTGGAATCCTTTCTGTTTTTGACTTGACGAAGAACTTAGCCAGAAGAGCTTTGAACGTAAGCACCTGGAGTCTGTCAACAAGTTGGATGCGCCCATTGCTCGGGGAAAACAAGTGAACAACCTCAGTCTGTGAGATTAGCCTGGGAGTTCTTACGCTGTGTCACAGCTCATGAGGTCAGAACGACAGTTGCCAAAATAGGTTCGGTAGAAACAAAGCGAAGGGGTTGGATGTGAGATATCTCTTCATACAATCATGGTTTGTTGGATACCATTCACCTAGGGCAATTTCCTACTCACTGTATCTCCCAAAACCACAAATTAACTATCAACACTTGTCAGCTGGGTGTACAACGAAACTTCTTGATACAAGAAAGGCTACGGACTGCTTTGACACAAGAAATTATATGAGTTTGACAATAGAATCTGCTCGCACATGATGCTTCCTAAGTGCCCTTGTGCATGTCATATGAATGTTTGCATGTATAAGCATATGCATATATGCAGGCATATGTGTTGAGCAAGCTAAACCAATTTTCAGTGGATAGGCTCTCGTTTACTTCATCCAGTTTGTTTGATTAACACTCATTAAAACCTTTGACATGTCACTCAGTTTCTGACCTGAACAGCCTTCTCAAAATGTAAACCGTGTTCGCTTTTCATCAATTACAAACGAGCCCAAATGCTACTGTGGCTTGTGGCCTTTCGAGACCTTTCGTGCTTGACGGCTAACGCTGTTCGTACAGCATCTTTGGCTTAAAATTATTCTGACTTCTTCTTTCTTCCAGTAGACGTCAGATATCTGTAAGAAGAAACACACTATTGAACGTACCTGCGAACCTCTTCGTCCCAAGTTCGGCTAGAATGAACAGTATGATATGATGGAGGAAATGTCTCTCTGGACCAGATTAACAAGGTTCGTTAACAGTTGTGCCAGGGGCTTGTAGTTTAGCGCGAAATTGACTCATTTTACATTTTACAGTGTAAGACCAACTCTGGTCGAACTAACTGCAATTCATTTGTTTATCTTCCAGTGATACCACCCCAAAAAGGGATTATTTAACCAAATTATTTGATTTCTGTGTACATTTCTGAATCTTCGGTGGGTCGATGGATTCATTTGCGGAAAATTTTCTTTGTACGCCAAATACTGTCGTTTTGACTGAGACGTAAGTAATACCAATAAGTGGAATTTCGGATTATCGACAAGGTACTGGCCGACAATGATCCGCTGCTGCCTGGAATGACTTATTAGGACGAGGTACAGTCAAAGTTTGACAGCGCGTAATTTTCTTTTCAGCACCGGCATGCGACCCTGACGCGCAGCGAAATCAGCTGGAGTCCAGGATACGTGTCTTCTGTGCTCCCGAGATATGGGGTTTGAAACCTAGCAATCGCAAGGTGAGAGGCAATAAACCACATTTGTGGTGAATTCTTCATGCATACTGGCACGAAAGGCTGCCAAAAGACGAAATAACGAGGCTATACTGTGATGTTGACCAACTTACGGTCTTCCTTCAATGCCATTGAGCAAAATGTTGGGGCCGTATCTTCCGCTAAACCAATGCAGAACTGTCCAGACAAAAGCTCTGGCATGCACCGTGTGCTGATAGAGTTGTTGTTGTGGGTATACACTAAACCGTGGACCACTACCATCGCGAAGGACCTTAAGCGCAGTCGGACTACGGTCTGCACAACTGGAATCAGATGTGGGTCAAGTATCGCGCTCTACTTGCTTTTCACTTGCTGATCATCGTCGGTGACGATTTGCGATATCCATGGAGCCGAAGTTTCCTCTATCAATGTATTAGTTGTGTAAAGGTATAATGAAAAGCGCGGCTATCTGTTCCAAGTTCGACAGGCAATACTGCGGTTATCCCTGACAGCACAATGGGGAATTAAGTTCACGAGTACGTCTCTTCCACTACACTCAGGCGCTACGATCGACAGTTCACTAGGTAGCTAGTCTGTATTAAGATGAAAAGGATGATGGTTACATTATCCAATGAATTGGTCTATTGAGTCTCGAAATGTGAAATAAAGAAAACCAGGTATTCTGATAAACTAGTGGGGAAATCTCGGTCCACAGCCTGAATCCAGTTTCATCGGTGCCATATTGTTCTGACTACTTATCAGAAGGGTAGTTCACATGATTAAAAAATCACGTATTAGGTATAAAATTATGGTCTATTTCTATAGTGACAATGAAGTAATGTAGCTCGAGTTAGGCCTTCACCATAGGTGTCGGAAAACTATCCGCCCAGTATTTCAAGACAATAGAATTAGGGTAAAAACGTGAAAAGTGGTCATCTTTCCTAGCAAACCAGAAGAGGATATTTCGAATAAAGTAGAGTATTTGAAGTGGTTCTTTTCTGTTTTGTGGCAACCCACTGTCTCACTGCCATCCGTGCTAGCTGTCCCGGAATATTTAGGGCTTGTTTATCAGTTGCTGATTCTGTAACCTATGAGCCACTTTGATAAAACAAAAAAATATTGCTTGAATGAATGTCCGTTGGACTCCACCTTTTATGCACAAAACTCAGATCATCCGATCAACCCTACACTCGGAAGCACCAGACTCGAGCTTTGTTTGCGTGGTACTTCAGCGGCGCACATCCTCCCCCACACCCAGAGATTGGCCAGTGGCCCTATCTCCTCGAAGGCTTGTGTGGTACCAGTGCACCACCCCAACCCCGTCCGGGCTGATCCGAATCACCACGTTAAATTTGTTCAAATGTTGTCCTCAATGGTAAAATTTTGTTTAGGCAGAAGTGAAAAATAGTTTGTCCAATGGACCAGTGCTGCGCAAATCACACGGTTGTTGCACGTATCTCTAGTGACCAAGTGTGACCGAAAGAGAATAGGTTCAGATCATGTCATTTCAGTTGCAAAGAGTTTTGGCCTCGACTAGGCTAACCTATTGAGATTTTATGCAAACTTTCTGTCCTCAGACACAGGGTTGTGGGTATTGACTTCCCATGGTAAAGCAGTTGGCCTCTGCAGCTAAGCAGTATCTTCCCTCACGCTGATGTGAATGTATGGAAAGCCAAGTTTGCAATTTATTCAAACCTATGATAGAATGGGATCCACTGTGAACAGGGGAAAATAGTGTATGTATGCATAATTATGTAATTACAAGACCTTATCCGTGTTAAACGTGTGAAAACGTTCATTACATCCGCCAGATGCGGTAGAAATATGGATCAAAGTCACCTAAGTTTTGCCACTTTCATAATAGTCTGGTATTGTATTCTATATTGAGATGTAAGTTTTCCTTTTAAAAAGAGAACGGTACTAATTTTCCTCTATATTAATGACAGGAAGTTCATTGGAGTTGTTTCTAATCAGAAATAAAACCCAAGCGTACATTGTTGTATTTCCCATATTATTTGTGACATTTATTTTCTTATCAGCCTGTTTACTTTCGTAATTTTGAGGTGAACACTGGTGAGTCCGCGTTATCGGTAGTATTTTTTATGATCCAAAAATAAGTGATTTGCTAATTCAAAGAGGTACAGTTAAATATCCAAATAGTATTCACTGATCATTTTTGTGAAGTCATTTCCAAGTGAAAAACTCAAATTTAGTGTCTGTAATACGGTTCACACATTGATGATGTGACTCAGTTAGACTGAACCATCGTTACTCGATTGATATTCCCGTAAACTCAGGTCTTGTAGATATCCCATCCGATTTCTCTTCCTGTATCGTCGGTCTGTAGAATTGACGTAGAAATATAAATTGTTTTGTTCTTTCTCTCAGATCATTGATTGCACTTCGCGCCGGTATAGCAAATGCAGTACTTCTGTCGGCGTGTCAATGTACAGTACTTACTGGGAAATTTCCATTAGTTGCACTTTCGTTCTTTGTGGGATGGGAAAATGCGCTCATTCATTAATTTGATTATTTACAGCAAAGAAGTTGCGCGACGGACGATGGGTTTTGAGGGAGAACAATAGGACGGTCTGTATCGGTTGGTGATCCCTGAGCTTGACTTTTAGGCCATAAATGTTTCACCACCAGTCAAGGTGACATCTTCAATGCGCGGGATGTCACCTCGACCGGTGATGAAACTTTTACTGCCTAAAACCCTAGCTGAACAATCACCAACCCTTGCAAACCACCAACCTGATCTACAAACAGCACCAGTATTCAAAACCATTGGGAATAAGACGTTCTTGTCATGAAGTATAGCTAGGAAGAAAATCACTGGTCCCAATGTTTGTTCGTAATTTTTTTTCATGTTACATATACTGGGGACAAGATGGTGCTACGCACACTGCACAAGAATCAGAATTGCACAAAAACAATTGGTTGAAACTGTTCCCTCTGTAAAATGTTATTTTTTCTGTCACTTGTTTTTATTTTCCATATTACACGCGAAAAACGGCTTTGAGGTCTTGTCCGACAGCTTTTTTCTTCAAATTCTATGGATACTAGGTTTACACATTTTGAAATATATTCACCTTTTAGGAATTTGAACTGACTCATGCACTCTACGCCGCTTCCGCCTGACTCGTGGACAGAAATTCTGACTTCGAAATTGTTGTTGCCCTTAAATTTACCCTACTTTTTCTGTTCCCTCACCCACGACTGAATATTTTTTTCCCAAGTTCATTTATATCGTACATTCAGCTGTGACTGTTTGTGTAATCCCATTACCTAGCTCTACCGTTCCCTATTTGTTGATTCTGTTGTCTGTGCTGCACTCGTTAAAAAAAGAACGATCTTCTGACTAATAAACCGTTCCCCTTTGATTGACCTCGTGATCGATAACTGGTGAGGTTTGCAATTTTATTTACCTTAATCGTGTTTACCTCAATAGTATGGCATATTTGTACCGAATCTGTCTTCGTTCGTGGCTCTATTCCCTTTGGTTCTGTGCCTAACTCAACTAGATCGATACGAAAGCTCCACATTCTACTAAGCCGGTACCAAAATTTGGCTAGCTTGGGCATGTGGGTCTGAGACCCAGCGAGGCGAAAATTTCGCACAGTGCGTCAGCGTTTTTGATTTTGAGGTGAATATTTACCATAATGGATGATACTGTCTCATTTTACTGAGACTATTTATTATACCACTTTGATTAGCAAGGGTGAAATTTTCGGTACCCTAACAATATTCAATATAGCTGATCAATATATTAGTCATTGTAATAGTAACGGGAAAATTATTCCCAGTTCACCACTTTTTGAGAAGAAATTCACTCACTTTTAATGTAAGCCTGTGGTAAAGTCACATTCATGTGGTGAGCTTTCACTTAGTGAGAATATTTTTATTCGGCTTGAACCGTACATCAAGAAAATTGTATAAAACATTTGCTGAACTCACTAATTTTGTTTGCTCTCGATATGCAGGCGAGTTTTGGACAACTTTGAGCAGTTGGAAGCTCGTTTATTTGACAGAAAGTGGAAGAGGTGAAATGCAGTCAAACTGGGTGGTAGTTAGTTAAGCAACTGTTACCCGTGTGACTTAAGGATGATTTGCTTGGGTGCTAAAATAAGCATTTTTAACCTCTACAGATCGATTGTTACTCTGCGGCCAGATGATTCTTTAAAGCTTCCGATAGCGTTATTGGCCGGTTTGGCCCAACACAATAAGTTACACGTCAGTTCTGGATTGGAAGATCCGAAAACTGCTAATTCCAGTTGACCGGTAACTCAATACCCCGCCTGACATATCGAAATTCCACGCCATTATTCGCTTCAAATCTCCGGATCTTGATCCAGTCTTGTTTTCTCCTTGTGTATAATGGTAAATGAGGCTATGCTTATTCACTAGTATGGCACAAATTCGTTCTTAGACCCACTCACGTGGTACTATGCGAGGGGAAATTCAGTAGTATTCCAGATTATGAAGTTACGTAGGCAAAATAACGGTATTTTAGTTTTTACTGCCGGATCGAAACCAGAAAATCAAAGCGGAAAGTACCCCAATGTGTCAGAGGGTGAGAATCATACAGCTACAGCGTAATGACCCTAGTAGTGCTGAGAAAATGACCTTTTTCTGGACATCATTTTGGATTTATCTTCATCACGATGTTTTCTGGTGTTTGGTTTCGATCTCACCGTTGTTTCGGTTCCATACTTTTAACCGAACAAACCTATGCCAGGTTCCCCGCCAACCTCGCTCCGGGAACAATTTTGGTTTTATTCGCCGGCTGCCCACGCTCGGTTCTCTATTCGTCTTGCCGTCGTGTTTGTTTGCTTACGTGCATTTTTCGTATCAGTACTGTTTTGGGGGACACGATATACAGAAAACATTACCGCATAGGCCTACCAACTCTAACCTTATCCACTTATTCGATCGAGAGGATTTCGTTGGTAGTTGGCCGAGACCTGATGGGAGACACCTTCGTAATTCCCCACTCAAAATTCGTCTGTGCTAGCGGACTGGTCACTTGTTCGGATATTCCAAAATTAATTGGCTTCGCACCAGTTTCTAGTTCCCAAGGGGGACTGTTCGTCATATTCACGCATGATCATAAATGAGGCCATATTTTATCCTGACCGTTCATCGTCGTCTATTGAGGTACACAGTACTTAGAACCATTACAGTTTTTCGAGCCATTAAATAATAGTCGCGAATATTCAGTCTAACATATAAAGTTAAGAACTGATAATAGCCGGTGAAAGCAAGGAATAGTTTTACATGTTGCTTCTGGATTGGGAACAACAATAGGTCACGGGTTTTGGGGAGCAAATAGTTCCGTTTATCATCTTGCTCTCCTAAAGACCTCGTGCTGAGTTTACGGAAATGAAACCGCTGTTGTTTCTTCCCGTTCAGTCATCCCATGCTCCCAAAATCATTTTGCCCCTCTATTAAGAATTGGTTTTGTGCTGACAGTGGGGAATTCCCCGGGGTATTAGTCCTAGTTTGCTGTACAGGACAGTTAGTTGGTACAAAATCTCATGCATAATGCATCCGAGGCCATCACTGTCGAGAATGAGGTATTTGTATGTTCAAGCTTAGGTCAATGTAATAACCTCAGCAGTGAGCAGATGTGTCTATAGAGAAGTACATTAGGAGGAGATTCCAGACTCCAGTGACTGAGACTTCACATCATTGGTGTCACTAGTTGAACGTCTTTCAAGCTCCTGTTCATTCTGCTCAAACAAATGGGGTTGAGGAGAACATGGGGTGAAGGAATGACCGGTTTCACGGTGTCCAGTATGGTGACGATTTGAGCTCCACTCTCAGTTGAAGTTGGAGGGATTTGATGGTCAACCTATGATGCCAAACTTCATTTCACGTATGTCCAGATGGACGAAGTTTTGGGGAATAAAAGGTGGGAATGGAATGATAATGATAATCAAAAGCCGGTGGGAAATGACGCGGAATTCATTTGTGCATGTCCGTAGTCAGACCGATAGTAACTGTTGTTAAAAAACGATAGAACAGTCGTCGTTTCCTTGAGCCGCGGTTTAGTAATGAAAATGTTAGTTGCCAAAGCGTGATTGCATGCAACTGTTGCGTGTGTGATTAGATTTTTTCGATTTATGGACCGTCTTCAGCCACGACGTTGGTTAGTGTATGCAGTTGCTACTGAAATCCTGCTTTTTTATCACTTGTCGTTCTCGAGCCCAGTGGAAATCATGTACCTCTTTGTCTCGAAAGTCTGCTGCACTATTAGGGATAACTGGCCACTGGGCCCTGAGACTTCTATTGAAGAACCACATCATGTCTCAGGTGTGGTGGAGAGCCAGGTGACGGAGAATTACTGTCTATCATCGGTTAATTGTTTCACCAAACTGGACTTCTATGAGATAATTCTATATATATTCATAGTAAGTAGTATGTTAACGTGTGGACAAAATCTCCCCGGAAGCACATGACCGGTTTCGCGGTTGTTGCCGCTCATTAGGTATGCGTACCCGGTACTCCTCTACTCACTCGTCTTCATACTTGTACACTCCGATGTTATATGTTCACTAGAATCTAATTTGAATCGTCTGCAGGGTGAATGGACACTCCTCATTGAAGAGCCCACAAATAAATCACAACTGTGATTTCTCATAGTTATTCGTGTCTGGGTCACTGCTAACCCAACGAACAACGAGGCTGCGTGTGCAAGCGCTCATATTCATAGTAAGTAGTATGTTAGCGAACATATAACATCGAAGTGTACAAGTATGAAGACGAGTGGGCAGATGAGTACCGGGTACGCATACCTGATGAGCGGCAACAACCGCGAAACCGGTCGTGTGCTTCCAAGGAAATTTTGTCCACACATTTACATACTACTCACTATCAATATCAGCGCTTGCACATGCAACCTCGTTGTTCATTGGGTTAGCAGTGACCCAGACACGAATAACTATGAAAAATCACAGTTGTGATTCATTTGTGGGCTCTTCAATGAAGAGTATCCATTCACACTCCAGACGATTCATATTAGATTCTAGTGAATATATATATATATATATATATATATATATATATATATATATATATATATATGCATTTATAATAAGCTTTTATGGCAACTCTCTTGCAGCACTTTGCAACTCCGATGACTGTGTCATGTATTCGCATAGTTTGTATTAAGAATAGAAACAGCCAGATGTCGGAGAGAAGTGACGCAGAATTCGGTCGACTTTGTCCATAGTCAGACTGATGGCGAATGATGGATGAAAAGGAGAGAGCAACCGACTTTCACTTCAGCCTCATTTTAGAGCTTCAGTGCTGAATTTATTTGATGGATACCTGATCAATTCTCTCCAGACGCCGGATAACCATCAGTTGTCTTCTTGCATAATACGGGTAGTCACCCCCCCATAATGTCTGTTTATACAATCCATTCGTGATGTACATTCGAAGATGCCATGGAAACCAGCTCGCAGCACTGCGCAACTCAAATGAGCGTGTCATTCATTCTAACTCTTTGTTCTGGAGCAACTTTCACGGCATCTCCAGAAACGTGAAAGAAGTAATGGGATTGTATTTTTCGTACTGCGTACTAGAAAAACTGATACTATCAATAATAACCATGGGAATAGCCCTAAACTCTGACACAGTTTCAGAGCTCAAAATAAGGTTTGTCCAAAAATATTATAAACCTGGTTACGCTACGGGTCGGAATGTCTTTTTCTGGTGGAACTCGTCTGTTACATCGAATAACTTGTAATTTTATTGTTATTTTTGCTTCATTACGATAACTGATCTTGACAGTTCCATCTTCGACCATCATGTGAGCCAGATTCACCCTAGTAAAATGGGAAGATGATGTATTATGGTAAAGGGTCCAACTTCTTTCATTAGCCAGTACGTAGAATGAAATACTATACATTGTGAGTGGTTGTGGAAAGACGTAAAATTACACTACTGTCATTACTATCGTCTTACAAGGAATGAAAATGGAAAATGTCTCCAGGTATTCACAAGGTAATGCAGTCTCTTGTCACGAGATTCTTTCAGGGACTTGTTGTGAATGGCTGACTAGTTCATTTTACTGAATGAAGACCCGGGCATGAAAATCTGTTACTAAATCCTCACGAATCCTCTTTTAGCGGCCAACATCTGACTGCATTACTGGTTCAGTTTAGTCCGTCCTTCATTCCACGTGCCTGTCAGAATGTTCGGATGAAAGAAATAGGTAGCTTATCGGGACTGGTAGGTTCATTCCCAAGAGAAAGGTGAATATCCATCGTTTAATATTACTTGTTGCAGTATATGAGCACCGTTATTGCCAAGGGACAATATTCTAGGTTCAAGGGGATATATTCAGTCATCAAGACGATCTACAACTGGGGAGAACCAATCTCGTCCAATAGTTGATTAACTATATCTGTACCTGTACTTGATTGGGGTCAGTTTCGATTAGTAGGGTGGATAGTGTATCCTATTTTGGAGGTCAAAAGCACGTCTATCTTATTCTAAACCTAGCTACAGCTTACGCTCTAAATCTCCAATTTACTCTAAATGATCTATCGGAACTCTTAGAGGGAAGCGCACGATCGGCGGAAAAGGGTGTACAGGCCTCACAGACTGAATGGTTTTCCGCACGCGGTATTTTCCCCTTGTCGGACACTTTTGCTGGTATTCATCGTATTGTTCATACGTGTTGTCTTCAAAATGGAGAAGAAAGCAGTCAAATTGAGCTTATGGACAGAACAATTTCCTGTAACACAGGAACCCATAAACACAGACTTTCTAAAGTGCGTATCAAGCTATGTAAAACAAGAATGGAAGCAGTGACAGTCTCAGTAGGACTGTTTTAAATTTGAGAGGGAAACCGCACTGTGCGCCTGCCGACCCCGCCAGACCGACAGGCTGTTCTAGTCATCAAACTGTTTATGGTTCTACTACCGCCCAGTTGTGTGTGTGTACAAAATGAAGGGACGCTTTTCTCCATAATTGATTGACAATTACCAAAACGACAATTCCGGTGGCCTAGCGGCTTTGTGCTAAGAGACTTCCTCCCGGGGTCTGATGATTACTTGCGAGTAGTGCGTGTGATTGATGACTTTTGTCTAGGCGACTGTCCTTGGGACTCCATCTTTCACGCACAAAACTCAGGTCATCCGACCAACCTGCACTCGGAAGCCCTAGACTCCAGTTTCACTCCTGTTAGAGCTCATCAGTGGTGTATATCTTCTGCTACACTCAGGGTTTGAACCCGGGCTATTACCCCGAAGGGGTGTGTGTTACCACTGCGCACGAACTACTCGCAAATAATTGAGTGACACATATACCAGAAATGCGATGCAGGTTTAAAATGGGGGATATGCTACTCATCCTGTGGAGAAGAACCGACTTGGTGGGAGGCTTTCGCTTGGAGCTAACGGGGAAGGTACCGTGTCTCCATTCGAAGCTATCAGGCATTTCTGGGTGTCATAGAGGACGCCGTCTGAACATACTAGACTTGGTGATTCGAATTCGGATCAACTCAGACGGGAGTGGGGTCGCCCAGCGGTGCCGTACACCCCTTCGAAGTGAGAGGGCCCGGTTTCAAACCCTGGGTGCGGCTGCGAATATGCGTCACTGACGTGCTTTAACAAGAGCGAAACTCGAGTCTGGAGTTTCCGAGTGCAGGTTGGTCGGATGACCTGAGTTTTGTACGTGAAAGAAGGAGTCCACCAGTGATTAATTTAGTTCTGGTTTCCGACGCAACCAATTCCAAAACACTTTTACTGGATACAGAAACATTAAAAATGACTCAATTTAGACAAGAAATAGGACAAAAATGTATCTAAAAATCTACAATTTTTGACCAGTGTATGAAACTCACACTTGACGAAATAATCTTATGTAATTTGACCCAAGTTCCTGCTGGATGGATGCCCATAAATTCGTGATGGATACTGTAAAATTCCTTTGCTGAAATCAGGGGGAAATAAACATCAGTATTCGTATACTCCTGCCTTTTTTATTGAAATTATAAATCTATACCATGGGGGTGGTTTCCTTCATTTTTGAACATAGAAGTCAATAGCATTAGGTTGCACGATGTATTCCGGACCGTTTCGCTGCATCTTCATTAGTGCATACTGCAGTCATTTATAAATGGTCACCTTGATTGTAGTATGCACTAGTGAAGATGCAGCGAAATGGTCCGGAATACATCGTGCAATCTAATGCTATCGACTTCTATGTTCAAATTTGTGTCGGGGAAGTTGTTTTCAATTCCTTCGTTTTAGTTTGACGCAATTAACCCGACATAGAACTGACCTTCACCAATATAATTTATCTGTATTTTCACGGTCACCGTTATTACTAATTAAATCATTACTGTCAAAAATCTCCCTGAAAATGTGTTAGCCAAGAGATGGCAATCATCATCCTTTGAACCGGCGGCCAAGAGCTTTGTTAACATTGACCAATGACATACCCGGTGTATTCTACACAACTGTGCAGTCACGGCGCACACGTCCATGAGCCAATCATTTTATCTGACGTCGTTTTTCATATTGAACAATGACTGATAACAAACTGCTTACCATTCATACTAACCCCTCTAACCAATCAGCCGTGGACACATTTTGATCCAATTTAGCCAATCACGTTCGACCTTCACGCTGGACCCTCAAAGCATTCCGTTTTTGCGCGAAATGTGTTTACATCACGCTATACTTGAATACAGTTTTAATGCTTGTTCGTGGTTAATTTTCCTTGGTAGCTAAACCATCGAGGAGTCACTGAGAGGGGATAATTTAAAAAGGTTTTCATACCGATACAACAGGTACCACAAAACCATCTCTTAGTTTGAAGTTTATCGGATACCTATCCTGGTGAATGATTTTGCCAACTAATCTTCCATGCATTCTTGACAGATAAGGAATAGCCGTCTCGTAATCACAACACTCTAGCAGTCACAAAGTGGGTAATAACAGATGAATATTTGTGTAAGGTAGAAGGCAGTAAAAGTTTGGCAAGCTGATTGAGCTTGGAGGGTAATTCCCAGGAGAATAAATCAGTTATACAAAATGTATCTGTCGCGAGAGGATTTGAAGACGCAAAATAATAACAGCAAAATTAATATATGCGGATCAATGAGGGAAAAGTATATAGTTCAGAATTATCAATGATTTAGTGGTCCCTCGTGTTTCTATTCTGCGATTTTTCCGCGAACTGCTGAGCGGTCGATTTTTGTTGCAACTACAATCCACTAACCCACTGACATAAATCAGAAGTTCAAGGTATAGCACGTCAGATGACAGTGCTTTGGTGTGAAAGAAAGACAAGCTACTCAAAGGGAAAATGGGATAATCTCGAAAGTGCCTCTCCAGTAGGGTTGTCTTCTCGTGGGGCCAGGCGGACTGATTTTTTCTCTAGTCAGGCCAGACCAATTTTCTCAATGTTCACGCAGCTGGTTCAGTCACGTTCGCGAGTGGAGGTAGGTTGATTCTTTGACCAGGGTTGGCATGATCAATCGATTAGTAGCTAGGTTTCGCATAGGTTTTCATGACATCCTGACAATTAGTGTTTCTTTTAAACTTCTGTCATTCTGGTTTTGTTAACATTTATCCCAAGGCTTTTCTTCCCATATCTCAATGAAGCACTACCAGCGAATGAATGAACACAATTAAACGTGGTACAATAAAAGTTGTAGGACGGGATCGACTGGATTTTCACCTTCTTCACATTGCTGTTCCAGAAATGACTGGTGCCAAGAACTATTTAGATTTACTTCTAGGAAGGTAATCTGTATCGAAAAAAGCAGATCGCCAATAAGAATGATCTTGCAGAACACGCAATGCAACCATGGTTTCTTGCCGCTCGTTCACTAGATGAACAAACTAATCGTAAATGTACACTTTCCCTGATCAATCCAGTCTCTTGAAAAAGGTTCTTCCCCTTTTGGTTCAATTATTGTCACTCCTGATGACACAAGTTATTTACTAGACAACGACGAGACCCTGACGCGACAACGAAACCGAGAATTCACGGTACTTGTCAAATTAGGGATTCGTCTGAGATCTTCATGTTCTAAAACAATCTCTTTTAGGACCAAACGTGGTATACGGTTAGTTACACGGTCTTGCACTAGTGTTCTGATCAGTTTAAACCCGAAGTTTTCACAAAACCCAAAGCAACCACAGAATGGGGTGCGTGCAATAAATATACCTGATTATTTTGCTTCCCGAATTTAATTTTGTTGGTTTCTGAAAGAATACTTTCGTTCCTAGTTTAAAAATTTAGCTGAAATCGGTTACAGATTTGTAAGTATTCTGAAAGAAGTAGAATTCAGAAAGTTTTGTACGCTGGAAAAACTCAGCAAAAGTCCACTGAGTTGCTTGTGATCTTCATATGTCTTTCTGTCCTGTCTGTAAACTCATTTCTTGCTTACCATTCTCATCAAATAGCTCCCACTTGTTAGCCGGTCTCTGGCAAAATTTCCTCTACCAGGTCCAGGTAGAATGAGCGGCTTGTCTCTTTTTTTCTCTTTTAAAAAATTGCTCAAACTAGAATGGTGTAATAGGTTTTGTTTTTGTAAGCCATTCCGATGGATCCGTTTCGAATATAAATAGAAAAGATTGATAGGAGAAATGAAGGATTGAGTTATCCGTAAAATGAAGTGTAAATTTTCTAACTGTGAATGTTGGATTGTGCCCCCACTATCATTTTTTAATTTGCCATCTGGTTCACCGATTCAGATGCTAGATGTTGCGCATTTTTTCGAAATTAAGATGTTATCTTCGCTGAACTAACAAAAACAATCCGGAGGCCTGAAATACCTGGATTTGTTGCTCGTAGAGGCCGGTCCAAGTGGCCTCCTTAATCAGGAATTCGTGGTCATCTGCATTACAAACCAACAAATTGTAGTCCTTAACCTACTGTTCGTTGTATATCAGTGCGGGTAACCGTGCCAGGTAAATGAGGCTATTTGAAAAGATTTTGGAAGGCAAAATTACGTGTTGATTCGAAACTTTGTTCATAGTTTGTTTACTGACCTCGACCATTCTAGAGTCAGTTTAAGACAGTACAACCAGATCAAGCAAAGTTTCAGTGCCGATCCTAATACGATTATTAATACTACTAATATTATTCCTTTGGTTTAACCGGTATTCTTACCTCTAACTGAGGGCATGTTTCATATAAACAACCACTCAAAACTCTATGGTACAACCCCATAGTTCTCGGGTTCAGTCTCGGAGGGGTTCTTACGCGTCTTCTACAGCCTCTCAGAATTGGGAAACTCTACGGATACATGATGCAGATATTCCATATAACTACATCTAAGTTTAAAGTATCTCAATATACTATCAGTTATCATAATCACTAGAAAAATATGACAAAGTTTCTCTTTAGCCTAGCACCTCCGAAATAGCTTTCAGTTTTATGAATGAATCATGAAATCTGCATGTGTTATCACTGACCGGCAGTGATCAATCGGTCATCATAAGGAACTGCTAACCCTTGTGTCCTGGGGTTCGAATCTTGCTTTAGCCATCGGTCCCTCCTCATTTGGAAGCCTCTATTTGGCCGCAGCCCCCTTCCCGAAATGCTGTACCTATACTGTAAGATAAAAGGACATAAAGAAGAGGTAAAGAAGATGAACCAGCTCACCACTGGAAATCGGATTACTGATTCCGTGTCTTGAGGTGTTAAGTTTATTTTCCAGTGAATGGCCCAAAGGTTACTACCAGAGTACCAACGCCGGAATATTTGGCCAAAGACAGCCATTTCAACAAGTGCTAACCCTTCTAAAGAATCGCTGATAGAGTGGGTAGAGAAATGAAAAACCAGTCAGCCTAGCTTCTTTTTGCCTAAGTCCATTGTCTTCACAAATCCAGCAGCCTGAATGACACGGGGTTTGTGATCTTGAGAATCGGAATTCTGATCTCAAAGTAACATTGGGTGCTTCAAAAACATCCATAGCAGTTGTTTTACTAACTAAAACTCTTTTGAAAGTGATCGGTAATGATGTGCTATACTGATGAGGTAGTTCATTATTAAGTGTGGTCCATTGGCTCTTATGTAACGTCGTAAGAAAGCGACGATAATTCTTAGCTCCTTTATATACTTTGGATCCTTGTGAGGTGCTCACTGTTACCATAGTTTGTTTCGTGATTTTCAATGATATTGTGTAACTTCCGGCCGTTGTACTTGGGGTATCAAGTGTATACCAACCATATTAATAAGTGTATTCAGGGAGTATACCTCATTATCTTGCAGACATCACGTCTCAAAGTGACATTTTTGTAAATCCCTCAACCTTCGTTAATTGCGCAGTTTGCAAAGCAGTTTCATATTCTACTAACTGGAATTCGCCCTTCAGGTTGAATGGCAAACACAAGAAGGAGAATGTGTTTGTGTGTTTGTGTGTGGGGGGGGGGTGGATGGGTGACAGAGAGAGCGAATGAACGTTAAAACGAGAACCAGTATCAAACATTACTAGGAAAGATTCTCCGAAAATAGCTGAGACCAAGTATGCCATGAAGGTGAGGTGCAACGTAAAAATTTACATTGCTTGAGTACCGCATTTTACGATGAGAGTACATGAAGATATATGGTTCATATTCTATTGAACTCAGAAACCACTCGATTGGGTTAATCGTATTTTTAAACGTGTCATCGAAAGTGCCGTTTCTGTCTGACCTCTTGTTCATTTGGGATTAGGAATTTTTATTTCCGTACGATAAAGACTAACATGATCTATCTGGCGGAATGGACTGGCATATTGTGATTAGACGGCCTGTTTCGTTTATCGGATAGTGAACAGATAGCGCATCTTTGTCTATCCATCGTCGAAGGCATGATTGGAGAATCTAGGCAGACTGAACGACCAATCAAATGCCAACTATTGTCTCAACGGAATCAACCATTCTGGGTTTGTAACCAGACTTGGCCACGACCACCGTGCTTCTGGCATTTTTTTCTAATAAATCGCGATAGTTCGAAGCCTGAGAAGTATTCTGACTAGAATGAGTATTACGGTTCAGAACAGTCTTTAATTCGGTTTTGAATATTATTGCAGTTGAAGTATATTCCCCTAAGTAATGTCACTTAGGAGAGGAAAACAAAATTTGTGTCAGTTTATTGAGTTTTAATGCTCGGAGTGCCTGGCCGTAGTCAAACGGTCATCGTAGATGGCTTTAACCCCTCTTTACCAGGTTCGAATCCCGCTCTCGCAGCCGGTAACTTCACCCAGTTAGCAGCTTCAAACTGGCCGCGACCTATTTTCTGAAACTGTGTACCTTTATTATATGGCAGAAGAAATTTAATAAAAGAAGCCAAAATATTGCAACAAGATTTCATTCAGAAATCTAAAAAATAAAGTAGTTACGAATTTCAGCCGACGTAAAATGTCTCAAGTCCTTCACGGGCTGATTCCTCCTGAAGCTGTTGTAGCCTGGCGGTTTCTGATGCAGAACGATGATGCTGATTCACCGACAGCTAACAGTATACCGTATCTTTTAAACTACAACAAAACTGTTGTTATATAATAGAAAAGAGGAACAAAAACGGTACATGTAAGAAATACGAAATAATAAAAATTCGTTCTTTATAGGTCTTGATGGCTAGACTCACGGTAAAATCTCATCGCCTGGTTCAAAGTCGATATACTTAGGAAGAATTTGTAAACTGGATTAAACTTTATAGGGAGGCACAATGGACATAAAGGTTCTACTGTGACAATATATGCTGTGTGAAATTAGTTGTTGCTTTAATGTTGTGTAATAGTCAGGCCCTCTAATGAATCGATGTCCCATGCCGTGAAAAGACCGCCACCCGGACGGAGATTCACAGTAATTTTATCCACTACCCTTGTGCATCAGTTCGCATCTCACTGATTACTCACAACAGAAGTCAGAATGTCAACCATCGACATTAATTTGGGAAACGTGCCTTGCAGAGACGACATGGTGATTGATACATGTCCCTAGGAACACAGGAGAAAACTGGGAGCTACATACTTAGATCAAGGTTCGTATCTAGTCCGCTCTTTGAAGAGTGAGACAGAAGTTCCGTTCATTATTTTTTCCCCTGTTCTGCAGAACAACAACAAGGACAACGAAATCCCCAGTTTATTACACGACTGACGCTACAGGTGTGCATAGAAATCCGAGTCGATCTTCAGTCGCACGACACAATAATCAAACCGGCCGATCCACAGGAAAAAGCAGTCGATTCATCCTCTACTCGGTCCACCGTCGGCGGTTCTCAATTTGTCACACTCATGCAAATGGCAAACGACGCATTCGGTACCCAATCCGGACTGATCAACTTAAACCAGCTACGCCGTAACAATCCGAACGAGTCCACAATGTGGTTTGGTGAAATGCAGCTAACCCGGTTGCAACTGAATTGTCGCTATTTGATTCGAGTGTACTATGTGGCCTCGACTACACCACACGCGGCCGACAGCCCCCGGGGGAAAAGTCTTGTGCAACTCTCGACCTGTTTGTGTACTCCAACTTGTACAAGAGTCAAACCGGCCCCGTGGGTTAGACCGTTGAGTTGCTATGCACAAGGTGAGTGTTGCTTCCCTTTGCGAGCGAGCACGCATTTTTGAATGTCTGTTGAGTATTGATGTATTAAAACATGTTCCAGAGGAGCAACCACTTCCATTGACCACGCGTCATAGTTTATAAGAAATAAACTATTTAGTATGACGGTCTCCTCTGACTGCTATTTGTTAGCTTTTACGAACGGGAGAGTTTATAAAGTTCAGCTGAACATTTCTGTCCTCCTTGATGTCTACTGGACTCGTGCTTGCATCAAAACACCTTGAGATGAGACCATTCTCTAGTAAAATTATAGGTCCGTTGCGGAGCATTAACCTCGATCAGGTTTATCAGCCTGTCCCTAAGGATAAAATAAAAAAATGTACAAACCCAGGTGAATGAACTCTTTCGTGATAAACGTACTCACCAAAAGAAATGTTTTTTTTTTAATTGTGGGAAGCTTACCCTTGTCTGCCATAATTTTATTATTCTACGAGCGGTTTTTATTTCGCAGTGGTATGTCGGATTTTGGGCAACCACTCCCAAATGATGCCCAGTATACTGGCAGTACAGTAAAGTGTATGTGAGTAAACCACTGCCCTCTCCACAAAAAGGACACACACTGCAGCTTATTAGCCAAGCGTATTTTTATGAACCGTTGCTGGTAAAACTTAGCGGTGACCGCTTCCATTACGATTCGATGATTGACAACGTGTCAACCGAATTGAAGGATCACCTTTTGTAAGCTAATATGATGAATTATCATCCTTTTTACTGACGAAGGCTAAAATAGAACACTTTTTCACGGTAGCGGCACAGTCATTAACCTTTTGGAGTAACACTCTGAAGCTTGCGATTCACTTTGTTGTCGACCGTAAATGACCCGTTTCATGCGTGCAGTCGACCAGCGAATTACCGTCTCGAGATAGTCAAAAGGCAGCGGTTTTTATGAATTTTATTTTGTCGAGCTTTCTGGTTAGTGGGCCTCTCGAGCCGTAGTCCATGGTTGGTTGAAAACGTGTCTGATATTCGGTTCATTGAGGATCCAAAAATACATGTGTAGAGATGGATTATGTATCTTATTAGTTTAAGCGATCCAAATAATGAAGATCTTTGGCTTTCTTTTGTCCCTCCGTTCACTTTTCTTACTGTTATTATGTAATACGGACAAAATATCTTAGGGAAATGGTTGCACTTTTTCGGAGGGAGTGATCGGCAGCATAGCTGGATGTCGAAATCTGGACTGAAGGCTTGAAAACCTACTTTGATAGCCACTTGACCACCACCGGCCCCTTATCTGATAGGATTAGAAATATTAAGGCCTCACTGTGTCGCGCTGAGTAGAACTACGAGAAGATAATTTAAGAACCAATAAGAAACGGCCCGGACAGATTTTACAGAAGTGATGGAGATGCGAAATGGAATAACAACTTTTAGTCAGCATTCCGGGCAAACCTGGTGTGACGAGTAAGGTCCTGTGAGTAAGATACACGTCAGACAGATGCTTAACGACTGTTACAGATTTCATCTGTGAAGAATGAGGTATGTACTTTTGACCAAATCAGAAAAATACAACATTCTGACTATAGGGAAGGTTCTTCATGTAAATGGATGAACGTCTTTGACATTACAACCAACTTAATGGTAATTTTATTCAAGAGCTCTATGACTTAGGATATGAAGGATACTAGATAGTCTTCCCGGGCACCATGTATGCGAGTGTCCTGGGGGAATGCTAAGCAACATTGATTAAGAAGGCAGTTTAAGCTAGCCGTAAAATTTAAGGTCGAAGAGGATAACTTATCAACGATTTAATTTTAATGGGCATTGTCAAATGTGGTTGCGAGAGAAGACGTTTACCAGCTGCGAACAGAAAACAGATGATTTGTTTAATAAAAAGGTCAACTTGATTTATAACTCAAAAGCAACAGCGTTGATGTGATCTGGTGTTTCGAACTCGGGAGGTGGATATATCTAAGGGCATAAAGCGGAAAGCATTATCAACGCTTGCAGAAGAGGATAAAGACTGAATTTGTGATGGGAAGATGGTGCTGAACTCTGCAACTCCGCTGAACAACCGGCAATAAAAACTTATTGGCTTCGCTCACGCAAAGTAGCGATAGCGCGTACATAGGAACTGTGGAATGCGTCCCATGCACGATGGAGCCATTAGCCAAAAACCCGAATGAAATAGATTGGACTAACGCATACGGGTAGGCCAGGAACGGGTTTTGTGCTAATGTCAAGTTCACATGATCGAGAGCCGTTAACTGAATTTTGACCCACAGCTGCTTCGGTTCACCATCCAGGGACAATGATTCTGCTTTCCCTGTCTATTAGCTCAGAACGCGAGAAACTGAGACAAAACAAAAATCTTGAGTAGCTGATTAGCTGAGAAAGTGGTAACCTTTCGCAAAACTTGGAGATTTATTTAGACGACTGTCGCTGAGCCATTTAGAAACAAAAGAATTCCATGCATCTGTGCAGGTGTTTTGTGAATTAAACGGAAGAGAAATTTATATGGTTCTCCAGAGTGGGGTGTTGGGTGGAGTCTAATATAAGTGTAAGCTAAAAATCTCACCAATAAATAGAATCTTGAACTATATCATTAATTTGCCCTTTCACAAGTGTCCTCCATTGGCTGGCACTGGTCGGTATCCATATTCCGTCGTTGTTCGAAAGATGTTGTTCACAACCAACGTTCTGGACTATCGTATCCGCAAGGATACCTGAGTAGATTTTATTCAAGAGGTAAATGAAAGTATTGAAGGTGTGCTCTTTGAGAACTTCGGGAGCTTTTGTCATGACAGAAAACAATGCAGGAAGAGAACCGGTGGCGGTATGGTCATCTACATCCGTTGCGAGTGACATGCCCAGTCTGGAAATACCATTTGTCTCTTCTAATGGTACTGACTGCGTCATTATTGAGAGCCATCCGAATTTCTTTTATTTTCTAGACAGGGTGGTCAGTCGCTTGTTTATAACTCCTTTTTAATCCCAAAGAGAAATAAACCAGTTTTTGTGATGCTTGTATACCCGTTTGTTCTTCTATTGCGGTTTGAATGCCTATGCTTTGTGCTCAGGGACTTTAATCGTGCGCCAGTTTACGTCCTATTCACTTCTGGTTTTATGAACTTGGGGAAAAGCTGTCTTGAACAGAATAATCACAAAATATCCCGAATTTTCGCACCTACAAGTTGAAGCTCCTGTTTCAGTGGTTCATCATGCTCTTATTATTATTAGCTCTAGAATTTACTCACTTTCTGCCCACCTTCTTTTGTCAAGACGAAAGAAATAAAGATGACTGCCTGAATTATGTCATCCGCCAGCGTTGGGCTTCTTAACGGATTTCTCTTCATTGTGTCTTCGTGGTTCTTATATGAATGTCTCATTTACTTCCTACAGTTATTTACTATGATACTGAATGCAATAATCAACTTGTGTTATTCTTTTGGGTGAGGTTTTATTTTTATGGCTGCAAGATAGCTGCTTCGTTGCTAAAATCCCTGAGGAGACCAAACCAAACCTACAAGTCACATTACTAAGTTTCTCTGAAGCCTCTCTCTATCCAGATTAGCCAGGAGACACATAGGTTGAATAAGTCTTTTGAAAACCAGTTTTTGACTACCACAAACATTAGAGTTGTTTGCCACTGAATCAAGCCTGTATGCTGTCAGCTAGTCCCGTTAAGCAACTCCAATATGGATGCCAACTGTCTGAATACTGATTTTATTCACATTTTCGCGGGCATCCTACCATTCTATAACCTTTCTGTTTCCTCCGAAGTTGAGCACTTTTTTCCATAAATCTTCCTGCTCCTACAAACCCAAGAAGCGGCTTGCACTGTCGGAGCAGTTGGTTTATCTTCCATCATTCTCAACTTTGGAGCCAGTCCTCTAGGTCCTACACTAGCCTATTTTTTTCCTGGGAATGATCGAAATCCGGTTGACCGATCAAATTGTCCATTTTTCTTTGTACAAACGTTTGGTTGATGATACTTTACCGGTTTTTAATAACGACGATTTTATTCAATTCTTTATTATTTTAAATTCCATACATCCGAATTTGTCTGTTTCTTATGAGAATGAATCCAACTTGAGTTTACCCTTCCTAGACGTTTTGATCACAAGGCTTCCGGAAGGCCCACTGCAAAGGGCCTTTTACATAAAATCGACATGGAGTGGACGTTATATGCAGTTTTCCATTTTCGCACTGGTTGCTTACGAACGTTGTTTGGCCAGAACGCTTTTCCACAAGGCCCGAAACATTTGCACTCCTGATCAACTGCAAAAAGAATATTTTATCAAGGAAACCCTTTTGGCCAGTGGTTATCCAGAAAATTTCATTGGGCACCGCAGTAAACCACGACGTAAAACGGAGCTCATTTTACCAGCTGAACGAAAGAAAGTTTTTTTTATTCGTTCGTTTTAAAGTTGATCACATTTTTAGCCATTTACGTCATAACTTGAGCTCCACTCTGGGCCGAACATATATGGCAGCCCAATTACGCATTGTGCAGACCACTAACGGATTAGCATTAGAAGATCACTCTGACAGTCACATCGTTCCTAATGCCTCACACGTCTACTTGCAGTTGCAGCGACAAGTACATTGGTGGAACAGAACAATACTTGGCTTAAAGAGTGACTGAACATATCCCAAAATGGGTTTTGAACTCAATGACTCATTTGGACTGCAGAAAACGAATCCCTGCCAGAAACCCAGCATCGGCTATCGCCAGGCCTCTACTCTCAACGGGTCATCGAACTGACCTGACCCGGTCATTCAAAGTACGATCACGCAAACGGAATGCAAAACTGCCGGCTTTCCAGCGGAGCTAGTTTGATTGGGGAAGAACCCTTCTTCATTTGCGCACGGAAACAATCATTACAAGCAATCTGTCTTCCTGGGCATTAACCATAAACTGTAAACGAATTTGCTGCATTCTTTGTGGTAAACATTCTTCTCAATTTTCCACTGTGTATCCCATGCACCGTATTATATATAAACATATGTGTCTCACGTAACCGATCGACAAGAGTGAAAGATATGCGTGGATCTCGCAATATGTCTTCTTTCCTTTCTATTCATTGGATAAAGAGGACACAGTGTTTCAATATTCCCAAACACTCCCGGTCTAACGTCCTATCGAAATCTTTCGTCCCATCACCATCAATTCCGATGTACCCGAATTGGTTGAGAGCACTCTGCTAAGCCGAATGCATTCCTCTTTTGTGTGTCCCAATGACCCAAGCCACTATGCATACAAGCGAAACAACTGTACTCGGGAGGCAGCTGCCTCCATTTGCCGTTTTCTCTCTAAAAGCCTGAATAGTTTTGCAAAGACAATTCACTGTGACTTCTTCGATCATTTCTCTACTTTTGAATCGTTTCCTGGTTTCCTCCTTCCCTAGAACGTGGAATCTTTCGGCTGTCCGCTTTTTCTCCTTTCATGGTTAAAAGTCTACTTTTCCGACAGAATTCAGCACTGGCAGCATTTGTCGAGTCCCTTACCGAACAACTGTGGTGTTCTTCACGACTCTGTTCTTTCCCCTTACCTTTCACTGCGTACTTTAGTGACTTATCCGCGGCTAATCCTTTACCATTTTTTAGGTACTCCGGTGATTGGGTGCCTTTTTAGTCCATTCCCAATCAACCCAACTTGACCTCTTTTTCCGAAAACCTGCGTAATATCCAGGACTTTCCATCGCATTCTGGTCTTCCTCTCAACACTTCCAAATGTTTCGAATGCCCTCTTTCCCGTTCTCCTCATTCCAGTGAAAAATCGGTCTTTGAATCTGTCTCCTTTCGTTCAAGTGCTTAGGTGTAGCTGTAAACTTTAGCTTACAGTAGTCTTCCTATATCCTGGGCAGTGAAAAGAAATCGCTTTGATTCTTTCTCAAAGGCCACAAAAATAAGGCGGTTTGGTGCCAAACAAGCTGTTATCATTTCCATTGTCCACCTAAGCTTTCTACTGATCTAACTCTATCGGTCATCTGCAATCTTTCCTGGTCATCTTTAAAGGAATTGTCATTCACTCCACCGCGGTTTGGCTATTATCGGTCGTATTTCTTTGACCCCCACGGACTCTTATGAACAAAATTTGTGATCTTCACATTTTCACCCCTGAAAAAATTGCTGTGGAGATTCTTGCGAACCACACTTATTCTCTTTAAAAGACCCGGTTGTTTTTCAATCCCATCCTTCGAAACTTTCCCAGTTTAGACTCATCCGGCCCCGTATAAATATTTATCGCAAAATCTGCAGTGATTTATTTAGCACGCGTTGTTGTTAGCAAAGTGAATATCGTGGAGGCACTTAGCAACAGCCTCGGTTGTTGGACCCGATTTTAGTTGATCTTTTTCTCTGCCCATTTTTTGAGATTTTCTCAAATAGACAGCTACCATTTTCACTTTTTATTGATGGCAATGTGTACTATCCTTTCACCGAAGCCCTTGATGCGAAAGCTTCTACTGAAAACCCCTATTCGTAGCTCATATCTGATGATATTTTGGTAGGTCAGTTATTAGATTCCCAATAAAGATTTTCCGGTCAAATGTGGCACGTAATCCTTTTGCCCTTCTCTATTTACGAGTACCGTAGTAAACCGGGCAAATAAGTTTTCCGACAAGAAGATAGTGGTAATTGCACGAAGTAGATTCACAAAACGTTGATTAAACAATATGTAGAATTGATTTATTCCGTTTACCGCTTTTCATCATTTTCCACGAAAACCGTTTATCCTTCTAATCCTCTTATGATTTGCTATGTAGAAAGTGATCATTGGATGAAACCCACTCATCCGATTGCTTTCATTTGAACGAAACCTTTCTTACTGCTGGATCAACGTTTTCCAAAATAAATCATCTGCTTTCTAATGACCAGTCCAGGGTCATACATCCCTGCCCAATGGAGTTTTCCCGACCACTCAACACTTCGTCTACACCCTCCCATAAGTTCAAGTTTCATGAGTTTTTTCCTATCAAGCTATGAGGGAATTAGTGCTGTGAACCTGCTGAGAAGTAAGCAGGCATTCTCCAAAATACGTCAAGTTTTTAGGTGGTCAGCGTAATATATGTTGGACGATCTTAGGCCCTCAGCGTTAGGTATTTTGGGAATATTAATTTAAAATCACACAATGATTGGCAAATTTCCCCGTACACAAGTATAAAGGGAAAAGGCAGTCTGTGAATGTTGTGTCCGTGATTAGAAATAGAACACTCATTAGAAGCGCTCTATTTATTTGTATTTGTGTAAATAAAAACCCGGCCCTCGCCGATAAGCAAGCAAGTACGTGCTTCAGGTATGTCACTTTGCTGAGTTACACGCATGCACCAGAGTACATTCATCTCAAGTAGAGCTAGGTCAGCCGATAGGTAGCGGGATCGATCAGTCATCAAAGAGTGCAGAGACTTAAGTATAACTGTATGCTAACAGGCACGTATTCATGCACGAGTAGGAGGTTGTGTACTTGTAGTATCCAAGACTGTTCAAATCAGGTGCAACAATGCTGAACTGGTTTTTACCTTTATTTTTTCAATAAAACTCCCTCCGTATCCTAGATATTCCAACCAAATTCACTCAGGTGATTATCACTAACTTTTTTCGTTCTGTTTTAGAGAAACAATCATTACCTGAACCACAACATTTGACACATAATCTTATCCAAATCGTTCCTCTGTTTTTCGAACTCATTTGGTTACTATTGTGTTCGGATTAGGCAGTCTGGCACACTGCAGGGAATATCGACCAAAATTACTTTTTTTGCTTTCAGATCATGGTATATTTGTTGCCTGATCGACCTCGCCATGTAGTGATTAACATTGCGTGAATTGATGCGGACATACGTCAGCAGACGCATGTAACTCACCTCTTTGACACTGCTTTTATCCCTTGCACTTGCTGGCTCTTAGCTCGCCAGCTACGACCGGGTTCTGTGTTTAGCCTCGTAAAAATCACTGGAGTGCTAATATTACTCGTTCTATTACTAACTACGAACAAAACAGTTACCATCTGTCTACGTGACAGGAGATATTCCACATTCACCTGTCAAGCGATCAAAACCAGCCACCAAAGTTGCGGGTCTAAAATCGAGCCAAAACAAAGTCCGATCCGCCACTACCATTCTAGGATTAGTCAGCTAGGTGTGTGACACACATTTTTTGCAAGAACTGCAACGAACTTTCCACTGTGAAAGAGATCCCATTGGACTTGTATAGTCAACGGTGATTAGGTTCTTTGATCCACCCGAATATCGGATCTGCTGCTGTCATTGTCCCCGTTCATAGAGGTGGGCTCCATAAACACCACCTTGTTTTCAGAGCGATCGTTGACTATGAATATATTGTTTCTTCGGTTGGAAGGAGTTTCGTCAAGAGTATGGGCGCAGGTGTTGTGTCTCTCTTTTAACAAATACCTCAGAGTTGGACGCGATGATTCTGTGATAACGAGGTTGACCAGCTGGAAGTGCGTGTCTTTAGAACCTAATAATTTTGCTACCAAGCATTGTTGTTTCGTTATTGAGTTACCCGTCAAACTGTAACCAAACAGCCAATATGGAGAGATGAGTTTGGTTGATTTCTTTTATAAAAGTTCCAACACAAGGAGCACACGTAAATCTGGACACTTCGAATCACAGATTTCAAGGTCGTTGGAATAAATTGTCCACCAAATGGATTTATGAGATCTCGAATAGAGACGGATGTCACAATTCACGTTAAGATTATAGGTTCACCGGATATAGGGATACAGGTTAATTATCCAAACTTCATCTGTGAATAAACTTTCGGGTCTTGATAACAAAAGCATTAACTAAGCAACCCCATTTCAATAACCGGTTCACAGACCCAAGCTGTTCGTAACACAGCGACTGGCTTACAACAACGTCATTACACGCGTTTCCGTCTTCGGTGATAGACTATTTGAGTCTCTCGTTTAAATATCTTATTGTGGTGGTGTATGTACAATTCCACAAACACGGGGCCAACAGAATTCGTTCCATCTTAGGAAGGGGTGACTAATGTGTTTCCTAGGGATTTGATCTGAATTCCACTGTTTGTGGAGGCATCAAAGTCACGCGGAGTGCTGGCTTCGGTTTGTAAAATTTGTGCTGAACCAGGTCAATTTCGTCGTACAAAACAGTTTAGTTTATAATGGCAGACTGTAGGAAAAAACCAAACACAAATAATCAACCGTTGAATCCCGGTTCCCGATAAAATTCCGTGGCACAAACACTGTAACGCTTTTCGCGCCATGCCGCGCAAAATGATGGGGAGTATTGGTTATCGATATTCAGAACAAATTACGAAGTCAAACAAAAATGGGTTTGATTAGCAATGCTCTTACAGAATATTTGGGTAGAACATTTTCATGGCTTTATGTTATAATAAATGTGAAAGAGTTTAAAATGAAGAAGAATCGTTCACCAAAGCCGGGGTGAATTTTTGTTCAGCTCAAGGTGATCTTGGGGCTAATCTTGTCGATAAAAAAGCGACTCGATCCACTTGATTGCTAAGATAGTTATCTGTGCAGACTGAATTTCTTCAGAAGATATAAGAAAACATCTAACCCAATCACGGAACACAGCACAGAATCTACTGGTGCGTAAGTTGGTATACGGATGTCATTCAACTAGTATAGTTTACAAAATTTCTTTGATTGTATATTCAAAAGTAGCGGCCCAGTTGGAAAATCATTTGAAAAAAAGGTTTTCAGTACGAATGAGCTTTTTCTATTGCTTGAACTGGGAGCTTTTAGAACGATGACAAGCTTTCTGAAGTCGAAATTTCGATCCCTGTTTCAACACTAGGCAACTTTTCATATATCTGTTAAGAAAGCACTAATTTGCCCCCAACCGTAATCGTTTGCGAAATATTCATGGCCAAATAGACCAAGTGACAACCCGTTGAATTTTATTTTGCCATGAAAGATTTAGGCAAAATTGATGATTTCCATTGTACTTGATTTGTCTTTCTCTACGTGTTCCGCAGTGTAGCAGACAATGGGTGTGGAAAGGGAATCCACTATTCAAAGTAGACCTTGATAGTTTGTTATTCTGAATGACATTTGGTCACACAGAATAGTACTTGTCCGCAAAATCACGAACACCAGTGAATGCTACATATGGCGTGACAAAACTTGGCAATGTAACCACCGAAACGGGCCTTTTGCAATCGATACCATAGGCAAAAAATTGAAGATAACGAAGCCTTTTCAAACCGAGATATCTCACTCATCCCCAGGGAAATATTTCTAGACGTTAGAAGAGAGATCTTTTAAGTCACTTCAGATGTGCTAACTTGTAAATAACTACGTATAGAAGGATCTCACACGAATGATGCAGAAACTCCGGATGGGCGTTGCAATAAATCTTAATTCTTCTTCGACTGGAGAGGGGATTTCATCACTGTCTATCATCATTCCATTTGATTTAGTGGCCTCTATTTGGCCGAGTTAACTCTGTGCAAATATTAAATCATTGTTGAATGACTGAGGGCATATCTGTAATTGTTATGGAATTCACAGCAAGTAGTATTGTATGGGGATTGTTGGACAAAATTTACCTGGAAGTATGCGACCGGTTTCGCTGCTCTTTATTTATGAGTACCATTGTACTCTCCTACCCAACAATCTTTACATTTGTACACGCCATAGTGGGTTCTCTCCGTGCAATCTCTTTGGAATCCACTATAGGAATCACAGGGTGATTCCTAAAGCTATTTTGTCGGTTAGTCCGGACCAAAATGAATTCCTTATTAGAACGATTCAAATGAAATTGTTGGAGTAAGCCCGGAGTTGTTCCTTTGTCAGACTAGTGCTGGAAGCTCTATATTATATAAACTGATGACCACTACTCGGAATAAAACCACATTAACTTAGGATTGATGAAAAAATAGCTAGTTGATGCGAGGCTCTGGGTTATATTACCGTGAATCTATAAGTTCACTTGATGCCTTGAAATAGAACTGAATCAGTACCATTTTCGTTATCAAAATATTATTTGCCCTCATCTGTATAGGCTGGTTTAAACCAGATCTCAGCTTTTCTACGCTTTACGGTATGAGAAGATGCTGCTGTTATGTAAGAATCGTAATGGTAATTTCGGTTCTACCATTACGGTTACAAATACCATATCCAAACCAGAAAGTAGAAAATGAACAAAAGTCTACAAGTTCCTTCGGAACCCGAGTCTTATAACTGTTTCTTCTGAATATTTCTTTCGCATTTGCCCAATGCTGAACCACGGCTTCTGAACATTGTGTACAAAGTGCAATAATTTATTTCTTCAACACGGAAAGTAGATCCTCAAACTTATTCACGTCTAGCGTGTCAAACTATTCAGTAGACAGCTGAGACTATATGCAATGAATGTTGAATTTCTGTGACGATTGAAATGGGCGCATACTGCCGGCTACTAAATGGCCGAAAGCGGATGCCTGCTTCATCTTTCGTCGCAATTATATGCAGAAATTCAATGTAGAATATCCACGGGTACAGCCGCATATGTCATATATTTGCATTTTTCATTGCCGCGTATTCTAAAATCTTGTTTGACATGAATAGTGCTGGTAAATTTGTGTTTGTAAACAAAAAGGCCCCGAGGAACGATTGTGACAGAAGCATGTGCCCTGATGGATGCTCTGATACAAAAAGTAGTTTTCTTTAAAGCTTTTTATAAATTAGTGATAATATAATTGATAGGTAACTGGTGTCGCCCTAATGGCCTTGATGTGAGGGTCATGCATTCGAAATGAACTAAACGTGTTTCTTCGATGTGTCTGCTATCAAGCGTGAGTTCACTCTTGAGTCACGAAATAATATAGTTTTCTTCAAATATATTAGAGTCTTTTTGCTCCGCTTTGCCAGGCACATATATGTGATCGACACTTCGGCATCGGGAAATACTTCTGTCAAGATCAGTATTCATTTATCACTGATGAAAACCAATTCTCCAGTTCAAAAATGAATAGTCATATCCAATATTTCACTAATTTTCGGCTTCCACGCTTCAGGCAGATTTGTCATTGTTAACCAATGTCACATCATTTGTTCTGACCACAAATCACCGCAGAATCAACATAAATGATATTTAGTCCTCATGAACTTTATATTATTTACTTATCTCATGTAACACAATAAACCTGATATAAATTAGTTTAATTTGAAGAACTTACTTTGGTACTCTACTTTTGACAGTATCATTACGGTTTAAAAATCCGTTTAAGTCAATCGTCACCGTAGCAACTACTCCGATTGGCTTGAGCTGTCAGTCTAGCAGAAACTTAGTCTCACTAGCTTCATGCACTATATGGGCTGTACACGGCTACGGGCAGCAGAACAAATTCCAATTAAACAAATGTGTTTATCATAGTTTCGTGGTTCAGTATAATGCAATACGTATAAATATATAAAAGCAAATGACTTACCGCTAGGTGAGCAACCAAGAACAACAGTACAGAAAGTTATCCAGTAAATCGGGACAGTGGAGTCATAAAAAGCCCACTCATCAAGGAGTTAAACGAAACTGTAGCACGGTCACGGTACAGATAGTAAATCAAGAAGCTTTTGGGGCTAACACGAAATGTTACCTTTAGTTACAGAATTGAAAAAATAATCTATAGTTTGAATATACAAGGGAGTTGCCACTGTCAAAGGAAAAATGGTAGCCGTTAGGAAACGACATAAGAGACACGTGTCCATGTGAACGATCAAACCTGACAGTAGGTTTGTTATGTCCATAGATGTGCTCTGTGGTCTGACGGTTTAGTACGCTGGTTGAGGGGCAGTAGTTTGGGATAGTCTCCAGTGGGCAGTTTTTATGCACTGATAAAGCGTCCAGCTAGCTTTCTCGCAACGGAAATGTGCAGTCATAAGACACCAGAGTCGGGAAGTTAAAAGTAAAACGTCCATACAATATACATAATAAAACCTAAACATGAACTGTGCCAGCGCATTAGAAACGGAGAAATTAGGTCATCAATAATCGAGGTCCGTGATACGTGTGCACGCTACTCATCAGTAGGACAAGTGAGAATGTCATCAGAACACAAACTACAAAAAAGTAATTTACAGCCAACTCAGGTTTGGATGCTTGTTAAGCCAAATGGGTGATGCCTGTACCATATAAGTGCAGCTATTTCGAAAGACTTTTAAACTGAGGGGAATACGGTTACCCTGAGACCACGGATTACTGAATCTGCAAAGATTCCTTGCACGTACCCAGTGGATCAGGAGTGACACAGAGTCAACTAAAAGTGATGTCTTCAATCAGCGAAGCTGAACATCAATAAATCCTAGGGATTTGCTAACATTAGGTCCAACACATGAGGCTAGGCAGCCCTAGTTTGGCTTGGAATGTTACCACATTCCGGAATAATGTGGTGTAAAAACAAGAAATAGAAAATTTGAGGTCCATAAGATCAACGAATGGTGGGACACACTGATCAGTTTATACTATTGCTGTAATCACTGGGGTGTACTTCCACTCGAACGCACTTATCCCGAAGTTTGGTTTCTCACTGTATCCATCTTTCTCAGTTTCACCGAAGTACTGCATAGTGGTAGCAACTTAAAACGAGGCGTTGTTGTTCGATGTAATGCGGGAACTTGAGGACCGGCCTGTTTCATTACGGTAATCAGACAGTATAACCAAAGTGAATAAATCACGAAATCACTCTAGAGAAACAATTTCTCACTTTTTGAACTTTCTGAGCCGTATACTGCAAACCAGAAGAGGCCGAGTATTATTCGATTAAATGTAAGGAATATCCGGGGATAAAAGAGTTCAAAATAATTTGGTGAAGCTGAAATAGAAGCAGACAAAAATGCTTATTATAAGAGGATTTTATCAAAAACTGCACCCCAGTGTCAACGACATTAGCGAAAAATATTTGTGCACCAAAATAGAAGGCATATGAATAAAGCTGCCTCCACCGGTCGTCCATTTGCTCATGCGATCCTCTTGATGTATGACTGTCAAGAGTTGCATAGGCCGTGATCATCCGTAGACTCTGACCAGATTAGCGTATGCAAAGGGGTACGCACCGTGAGTCGGAACTGTTATACATCTTCCAACCCATCTCACGACCCCCCCCCATCACATCCCATTCTTCTTAGTTAACCCGGCCCAACATCGAAGTACGATATTACCCCACGTATCAGAATCACCTACAAAATCAGAAGGTCACTCTACCCTAGGGCACTTCACTGATCTGATATCTGGTTTCTGGGATCCCGCCACTGGGCGAGCTTTGTTCTGTTGTAGGCTGAGAGTTGTTTGACAGCTGGTCCGATTGATGGCATAAATCAGTGCTATTTATAATGTTTTAAGACATGCTACTAAATATTCCTATATTAGTGTCACTTGTTTGCTCAAGTTGAAGTTTCCAGGATTTCCATACAGCAGAGACAGGGATAGGCTGGACAGGGTCTACCTACCCTTAGTATATTATCTAAAAAAACCAGATCATTAGAAAAGAATTATTGACAATAATTGCATTGATGATGATAGCGTTAAGAAATATTCCCCCGTTATCTTTGAAATGGTAAGTGTAAGAAAATGACTGCTTCTTGAAGCCATAACATAACGGCTGTTTCCAGTTTTGAACAGTCACGCCTACCATGAGGACAGTTGATCAATATCCCTCTCATGAGTGAACACACGCCTGTTGATATTAGATCACGCCTCAGTCCTTGTACTGCTTGTTGTCTAATCGATATCGATGGACCTTGCCTGATTTGAGGCAAACGTTAGCCAGCGCATGCATGTAACTTACGCACAGCCCTGCTTGCTTATCGGCTGCGGCCAGGTTTTGTGATTACTTTCATACAAATAAACGGGGTGCAACTGTAACGTGTTCTACCACTAATTACGAACCCAAAATTAGCATATCAGAATTTTAACGTCTTTTTGAAACCAACTTATCAGTATCCATCTGCAAAGTAAAACCTTGGATACTTCCCAAAAGTCAGGGAGCAAGCTAGCAAAAAGGTAGTTTATAAAAACTGCAATCAATATGATGTAGAAAAGAGAGCGGACCAGGCATGATTTGAGAGATCTCCGAGGACGGAATTTCTCACGCCCTTCAATAAAGTGGTCGAAAATTATGCAATTGCTCAGAGGTTTTATTCTGTAAGCAGTGTCTGAGTTCATCACGAAGGGCGCAGATACAATGAGGATATATTGACCGGTTTTAACCTAGACGAAAAGAAAATGTGCAGACAAATTACATAAGTATGCTGACAAGATAAGGCTTGTCATTGTATAAATCTCAACGGTAACCTCTCCGTGAATTCCAGTGGGCCAGATGCAAGCAAATTCAGTACTGTCTGAAGTTCAAGCAGTCAAGTCAGCAAAATATCTGTTTATAATGTGGATCAAAGGTCTTGGAACAAAATCAACACACGCACCAGTCAATGTAACGCACTGACGTAGGCTGCCCTTCCCGTACTCTCTAGTGTGAATTTTGGTGCCTGGACTTCGGCTCTTCGGGTTTTCATTCTTCCTATGCCTTTGAAGATCGTACACGTGCAGTCCCCACGAAAAAGCACTGCATCCAACACAAGCGATGACCGTGATTGTCTCTGTGTCAGTGCCGAACGACCGTCGTTAGCGTTGTCGTCGTCGTCTTTTCTGTCGTGTCGTTGGCCTGTTCATTGTCGTGTTATATCAGCTCTCTCGTAAGGTCAATATCCGATGTGTGATTCAACGAGCGAGCAGGTAAGGCCAACACGTTGGTGGAGAACACGAATTTGGAGTGCGGGTAACGGACCGAATCGATCTTGAGTAAGAGCCTCGAGTTCAGTTGTTTTGTCGATTACACCTTTTGTGAGTGTGAGAGCAACATGCAATCCGTTTGTCTTGAATCCTCATAAATCGCAGTACCAACCTTCCTAGTTAACATTCACACAGTAAACACATGGCTTTCCGAAATTGATTATCCTTGCATAATTGGTCCCATTGATTTTAAGACACTTTCTTCGTCATGAAAGACGTACGAGGTTGAATTCAGTTTCATTCCAGGTGACAGGCTAGCATCCAAAGGCGCCTAAAACTTCGGAGGCAGTTGTAGAAGAAGAGCACGCGTGCTGCCTTGCGCATTGTTTCTAGCTGTAGCCTTCTTGCTAGAATCGAGTTTTCCGGATAAACCTTTCTTCTACCTTCTTTTGGGCCACACAGTCATCGTCGTGAGCAGCTATCATAACCGACGAGTATTTCGTGCCTTTCTTACCGGGTCTCCATCACGAGGAATTTGCCACAACAGAACAGCCTAAGACTCATGCTATCCACAGACATAGCTGACACTACATTGCCGATCACTTATCCTAATAAGTAATCACATTGCATAGCTTTCAAGTCTAACCGGAAGCTGTACAAATCAAAAGACTTTACGAGTTATCTTCTGAAGGCCGATTTTTGTCTCTCCACGAAAGCGGACTGCTTTTGGCTCGTGATCTCAAGTATTCTTTACCAAGTGGAAAATTATTCAAATATACCAAGAAATGTGAAAAATTAAATCCTCTTGTTCACTCCCGGTGGCCTCGAGTAGTCATATGTCCCAACGTTTCATGCGACCATCCCCCATGCAATAGTCATCGAGCATAACACACAAATTTTCATAAATTATACGAGAGGAAAACGTTTTACCTGCAAATAAAGGTTTTCTCCTGGCTTTTCTTTATCGCATCACGACACAAGGGGAAGACACAGAATGTTTCTAAAACCACTTGAATTTACATTGAACCCACACTGATCTGTGGAAATTTGCATTTAATTGACCATGTTAGCGAAGTTAAATTGATCTCAGTGTTCGGGCTTCAGTTCTAAGAATGTGCAGAACATAAAAAAGCAAACGAGTGGTTTCAACCTCCATTCAGTAATCAACAGAGGTGATCTTAGTGATAAAACGGATTCATTTATCCAATCACTCCCACGGAACACATTCAGAGAATGCAGATTAGCGAACAAGCTCGTTTAATGAGCTTCATACTCATGGCCCTACATTACCTTATATTAGGACAAGTTAAGGGATTGGACCAATAAGGCAAAAGGCGGAAGAGATAGAGAATAATCGATACGAAGAAAAATACAGAAAACGGTTGTAATTCGGGTTTAATTCAAATCCGGCTGTGAATTGTTTCCCATCATTATTCTGTATCTCTTGCATCTATTTGTCTTGTTGGTCCAACCCATTAACTTGCCATAATATATCGAGGTAATGACGTTGAGTATGAATCACTGGAAACGACCCTGTTCACAAGTCGGTGTTCTCTAAATAAGGATCCACAAACTTACAAATCAGCATGCAAGGAATGCTCTAAACCCGAGATAATTTGTTCTTTTTTCGTTTTTGATTGAACCCTTTCTATTAGCCCTTGTTTACATTACTCAGACCTAAAAACAGGAGGCCTTCTGGAAAATTGCGTGGTTCTAGTCATTCGATAGCTGATTATGAGCAATTGCTGCCGGACTTGAACACGCAAATAAGAAAAAACAGTAGTCGTATCACTCAGTTACTTGCGAGTAGTGTGTGTGATGATTTTTGTCTAGGCGACTGTCCTTGGGACTCCATCTTTCACGCACAAGCCTCAGGTCATCCGACCAACCTTCAAACCGAAGCACCAGATTTGAGTTTTGCTTCTGTTAGAGCTCATCAGTGGTGCATATCCTCCGGCACACTTAGGGTTTGAACCCGGGCCCTTTCACTCTGAAGGCGTGTAAGTAAACGTTGTTTCACCCCTTGCCTGCCCGAGCTGATCCGAATCGTCAAGGTGAGCTTGTTCAAATGTCAACCTCTAGGGCTGCCAGAGATGCCCGACAGCTTCAAAAGGAAACACGGTACCTTCCCGTCAACTCCAAGCGAATGCCTCCCACCAAGTCAGTTCTCCTCCTTAGGGTGGGGTGTACATCCCCCACTTTAAACCTGCATCGAATTTCTGGTACACGTATCATGCAATTGCTTGCGAGTAGTTTGTGGGATTGATAAATATATGTATAGCTGACTGATGCAGATTTAAAATGGGGGATGTACACCCATCCTGTGGAGGAGAACTGACTTGGTGCGAGGCATTCTGTGGGAGTTAACGGGACAGGTACCGTGTCTCCATTTGAAGCTGTCGGGCATCTCTGGCTGTCAAAGGGGTCGTTATTTGAACAAGCTTACTTTGGCGATTCGGATCACCCTGGATGGGAGTGGGTTGGCGCACTGGTAATACGCATGCCTTCGGAGTGAAAGGGCCCGGGTTCAAGCTCTGGGTTTGGCAGTGGACATGCACCACTGATGAGCTCTAACAGTAGCGAAACTCGAGTCTGGTGCTTCCGTATGCAGGTTGGCCTGATGACCTGAGGTTTGTGCGTGAAAGTTGGAGTCCTAAAGGCAGTCAGCTATACAAAGTAGTAATTATTTAAGAATTGTTTTCAAGTCATTTTTGTACCCCGGGATCTTCCTAATTGTCTGGTAAAATGATTAGCATGCCGCATTATTCTACCGATAATCTTTCAATTACACGCATGACAGGTGCACATGGAGCTGTTTGTTCCAAGCTGGCCATGATCACAGGGTAAGATGTCAAAAATATCTAGGGCCAGTCTACTCCGAATCGAACGGTAGCTGGGGAGCCGAACTTCCGCCAGCTGTACTTGTGATCAGCTTCTGTAGTCTGTTTACCTGACAGATAGGCAGTTGCGAAAATTTTCGGTTCTGTTCCGGTAATAGAAAAGTTTATCTTCACGAAGATTCTATACTATTGTGAAAACATTACTGCGACGGCAAATTCGTCGATAAACTTTGAACATTCAAAGCACAAATTTCGGAGTATGCTAGTTTTATTTGGAGTTAAATAATGGCACAAGGAGGTGGAATCTTATGGATGATGGGAAATTCACTTTCATTTTGCTCATTCACAATCCACGCCGCGAGCCGGTCGCCATGTAAGGAAATTCCTCCCTGAAAGCCAGGCAAAGTAGAGCACTTCGTTGATGGCTTTTCAGTGATGAAGATGGCTGATCACGAAACTTGAGGAATGGGACCAAAATGATATCGGTTAGCTTCAGTTTTAAGCAAATCCGCTGAGTCCTGACTTTTATTACATACTCTTTTTTGGTTCTCCGTTTAGCAGCCTCAGGGTTATAGCTTCCGATTTTTCTTGGCTCTGTCGCCAACCACTAGGTCCAGTGAGAAAACTCTTCCGCCCTGGAACCATCTCGGTTTATTCATGCCACTCAGATCGTTCATATGAGATGTGGGCTGATGATAACCAAGTCCTCGCATGAAAACTTAATAGTCCCTCTCGATGTTCATAAACGGTTCTTCTGATTGGTTGGTCTGGTTGCTCCCGGATTAGTCTATTCGAATCCGGTCGATTCAGACAACTGTTGAGCAGTGGTTAGTCCATTGTCACACTTGGCCGGCTCCACTCTTGTCTTCAGATCCGGGCAGCCAACGACGTACCTTTTTTTTGCTGACTCCAACCTGATCCCTTATTCTGGACTGACGATGACATGCTGTCTGTCCACCGGACCAAGGTGTCCTTTGAAGACGTGTTTGTCAGTGTCCTTGTGCTAGAGTCAACCTATATAACTAAGTCAAAAAGGAATGCGTGAACATAAATTAAATGAGTAATACCAACACGGAAGTTCCTAAACCCAATCAAAAGTAATCACTTATGATTTCTCGACCGAAATTCGAAAGCACTCTATTGCTTACCTACGAAATAAGTGAAATAGATGGGCTGAGTGAATGATGTACTTCAGGTGAACAAGAAGTTTGCTGCACGACTAATTCCAACATACGTGATTGCAATATTCTCCAAAAGCGAATATGAATTTTCAATGGAAGGAAAATTGCATAAGCAAGCAATAAGGGTTCTGGGAATCATGTAAAATTCGACTGATGAAAAATTCAACTCCAAGACCGCTCTTGAAATGGGACTTACTTTCCTGTTTGATAACTTGAATCTGTTGCACATGTTTTGAATCGTAAAATCAAAAAACTTGAAGATCGGGCTGTACATTTGTTCTCTGTCTATAAAGATAAATAGAGTCATGATAATAAGGACTTAAAACGGTCAAAGTTTGTGAAAAGGCTCATGGTTTATTTTTACTTATATAGGCCAATTATCTTTGATTACAACGAAAGTGAGCCGTAAAATAGAGAGAAGAATCATTGTCTTTGGTTCCATAGAGACTGGACAGTATGAAGTTAAGTGAGAGTGTGGTCCAATATGTAACACTCATCACTTTCAGTACTAGGTAATCTGGATTGTGTATGGAATAGTTTTTTCTTATGTAAAAACTCAAAGCACCACCAGAATACCACAGTCGCTTACTTAAAATAGCTTAGAACTGTGAGCAGGATACGCTAACCCAGTCTCATTTGAGACTCGATACGTAGTGCGTGATTGTGTTCCATTAAAAAATTTAATACTGTATCTATCATCTTGTTACTGAAGACTAAATCAGCAGTGGATAAGAAGATAAATAGGGGAATTCTTGCCGTTTGTGTCATAGAGACTCGGTTGTAGGTAACTGGGGAACAGTGAAGTCCGAAACTGTTCACTCATCAGTATTAGCAGTAAATAATTTGGATTGATCGAGAAATGACTCATTTTCTAATATAAATACTCAAAGCACTCATTAACGTCTATCGATGCACAGCATTTCATTAGGCCAGCCCGAAGCTGCCGGGAGTGAGCAGTCCCCGGAAGCCGTTGGGGACTAGATAACGCTATCCGGGATCAGTCGTTTTTTTGTTGATTAGCTGTCCACTCTCAGAGCTGAAGATTGATGGATGTCATATCTGATACAGTGCTGACGAGAGATCTAATCGTGAGTGATTAATGTCTAAATAATGCAATCCAAAAATTGTCATTGTTTTCCGGGACCCAGTCAGACTTTGATCTGGGCGGATATAAGCTGATGAATACTTCTGACAAGTCTGATGCAACAGATGTGCTTCGACGGTTTTCCATAGTACCTATAGCTTTATTTTGCATACTGAGTCCTGATATAAAATGTCCATTTACTGCTGACGTGCTTCGTGCTATATGCCTGTGGATAAGTATTGACATGAATAGTAATGTTTTCGTCAATCCTAATATAAGGCTGATTTGATCATTGACATTGAACATATGTCCAGGGTTTCGACTAACCGTTTTTAGGAGTTGAGAGAGACGTGAACAATGAGATTAGATTTGCCTCGGCCGTGGGAATCAAAACATATTTGACATTTTGGACGTTCACGGGTGATTTCGTAGTGGCCTAAGTCAGTTGCTTATTTCACGAGCAAATTTTTACCGAGAAAAATGGCAGAAAAAGGAGCAATATTGGTTTTCACTGCTCTTTTTTTAGCTTTTTCATATTTAGGTCGAGCGGGTAAAGCTGACTGGCTGGTTGAGCAGTAGTCGTGGCCATTTTTTCCTCACTTAATTACACCTAGCACCGCTGCTAGTGTAGTGCAACCGGAAGCAGTCAGCCAGACCTCTCGTCGAAAGCAGCGAATGATATGATTCCAGGTTCATATTTGAAAGACCGCTGGTAACCAACTTACTGTTTTCCTTGTTTAAAAAAGGTGCATTTTCGAAAAGTTATCAAACTTGGATAACCGTTCCTCCTTAAGGAGTAACATAAATGCGCTACTTTCATGTTGACGGTTCTAATCCAACGGGTGCTGTACTACACGCAAATAACAGGGATATATTTCTGAACTTTAAATTCAGAGGGCTTCAGAATGACACGTTCTTCAACTGCAAATCTGAAATTCATGCCGTCAAGACAATTACCATTTGGAGAAATGCTTTGATACTATTATCATGCAGTCACTACGAATATATCATGTCTAAGACGGTACATTTTAAAACAAGCTGACTAATAAAATATGCTGATCTAGTGGGATTCATGCCTTAGCAAAGCACTGGTTTCACAGCAGCTTAGATGGCATACAACGCGGAAGGTTTTGGACATTTTCGAATGAGTTGGTAATTTTGTATAAGTGCGTAATTCATCATGCAGTTTCAACGCCCAACTCATCATTTAGAACAATGGAAGCACTGTACAACTGTTTGAACTTTGTTAGGTGTCATCGGCAGAGCACGCCCACCGAGCCCCCACGGGGACTCGAACCCGGGGTGAACAGTTGTGAATCGAAGACTTCAACCACAAGGCTATCCGGGCTGACTCTTGACGATTTGTTGAACATCTATACTACATGATATAGTACCCTGATTTCTAACAAAGGTCAAACAGCCGTACAGTGCTTCTTTTGTTCTGAATGATAAGGCGAGGATTGAAACTGCGTGATGAATTGTATTACACAAATCTAATCTCCTACTACTCAGATACGCATGGTGATCTCGGCTCCAATACTTTAGTCATCCGTACTTCCTTATTTATCAATTTAGGTCCAAAAGTTAAGTGAACAGTTTCTACGAAAACTGAATTGTTCGCTTTCGATGAGCAAAATCTACCAGATTGGACCGAAGCTGACAGTTGTTTAAAGTCAAACAAAAGCTCTGTTCAGACGAGCCAATACATCACTTGATACTTGTCCCTTTCAGACACTAGTAGGGTGGTGGAGTGTATTAACTAACTAGTAAGTAGTTGATTGCTGAAAACGGACAATTGTGGATTAAAGAACAACTCTATGTCCAACATACCAAACGCAATAAGGCAAACGACGACTTGCGAACCACAGGACTGCTCCTCCGTCGGATGATGACTCTCTTCGAGTGAACAGGACAGCTATTGTGCAATGAAGCATGTTTGTAACTTCTGGTTGATTTCATTGATGTCCGAACGAACTCGTCCCCATTAACAACTTATGACCCAGGCATTTCTTGTGGATTATTACAGTAGTAGTATAGCAGGTTGGTCCCAAATCCAGAAGAACTAAGATCAGGAATTAGATTGACCTTGAGCTAACACATTTTCCGAGAATGTGCTTGGATTGTTTGTGTTGTGAGCTTTTTCGTTCATGCCTTTTTTCCTTAGACTCTTGTGGATAAGTGCAGTGGAGAGAGACGTACTTATGACTACAGGAATCCACTGCACTTTCAGGATCAGCAGTAGCAACGGCCTGAGTGGAGAATCACGTTCAGACTCCAATGAGTCGTATGTGATAGTAATAGCGCTCAAAATGGCAATTGATACCGGTATCAGTACCCTTTTCTCAGAAGGAGAATTGTTTTCTAAAACTTGCAGAAAACACCAAAGAATATTTTCTAGCGAATTCATCAAAATTCGATACTGATCCAAGCCTTGGCCGCAATAAAACTATGAGTTTTCATTGGGTACGGTGAATAACAAAGGTTCATCCCGATTCAAAGTATGTATAATGTTGTCTTGAACTAACTCTATCAAATCTTGCTCTCAAAAATTCCTCCTGATTTTCTGACAGAAGACCAAACACTGGATCTCAGAGTTCCAGAGTGCATTCAGGAAATTCGAAACTGATCATTCTGGTTGGCTGTCTGCTATATTGCTACTAATTATTGTGACCATACGAGACGATATTCAAGGGGAACACAAAATAATGAAATAAACCATTCTTTGACCATTTTAATTTCCTCGTGGTCAACAATCGTGTGCTTTCATAACAAATGTTCCGTTGATATTGTCGCATACACCAACATTCCACCCCTCCATAGATCAGAGATTTTCTCGCAGGTGAATTTGTTTATCGTCCACTGTATTACACCCAGTATATCATCGTGCTATTACCAGAATGGTCATCTAAGTTATCATTACCTTCATGTTGTTGTGCGTTCAGCAATAAAATACAGCACCGTTTATTTTTACATCGCACTCTCGTCCTCGGATCTCAGTCTCCGCTCGAATCCAGACGCCAACAGTCGTTAGGGACAAATTTGAGCAGCTTTTCGTAATAAAAAGGACACAAAACCATTTTTGATTGTTCACGATGTCACCAGTATGCAGGTCCATAATTACGACTTAAGTGATATGTAAATGTGTCGTAGTTTGGAGACCGAATGCTAAACTTTGTGACTGTCACTCGTTCGAAGGAGCTGTTTTCATTGGTGAAGTACAGGTGCACTCGCCTTATACTAGTGAAGTAGGAAGAGATAGCTACTCATTCGGTTGCACGTTAAAGCACTTCTTTACTTCGTTGTCCATCCGGTCAAGGTAAACTGGCTCGCGTTTTAGCGAATTCTACTCGGTAGCCAAATATATATATATATATGTTGATGGTGAGTAGTGTGTAAGAGTGTGCACAAAAATTTCCCGGAAGCACATGACCGGTTTCGCGGTTGTTGCCGCTCATCGGGTATGCGTACCCGGTACTCCTCTGCCTACTCGTCCTCGTACTTGTACACTCTGATGTTATATGTTCACTAGTAACTGATTTGAATCGTTTGGAGTGTGTATGTGCTTCCGGGGAAATTTTTCCCACACTTTCACATACTACTTACTATCACTATGAGCGCTTGGACATGCAGCCTCGTTGTTCTTTGGGTTAGAAGTGACCCAGACACAAATAACTATGAGAAATCACAGTTGTCATTGATTTGTGGGCTCTTCAATGAAGAGTATTCATTCACACTCCAGACGATTCAAATTAGATTCTAGTGAAGATACATATAATGTTACCACTAAAACTAAAACCACAGAGTCTTGCTTTAAAAATTCGAAATGTGCCACAGACTAGGGATGAGACACTGGGGCTCAAGGTATTAGGGTGCGCAATGGCACATGTCCCAGCATTTTAACCGGGCCGTTCCAACCTGTCTGTTACTGAAAGCACAGAACTTGTCACATTTCTTCTTCACGTGAACTTTAATCCGAAGTATGATTCTATTCATGTTTTCAACTGGAATTCCGCTTCTAATAAAAATGTTTTCCACTTTCCTGCAATTTGAAAATGCTTATTTTGACAGGAAGTCGTTAGGAATGTTAGGATTATATAACCACATACGACGATATTAAAGGGGAGAGAAATGATGATGAAGTAAATCAGTCCCTCTTTCCGTGTTTCCATTTCCTCCCGGCCTGGAATTTTGCAGCTTTGTAAAAAGAAACATTCCGTTGATTTTTTTCCATGTTTGAACACTCAAATTTTCCTAAATCGAAGGTTCTTCTTGAGGGGAAGTCAGTCGTATCTTGTGTGTTATTCCGGGCATGCCAACCTGGCATTTCAGACTGGCAATACATAGGAGCACCACCAATACTGCTGGCGGGGTTCTCAAAACCGGCCGCGTTGTCTGTTCCACTTCCGGACTCCTGTGCTGAGTGACCACTTACACACCTGATTTCATTTTTCACGTCACTTTGTCCCCGTTTTCTCAACAGTTGTGATGCGACTAAATGCACATTAGATATTGTGCTCTGACGATAATACCAAATTTTGTGTCGTACAGTAGGAGCTTTATGGAGTCTCGCAAATTCACTTGCTTTGTGGGGAAAACCCCATCTGGTAAATCCATGTTGAACAGAGTTTAAAGTATCTGACATATCTAAATTTCCTTAATAAGAGAGAACATCACTGACACGAGTATACCGTGCTCAATAGTAGGAGTAGTAACGTACGCTCACTGATGGAAAATTAGTCCGATTTATCCTGCACTGTTTGTAGCCGGGAATACAAACAGGTTGGTGTACTTTTGACTCGAGAAAGTTGACTGTACAACGAAATCGAGGATCACGTTGTCAACGTTGATGGCCTCTTACCTCCCAGAGTAGACCGTCCAGTTCCCCACACAAATCACGGTAGTGGAGTCATCTGCTATGTCAACGACCGGTTGTGAAAGTTACCCCGAATTCGGTTCACTCATCCTACAGCACACATCATTGTCCCGGTTCTGCAACGTAAACCTAAACATGTGAGTCATTACAGGTTCATTATTATCGCCAGAGTAAGCCTTTATCTCCTACATGTACTACCAATGAACTTGATAAATTCTCCGATACTTTTCCATGTTCTTTCTTAATCATTTGTATTCTTCCTTTTGTATATTTTGTGGTGAGTTCAATAAGTTCGATGTTGGATTTCTTGCAACACGGGCTGAGAAACATTGTTATCGTCCCCACTGGACTTGAAGCTCATTTATATATCTGTTTTGTGAACAATTCCAACGTGTTCCGTACCGATTATCATTCGCAGATGAGAAGTTCGGATTTCAAGGTTATTAAATTTTCTCCTACTATTCACGGAGAGAATACCCTTTGGCGGTTCACGCAATGTGGCGTCCGGAAGGGTCATAAATGTCAATGCTCCCCGGACATCTTCGCTGGACTTGGAGACGTGATTGCTGGGATTGATCTGAATATATTTTCTTACTCAAATTTATCTTCGTTCTGCGGTCGCTTGACAAACTGCCTCAATTTTTGCTTCGATATATGTTGACCAATTGAAACTGCATATATTCGTAGAGATAGATTTTTATTCCATTATCTAAAACAACAGCATCGTAAAAAGAACTCGCATATAAAGCGTAAGATTGTCCCTTGGTCAAAATTCTATCGGAGTCAATGGAAATTGAGCCACACAGACTGAATGCGACGTATGTTCGATGTATGTTCGAACACTAATAACAAATAAAAGTTGTCACGATATTTGGAAAGTTCTCACACAGTCGAGCTGCAAAACAAAAAATCCCACTAGGGTTAGCTGTTGAAGCACTCAGTCGGAACTTCACCGGTGGCGGAGAGTGCCAGCCTAGAGTTTCGATGCCAGCAGCCGTTTGGTTTCTATCAGTTATTTCTTTAATTCCCTCCGCGTATACAGGGAACTGTCCCACATTCAACCTGATGAACCATCCGGCCCCGATGGACTATCGTCAATTGTGCTGAAGGAATGTGTAGCCTTATTATCCTTCATTATATCCGAGCCCTTCAATGGCTGCTTAACTCACATGAAAAATCCCCAACGGATGGAAAGTGGCCTCCATTACAACCGGCCCCAGAAGCAGACTAACTAGTTTTGACCAGAAGCATACTGTTCCGTTACTCTCAAGGTGTTTGAACGGTTACCACGACATCAAACATCTTAACTTAACGTGTATGACCCTAACCAATTCGTCTACCGTAGTTCACTTTTAACCCTGGAAGCCCTCGCTTCCCTCACGCATTCCGTGTTGTCGGCACTGAATGAGAAAGGTAGGGCGGTTAGGGTCTATTTCTTCAATTGCGGTGATACATTTAAGTGCATGGAAAAATCCAAGCTACGGCTGATCCCAAAGGCTAGCGAAATTCACCCATATGATGTACTTCTGCTGTACAATAAGTTTTTTGATCGACAATAACTTACTCATTTTCATGGTAGAACCCCCTCCATGCTTTCATCCAAACAAGGCGTCTTACAAGGAGTAATCCCATTTCCTTTTTTGTTTTGCACGCGTATCTCTTCTCTGCATGTTTTGGGCTACTACATGCGGACAAAGTGTGCCGATGAAGTGATTCTGGGTATGCCATACTCTAATAAGTCTACGCAACCTCTTTTACAGGACAGCTTAACTGAGTTTGCTAAATGGTCCTCCATATGCAACCGTCGAAATCCCCCGATATATTGTTTTGTCTTTACAAAAGAATCACGTATTCTAATCTTTCGAAATCCCCCTCCTTGTTCATTAACAGGGAGTGCATCGGGAGCAGTTCGTTGGTGGATTATCTCGGTGCTATCATCAGTCGTGACCGTTCTTGGTCCGAACACTTTGCCACCATCTTTCTAAAGGCAAGACAGCTTTCGTTTAATGTTTTAAGACTCAAAACCTTTTGTACTCCACTTCATCTCGTCACAAAATTTGTGCACTCTTGAATTTTAGCGCACTGGCTGTACGCTTTTCTTGTAATGTTCCCTGGATTGGTTTCTGAACACTTCAAACTAATTGTCCTTTTCCTGAAGCACTTATCTATAGGTAGTGGTATACCACGAAATCAGTTAACCTCTTTTATAATGTTCCTTCACGTCACTTCGTGCATAACTTTCTCCCATATAATGTTAGCTGACCAATCGCACCCCCTTTATTTTGATCTCAGTAAATGTATTTCTACATCATCTAAACGGCTCCGCTATAAACAGCTGTATGCTCTTGTCAAGATCTACAAGTCCCCCGCAGTACCATATCTAGCTCTTTTCCTTCCTAAGCCCGATGTTATCATTTTAGAACTGAACTCAGTGTTGAGCTGACATTACGTTTTACTCTTCGTATCGTTTTTAGTTGGAAACGATTATGCAGCTACTGAATATCCGCCTCCGGGTGTATAAAGCATATGAATGACTTGACTTGCTTGTTTTGAAAATAAAATATAGACCTATATTTTGAAAGTCGTAATGTTAATAACACAGTGTTGTTGGTAGATGTAATACGCCAACGTTTCGGTTACCGTGGGTAACCTTTCTCAAGGCAATTTTACGGTCAAATAACTATGGGAACGTTCGCATTTCAACGAATATTTGGTTGTATGGTTTTTGTGTGCGTGCGTGTATGCGTGAGTGAGTGTGTCGACCTTCTGTTGTGCGGTGGGTGAGTGATTCGTTGTCTTTCACATTGTACTTATCGATGGTGGCGAGGTCGCTTAGCGTCGTGACCTTTGGGATGCTTATTCGTCATTGAGGTTAGGACTGTCCAAATCTCGGGAATCATTGCAGCGTCTTTGCGGTTGACACATGCTGAGTTAGTGCTTATTGACAATGCTTCAGCATTTTTTGCCGTTTTTTTCATTCACAGATCTCTGTTTCCGATAAAATCTAAATGTCAGCAGTCGGCTAGAATGGAACAGGGGAGTATTTCATGGTAAAATAGATATGTAACCATTTTTGATTGTTTACAATGCCACCAGTGTGCAGTTCCGTGATCATAACCAAACTGATACGCTGGAATTTAGAGAGAGAATGAGGACTTCCATGACTGTCACTCATTCGGAGGAACTGTGTTTATCTGCTGGGTAGTAAAGCAGTCGCCGCATAGTGGTGACATAAGCTGTCACTCACGCACTCACCCACACATTCGGTCAATCAACCATCCAAGGAAACCAGGTGTGTGATTGTCGCAAGAGTTTAGGACCATACGTTTGTACATCTGCCTAAAACTTTCCAGCCACTATCGAAACCCGGCTTGTTTATCAGAAAATCTCAGCTGATTCGTTGTTATGACTGTAAAAAAACGTTATTTGCAGCGGTGTGCTAACTGATTCTAGATAGGTAGAATCGTCTATCCAGTACAGCTGAAGGTTTCAGGGATTCAGCAAAAACACTTCTTGTACTTTTCTCATTCTGGTATATTTTGACCAATTATGATCATAGTTCTAAAGTCAAAGTCATTCTTTACGTTGAACTTCAAAACAATCCACGAAGATCCTACTCATTCAGGTCACCTCATGGCATCAGTTGCTTCATATACTTACCGTATCTATGGTTGAATAACTGGAGATCTTGAAGTGAGGATTAGAATAATTCTACCTTTGGATGCGAAAAAAGAAAGTGGGCTTACAATCAGGCTCATCGTGCAAATAGATACATTCTGTGAAAATGCATCAAAAGCCCGTTTGATAGCAGTAATCCGTACGTAGTTTGTTCTATTGGGAATTGATGGACGAAGCTAATCCAGTGATTAAAACCAGAACAGATGCTGCGTATCAGTGGAATAGTGGTAAGTTATTTACTTATTAATTAAGTTATTCGCACCCAGCTGGCCCAACCGAAACAGTTCAGCTAACGGAACATTTGTCGTGCATGTGGAATGTCGTCTGTTCGAATGCGGCTTTTGAAGTTGGACTTCTTGATGCCAAAAGTATAAGTAGATTTTAGCCCATCTAGTTCTACAAATGCCGGATCAATGCAATTAACTGGAATCGTCATTCTTAGTCAATATCCCCAACACACATCGAAGCCACCCTCGCGACAACACTGCTCGCACACCTTCAGCTGTTCAGTGAGCTTTTATTGCTGAGTAGGTTCAGCGTGTGACCTTGTTATGGTTGACGAAAAATGTGTTTTGGAGGAATACATTCCGTAAACATTTACCTAGGTTGTTTTTTATTGTGGAAAAGTGAATTTTCTGTTGTCAATTGTCCAGTGTGTCACAACTGGAAAATATTTTTGATCCCTGAGCTAAAATTTCAGCTCATCTCCATCAAATTTTGTAGCAAGAGGCGTAAAAACATTTTTCTTTTCTTTTTTTAGAAGGATAAACTGTATTCTTCTTAGATACCGAAAACATTTTACTAGCTCAGCTAAATGATGAAGATTTGTATCTGAAACCGATGCTGTTTTTTTTTATTCCGGGTAGTGTTTCTTCATTATCTCCAGTCCATTCTCGTCTGTGATAAAGATAAACCCTACTTGCCAGAAATGGATGGATGGATGTATAACGACTGAATAGAGAAAATACCTAAAATATTCATCCTATGAGGATCTATTCATTGTGGTTGCCATGTCGAGATAATCTCAGATATTATCAAAATTTAATGGAGAATTACCACCGCGTTGAAAATTGTGTAATGGTTGCAAGTCAAAATGGACCCACAAACCGTGATGATAAATGAGCTTGCCAATGACCAATTAGGAGAAACTTACTAAAGTCTGGATTGCAGACAGTAGTCAGAAGTGTTAAAGTTGATAACGTCGGTTCTCACATCTTTGTGAAATAAGAGAACAGCAACCTGAAACGCCATGTTTTAGGGCTTTAGAAAAATTCCCAGCGGAACATCTCCAAATTACTTCCAAAATTACTAAAGTGACGGATATTCATCACCCATTGAGGATAATTTTACCTCATGAATCATATTCCTGTCCAATCATTCCAATATTTCATGACATGATTCTTCAAACAGCATTCCAGTGGAAGGAGTTCGACAACTAATTCTTACAATCTGATCAATACCTAATAAAGTACCAGACAATCAAGTGGTCCACCTAGCGTATGGGTTCTCAAAACCTGCCAGAGGCATCATTCTGTTATCTGAACCTCATTACTAAACGTGATTTCACTCCGATATTCGCTCAAGGAGAGTTAACCAACCAAGAACACCATCACAACAGTTTAAACACCAGATACCGGTGCAAAACATTTTGCACAATTCGGCATTTTATTTAGAAAAATACTGTTCTTTCTGTTTCTTCCACTTGTCTCAAACTTCTTGTTTATTCTGAAAAGAAGCACAGCTCTTCAAAGGTTTATGTAAAAAGAAAAAACCGGCAGTGGGAATCGAACCCAGACAACGAATAGCTATGTTTTGGTACAATGAGAATTTTGACTGCGCCAGATCATATGCCGTATGACTTAGATGGTTTGACTACGAAATCCCGTCAGAAATCAAATGATTTGATGAGAATTATAGCCAGCTACCGCACCGTCTGTTTGTTGCCTTTATAGATCAGTCAAATCAGACGTGATATCATGCAGTCAAAGATCAGCGTTCTTTTGTTTCCCGGTTTGCAAGATGAATCATAAACATACCAGCTATTGAATGGACTTGTGAACCAATTTATGAGTTCACCATTTTGAACCTGAAAAAAGGAATTTAGCTTAAAGCTTTTATGCCATTTGGGCTTCACAGGTACTCTTCGTTAAATAAATGTGATCTCGATGAGATATTGAGGCAATTCAGGGAAGTTAGACAGGTACCACAAATCAGGACGAAGTGTCGCAAGCATCACAAATCCACCAGGAACTGTCATGCACACATTCTAAACAACTTCCAATGAGGAGGATTTTCTCAAATCACAAACACTGGTTAACATGCTAACGACAGTATTTCTGAGCTTCCCACAGAAATGGAATGAATAACATGGATATTTTTGGAATCTGCTACTCGGTTGTTTCGTGTTTGTTTACAACAGGAAATCGTACCAGGTCTATCATATTCAATCCATTTTTTGTGATTTATATCAAGCTTTAGTTTCGTAAGCGAGCAGTTACTTCCATTGAACAGATAAACTTTCATTAGATCAACAGGCTGAACTGTTTAACAGCTTGTCTTTATCGCTATGATGTAATATTGTTCCTCCGTTATTGTTTTTCGTGGGACTATTTAAACACTATTGCTTTGCAGCAGACTCCACTGTGAGATTTAACGAATCCATCTTGCACCCAACTCGGGTATTAGTGCACCTTTTTCTTTTCTTTTCAGGCATCTCACGAAGACTGTGTTTTCCTTCCACATTCAGTGCAACACAAGTGTGTGTTTAATTCTCTGAAGAGTCCTTGATATTTAGTGAAGCATTCAAGTGGAGAAAAGTCTACATTAGTTGCAGATAGGTAATTGCTCGAACAAATGCGCGCAGTCGAAAATGGGATCTGTCAATATAAATACGTGCCTCTAGACCTATTACGAATAGTACAACTTACTTTTCGAGTTAGTTGAATTACGTACAGAACCAAAGCCAACCCAGTCAAGAATGAATACGAAGTCGGTGCAAATGTGTGGCACTGTTGAGGTAAATATGAGTGAGAAAATCGTGCGTTATCGATTACGAGATCGAACAAAGGAACCGGTTCACCTTTCGGGCAATCGTTCAAGTTTAACTGGCTCGGTGCAGACAATAAAATAGGCAAACCATGGAAAGTGGGGTCAAGTTGATGATGTTTAAACGAGTAGTCATTGTGGTGCGCATGACAGTTAAGATCATGTGGACAGGTTGAGTCATAGATGAAGAGATACTAACAACGGGAAGAATGTTGAGAGGAGAAATAACAATGACGGCTGGATCTTCATTGATACGTCTGAGGACATTACAAATGGTATTTTGTCCGTGTTTAGCTGATCAGAAGGCATTGTGAATATTAGTGATGGGAGCACAAATTTGGCCATTGTGAAGGATAAAGTAAATACAGTCAGTCTTATCTGAAAGAAACCCTGTGGTTACTATCTATTTTATTCGATCTTCTAAGTGGTTTTGCCACTTAGGTTAAGGGGAATATAATCAAGCAAAACCATATATCTATCATGAATCTCTATTACAAGCAGGAGGGTTGAAAATACTACACCGGAAGGTAGAACAGTGATGCTGAAGCGTATCGTAAAGACAAATGAAATAGAGGTAAGTCACTCAGGTCCATGGAAGATAAGCAATCAGCAGTGTTCCAGTAAAAAAATCCCAAATGTAAGAATTATCAAATGATATCTACGTGGCTAGCTAGGACTCTATTGACAGGGGAAGTACGTTCATTCGACCGTTTAGTCTACTAAAAAAATGTCTTTCTTTACCTACAAGTTACTCATATGATAAAGACATTCATTTCTCTTCTTATTGTCCCGCTAAGTTTTAACCTAATGTACTGGGACCAGTTCGTCTTTAAATTGCACATTCCGGTAACTAGAAACGAGACAAATAAACATTTATTTAAAGTCAAATTCTTCTTCGCTGTCCGAAATGATCCAGTTACTTCGAAACAAACGGTGCACAGCACACCTCCACAACCACTCAATAGATCATCTTGGCAATAAAGTCGATGTTTTGTTCATTGTATGTGAGTTGACAATGGCGCAGCAAAGATCGATGAAATTGTCACAACTATTTTCAATGCATGAAACTGAATAGGATAAAATTTTGCACTGGTAGACAAACGCGGAACGGAACTTGTTTGGCATTGAGGCTAGTACTACTCAGAAAATAATGGGAGATGAAAATGAATGGTGTGTGTCTGATGAACTTGCCTGCTTTACATTTCTCATGTTGTAAACATCCACTTGTTTTCCTCAAACGAATTTTGTCTACAAGCTGATGAAACACACTTATGTTACTCCTGTGCAAACTTTATTTCATTTTGTCAGTATGTCGTGAGTTCTCACACATCGGAAATGTTATATTCTTAGTGAGGGTCATCTTTCCCAGGACACGGGATAACTGATACTATCAAGATTGTTTGTCCTGAAAATTTGTGAGCTAGAGATCAGTGACGATCAAGTTGCAATCGGTCCGTCAGTCACCTTTTTAATTGGCATGGTACGATTGGCTGCTTCTTCTTTCCAATAAAGCTGTACTGTCATTTTATAGGAAATATAGGAAATAAAATATTATATTTTTTGTTTCTTTCGGAAAATTGCACATCCTACTTACACTGAAACCGACCTCTATCTATAGTTCCTGGTTTTAACTTGAACCACAACGAAAGCCTAAATTAGGTAGATATTTTTTAGGCAAAACGGCGAGTGTCAGTTGCCAGTTTCACCTGCATGATCAGTACCCCCCTTGTGACTTGACAACCGACAAAACCTGCCATATGGCAAAGCAAGTTTAGATTCTACGGTTGTGATTTGCACTTGGATCGTTTTAAGGAAGAAAATTTCTGGTTTCATGAGTGATACTTGATTTAAATAAGTAAAACACTCTACTTCAGGTAGGAATAAAGCATTTTGTCGACTCATTCGTTTGACGTGACGAAGAGTGGCCCATGGGAGCCCCAGTTTAGCGTTTCTAATGAACGTGAACGTTAAGCAACTGTTGTTTGAAAATGCACTGATGGTGTATGGGAAAGAGGGAAACGATTGGTACTATGATTTGCTCTCGTTCAAAAACCCCTGGGGGATAACTTCCATTGGTCGCAAAGGTTTTGACTAAGTAGTAAGCCTTAAATATGGGTCATACAGTAACGTTTTGTGCAGCTGAAGTGAATAACCCTCAGTATATACAAATTTGCCGATGAAATACGTTGGTCAGAAGCATGGTATGCAGAAAACTGGTATAAATGAGAAAATGGGTTTGGAAATACACCTTGACTAAAGACGAAGGCAGGAACTGAAGTCGTTTGCTACTTGACAGCGTCCAACAAGCAGTCAAACAAGGTTAGACGTAATGTCCTCTGTGAGCAGATACACGCAAGAAGGGTCAACTTTCAATTTGGAGGAGTGGATGAATAAGAACCGGTTTTCAAAAGTAAAAGATGAAGGCAGGCGTACCTGTAATGGTAAAAGTATTACAATTCTTTGGATTGATGAAGTCTTCAGAGATATATTTGATAACGTTGTTGTATTATATTGGCTCATCATGCAGAACCAAAGCTTGGCTCACAACTGAGATCCATAGAAGCATTGTACGGTGGTCCCATCAGTTTCGTTAGATTCATCAACTGTGCAATTCCACTGAGCCCCACTGGAGCGCGAACCCCGGAATGAGCGATTGGGAGACTGGCATTTAACCACCAGACTATTCGGGTTGGGCCTAAACGGTTTTACAAACGTATAGACTACATAATATAGCGCCTTCAGCTCTCCAGCTTTTACCGGTAAAAGAACCCGTCGTCCGCACAGCTATCGATTCCTTCGGTGGATTACATAACTGCAAAATTCATCGAGGTTCTGTGATAAGGCCTACAGCCTTTTCGCTTGAAAAAGTAACTCTGTTCGGAGACAAAGGGACAAATGGCAAAATGAAGTAATAGGTTATGCAAGACTCTAAGTCTTCTACAGTTTAGCGGTAGATAGGAAAAGGCTTGAAACTTGGCAAACATAGTTCCAGAATATTTAGCCCATGAAAACTCACTTGGCAACACAACTCCAAGATATCGACGTAAAGATTTAAGAAAGCTTTAAATGGGCGCAACCTATGAGAAAGTAGAGAAAATATTGTTAGACAACTCGAAATACACTGAAGACTGAGGATTACTTCAAAATAATCGGGACGGTCAGGAAAGAAAGAATGTAAAGAGAGCCAACTAGGAAGATCAGTGAAGCTGTCTTGAAGGATGAGCAATACTTCATTATCCGTTTGGATGCATCGAACTCAAACTTCATCTCAAGTAAAAACAGAAAGCATTCTGAAATCCAGCAGGATGGAAATGGAATTGTATAGTAGAAACTCCATCATCAACTCGAAATAAATGAATTATAAATACTAAAAGATTTGTTGGTTATCAGATCATTGATCAACTAACTAACTAAGTTTCACGCTCTGTTGAACACTATGAGAGCAGTTATCAGGACAGAGACAAGTAATGAAATAGTTCAGTCTGTTGAACTAATGAAAGTTTATTTATTCAATGGAAGTAACTACCCAGTTATAAAACCAAAGCTTGATATAAATCACAGAAAATGGATTAAATATTTTAGATCTGACTCGATTTCCCGTGGTGGACAAACACGAAACGACCGAGTGACAGATTCCAAAAATATCCATTTTATTGATCCCATTTCTGTGGGAAGCTCAGAAATACTGTCGTTAGCATGTTAACCAGTGTTTGTGATTTGAGAAAATCCTCCTCATTGGAAGTTGTTTAGAATGTGTGAGTGACAGTTTCTGGTGGATTTGTGATGCTTGCGACCCTATTCCCTGATTTGTGGTATCTGTCTAACTCGCTTGGACTGCTTCAGCATTCCATATGTTAGCTTTTTTAAGGTAGTTCACAATAGGCTGGCCATTTAGCCGGTGAAATCCCAGTGAAATGTGGTCTAAACTTAACCAGAGTTCTAGTGTTTTCCAAAAAAAATCTTGCCATGATGTTTAGTGCTTTTGTTATAAATTATAACTGCTTTTTTGCATTGTTAGTTCACTCGTTCAATGGGTAACTACTGATCGGGACCTTTCCGTTAGTCTTTCAAGTTTTTGCGACCAGTGAAATTTAGTCACGCAGATATGCAAAACCTCTCTGAGTACTTTTCGAATGAAATGAAAATAATTTCTAATGACCGTCAATGATGATATTGCCCCAAGTAATAGAAAGGTTCGAAGAACCAAGACATGGTAAATCATACAAAATGTGGGACGCATTTCATCACGTTCATCTTCACAGTATGTGAATGACAAACTGATATCAATCATACTAGGGTATGCAATTATATATATATATATATATAACAAAAATCAAGTACATATCGGTGAAGTAGTACAAATATTCATTTGCTTTTTATAAGGAACAGATCTTAGTGGCTGATGGCAGTACATGTTTTGTCTCTATCCCCGTCCATGACATGATTTATTACGGCTCATAGCACATTCGGATATCATGGCTGTCCGATGTTTTATTGTTATCATCGAATGCACATAACTGAAACCAGGGTTAACAGATTCTCACCGATATCGGCAATCACTATTCAACCTCTTTTGAAACAGATTTAAACCCACACTGTTAAACATAGTTTTCTCGGTGGCGCAAGTGGCAGAAACAATTGACATAGGTCACGTGGTCATCTTCTGCCCCGATGTTATGCAACACCTCACGGGAACACAATTTAGACGGAACCTGCAAATGGGCCACAAGACCTACACCTTAGTTCGCGTGATGTGTGGTTCAACTGAGAGAACCGATTACTATAGCCGAGAGGGTCAATCAAAATCACTTGTCATCTTCTTGTCAACAAATTCCATTTCGGTTGACATTCCGTCGAATGATATGACTGGGAATGGTCGGCTCAGTGGAGGTCATTCTTTCACAGTGCTGTTCACAAGACCTGGCTGGCAGCATCTCAGTGTCAGTTGCGATCAGAGTCGGAACCATGAGAGCATCGAACAGAGAACCCTTTGCACACCTTTTGATTTCCTCATTAGGAAAACATGAGAATATTTGATCTATATTAATTAGAAGAGACAGTTAAAAAGCTAAATGTATACAGCATCAAATATGACTGATTGCCTGCTATTTGGAGGGGTATTTGACAGATTCATTGAACAGTGTACTGACCGGTTTACTGGTTCGTGGGTTGATTGTTTGGTTGGTTGTCTGATAGACTGACTGTTTGATTGACGTATTTCAGTACTGACGGCGTGTTGTCTACTACTGTTTATTTGAGCTGTCTTGTAGTTTTTGTCGAATTTATTGATAAATGCCTCCTTATGTCATGAATTCCATATCCGGTCAAAAGAAAGTCTGTACATATATTTTCTTTCGAGGGGTTTTGTAGTTTTTCACTATGCGGCTTACCGGTATTTTTATAATCATGTAACCTGCTATTAAGAACCAGTGTCAGTTGCTTTGAATTTCAAGAAACAACAAGGCGGGTGCGTTTATCACTACTGATTCTGTGAACTTTAAAATAAAACCCCGGAGAAGAGGGCTCTCATTGCTGCACGTAATTAAGATTGCTTCTGAGAAATCATTCTCGATGGAGTACGTATATTTCAAAAACAGTGGTACTCGTACTGTCGAAGTCAGAAGTAGGCCACGGAGACGATGTCCCATTTATTTTGTTTGAATAATTCCTGGCCTAGTATTATCGGCTAAACACCTTCTCAGTTTGTTTCCGTGGCATTTTTCTGAATCTCTAAAGAAAAGCTTGTTTTCATTTTGATTGTCGATTACTACAAACAATCTCATCACAGAATCCCTGATTACTCCCAAGGCTTCTCCCCACCCGTGCCTCTTATACGGTTTTATTTCCATCGTATCCGTATAATCATACTGACTTTTATCTTGCTTAGGACATATCTTCATAGAAGTGCATTTATATTGAATTAGGTCCAAGTATGCAAAAATCCCACAGAACACGTTGAGAACAAAGCAGCCTGACGAACAAGTTCTTTTCAGTTATTCGTACCAGTACATGCCCATATATAATATCAAATATGACTCAAAGAAACGAAGGGGGTGATCATCCAAATCTGTCTGTGCGTGTGTGTGTGCTAGTGAAATTGATCACAGTGAAGAATGTTTGAGCGGTTCCACACGTGTTCGGGAACAAGAAGTGGGCAATGGTAGTTTGAGTGCTTGCCCGAATTGTTTCTGAGCCCATAGCTGAGGATTGTGGGGTCGAATACTCACTGCTTTGGCTGTGGCTAAGATGCCACACCTAGAAAGTCTTGATTGCTTGCCCCGAACTTTGTAAATGGTGAGAAAAGCTTTACCACCTCTACTGAATGGTTTGACTCAACAAGGTATGAACACAGCACTCGTAATTGTCCTAATTGCTTCAGTGTCCAACTTAGACGGGTGGTGTTCATGAACACCTTCGAATAAGCGCCTGGTAGTGCGGCCAACGTACCTGGTTCCACAGAAACAGGTGAGTGGATACACACGAAAACATGCCACAGAATCTGAGTCATATTTATTGTTATATATTGGTATGAGTGTGAATAATTGAAAACGAGCTTGTTTGCCACGCTGTTAAGTCCAAGCACTCCTGGGGGATAAAATCACATCTAGGTCATTCACATCCAGTTTATCTTGGAGCAGTGAACAGATACTGTGTATTTTTAGACAAGATACTTTACGTCCGCTTTTTCATTCTGGTCGTCTATTACGTTTTTAATCAGTTTTTAAAGAAACTGTGGTAACAAAAGGATTACAGAAAAGCACACATGCTATCCACGTGACCGCATCGATTGGAAGAAGCTACAAGTGTTGAATTGTCTGACTTTCCTGTCCACCGTGAGGTGGTACGGCTTGGTAATCCGTAAACGGTCGCGTGTTTGAGTGTAAACATATAGATTGCATAGCTTACGTCGGAATACCTGGCTGGTGAATTATGGAATAACTAATCACTCAAGAAACGCTTACACCTACAAAACAAGAAATATATCCATGTTTTGCGGTGCCAGGGAGAACCAAAGTATGTTAGGCATCAAACATGAAAAGAAAAGCAAGATGAGGGTTTCAGTGCCGTTTCACAGAGTGAAAGTTGTTGGAGCCGGACTTTCTCGCTTCACCTTACCTGTTATCAAGCCACCAAGGAAGAGGAGAGTGGCATTGTGTTAAACTGTTGCACAGAAACCAATCAGCCATTCGAACTAACGTGACTACATGCAAAAATGCTTATGGTGCACGAAATACTTTGAAATCCACTCTGTTTTTCTGCGACAACACTTGAAGGAAACCTGTTAGGTGGCCAAATTTGGCACGCTGTTATGACTAACCACTGTTCTACCAAATATACACATAGAGTTGGAGCAGAAAACAGATAAGTCGATTTGCCTCGCCCCAGAGGGTGTGAAATAGTAATAAACCCATCCCTGAAGTGTAGGTGAAAACTACCAGTTGGTTACTGATTACAGTACCCTTTATTGGTGATGACCGGAACACTCGGTCAAGCTTCGCTTCCGATGATGTTTCCGATGATGTCTAGTTTTATGTCGTCAATCCGTAAAGGAGGGTGAGCATCAAATGCGCACCAAATGGCCTCGCTAGCAGACTCCAGACGTCTTCAAGTCAGCACTGTTAGCAGGCTGGTCCACGGTCTTTGATGTCCCGCTACAGTAACCCCATTCTGGTGAGGTTGATCAAACTTATGGCCGTGGTGTAATACTGAGCTGTTATATTCTGTGTAGATTTTCCGGGATCGTCTGGAGCATTAATCCTTTTACCATTCTGATGCGAGCCAACTGTCGGCTTCCCTTCCAATCTTGCTGAGATCTTTGTCCTTCAAAACTGCCCTTAGACCATCACAGAACCACCATCGAAGGCTCGACAACTAAAGTTCAACTAGCTTTTCATCTACCTGTGTCAGTACTCTCTCTCTCTATATATAATATATATATATAATTTATATATATACATATATATATATATATATAATTACACCAGGGTCGTCGAAATAAAACATTTTCTCAATACTAAGTACCACATTATTTCTCTTAGCATCCTGGATTATTCGCAAGTTCGAGATTGTCATTCAGCCATCTCAGCTTTTCTTACCAAGGATGTGATGCAGATTGTAGCTGTGTTCTGCACGCCAAAAGCTTGAATTCGGTTACAAGAACCACTAGAGTTTCGATGCGTTCGCAGATCAATTCGATGCAGCATGAGAGGATCTTCTCACTTCCAAGTAGACGATTCTTCTTCGAATTCTGCATTTCATGTTGGCCACATGGCGATCAAGAACCTTCAAAAGACTGTAAATAACTGTTGCTGATGTGAATAAAACTCCCAGAAAATTTCTTCGTACGATACTCTTCCTGGCAGTTTGTTTCACTAATAGCCTAACTAGATGAGTTTGTGAACCTCCCGAGCGCTGAAGCACAAAGCTTTTCTTTGTAAAATCCAACAGACAGTAATGAAAACCGACAAAAGCTCAGTGATTTTATTTTTTCACATCTTCTCGTTCGAGTCAAAAAGTCGGACTCAGATAAGAGCTTGACAGAAAAAATCCTAGTCGGGCTATTGAAACCGGCGTAATGCGTCTATCGGACGATATCCGTAGCTGGTGCAATGGTCTGAGGCGAACTTCAAGGAATTTCCACTTCCATTTCCCGTGAAAATATTTGTCTGATCTTATACTGGCGAGATTAGTAAGCTACGTTGTCTGGTCTGCTAGACTGTTTGACAAAACCGCATGATATATAGTGGCAAATACGTAACCCCGGGTACTGATAAATTTAAATTCAAGTAGAGATTAGATTTTGCTCAAAGTATTTTGTAACGTAATTTCAATGGCCAACTGATCGTTGAAATTTACGGAGGCAGTGTGGAACTGTTTCATCTGTCTTTTTCGGGATCGTCAGCAGTGCACATTCACCAAAACCCCTTTAGGACTCGAACCGTGAAACCATGTTCATGAGTAAAAGACCTAACCACCGGATTATCTGGGTTAGTTCTCAATGATATGTTGGATGTACACATCACAATCTATCATACCCCTACGCTGCATGATATAGTACTCTATAGTCACTGGGTAACAACCCGGTGACAAAGCCGCCTGATAAACACTGAAAAATATTTGACTAACGAATGGCGAGTGGGAGAGGCTAGAAGGTTTCCACTGTCCACCACCTTGGTAATGTATAGCAGTCCATTGTCATCGAGATCGTTACAAAACCAGATTCATGAGCAATTTATGTGTTCTCTTTTGACACGACTTCTAAGTCTGTGAGATAAAGAACAAAGGCATTTTGGTAACGGCCTTGGCGTATCTGTACAACCTCGTGTTTGTTGTGCTCTCTCTAGTTACGCCGTATTTTCTTCACTCAGATGTTGCGCAGTTGCGGCTTTGACTGATGACGTCATCACTATGAACTGACTCTTCGCCGCCTTCTGAAGCCACACCGGAAATGCTTATTTATTCACTGGTGAAATTGTCTTTGTGTTCAGCTCATATGGACGGCGGAGCATCCCCTTGTGAATAGTTAGACGCAGTTTGATTGAGCATAGGAAGGCAGCTGCTCTTTCACCGATGGTGCTAGTATACTTGTGGTTATGGAAACGTGCACAGAAGAGGTGAATTTATCCATGATACATTATGCACACCTGTTTCTGACTTGCCTATTCAAATTGCAATTTGCTCAATATTGATAAGTGTGGTATAGATCCAAATGGTTTTAGTCCTTGACCTCGGCGGAATTCAAACCCACGAATCAATAACCAGAATGTTTTCAGCATCTTTTGAATTCCAGAAATCTGAGCTACGAGGCAAAATCAGAGTCTGAGAAAATTTTGCATATTATATATATATATATATATATATATATATATATATATTATATACAAATCGAATCTCCTACTACTCAATTGCAAATATTAACCAAGCTCTGTAGGTTGTTCACAACGGAATGCCTTCGTTGTACTTAGGCCCCTACAGAGAAGTCATCTATCATAGGAGTCGATCGCTGTGTGGGAGGCGGGTTGTTACCGTTCGAAGCCAGTGACGGAAGGTTGCTATATCATGTAGTGTGGATGTTCAACAAACCGTTGAGAGCCAGCCCGGATAGCCTTGTGGTTAAGGTGTTCGATTCACAATCGTTCACCCCGGGTTCGAGTCCCCGTGGGGGCTCGGTGGATGTGCACTGCTGATGATTCCCAACAAGGATGAAACAGCTGTACAGTGCTTCCATGGTTTTCAGTGGTGAGTTGAGCGTTCAAGCTGCATGATGAATCATATTATATACAAATCGAATCTCCTACTACTCAATTGCAAATATTCATGAGTTAATTGTTATGTATTTTTTCGCACGTGAATATTTCCCCCTCACATGATTTAATATTACCCAATAAAAATTACACAAGTAATACTTTGGGTCATTTTGTTGATGGAAGTCTTGTCAGAAGTTTTGCGCTCTCGTTTTGGTCACGCTTCGCTGTGTATCGGGATGAGTGACTGAAAATACCACGGCGTCAACCGAGTTGAAGTTTTGAGTTAGTGAAACTTAACAAGATGTAAAAACCGCAGCGGACAGTTTAAAAGATGAGACGAAATTTACCCACCTAAATACTTGTTCTCACGCTTGACATAATGAAGCTTCATATGACCCTCCCGTGCAATTCTCATAGAAGTAGCTAGAGAATAGATTTGATAGAACCTTGCGGCTCTAAACTTCCACACATATGTGATGGTTCTTCTGTCCTAAGTGCACTACAGCAGGCTTGAAATGGTTTCGTTAAAAAATGATTGTGTTTGACTGGCTAAGCATGAAAATAATTTGGAATTAGGTCTTGCACACTACTTATCTTTAGTGATTCAGGCGGAATTGTTTGCCGTCCTCTTTTTTCCTAGTAGATAAAACATTTGGCGAAGAATCGCATTCTGTTGATCAACCAGTAGTATTCCGCTTATTCTAAGGAGTTTAGGTTTTATAAGCATTGTGAAAAGGTCCCATCTCTCACGGTAGAATGATGGCTTTCTAGAACTTGTTGTTCTGGGTTGACTGCAAATATCTCAAAACGCAGAGGTTTTTGAATTCCTAATTGTGAAAGTCTTGGCATGACATGATATTCCGTGAGACACGTCAGTGACCAAATCGATAATTAACGATTAGAAACAAGTTTCGTAAAATTTGGTCAGTTCTCGTGATTGGGAAGCTCTGCCTGCGTTAATGAATTACACGATGTATTCCGGACCATTTCGCTGCATCTTCACTAGTGCATACTGCAGTCAAGGTGATCATTTATAAATGGTAAATTGAACGTTCTCATGAGATCAAAGGCGAAAGTGCACACACACAACTAATGATAGCAAATGAAAACGCGTTACCAAGGCAAGGCTAACGTATTTATCCATTCTCGCTGTTTGCACAGTTGAGGATGACGTTGGTTAATTGCTAGTGCCTCCGCGTATCTCAATAATCGTTGATTGTTTGTGACATAAGTGACGGTGAACGCCGTGCTCAGATTAACACAGTGATTTGTCTCCCACAGGTGTTTCGTAATGGATGACCTGAGTGTTCTGCGTGCGTTCGATGACGTCACTGATTGTATCTGTCCGCTCATTGTTCTTTGTAACCAAACCGGAATATGTTCAACCATTCTATTATGCAGTTGTCTCTCCGTTCTGCCGATGTAGGTGGCTGAGCACCCACACTTAAACTGGTAAATGCAATTTGACTTGGCGTGGAATACATCGTGCAATTTAATGCTATTGACTTCTATGTTCAAATTTGTGTCGGGAAAGCTGTTTTAATGAATTAACTTCAATACTGTGGGTGAGACTTACTGTGTGAACCATCCAGTCGCTGCCGGAGTTAATAATCGAAGACCAACTGCGCTCTCTGACAGACGAAACCTCAGTCAGATAGTGCACACGTAACAGGTCACCGTCACTCGAAGCCGCAGGAAAATCAGAAATTCAACGCGTTTTTCGTATATGAGAAAGTTGAAATCCTCTGACTATTCATCAGCGCTGATAGGCAGAATTAACACGTCTTTTCTTCCAGTCTAATTCGTTCATTTAGTTAAATGCACAATCTAGTATGAGGAAATGACTATTTCACGCACAATCAAAAACAGACTTCAGGTGAACTGAATGGTTGGTAAAAAGTAATGAATTTATAGGGAACCGCAGAAGATACATATTTAAGGAACTGGAAAGTGTAGGAATGACAGGCATAGAAGAGAAATGAGAAATAATGATAATAGTAAACAAATAATTCCTCTCCTGAGAAGTTGAAAGCTGACCTTCGACGGCCGCTCCGTAAGCTAAACTTCATACCTCATCGTATTACACAGGTGAATAAACAGCTTCATATGCTTCCACAATCATTCACGGATGATCACGTTGTGCTTCAGCTTTGTCCCTTATCCGGTGTAGGAGACGATCACTAGTTGTATCCGGCAGCTGTCCCCTCAAACCCGTTTGCCTAATTTTCAACATTTTATTGAAACTCATAAGGCTAACTTTCCCGAGCTTATTTTCATCTGTGCTGCTCAGATCATCTATGTACTAGGATTAGACGGCCGTTTTGAAAATATTTATGCCGAGTTACAGATCATACCCGAATTCAGTGCTGTTGAATGATTCTCAAAAAATAAGTTGATAAAATTGGATGAGTTTCATGCATTTTTCGGGTTTATTTTTGCTCGCAAAATAAAGATATTGCCAGTGGACCTTTGACAGAATAATATTTATGGATTGGCTAGCTGTTTCTTGATGAAAGAGAGAAAGAAGTGGAGAAGGAGCATAACGCTGTACATGTACTCGTTGATATTCACGTTTCGCTTCTCTCACCATGAACATTGGCACACTGGCGGTGCACCCCATCAAGTTATTGCGGTATGGACGTGCTGTTGGTGGCAACTATCTCATATGGCCAGTATCCAACCCCTTTTTGACAAAACTCACATCGTCGCGATGTATACTCTTAAGGTGTATCTGCGTTAGATCTGACCAGTTATTCCGATATTTAATTTTTACTGCATCAACTTTTATATCTTATGATCAAAAGATGGAAGCACGGAGCTCAGTTGGGATTATTGGTGGCTAAAATTGTTCTTGCTGAGTCGATCAATTTATCTTTTCAAATCCACTTCCATCAGTAACCTCGTGAAGTAGGACAAAACTGTTCGTGTGTCTGCGTTTATCTGTTTGTTCTGACAATGTTTACCCTCTAGTTGGGACTGAGCTATATTGTTGTCCCACTTTCTTCAATTACGGAATGCTTGACTGGCACAGTAAAATCAGCCTACGTCCATTTGCCTCGAACTGAGCGAGATTTGAAGTATTTTTCCAGTCCACCATCGTGAAGTTGCTCTGAACTAACCAAAAATCACTGAGAGGTTTTCACAAATCAGATTGCAGCATAGTTCGAACAAAAAGTGAAGGAATGGTAAAATACGAAGTCACTGATGGACGAGTGCAAAAACCTGTGGGCGTAAAAGGCGGCAAGCAGCTAAGAGCCGTTACTGATAGCCCAATGGGTCAGGTGGTGCGAGGTCATTTTCTCCGACTACCGAGACGGTTTGGACTCACTGTGAACGATCTGCAGCGGATAATTGTTAACAAACGGAACGAGAAATGCTCTAACCACTTTCCAGTGGTGACTTGGGCATTGACCGATGATGATCAAGCGGTCATCTTGGTGAGCTTCTGACCTCTCTATCCCCGGGGTGGAATCGACCTGCCACCACCGCGGCGGCCGATCACTTCCCCAAATCACAGTCTTTAATTGGCCAAGACATCCTTTCTGAAATATTGCACCACAATTATATAATGAAAAAAAAGTGAATAAAACGAACACGAATGTAAAATTCATACCCCCTCATGAATCAGTCCCTCGTGGACAAAAATCCCGTGGAAGCACATGAACGTTTCCGAGGTTGTTGCCGTTCATCAGGCATGCTTTCCCGGCGCTCCTCTGACCACTCATCTTCATACTTGTACGCTCCGTTGTTTTTTCGTCTTAACGATCTGATCATGTGTCTGAATGGATGCTCTTCATTGAAGAGCCCACAAATGGATCACAACCGTGATTTCTGATTGTCATTTGTGTCTGGGTCACCGCTAACCGAACGAACTACGAGGCTGCATGTGCAAGCGCTCATATTGATAGTAAGTAGTATGTAAACGTGTGGACAAAATTTCCCCGGAAGCACACGACCGGTTCCGTGGTTGTTGCCGCTCATCAGGTATGCTTTCCCGGTACTCCTCTGCCCACTCGTCTTCATACTTGTACACTCCGGTGTTATATGTTCACTAGAATCTAATTTGAATCGTCTGGAGTGTGAATGGATACTCTTCATTGAAGAGCCCACAAATGAATCACAACTATGATTTCTGATTGTCATTCGTGTCTGGGTCACCGCTAACCGAACGAACTACGAGGCTGCTTGTGCAAGCAGCCATATTGATAGTAAGTAATAAGTATAAGTATGGAAAAAATCGCCCCGGCAACAACATATATATATAATCATTACACACTATTTTGTTCGTACCTTTCTCCATTTTTCTTTGTTGCTACGTAGCTTTTGGTATACCGTAGTATTTTCGGTTTTGTCATTTTTCGTAGCCATTTTTAAGCAATTATCAAACCTTTCAAAAAAACTATTTTTCTGTAGAACTGGTTACCAGTCTGGTTGTGATCTTTGAAAGATACACTTGTTTTTTGAGTATTTGTACATTGTTTTGCATGCGGTATTCAATCATCCAAAATTGTCCCGCTCTGACTATCAGTATCACAGTTGGGTAGAACGACTGCACCGCAGGCACCTTACTGTTCGGTGATAAATTTGTGATATTTACCTACCCGATAACAATAATTCTTCTCCCCACTCGGATCACTAATTGCCGACATCTTTTTGGAAAAGTTGGCAAATGGCCCACTTGAACCAGCGATCCATAGCCGCTGCTCACGCAAACGCTATGTAGATGACATCTTTTGTGTAACCACTTCCTCAGACCAAATAGATCAACTGTTAAATTCGTTTCACTCAGCTCATGACAAGTTGCAATTCACAATGGAAACAGAATCAGACGGGACGATAGGCTTCTTGGATGTTCAGGTGGCTTGTCGTGAAGATGGTTCAATCGGTCGGTCAGTACACAGGATGGCGACGTGGAATGGATCATACATCCATTTCCACCGTTACATGCCTTTTAAATTCAAAAAGAACCTGACTAATGCCCCATAAACAGAGAAAGACGAATGTTTTCGGAGAACACAATTGAGGAAGAACTCCGAGCGGTGCGAGGGATTTCCACCCAAAATAGCTACTCGGAAAGCCTAGTTGATAAAATGATGCAGACAAAGCGGAAAACTCCAAGAGAGTCCATGGTGAAAAAGAAGCCAGTATACATAACTTTGTCATTCAAAGGCGACGCTTTGCAGAGAAGACCCAGAGAAGATTGCCAGGCCTTATCTGCAAAACATTTTACGCAGCTGATCTGCGGATGGTGTTCCTTTCCAGACTAGCAGTGATTTTGTGGCTGAAAGACAAAATATCCGATTCTGCAGCCTCATTCTGTGTGTACTCGTTCACTTGTTCCTGTGGGACAACGTACATCGGCTCATGATCAGGCGCATGGTTGAATGCATCTGCGAACTCCATCCTGAATGGTTGAACACTGGAGCAATGAAATCGCTCACTAGAGTGGTCATTTCACACCTAGGTCAGTCCAATCACAGTAAGTGTGTCCGAGGTTTTTCGTGCCCTGTATAAGATCCTACTTCGACAATCAAGACAAGCAAAATGTAGCATCCTGGCCATAGCTGAGGCTGTCGGCATTCGCCTACACAACCCCCTTCAGTGTGCCCGAAAACAATTTGTGTGTGCTCCTAAGCAGCCCTGGCCCTCCCTCCACCCTACAACAAACCCCAGACCAGAAGAATACTGACATAATACGTGAGAAATAATCCACATCCGGTCTTGAATAAAGCCTGGATCACAATTATTTTCTTTCCTTTTTATGTCACCGTCATTCTCGCTCACTCTCTACTTGTCTAATTGGTCCAAGTCCTCAATGTGTAGTAATATACTGTGATGTAACAGTATGAGTATTGTTGTGTTCAGAACTCAATAGATTAGTAGGAGAGAAACATTGGATTATAGAGCATGAAACAGTCAACCGTCTACGAGCTACTGTTCGTAGAATTTGAATGAATCAATAAGCCATCAGATAAGGGACAGTGTCTTATCGATCCAAAAGCCCGTGAAGCCATACAACACCATCTTTCTCCTCGAGAAATGACACGATTGGAGCCGTGCGTCTACGGTTGCACGGGGTGTAGATCATGCGTGCGGGTGTGAGAAAGAAAGAAACGCAGCACGCCGTATCGAGTAACTTCGTTAGACTGGTTCAGTCAAGGTCCCATGCTCTCTATCCTGGTCTTGTATTAACCGAACTATTTGCCTGCCTTTCGTACACGGTCACCAAGAAAATTTCACTTTGACCATACCCCTTGGCTTCCTCACCTGCGTAACAATTTGTTGTTCTGTCATATTGCTTCACGCAGTTGTTCCCTGGCTTGTTTCTGTGACAAGTATTGACTGACGCCAACTGTCATGAGTCTAACTGTTGTTCTTATCTGTTCGATTTTATAGCCTAGGTAAACTTTCTTTCCGGTTTTGGAATGACCCATGTCATAATTACCTGGGTCACATGGCGAGGCACAAACATATGCACGTAATTATCTTTTCCTCCCAATGTGCCTTATCCGTATGAATGACTGGACTTAGCCATTTCTCTATGATCTCGCCCTTTCTCATAGCCTATGCTTGTGTGAGTGTGTTCCCCGGGACCACTAATTCTCTTCTGTCCGTTGATTGGCCAAAATGCCCCCCATAAATAAGGACCTACTTTGTAAACCACTTGACTCGTTCCTGCATTGCTGTCTCGAATGTTTCCTGTCTATTGTTGCTTGGGCGTCTTGAAGCCTTTCTTGACCGTATTGATTCTGTGGTCGGTCTGCATACTATTTGAGGTGTGTTATTGTTATTGTTTGACAATCGGTCCTCTAATACACGTAGTAAAGCGAGCCAGTGTTCTGTGCCTTGAGACTTTGGGTTCGTTTATCTGCAATTCACTCAACTACGGAACAAAAACCTGTGCACAAACTGTTCTACCGATCAGATTCTATTCTTACTCACTCAGCATCCCAGTCAGTACTTGACTTACAGCAGTATTTTTCGTTAGTTTTCTCTCTGTGTGCCAGACTGAAGAATGCCTCAATGGAATGGATGTACCCGATCGTCACAAAGTTCCACTGCTTTGTGAAGAATAACCGGGATTTGTAGGAGACGAATCACACACGGTACCGGAAAGTCGGATGGAGAAACGAGCCAGGGGGTAGAAGGTGGGGTGGGAGGGAGGCTGAGAGCAGTGGTGGTGGTGTTCGTAACTCGTGCCACTACCGGTCAGAAATGTTGCTAGATCACTTTGAGGTTGGAAGTGTCGGCACCACTTAGCTGATCAAATGGAATTGGTAATGATGACAACCTATTCCGGAACTAATGAAATAACAGAAACACTGAACCGTGTCTTCTTTTCTTTTGAAGTATTATACAGGGCTGGTTAGATTTACAAGCCTTTTTTCTTGGTGACGAACTTACTCACACATCTTTGTTCATACCGTAAGAATGTATTCAAGAAAGAATACGGGACACATTAGAATAAATCACTGATGAGAGGGGAAATTCAACACTCAGCATGCTCATCTGAATTGTGTATGGCCTCCCAGAATGGTAGACCCCTAGATGGACTGACCTGATGCATTCAATTATTAAACAACGCGGAAATAACGTATATTAAACAAGTAAACAAAGTGCTTCTCCGGTACTTAACCGCCTTAACGGAAAGTGAACCACTTCTGGCATCCCTCAGAAGGGAAACAATTCAAGCAAAAAAAAGGGATTCCGCTGGACCGGAAAACAGGTAAAATAAGGTATTCATTCTGATAACCTGAATCCCAAACCGAAAGCAATTATTTGACACAAAACACCGATTCTGAAAAGAACATGGTGAATTGATCCGAGCGATGTCTACTAGGAGCAGCTCCAACTGTTTGAAAATCGCAAGGATATATTTCCCGAAAGAACTTGTCTTTCTAGCAGTTAAAAAAACAACATTGGAGAGCGAACAATTGTTTTCAATGATTCCTAATCTTGCCCTTACACATACCACATACCACATACCTACTGTAAAAATGTCCTTCAACCCAGCCAACGGCCAATCAAATGCATAACTGTCACCTATATGATGTGTAAGGGCAAGATTAGGAATCATTGAAAACAATTGTTCGCTCTCCAATATTGTTTTCTAACAGTTGCAAGGAAAACAAATGTGAGGAGCTGAATTATCAAAACAGCGAAGTTGTGAATTTCGTTTTCATGGTGAACATTTGAGGACGAAACACGAATAAGGGCAACCATGTGCCCACAAGAAACATTACCAACTAATCTTTGAATCATTTGTGTTCTTCTTCGGTCATCCGAAATTTGTTTGACTGATCTAACCATGAAAACTCTATTCCGCCAGTCAAGCAGTAATACAACGACATCTCGGCCGCCTCACTGTTTACCATAGTATCATGTTTCCTATCAGTTCAACGATTTGTTACAGTGTGTGGGCGCAAGCACACCACATACTCATTGGCTAGAGCAAACAAACGTGAAGAGCTCTTCTCATCAAATGTTGACCGAATGAGGTTCAAACACAAGTGAACCGCATCGTGGTTGTCTGAATACGTAGTAAGGCGATTTGTAACGACTGACGGAGGAGATGGCTCTATCACCAGAATTAACTTGTTATCGCGTTTCATGGCGTCGCCTGACTTTTTATCCTTTCCATCCACGCGTTTTTATGAGTGCACTGGAAGTGAAACTTCACACCAGTGAAGCCATCGTTGATAAACACCATCGTGAAACTTGAGGACAAGTACAAAGACTGTAGATTGTGGCCTGAGACCCGGTCACCAGTAAACAAGCCCTCCCACTAAGCGTTTGTAAACTGCTGTTTTGTTTTTAGTCGAAAGTATCTAACAAAATTCCAGATGTGTGTACATTCAAAACAAATAGCTTTTTTTCCTGCAGGAGTATCGAGGATGAATAAAACTTTCGATCCGGGATAACATTGTGGAGTAATATCAACTTGAGCCCAAAATACTACCAACCTTTTCTTGGGTACTTCATTTCTGTTTTCGCCCATATAAAAATGTTATTTGGTTCAGGTGCCAGAACACTTATCGCGTTCTGCCTCAACTCTTATACACCCAGTTTAGGCGGACTGCCGAAATGCAATTCATGATTGTAAAACTCTCTCAACCGATCTCTTCAGGAGAAATGGTATAGATTTGGATTGGTGATTCCGTATTTTTTATCTGTGCCATTTTGGTCTTGCGACTTTTCACGAGACTGCCTTATTGCTGTTCGTGTGAACGAATGCGTAACGATCTTTGGGAAGCTTTTTAAACTTCCAAGTTCTAGGATGCTGCTTTAAGGCTATGTTGACCTATCACCGATAGTCCGATGCTAGGATGAATAACGAATCAGAAAATGGGCCATATTATCTAGTCAGCTACATACCATTCAGAGGTAGGATATCGGACAAAGTGTCACTGCTTTCATTTAAGTGATGTTTGATTCTCGACTACCCTATTCGTCGGCACTGTGAACTTTGCATGCTTTTACTTACCAAGGGTCGAGTATCTTCCGCACTTGCTAGATCAGACCAGTTCTTCTCACAAAAATGATCGCTGTGGGCGGGAGATACTCTAGGGTTATCGGTACTGGATCATCAAAATCGTGATAGGGATTGCTTGAACGGGATGTGGAGACCGTGTTACCCATTGGTTGCCATATTGTGTCCATGAAACGAATTACTAGCTGAATCAGAATAACTCAAGGGGATGGGAGTCGCGCATGTCTCGAGGTGGATTACCTCGGCGGGGTCTGTTCACTGGAGTGATCGGTGGTTGAAAGCTGACCGAGTCGGTCAGTCCATAACACGTCAGAGTGGAGTAAAGGTGTTCATCAGCGGAATCTGCTGCGAAGAGCGTCCGTGTTTCCGACGAGATCCATCAACACAGTGGGGCAAGACAAAGAATATTAAGGCAAAATCGGGGTCGACCTTGAACCCGCACACTTTTCTTATTTAATTCGTTTCATATCCATTTCCTTGGAAATATTAGAAGTGCTTTCACTCGGACATTTCTACCTCTGATTTGATTTCGGCACCAGGAATCCACTGAGAAATGGTAACGAAAAAATCGTGTCCGATGCAAGATTCGTGATTGTTCAAAATGAAATGAACTGATCGGGTACTGGAAATCAACTTCGTTTGTCATCATTTTACCATTCTCTCTATTTAGACGATTATTCTTGCTTTACTGATTTGGAGTCAGTTTATTCAGTTTCGGACACAAAATGACAAAATTCATTCAGAATTAAAAACAATCAGATGCTTTTTGTAAAGTGTTCTTCCATCTTCTATTTTTCAAAATTTATAATGAAACCGCCTATGATCAGTGCCCCACCTAGTAGACAATTTAAAGACAACCATGGGAATGTACAACGGCTTCAAACTACTTTACGTCTCCCCTACAAGTTATACCAAAAAACTGGACTGCGTCTAATTCTACTGTTATTATCCGTCAACATAGTTAAACAGAACAGAAAGGTGAACATCTGCACCGGATTTGCCCGAGAGAATAAAACACGTCCGATCCCCACGCAGTAAATAGGCAGCTGAAACTGGCAGATCGTATCAATGAATTATTACCTCCAGCATCATCCATCGATCGTGTCGCAAAAAAATCCAGTCCGATTCAATTCAAATATCGCAACCCTGATCGGACGAGTAAGTCTTTATTTTGACAAACGAGCCGTGTTAGTGACCAAGTCTCAAATAATTTGACTGACTGAAACAAGTACTGGAAAACCGTATCAAACATCTGGTCGAATTCGGTCACGCCAAGAGTCAAAAGCCCTCCCCTGTACGGTTCAGCGTTTCGAGAGAAGTTAAGTGCGTCTGATGAAGCTTCGTGCTCCTCTGCCAATCTACTAGATGATCGGCCTCCGTCCGTATGTCATTCACTTGTTGTTCACATTTTTCTACTTCCGTTTCTCTGCTCGTTGCACACAGAGTCCCGTATGTGTTCTGTTCTCGTCTCCTTGATCTTAGCCTACTGATACAACCGTGGTGCAGTCCTCGTTGACTCGATGCGCAATGCTGATACTATCTCTACTCCAAGTACGTGCCCGTTTGAGAATTTGAATCAGAACACTTTATCCATGTGACAGATGGGCATACTTTTCTCGTTTCAAACTCAAGCAGGGGAAAAGATTCAAGCTAAATACCCATCTGAAACAAAAGAACCTTAATAGCCGAAAAATCACATTGTTTTCTGTCAATCTAGACAGCTCAATTTCTAAAAACGTATCAGTAACCTCTACTCAGAAACATAGATTTCTCAGGCCTGGAAATATGTTCTTATTATATTTTGATTTCACTTAAGAGAACAAAGATGTAAACATGGAATATCTAGGTTCATTCGTATATTTCCATACTACTGATGACGAAATAATGTTTTACTTTTTTCTGTCTATTCTCAAAAGTGGTAAAGCCGCAGGCTTATTGATGTGTGGCTAACCATACAGGTTAATTCCCTTGGTAAATAGAATTGAATATAGCTAGAAAAACAAGATATTTAGTCCTAAAATCAAGATCTATTAGGTTCCTTTCACGTCACTCTGCCGAGCCAACTGTGCTACGATCATCGGGGAATATGGGATATTTTCTGTTAGGAATTCCACAATTAAACGAGGGAAGCGGTAAAGTTAGCAACCTCCATTGTTGTTTGAAAAAATAAATTGATCGCAAAATCAGATTTACATTTTTCCCAAACGACGTAAGGAGTTTATCCGAAATTCGATGTGGTTTTCATCATAAAGGTTATAAGGCTAATAACCCAGAGTTGCTGACAGATGTTGTAATTCGCCAACGTTTCAGCCACCATAATTAACCTTCCTCAAATTATTTTACAATCAAATATCTGTGAGCGACAATGAATCACTCACCCACCACACCGGTGAACATGCACACACTTATTCACACGCTAACACCCACACAATCAAACATCGGTTGAAATGTGAATGTTCCTTCGGAGTTATTTGATCTTGAAATTGCCTTGAGAAAGTTATATTCTTTCCCTTTCGAAGGGCAAATCATGCGAAAAAAATACTGACAAGTACTTACTGCATTGTATTGATAATGTTTGGCTTTGTTGTATGGCAACCCCCAGTACGCAGTGGGAGTTTCAGTTCTGTCATAGACAGACGCGTTCGAGAAATTAGGAAGCGTGTTGAAGCTGCTGACAGCTTGACACTGGTCAGTTCATGTACTTGACAGTGCGCACTGTTTCTATCGATCGAGAAGACATAGTTTTCACCTGAATTCGTGCCTCATGTAACTCTGGATCAGGCCGAACTACCAAAAAAAAATGCGAATTCGATGGTCAGCGGTTTAGCTTATGTTCACGCTCTGCATTTTGAACGTTTGTGTCGATCTCGGCTCTACATTTTCCGAAGGAGTTAGTGGTTTACACCAATTATACTGTGACCGTTTGTTGTTATGCCCAGATAATATTGCTGAAGATTGATGAACAAAACTTTTTCCTTTATTTTGTCAAATCATACCCTATCGAGCAGTAAAAATACAACACCATGCAACTCATTTCGATCAAGTACTTATCATTGACTGGTTCATCCGTGAGCAGTCAGAAAGAAGCGAGTATTCGGAAACATTTTGATGCATGGATGTTCAAATGGAACAAAGATGTCCAAGGATAAGAATTACCGGAATCAGAATTCGAGACAAATTACTCCTCTTTTCCACGTTTGAACCGTTGCGGTCAAGCGTGTCCAATCTCTGCCTCGCTAGTTGCCTAAGTTGAGAAAGTCAAATTCTATCAGCCCCCCCCCCCGGCTAACTCAGGTGGAAAGTAACACCTTTCTGTGCTGTCACGAGGTCTGTTACCACCCCGAATCCCCTGAAGTCATAAGTGACTCAGACGGCGAGTCTCATCATCATGGGCACCAGTTCTTCGTGTTAGTACAGCAGGCACACAGGGTATTGGGGGTTTTCCGTTCACATTACTCAGTAGTGCGCATGGACCAGGGAAGCAGATGTTCGTACGATGGAACTGTTTTCTTCATACATTGATTTTCTCGTCCACAATAGTGTCAACGTAGTACATGAATTTCACATCATCCTACAGTGAACATCGTTTTTAAAAAGTCCCGTATCCGTAAGATCATATAAAAGTTAATGGCTACACCTATGCACGGATTTTGCCGACGTAAGGTGAAAAGTTTCTTAGAAAAAAATGAATGAGGATTTTGTCAAAATAATGGATAAGACGGCTCTTCGGCGCCGAATTCTGAACCCAGGAGCGAAAAAAAAATTTGTTGAAAAATTCATAGAAAATAGCATCAGAATGAAGTGGGTTTGCGAAACATCCACTGTTGCACTACAGGACAATGAAGTAAATTTTATCTACAATGTGGACATAGAGACACAATAAATTTGCATTTCGACAAGAAGTAAGCAGTTTGATCCAGTTTGACATTTCATTATCTCTGGCCAGACAATACCCCCGAAAAACCACCCAGTCAAACAATATTTCAGGTCATCCATCAAACTGATTGTCATGTATGGTAGATAGAACATGTTCAGATTTATACCTGGCGCATCATCAGAGGCGTACTGACAAATCTGAGATGAAACGAAATAGTGGGAGTTATTTCAAATAAGGAGTATTTCCGGAAAGACATTTCGGTCCTTGTTTAATATATGGTGGCATGCCCCATGAGAAAATTTATGTCTAATAGACGTAAAACAACTTGCCCATTTATTATTTGACATCAGGTGTTTGAGACCAAAAGTAGTTCAGAATGCCTCTTTTTAACATTCGCGTTGCTGGATTTGAGCGTGTTAGAGGATTCGTTCGCTGTGCTAGAAAAGGAGTTAGTGAACTTCCTCCACATTCAGTCATTGATGGTGAGGAAAGTAATGGATTAACTGATAACCAGCAATCTCATTGCTGATTTGGAGGATTCTAAGCCAGAATAACATGAAAAAATGATGAATATCCAAGGTCCGGGTAGATCTCTTGGCATCTTCTTTGCCAAACAAGAATGAAATAAAAGAGAAGAACATGCCGAGGGCATTCCTTTCGTTCTGAATAAATACTTAGCGTAATTTGGTGTACGGAAAACATCGGAGATTAATTAACTCGGCATTAAATGAACATTGTAATCGAAGGAATCAGGGACTCTGACCTGCAGAACAAGCCTTGTCGAAAAGCGTCTAAATATCACACTTGTTATGTCGTGGTTGATAAACTGTACCATGAAAGATAAAATGAGGAACATCTGATACCAGCTTGTTTCTAGCACTTTATTCCGGACACGCACAAGGTCAACCAACAGTTAGATTCACATATTTGCCTAAAAATTCAAGATATGGAAAACCCAAATAAATGCGGAAAACTTAAAGTGTATTTAACTCTTAAAAATATTATTCAGCCTAGTTTATACCGAACAAGTTGTTTTGTCTTTGGACGAAGAGCGGATATTGCATAGTATGGACATTCTTGTCTAAAATTTTGGTTAAAATAATTCCACAGTTCTAACTAGTGTATGGACAAATAGTTTGTCGTACGAGTACACAGATTTAAATCAATAAATGAATAGATTATTTGTTTGGCTGTCTACCCTTTGGACTCCACGTTTCAGGTACTAAGCTCAAGTCGCCCGATCAACCTTCTACCCACAAGCAATGGTGGGAAATTTGCGAATATCAGAGGCGAAGCTGGCCAATATGGGTAAAATGGCCCATCATGCGGAGAAGACTTGACTTCGTGGGAGGCTTCTGCTTGGAGTTACAGGCACGATGGCTGTGTTTTCCGTTAAAGCTTCCAGGCTTTGGGGACAGCCTTAGAGGACCATATCTGGATAATCTAGTTCATTCTGATCAGCCCAGAGGGGAGCGAAGTGGCACAGTGATAACAGACTAGGTCAAAAAGTCCGGGTTCAAACTATGGCCGCGGCGAAGGACAAGCACCACGGATGAGCTTGAACAAGAAGGAAACTCGAATCTGGTGCTCTCGTGTGCAAGGATGATCAGATGGCTTGCGGTTTATGCGTCAAAGGAGGATTCGAAAACCACAGCCATTCAAACAGGGAATGACCATGTCAATCGTTATTATCAATCCCACAAGCTACTCGCAAGTAGTTGTATGGAACACGTAAATACATAGGTGTTCTTCTTGTTATTTTCGTTTATTATGCCGCTAAGTGCAACCTTTCAGGATTTGGGCTGCGGACAGTGAATGGCTACCATGTAAGAAAATGACGGGCAGAGTCAGGAATCGAACTCTGGTCGTCAGTGGCCAAAGCCCACGATAACAGTTTTTTGAACATCGCTGACAATTCGTGAGCAACTTGTCCTTTGGTGTGAAAAATCCGATGATGATTATAATAATCATAATGGAGAAAGGCGAAGAAATTTAAGTAGTATGGAAGATTACTTTTAAGCACGCTGGTTATCATTCTATAACAAAGATTCCGCTTTGGAAGACAGATGAAGCAGGCTGAGGTACACTGATGTTTATCTGCCATCAAAGACAAAAAAAAACAAGATTGTGTTTGAATTTATCATTGGATTTCGTGCAATAGTCCATGCTTCATGTGTGATGGGCCCTGAAAAAAGGCGCGAAATTAAATTGTGGAATCATGTTATAAATAATTCCCTCGGGTTCATTGCGACCGTAAAAAAGTCGTCACATTAAATAATTAGTAACGCTGAGTTTTGTGGTATTAGAACTGAAGAACGCAGTCTTCTAGAATAGCACGGGCTAAATTTAGTAAAAATAATTGAAACAATCAATTTCTTGATTTGGAGGTAAATTGCAATATTAAATTATCAACTTTCGTCGCTTTTTGAACGGAAGTTATTGCGACCTTTGTATGCATATCCATGTGAATTCAAATTCCCCAGGTTTCAATAAACATGTACTTCTGATCTAAATTTAATACATGTCAAGTCCGGTAAAACATATCTCACGAAAATACGTGTTCACATGTTCAGCTGGTGAATATCGGTTGACTGACAGGGAAATCTTGTTATTTGTATTCAGGTAACAAGTTAGCTTACTGGAAAACCTCGTGTTCCGGCCTAATTTGGGCGGACAAAAGTATCAAATTTTTCGATATATTCTAAAGAACTTTGGAAAAGTTTCGTCCATCAACTGGTAGGGCACACGGGGTGCGAAATTATAGATGGAGACCGCGCCTGGATTCGACTCCTGTCTGGGTCTACGACTTGGAACATTTGGATCAGCTCAGCCCTTTGTCAACCTGTTGTTCACTGAGCAAATGAAGCAAGTGATTTAAAATCTATTTCACACATTTACCACTTAACATCGTTGACCCTATTGAATTTGTGAAGCATTTTGTTCTTTCAGCAAAATAGAACTCATTTAGCTAATTAAGTGGATTTTGTGAACAAAGGCCAGTTGTATGATGGAACATTCACATAAAAAGGATCACACGAGACTTGGGCCCCTTTCCACGCAATATTAGAAACCGACTGATATGCACCTGTTGCGCGGAGTGTAAAACGGCTTCTGCAAACTCCAACCAAAAAATCATTTTCGGACAATTTCTCGTTGCGTTTTTCTTGATAGGTTCTTTGAATATAAGCAATTATGTACGGGATTATTGACCATGGTCCGTCCTAGTATTTTCACTTGTCATAGAAGCTACTCGTGGGAGGTGAATTCAAAATAAAATGGATTTTCTAACTTCTCTTACGATGTGCTTTCCTCGTCCGCACATGTTTGGTTTATTTTTGTAGGTAGACAGACAAGCACGTGCACGTTCACAGCTGTGCCCACGCAAGTGACTATCCACGCGTGCCCATATTCATAGATACCAATCGATCACACTCCAATCGATCGTGAGTCGCATTGATCCCATCATATCTAACTATGTTTGACTTGTCACATTAGTACTGGTTACATCTCCTGACTAGCTTGTGTTTCTCTAAGTGTACAAGTTGAATCATCTGTCTTCTGCAATTACCCTGAAAGTAATAACTACATTTTGTATTTGAATCAGTGCGGGGGATAGGATTCATGAACTCAAACGATCACGACACTAGCAGTGATAACTGGTACACTGATCCTGAGGAATACAGTGGCAAAACAGATTTCGAGAAATTGGATGTCAGTGATCGTGGCAGGGTTCGGAAATCTCGCCTTCCAAGTGAGAGATACTTAAAGCGCTAGGAAAACCTCGGTCGTGGTATTTATGCAAATCCCTTTTGTTTACTAGGTTACAACCAAAAATGAGTGAACTACCAGAGGAGAATGTTCAGTTTGTTTTAATAACACAAATATAGATTGGACATAACGAAGGTCCAGTATAGTGTTACTTCGTCTTGGCTTGAGCTAAACCATTCTGCGACCTCCGTTATAGTCGGTTTCAAACCAGTCTGAATCACAGCGATGCCCCCTTGATTAAGTCTCACTTGGGACTTGGTGGGTACGCTCTAATGCTACTACTACTACTACTACTACTACTACTACTACTACTACTACTACTACTACTACTACTACTGAAGATGATGATGATGATTACTAAGTGGCCGGGCGAAACAGCTCTGTTCAGGATTTCCATGAATGATTGACTCAGCATTGACGCTTCACTTAGAATCATCCTAGAACGGAATTTCCAGACAGGAATATTGGATTCTCATGTTTGCGAAAAAAGAAGGTCTTCCTAGTGGTGTGCAAAGAGCTTGTGAGGTCATCGGATTTTATTAGTTAACACCAATCAGTAACAGCGATGATAAAAAAGGTTCCACCATTGCATCTACGGTACTGATCTCGAAAGAGATTCGAAAAGTCCGTGACAGTCATTCCTATCCCTTTTTGCACTCAGGTTTGTACTTTCGACCTTTTTACTTAAACAAAACGAGTCCAAAATGCCTCATCATTATGGCTTTGGATGTAAACTGATCAGGTCTCACACTCACAGGCATGCACATACCACACAAGAAGACGCGCATCTCAGTTGATTGAGTTGGAGTTCAATCATATTAGACGAATCAGCATCACAATGAGGCTACTCCTTGCCGTGCTGTGTTGGCTCGCGTGCCTCCATGACCCGAGCAGCTTCATGAAAAGGCTTTTCTAAGATGAAAATATAATAATGCCTGACAAGTCAATGGGTAGAAGCCAAAGTTCACTCTCCATGAACCACTGTTTGGACATATTCTGTTTCTAGCCATTAAGCCCTGAATTGGATGTTTCAGCGAATAAACTTAGGGGGAAGCAGTTTACCGGTTAAACAACATCCCTTAGATAGACTTGAGAGTTCAGTACCTGGGGTTCCGCTCGACAATGGGAGAGACCATCACCAGCCGAAGGTGGGCATCCCTGAACCCAGAAGAAGCCGCCCCGTCCACTTTTCGCCTGCTCTATCGGGCGCATAGAGCTAAAGACTGAATCCGAATATACGTTGAAATGGGAACAACGATCAGGTCTCACGCGAAGGACCAGAAGGAGCTCTTTCCCGAGCGTTTCCGTCACTTTTCCGTGATGGGTTCACGATTCTCTATTTTGTGTGTCAGACCGTCGAGACAAAGGCTTTTTTTAGGGTTCCTGAAGAAATAACCTCAATGGGATGTGGGCAGCCGCGAAGTTTGATCAAACAGTAACTCCCCAGCGGCCCCTAGGGAAGCACTTATTTATTATCTGTATACTGTTCAGTCCTCAGGTCAAAATTAAAAGTGAGTGTGAGGAGCCACAAAGAGTCACGTTCAAGAACTTGCAATTCTCGGTATCGATCATAACTGAGAGGTAGGAAAAACGAGAACCGACAATTAGAACTTAGAATCTTCTCCCTTTAGCTGTATTTGACGTCTGAACATCTTGCCAAACGGGATAGTAAGATGCCGTAAGACTCTTCAGGCACTTAAAATAAATATTTTTCTCCCGAAACACGTCTGAAGAACCCAACTTCGGTGATGATTCTTTGCTCGCCAGATGCACTTTTGGCTTCTCGTTTTGCTCTTCGCATTTCGGGAGATTCGGTCTAGTGCTCGTTGTTAGGCTGGTATGGGCATTGTTCTGACTTTGAAGAGTAAACGTGCACTACTCGGCTAAGTCTCCGTCAGCAGGTATCTGTTTGCAGTTCGGTTAAATGAGTCTGTGCACATCAACAGCAAAAGACGCATTTTTATCCGGTTTAGACCTAATCAAGGTTGTGCTAATCACATCTTCACTCGTCGACAAAATTTTAGAACACTTTTCGTAGAAAGCTATCTCCGTTTTACCTGATCTGAAAGAAGTTTTTGACTCCTTTGATTCCATACTTTTCTGGCACCGTCTCTTGCTGAAACGTATACCGGAGAGATTCATTTCCATCATAAAGTCCCCATACACGAACAGCTGAAGCCATGTTCAGTCTTGCTGTGATCTTTCACCCGGGTTTACCGGGATTCTGCATCAGAGTTCCCTCCCCTCTCATTTTCTGTTTAAATTTACGATCGGTGTGGTCCTACAGGCCACAAGTTTTTCATTTGAGGATGACGACACCAAAATTTTCCCGAACGAAACATTGACGTCCCATTAGTATGCGGATGACATAGGTCGTCTGAGTGAAAATCTAGGTAAGTTGAGAGGTTTTCTAGAGAGATTGAACAGCTGCGTAGTAATGTTTGATATGTTTTGCACCTCCAGAGTGTAAGGTACTAATACAGGACTGGGCTGACTCAACACCAAATCATTTGGTACTTGAGGAAAACATAGGTAAAGTATTATTGTTCTGTTGTCTAGACAGCTTCGTTTCTCTCGAAGGTCTAATATCGAATAAAGCGTCTCCGCCTACACAGAAGTCTCTTATGACATTTACAAACCTTCGGGTGAAGGACGTACGAAGATTTTCGACCTTCGAACACCGATATCTTTGTAGAATTCCTTGAATCTGGTGGGAACACTTTGCCATTGATGCTGTGGTTAGACTGAGTATTTGCCACACGAACCAAATCAGAAGATAGAACACCTAAGATCACTAGCCTAATTTGGTTGTGGCACGAGTTGCGCATGTCCTCGGATAAGATTCCCTTAAGGCATATGTTCACTGAAGAGGGTAATGGTTAAGAGATGAGTAAGAGTGTCTAACCCGTACCATAGAAGAAGGATGTGGAAAGCCTCAACCGTTATTGTGGTCATGTAGGACACTGTAGGCATCCTGGGTGAGGTTCAGGAGATCCCTGCATTCAGTGATTAGGTACATTTAAGGATACGGGTCAGTATATCAACGAAAGACGCTCTTCAATTCAAAGCCTTTCCTTGAGGATTTGCTGTGATTTGTAGTTCCTTTCCTATTGTTCCCCCACTCTTGCTTTTTTATTACTTGCAAATTAGGGTGCCTCTGAGAGATGGTAAACAATGTCACCGGACTTGGTACACGGTTATTGGTTGTTTGAGCTCAACCGGGTGATTTTCCGAGTGGGCTAATAACTAGAAAGTAAAAAACGGATGGCAGGCATCTTAGAGTCGTGTGAGAATTGTGTTTCATCGACTTGTGTCATGGTACTCATTGTTTTTCAAACCGATTTTAGATTTTTGTGTTCATGGAGATGGCTTTCCAATATGAAAACACCCCTACGTTTATTGATCTATTTATGTGGCACCAGCAAGTCGGATTAGCTTTTATCGTCCTTTCGAAGTTTGTCAACGAGATTCACGCAATCTCAATCACATGCTGTCTGAAAAAACCAAAACTGAATTCTTCTTAATGTTGGTAAATTCATCCCAAGTGGTTAGATAAAGTCAGCCCCTGTTTTTCTGCAATGCAGAACACACAGTCTTGAATAGTCGGACGATGAAAAATAAAATTTATTTAACAAAACTTTTTCACTACATTTCACGGTCGCAAGTTGCAAAAACAGTGTACGAAATTGATATCAGATAGGTCGAGTATGCTCAAAACATCATCGAAGTGGCTATCAGTTTTGCCACCGAGGCCTACGCGGTCCAACCTTAGTTCGCTATTCATATTAATGTCTAACTGACGATCGGAGTCCGGTTATAGACTAGTCTAACTAACTCCATGAGGAAATAAACGGGGTAACTCAGTAGTATCCAACTACAAAAACAAATATTCATCTGATCACCCAACGGTAGGTTTACTTTCAGTAATAGGAACTAAGTTGTCACGAGAGCTTGTAAATAGTACTGTTACGAGATCTGTTTATGGGATGTCGAACAGGTGCAAAAGTATTGGTATTTGACAGTGCTTAGAACTGATTCCGGATGAAGGATTTGGCAAACACCGAGTGATGAGTCAAGTGAAAAGTAAGCATTATTTTGTAGATGTTTTATTGTATCCATTCCCTACAAACATCACTGCTCCGTTTGACATTAAGACTCAGAGTATTTGACATCAACTATCTGATTGGTTACAGGTTATCAACATTCAGTTTACTATTCTAACCCCATGGAAACAGAGAAGCAGTTTTGTTTCATCAGGCCTGTTGCGGGCCATTCACTACTGCAGTGGTCCATTGAGACCACAATCGGATTCGAATCAAGGGTGCGGAAATATGAGTCACACGAGTGACCACTACGCTGTCCGAGCCATCGGTCACCCGCTTGTTTCATCTCAACTCTTCATCATTTAAGGCCCATCCTACACTAACTATGAACATTTAAAATTCTTTAGTTGTATAGCTATACACGGGTATCGTGATTGTCTTCAGTGGAGGATTAAATGGGAAAATAGCTTTACAAAAATGTGACAGATCTTTGCTGCTCGATCAACATCGGTAGCTGAAAGTTACCATGGTCTGTAAAACAAATAAACATCACAAACTCAATTATATCCAAGACAATCGTGGCTGACTTTATCACTGTTGCTGGTTGATGGTTGGGCTTTATTTCCCCGTTCTGCAACTATGGGTTCGACATTATTAAGTGATATTACAGTCCATGGTCCCAGTACGTAAGTTACTCGTGCAACCTTAGTAAGTTACTTTGATCAAAAACAACAGGAAATAATACCCCCGGAATTGGACAGGAACCATACAATGAGACTTCAAAGAACAGCTCCCGGATAACAAATTTAGGCTGATCAAGAAGCTTGGAGGCACTTTGGAGCATGAAACAATATAAGAGCTGAAGTAAGAAGCAATCACTTATCCCACACAAAACATTCAGAAAGTTAACATACCTCCGATAACCATTCAAATTAATTTACTATCGTAGAGCTGAAAAATGGGACTATTGATGTTGTTCTCAGCTCAGGTTCACTTGGCTCTACATCGCAAACATTTCATCACTAGTCTGCGGGACAGCTCCACAGCCTACGTGAGTTGTGTAGTACATCTGCACGTATAGGAGTTACGCGTCCTAACTGACGCAGCTTGGTTTTTCAGAGAAGAAAGGAAAACATTCAGTAACTTAATCAATAATTCTGGTGCCTGTCGATCAACTCGATTAGTAACGAAACGCTTTCTATCTAAGCGCCACCGAGTCATTTGATAGATTATGACGATGACTAACTTTGAAACATAAAAGGGTCAAAATTAGTCGTAGGAGGGCTGATTTATATAAAATATGATCCATCATTTATATATATATATATATATATATATATATATATATATATATATATATATATATATATATATATATATATGGCCTGTCCTACTACCTATATGGACGAAGTAGTCAGGCCTTCCTTTTGCTGTAGGACCTTATGAGGAACTCTTTCGTGACTACAATCCATCACTTTGTACGCCACGTATTGTTACCGTTCAAATTCCAAAGACAGAACTGCGCTGTGTTGTTTAGTGTTGATGTTGAGCAAAGCCCTCGAAAGCCAGTGCAGGTAATCTGATAATAAAGCGTTCCATTCGCAGCCGTTCAACTCAGTTCCGAGGTGGATGTGCACTGTTGATGATTTTTAACGAAATCATCATGATGGACTTAGACTCATTTGCTTTGGGGTTCTTTTCTTGCCGCATTCGACCGTCATATCTACTATTAGCCCCCTCCAGAGTAAAGCTATCGTCTTCCTGAAATAATGTGCAAATGTTATATAAAAAAGAATCTAAAGAATAAAAGAATAGAACATTTGTGCATTGTGTTTTTGTGAGCTTTTATACCGCAAGATCATTCACGTTATATATATATATATATATATATATATATATATATATATATATATATATATATATATATATATATATATATTGCTGCCTGATGAATGTTTGCTGGGTTGTGTGCTCTACATCTTTTAGTCGATATCATTCAAAGTTGTTTAGGATATATTTCTTCATTCAAGTGGCGCTCATGTACCGTACATTTTGACCACTAAGTTTCAGGTTAGAAGTTCTAGCCCACTGCCCTCGATGAATGTTGATAGCGGATAACACTTCTTTTCGATCAGAACCTCTTAGCACACCTGAAACTCTGAGAACGTAGTGCGAACCTCTGGGTTTACGTTGCCGTTTTGCCCTGACAATGCAGTCACTTGCTGCGATTACTTCACCTGCATCCGTAGATTACAGTATTGTGGAGGCACGGGAAATCGAAACTGCGAATTAACAACAGTTGGTTATTTTCTTGGTGAACGTATCTCGGGAAAGTGATAGAAGGCCATCACGGTGAAGGGTTGATTGCATTTATCAACGAATATGGTGATGGAATCGATTTATGAACTTCGCACTCGCTATCATTGCCCGATGTGAACTTCATTTCTTAGCGCACGCACGGGTCAAAAGAAGGAACATATACTTTCTTCCCTTTTGAAATATTTTCTAGTCAGAAAAGTAAGGACAGACTCCATATTTCTGCGAAATAATCGTCCATGAATCGTTTTACTTCCTTACTCAGTGTACTTCCCCCATGATGATAAGTAGTGCCATAGACACAGAGTGTATGAGATGATAGGACTTGGGAAAAAGCAATTAGAAATATATGGCGATGCGAAAGAAAACATTGTTGAATACATAATACTGGAACAGGTCAGTGTATTCAGCTGTCCAATAACAAGACTAAGCGTGACCGTGCATCGAAATGAAGTTGAATATTCGGATCTCGTCACTAATGGTTGCAGCTGGCATCCAGCCCGTAGAGGTGTTGTGTTTTGTGTACTGAAACCAAACTAGAAAACTGCGAACTCCAGGTTAATCAGAATTAAGAGGCACTAATCCTAGGTCAGGAAGAAAGGTGTTGCAAGCTGCAAGCATTTTCTTCAGTAGATCCCGAAAGTGAAACACTATAATTAGGACATGGTTGAGGAAGACAAGCGTGCGGTATAGTTTTCAATAAAACGTACTTGGCTGAAGTGAGGCAGGTCTGGTGCGTGAGTGTGAGGCTACACCAAACTGAATCTGAAGATGTTCTGTGCAGAGCCCTAGCTGAAGCATCCGGATAACCAAGGTGTAGCTGCAAGTAAATACTACCGATACTGGAGTGCTCTGCCGCGCCCGAACACAATGGGTCACGTTACATTTGTCCCCCAATGCAATACAATTATTCTAAACGAAAAGGCCGGCATTTTCTATTAGGAATACCCCCTAGGGCAGGGAGCGCACCTAAAAGGCCTCCAGTCAACCTGAAATCTTTGTAACCGCAGATTCTCAAAATTCGTATCTCGTATCTGCGCGAACGACAAGAGTGAACGAAATGTTAGCGACATCAATAGAAAAATCGAATAAAAATATCCGTCTTCAATATCAACACCATAATCATACAAATTAAAAAAACCGTCATCGTCATCAAGATCATCGTCATAATTGTCATCATAATCATCACCAAAAACACCAATGGTACCATCAAACTCATCAGTGTCACAATCACAATCCTCATAATCACCATTAATTGCAGGATAATCACATCTAACATTATCGCGGCAATCAACATAATCATAAGAATATCATCATAAATATCGTCACCTTCCAAATGATCACCAATATTATGTCAACATTTTCATCATCATCGTCATCATCATTATAATCATCATCACCATCATCATTATCATCATCACCCGAATCATCATCATCATCATCATCATCATCATCATCATCATCATCATCATCATCATCATCATCATCATCATCATCATCATCATCATCATCATCATCATCATCATCATCATCATCATCATCATCATCATCATCATCATCATCATCATCATCATCATCATCATCACCATCATCATCATCATCATCATCATCATCATCATCATCACCATCATCATCATCATCATCATCATCATCATCATCATCATCATCATCATCATCATCATCATCATCGTCATCATCATCATCCAAATCATCATCATCCAAATCATCATCATCCAAATCATCATCACCATTATCATTATCATGATCATCATCAGCTGAATCTTCATGCTCTTCGCAGCGATACTTCGTGCTCGCCTACCTAATTCTGATCATGAGATTCCACTGCACTATCATCTTTTCCCTCGAACTTTCATGCGATCCTTATATGCCATTTCTGTCATGATGATCTTCACCTTCTTCTTTGTGTTATCGGTTATCACGCATATATAAATAAACCCTCTGTGAAGCCGTCACCATTTGCATTTTACTATTATCAGTCACCGACCTATTCATAGTCGTCGTCATAATAATATGCGCATCAAGATCATGACCATCATTTTGATCGTCATCATCGTCGTAGTTATCGTTACCATCATATTCAACATCATCATCCGCAATACCATGATCATCGTGATCATCAGTCAAATCACCAAGAAGATGCTTATGAAAATATATTCATCTTCAAAACATAGCCGAACGTTATATTCTGGATGGCAGTACTCAACAGCATCAATGTCATAATAAACATCATCAAAAGAATCTCCATCTTCCGAATAGTCACCTTTCGGTTGTAAATCTAGTCTTGAAAAGGGTTATCCTTGGTGACCGAAAGGTGAACTATCTACCAACGATTTCGACTACGCTGTGTAAATAAATGATAACATTTTACCATAGATTTTGTGAATAACTTAAAAAAAGCCTTTTATGACGGTAAGCCATGTAAAACCTTTCTAATGTTTGTAGGAAAATACGACTATGTGCCTATCAAAAAGAAAGACCAGCGTGAAATTTTTGGAACCCCCGGGAGTAGTGTGGTTGTAGAGTGTAGATGTGGAAGATTTCCGTGTGCATTACATAACTCGTAGCTAAAACTTCGATACATCATTGTAATGCTGGTTTATCTGGCGTGTTGTGAATCGGTAAACAAGTTTCATGTCCACCGAGTACAGGCCGAGGCAGAAACCCGAGAAACATGATTGAAAGTTGCTTGTTACCGCTGGGCTCTTCTTGATTGGCCTTAGTGCTAAAACAAAAAAGATCTACAAACCGGTAAGATAGGATGGTGAGCTTTGACCGAGTTATTTCTTTGTAAATATCACTTTTTCATTCAAACTATCAAACGTTTTTTAACCGTGATACTACTACTACTAATATTAGTAGTGATAGCCATATCACGGACAATTATTTACCACTTTTACTTATTATGCCATTGAGTACAAACTTTCTGGAAAGTGGTTGCTACCAACCAGATGTCATGTGGGAGAGTGACTGTTGGGGACAGCATTCAAACCCCAAGAAGTCAAGGTCTGAAGTTCACGTCGATGACCGTTTGATTACCACCGAGGCAGAAAGTGACTACTTTTGGGCGTGAGTATTATCTTTACCCAATGCAAATCGTACACTTCCAATCGTCACATGTCTCAAAGATGAAATAAAAGGTCAGGAGATGCAACTCACTGAGGCAGTTCCGAACATCAATGATGGTGGTCAATTTCATTGGTAGACTGTTCTGGATAATCTGCTTCGTCATTTTTGGCAATCGTTTATGAAGTCCGTGAGCGGCCCCATTGCATGCTTTGTTTTTGCTTTGTTTAAGGGCCATGCTGCCTACGCTATACCTCCCAGAAACCACGTCATCCCAGATGAAACAGGAAGCACACGATTGTTTAAAAAGGCAGCAAAGAAAACACAATGTTTGCATTACCAAATCATTCGGTAAACATCCGGGGACAGTTTTTCTATTTTTGTTTATGAAGTAAATATGATTATCAGGTCAAATGAGAAACTAGATAATCTGGTTTCGTTATGTGAAAAAAGGTTTTAAATCATTTTTTGCACAGAATTTGCAAAACAAAATCGCAATCATTTTTTCTCTCATCAAAATCACACCCTATACTTAGAAGTTATTGCTTTGGGTTTGTGCTGTGAGTATTTCGGTACTGTTTCTGGATAGTGTGACGAAAATTTCACGGAAACACTGCCGGTTTTGTGGTTGACGATTTCGTCCGATTTTCTGATAAGCCTTCTTTATTAGTAAAGGTAATATGATACAGTACTTTGCCTTTTCCGTATTCTATATTAGTTTACAGCTGACTCAGATTGTCGTAGACAGGATAGCTGGCAGACGTTCTGATGGCTGACAGTCAAAAATTGGGGAGGAGGGAGATGCGGAACTTGTTAGCACCGTATATTCGGAAGTTATTCCCTCCTTGCTCAAGAGGTTTGGCGTGACTCACCTCGCCAATGATGGATCCTTAAAGCAGCTCCAACCAGCCAACCAATCGTTGATCAGCTCACCCCGAATAAGCATAACCATAAAAATTAGCGAATTTAACTACAACACCGTACATAACCCCGGTCCTACTGTAAGCTGGAGACATTTGCTGGAACACTGAGTAAACAAGCTTCTAATGAGTGGGGTTATCCCTCCTTCCCACTGATGAAACATAAAATTCAGGAAACACAGCAAGCTGCAGGCACCAGACGGTCCCGGTCGATCGGCACGAGACAGAAAGATAACGCACGTAAGTTTACTCTCTTGTCCCTTCTTATCTGCCGACCACTTACCCCGCATTTGTGTGGGTTAAGATCCGGTGCTAAATCTGTCATTCTTTCAGTAACGGGTGAACTTTTATGTCTTGGCCACTACTAAATGGACGAAGACAGACATCGTGATACATTTTAACAGTTAGGAATTGTCCCAACATGAAGTATCAGCATTTCCACGAAGGCATTCTTTGTCCGATAGGAGTGAACAGTGGAAATGCATCGCCACACAGTTTCAACTGTGGTTCGAGCCTGGCTCGTACATTGGATTGTGAATCGCACATATACATACACACACACGCACAGACAAATCACACTACCTGGTATCAAAGGAAATAGTGACGTTTATTCTCTCTCTCTCTCTCTCTCTCTCTCTCTCTCTCTATATATATATATATATATATATATATATATATATATATATATATATATATATATATATATATATATATACTCACCGATAACTTGATGCGAAGTACAAAGGCACTGTACCAAAAGAAAAAATGAAACAGAGAGATAAAGGTGAAAAATCAAAGGGGAATTTTCTCAGGATTTCGAACACAACCTGTCACAACATGGCCGCAACTGAGCATGACTTTGAGGCACATCCGACAAAGTTTCCAGCCAGCTGCGTAGTGCATCCTTAAATCCCTAAGCATGCAAGCTTGAGGAACCGACAGAAAAAGTCCTGACGTCAACACCTTGACAGACCGGTGCCATGTCATGGTTTGGTCTGCACGTTGTCGTTTTCAGCAAACCGTAGGCTCAGCGAGTAGAGTGCAGCGGGGAAGCCGGTGAGGTGGCATATGTAGCAGTTGTCCCGACCAGCGAAGCCGATGGAGTGATATGGTAGCACTAATTGGGTACGCGACACTCCCCTGGCATCGATGATTGAACATGGACAACCAGTCGACATTGGCCGCTCGAGCAGGCCAGGTCTCACAAGCGTGTGGGAGCACACTACGAGCAGCAGCGTGGTACACCGTACCTTTCAGTCAGAGAGAAAAGTCACACCGTCTCCACAGGTGACGTAAGTTGCAGAACGCCGCTTGAGCCTTCGCTATTCAGTTGTTCACATCATCTCCATTCCGTTCATCGACAGTTATACGGCTTCCTGAGAAGACAGACTTTTCCACAATTTCTATCCGATCTTCACCGAAGATAAGTGGGAGATGAATTCCTGCCAGTCTTGTAGAAGTATTTTAAACTTGAAGGGTACAAAGTACATTCCGTATCTCCAAACAGATGACGTGAAGTTGGTTAGATAGCAGTGTGCCACAGTGGCATCATCGCAAACTAATGCGATGTCGTCTGTATTATCTAAGTCCAAAAGTTTTTTATCAGGTAGGAGCTCAGCACCTTCGTTCGTTTGATTTCCTTGTTCCCGTCTTTGGTTTTGGTCGATGGCAAAACTGAACAAGAAGGGTAAGAATAGGCAACCTTGACGTACGCCAGTTCCAACTGCAAAGTAAGATGACAGTGAGCCATATGCTTGTGCTCAGCCTGAAGTCTGATGGTATGGAGCTTTGGTGATTTTCACGTATTTATCAGGCACTTCCTGTCTGAGGAGACAGTCCCAGACAGCCGTCCTATCAATGGCATCAAAAGATGCCCGGAAGTCCCAGAATATGATTACCATTGGTCTATGATATGCGTGGCGGAGCTCAAATATCCAACGGATGGTGAAAATTTGGTCGGTGCACTCGTAATTGGGACGAAAACCGGACTGTTCTTCGCGGACTTGTTGTTCACGCACTGAGGACAATCTCTGGAGGATTACTAAAGCTAACAACTTTGATGCGACCGAGACCAAGCTTGTCCGTTGATGATTGAAACAGATGTTTTTAGACAGTTTCTTGTATATATGGATGATGGACTCGCAGTCCCAACTTCCTGGTGTGCATTCGGGGAGCTAAACCTCGGTAAAGAGGCTTGAGAGCGTATGAGAAATATGCGCCATCATCTTTGAAGAGGGCCAAAGGAAGTTCATCAGAGCCGAGAGCTTTATTGTGTTTCAAGAGGTAGAGCGCATGATTGACTGCTTCTGTAGGTGGGGTAGTACAGATATTCCATGGAGTATGAACTGGTCCAAACGGGCCATTGATTGGGGGCGTTGGCCCTGAAGGCCTATTTAACAGCTCTTCAAAGTGTTCTGTCCATCGGTCCATGCGCCGTGAAAGCTGGTGGGTAGGTTGGCCGTTTGCCTCGTTGATCACTTCGCTCACCCCAGGATTCTTGGTCCCAGTAGATCAGATGAGTTGGAAAAATCTCCGAGCACTGCCGGTGGGAACAGTTTGTTCCATTTTGGCCGCGTTTTGACCACCATTTCTTTCAGTCTCTGAGCAAGCTTCTAATTGAATCTTTTCATAGCTGGGGGCGCCCATTGTTGTTTTCGCTTCCGTCAGGGATGTTCCGGCGACTGTCTAGCAATTCCAGAGAGCCTGATGATATCCGGTGCTTGACTGCGTGCCGTGTGACTGATCAGGAAGATGAGGTACTTGGTACTTTAAAGGCTTCTTGGATGAGTTGCCAGCGGTCTGACAAGTCATCGTATGTGTGGCTATTTAGCTGGGCAGCAAGCTCATTGTGATATTTCTCCCGGACCAAGGTCCGGCAAAGTTGGTCTACGTCTACCCGTTGACGGGGGACTTTTGGCTTGGCGGAAAATCATACCGTGAACTCGGAACGCACTAGGGCGTGATCTGAATCTAGATGTGTGCTCCAGTACGACCTACCAGATTTGACTGAGCCACCCCAGTGGTAGCTTACGGATATGTGGTCTAAATTTGTCCAAGATTGACTAACAGACGGCGGTCACCATGTGACTAGGCGACGAAAGCTGCGCTGGAAGCTCGTACTCGACAAGAATTAGAGATGTTCTGTGCCCAGATGGAGTAGTCGAATTTCATTATCCGTGCGTTGATGGTTCGTGCCGCTTTGGACTCCAAGCACTCGCTCCTCTGGAACTAGATGGCCAATCTGGGCTTCCAGATCTCCACCCAGTACCACTATATCTCTATGAGATGCCCTTTGAAGAAGTTCGTGAAGCTTCTGGTAGGATATGTCTTTGACTGTATCCGGACTACAGTCGGTAGGGGCGTAGGCAGCGACAACAAACAGACAAAGATTGCCGTCACGATTTTTGTTAGCTTTGAACGAACTGACTAAGCAAATCTCACATAATCTGCTGCTGACTGGGATGCAGTCGCAGAGCGCAGACTCAGCCTTAGTACTCAAAGCGATTCCTACTCCTGCATGACCAGATGCAGAAGCCTCGGCGTTTCCGGATAAGTAAGCAGTAAAAGCTCTTTCTGAGGGCGAATTCAGACGAACTACGACGGTGGGATCCTGGATGCGGGTCTCAGATAAGTTGCAGAAGTCAATAGCCAGTGTCTCGAGTGTATTCGCTAAAGCTGTTTGTTGGCTTATTTGCATCAGAGTGCCTACATTGAAGGCTGCAAGCATCGGTGGCACACGTGGTCTCAGTAGGGGTTTTGATGAACTGCTTACAACTGAAGGAGGAATCTCATTTGCATGCCCAGCTTTATTTTCGACGGCAACCTGAGAAGTACACGGAATAGTATTTACTTTGTTGTACTTAAAAGAGTGGGTGAAAATGGGTGGTGTGGTAATAGGTAGTTGGTTTTGCCGGACCACCAACACCTCGGTTATTTCTTGTGTAGTTGAAGTGAGTGAATCCAGTCAAGCGCGAGAACGAGTGATCATATATACGGAGATTCTTTGTAACGATGTGGGCTGAATACCACTCGGATGCCCAGACCAAAGAAGAGGGTTGATTTGGGGGTCCCGCCACCAGCCATTGACCAGAACACCTAATCTACAGAGCAGTAGGACTATACGAGGGTATCGTAGCCCTCTAGGAGCCGGTGACCGATTGCTCTGTTCATAATCATTTCGGATGAGGCTAAATATCCTGGATGCCCCGTACATCCCTCTACCATAGATACCGGTATGCGTACGCCTTATACTCCGTCTGTAGTTGGTTTGGAATTAGGGTTTAGCCATCTCCCCCAGACTAGCTATTAGTCAGTCAACCTGGCGGAGAGCGCCAGGCATTCGCTTTCATCCTCTCACTTTAGTAGGATCACGTCCGCCACGACAAGAGCTTCCTCAGCAGAGGCTGTAGAAAACGCACTGTCATCTGGGAGCATTTCGAGAGGAGTTCAGGAGGAGTAGACATCTCCGAGCCTGGAAAACCCACGTTCGACTGTACTGAGGCGTGTGGAGGCTCATTCGTTTTACAGGAGTGAGCAATATCCATTTTGGGAGTCGATCTTGGTGTAGATTATGATTTGTTCACGCCTGTATTCGGCAACGGACCAGCCTTATAACAAGTAGTTTTGATATGACTCATCGGCTGAGAATCAGCCCAACTAAACAGTCCTAAGGTTTTTTGTGTGAGATTCATGATCAGTCATTCCGACCTGGTTCGGCCCGAAATGGAGATCAACCCGAAATAAAAGAACCACACCTTTCTCCCAAAGTTTTAAATTGTTGACTTGATTGTTGACACCGGTGAGTACCACGAGCGGTTCACACGTTTGAGAAAAAAGGTTGTAGAACCGGGTGGAATTGTGATTGTGCACAAACCTAAAGCCGGGTCCGGTCGGCTTCCTCGATAAAATGTTTTACACTCGAATCCATGGTTATCCCAAGCTCGGCTACGAACAGTGGTTAAGTGCTAGATAAGTAGCGTGCGAATTACGAATGGAGCACCCACTACGTATAGCAACCTGAGACACGTGCCAATGGATTGGCGATGTATCACGCAGAATAAGAGGAAGACAAACTGTGATGAACCATTACCTCGAACTTAGAGCCTCGGGTGACAGTATGGATAATAATAATACAGTGCAACACCATTAGATATAACAGTCGATTGAGTAAAACCGTCAGCACCATGTCCACTAGGTTCATGTTTCCATCAAGCAGAAATTGTTTAGGTTATAAGTTAAACCAAGTCACTCTGCTGTGCTGACATTTTAGATTCATGTTAAGAAAAGAGTGACCTTTAAGGAGCAGAATCGAACTGGAGTAAAAATCCATTTTTTCACTCAGAAAACTGAAAACCAGCAAATCTAATGAATCAGATGGTTTTATACGTATTTTGATCATAAAACAGTAGTGGAAATCCTTGTCCAAAATCCAGTGCGAGAATATTCCGAGGTACTCTCACTACCCGTTGGACATAAGGCAGAGACGATTTTCAATGCCTCTAGTATCACGGAATATGAAGCCTGCTTTGCAAATCCAACAACGTGGCACATGTTTGTCTCCATCAGGAGATACAATTCACGAGGCCTGTTGCTTTGCCGATAGATTTGTTTCTTGGGTGTTTGGTATACGGTGAGCCGTGGAAGTCTCAGAAAAATGTAACCTAGTGTGGGAATTTCCCTCGAAAAGTTATCCCGCCTAAAGTCGATTTATCATACCAACTACCGTTAGTGATCTGGATTGGAATGTAACACGTTTAGCTCTGTTGGTGGACTTCAGTTTGAGAAGACTCGAATTTTTGGAAAATCTTCACCGTTATGACTGAAATAGTCCATGAAACCAACGAAAAGAGATCACCTGGGTGAGTAATAGCTTTTTAGGTAAAAGTGGTATGCTTCATTTAATGAATAGTTTGTAAGCACACTCGTGCAGAACTATTTGTCCCGTCACTATTTACTGTCACACTTGTGAAAACATACTCAAATTCAAGGCCCAGTTCACACGGTTACCTTCTACTGGCGTAGATTCGAAGTAGTCATATCGTTCTACTTGTTCTATAGGGAGTAGTCAAAGAGCTACCTACACACTGGCCACTAGAATCCAAAGAGCAATGTGATAAAGCATAAGATAAACAATTATTTTATCACCAATGTGATGGACTATATGCCGATGAGACTGAAAACCCTGGATAATAAAGGGAGACTTGATGTTTAATACGGTGGAAATACTTGAAGTACAATTTGCTTGTACTTAAAGTAATCATTATGTTAACTCGCAAGCCCGCCCCCTTCCACCCTGGACTTTGCAATTTTTCTGCGCTTCTGTTGCTTTGGCAACATGCTTGTTCTCAAGTTGGTATAATACAAATACTTGTACATATATTATAATGTGTTGCATGAACATTGTGTTTTGAATAATGTTTTGGTTGGTTCGGTGTAGAGAATTTTGTTCCTTTTTCCCTCAGAGGCTCACATTCCGTCTTAGATGTGGCCCACGTGTAGTGGAAAAAATATTGTTTCGTATGCGTTATCAGTGCAGTTATTCACATCATACAAGCATACCACGAGGTATATTGTTCTAAAACCTCACATCTACTTGCTAGCTATGGTACTATAAAATTATTTAGTTCTGCGTCGAGGCTGCCGTATACGAAAACAAAATGTGCTTAGTGAGCATCTGCATACATCAATTTCAACAATACTTATATATATATATATATATATATATATATATATATATATATATATATATATATATATAGGCCCCTTACTTGCGGATATATTCATGGCTAAGCTAGAAAACGGGAAACTTAGCGATACGATAGAAAGTCTACCCTTCTACTGTCGATACGTGGATGATATTTTTGTCCTAACTGACAGTCATACACGGCTGGAGTCATTGGTGGAGGAGTTCAACCAGGCACATGAGGCGGTTGATTTTACGTCGGAAGTAGAAGAAAGGAATACTTTCCACTTTCTAGATGTGTTTCTTTTAAGAGGTGGCGATGGCAAACTGCTCCGTCGCGTATATCGCAAACCAACGTGGACAGGCCAGTACACCAATTTCGCCAGCTTTGTACCCATCGGACGTAAACGAAACCTTATTCGCTCACTCGCAGCCCGTGTGCGAATGATTTGCTCCAATGAGACGGTGAGTGAAGAATTAGACATTTTGAAGCAGACGCTATTGGATAACGGATATCCCGAGCGCTTCATTCAGAAGAATATAGCTGAAAGGGCAACGAGACAAGCGTTAGTGACCGTGAAGAAGAAAGATCTATACATCCATCTCCCTTTCAAAGGAGATGACAAAAGCGAGTTACTAATAAGACGCTTGGAAAAGGCGATCGCTCGCACCTTTCCCGCTGCTACACTACGTGCCCACTTCACCAGTCGACCAGTGATCTCGACGAACCTAAAAGACAAGTTACCTGTCCTCACCTCATCCATGCTAACCTATTCGTTTGTTTGCTCATGTTCGGCAAGCTATATAGGTAGAACGACACGGCAACTATCACAAAGGATCAAAGAGCACAAACCAAGTTGGCTGTCAACGGAAAACAGAAAATCCATCACCAGCGCGATTGTGGCGCACCTCGCAGACACTGGACATCACGTAAACGACAACGCGTTCAAAATAGTCTACAGAGTCCCTACGAATGCGCCGAAAGCCGCTCAAAAACAACATCTAGCAACGGCAGAGGCTGTGGCGATCAGATTATTCAATCCATCGCTTTGTTCTCAGAAACGTTTCGTTAAAGCACTCAAACTACCCTGGCCGCGATCCGAGACCGACCCTGGAGCTCAGTGTGACCCATACGTTGACCCTTTGGTTCAAACCGGAAATGGATAATCCCCAAAACCCTTGTTCATTGTTTCACGGGCCCCTTTCCCAACCACGAAACAACAACATTTCCCCTCCTATCCTTCCTAACTACGCAACACCAACTTTGATGACCATCCAATCAAACTTTAGCACACAGACCTTGTTCATAATTTATGCATTTCTAACCTATAAATGTAACTGTATTAGCCACGAGGATGATGTTACCGAAAACGAGCTTGTTCGCTATTCGTGTTTTCTATATATATATATATATATATATATATATATATATATATATAATGTATATATATGTACCTGAAGCCCTGACATCCTTATAGTAATCCCTGATCGACGAAGGAGAGAGTTAAATGCCTAGTACTTCATTATAAGTTATTCATTCATGAGCAACGGTGAACGGGGTTCAAACTGTGCGCAGGAGAGTTGAATACCTCACCCAGTGGCGCAATCCATATTAACAATCACGCACTCCAAAGCTGCTTGCCGGGAATGTTTTTCGGATTTTGCAATGTCCACTTCTGGTTCCCCAAATGATCGAAACAAATAACATCTCATTCACTTTGTGGGGGCTAAAGATGAACTGTTTTTCTGTTTGATAAGATGGTAGTTCAAAAACTTCAATATTATTTCATTGTTATTCATGCAAGTTTTATGGTATTCTGTTTGGATGACAGGACTAAATTCCCCCGGAAGCCCATGAACACTGACGGCCAAATAATTCATGATATTTTGCTGATTAACGGGAAAGGTGAGCTTTTATTGGGGATACTTTTCATAATTTACTCACATAACTGGGTAATTTAAAAGCGCTAAAGAGGTGAGTGTGACTGAGTGAGCGACTGACGGTGATCATCGATCAAACTCATGAGCAGTGTGAACGCTCTTTTGATCTATAATATCAGTGATGCTGTATCGTTTAGCCCACCAGCATTGTCTATGTGGCAAATGTTGCGGAATAGCGGAATTATGTTTGTTCCTAAGTTCGTTCACCTCACCCCCACACGTTGGTTGAACAACGACAATATTGATGGATGAAAAATGTGACGTAAGAACTCCAGTGGGGTCAACAGATCTAATCACTTTGCTTCATTTCCTCATGTTATGTTCCATCACATTAGTCATATGAGACTAGTTACCACTCCGTACATGAAGCCTGTGTGTGCTCTTGTCAGTTTACCTGAACAATGTATTGACCCCCGGTCGGTCCAGTGTTCCAAATTTGTCATACATTCCTAGTCGTCAATTTTGATTACCCAAAGAAGAAGCTGATTATTGTGGAAATTGTGGTGAACAACTCCAAAAAAAAGGCATTACCACTGGTAGGTGAAGAGCTTTCAGCTACATTTCCATTACTGTAGAGATAAAACCAGTCAGGGTTTTGGGATGGATTTATTAGAAAACTCAATAGGCATCTCAGTCAATTTTGCTAAACAATAAACTTATTCTTGGGGAAAGACTAATCATAAATCAAACATGTTCTCTTGGAGGAAGACATTTTTCAAAGTAAAAAGGACTGTCTTGATTTAAAGTTATTACGGCACCGATAGTAATTAGTATGTACAGGGGTGGACAAAATTTCCCCGGAATCACACGACTGGCTTCGTTGATCGTGCTCCCCATCAGATATGCCTATCTTGTATTAGTGGGATTAGTGATTCAGGAGTGTGAATGGATACCCTTCGTTGATAATATCACTAAGGAACCTCAGCTGTGATTCCTGTTGGCTGTGAATAGGTTGCCGTTAACTGGGTAGGATAATGAAGCCATTTTGAGAACTTCGTATGTCCCAGGAATATAGCTAATGGTTGTATGTCCAATTGCTTAGGAAAACGGGGATGATAACAGCGGCATGTCAGAGTAGAATCCACTTACAGGGAGAGGAAAGTGGCCGGAAGAAGAAAACTGAACTCATTCCCGGCCACACATAAGTTAAGGTACAAACAGTGATTTAAATATAATATGATTCATAAAGCAGTATAATCACCGGTCTACACTGAAAATCACTAAACCACTGGACAGTGTGCCTGAAAAAATTCAGGATCACTTCAGTTAAGTTAAAATTCTGACGTATGGTCGGATTCCAGTATACACTACTGATACTACTCTCTAGCTAAACGATAGTGTCTATTGTAAATTTTTGGCTTTTGAGAGTACCATCAGTTGTGTAAACTGGAATTCAACCGTATGTCATGATTTCGACTGAACTGGAGTGATCCAGAATTTTTTGGACAGCCTGTACAGCTGCTTCATCCTTGCTGAAAATCATCATCACGGCACATCCACCGGGTCCCACTGGGGCTCGGACCCAGAGTGCATTGTTGTGAATCGGAAAGTAACCACCAAACTATCGCTTCTTGAGTTCAGAGTGATTGTGTCAGGCTTTATCACTGCATGCTTTTGGTGATTCAGCTGTTGTCACACGTGATACGGCCAAGTACCCCTTCGTAGCCACGTACGCGGATGGGCCTTTACCAATCAGGATCGCAGCGGCCAGGTACTACAAAAACTCCTCGTGATTAGTCATCTTCTAGTCTATCAATTGTCTTCTCTAAATTCACATACTTATACAAACCACTTCTGCAGTACAACAAACATGCTGTTTTGCAGCCTTGGACTTCTTGCTAATTTATTTTGCGTACTTCGGGATGGGGACTGTTACAACACGTCCCATCAGTTTAGTTTATCGTAATTATTCCACTGTACACCATAAATCTCTCTGTGAATTTATATATATATATATATATATATATATATATATATATTAATTAATTAACTAATCCCTAATGAATAAAGATCCCATGTGCAGTCAAGCATCTGATAGTGTACAAGTGGCAGGACTACCTTAAAAAGCTTGCGCTAATATAACATACACTGTGGTTGTCTGAATGTGGTTTGGATGTGTGCGCCAATCGGTTGTTATGTAGAACTCGATACAACGCGGAAAAACTGCACAAGGCAGTTTGGGAAATCGCAAATGGATGCAAAGTACGAAAAAAGATTGATCGCTTAATTAAACCTATTAAAGTTGAGTGGAAGAACATTTAAATTTCTTTTTCAGCTGGATCACAAAGGTCAGAATACGACAATATTCAATACCGGCTATTAAATTTTGATTGTTTCTTTGTGAAATAATGAGTATGTAGGTGGCTGGTGGGATAGCAAATCTGAATGGCGGTTATTTATCCATTCGTTAATGTTCATCCGCAGCTCATTTCTCATTTCGTATAGCATCGAAAAATGTTTCTCAGAACAGGTTCCACCACTCGGCGAATTTCTGGATAGTCTAGTCAACCCACGGAAATTTCCACTGAGACTTGTAGATTTGGGTGAGTTCCCACTTGGTTCTACGGACACTGGAAATACACCCTTGAACAGAAAATCGAGTGGGCTCCCACCAGTCGCTCACTAACTTCTGAATGAGGGACCAGGCAGCCGTAGGACGCTACTGATAGTTCTCACCCGCTCCTTTATATAGTTATCCCATAATTATGCACGGTAATGCACGTTGAATAATCAATCCTTTCACCTCAGTTATACAAACAAGAAACTTTGCCTAGCAAACTTCAAGGAACAACTGTTCCGTTTACCTAGAAAGATTTACTCTCATTGTTATTGACTTATATGATATCTACCAAGTTTGTCTTGACTGAATGGTTCATCATCAGACTTTAGATAATTTACACACATTTCTTTTACATAAGAAGTAAATAACAGATGCCATTTTTCTTGCAAGTCAGACTACAAGAAGCGTAAAAACTAGTACTCATTGCCAAATCATTGTGAACTGTCTTGTTCGTCTTGTGTCATTGATGAGAAAGCTTACTCCTGACCGATTTAAATGGCTTTTTTCAGTTTTACTTCAGCAGGCAGTGAATTCCAGAAAGAATATGGAATTTATCCGGTGTTTCGATGCATGTCTGGACAATTTGGGTCCCAAACTTTGACTTCTGAGATTGGAAAAACTGAAACACGTGATCATTCCCCGTTACAAATTCCCATTTCCCATGCTGCCCTCCATCTTGAGGGTACTGACAAAATGTCACTATTCGAGAAGTGAACATCCACTAGAGATGACCTGACCCGCCAAATGGCTGGATGCTCACTGTCTAATGTCCCTGGTTATTGACAGCCGGATGTTTCCAGCCCAGTCGAACTTGATAAGGAATTCTGATAAGCTGCAGACCTAGTCCGTGAGAGGAAGTGAAAAAGACAAAGCATGACGTCTTTCATTTTACTGATAAACCCCCGAAGAGCACAGCTGAACTGATTGTGGCTTCCAAGTCCCGATGCTGTTAGGAAGTGCAGCTGTTAAACTGATTCTTCAGGAATGTCACCTATCACGAACATTTACTTCGTCTCCCCAATATTTACGTCCCAATGAGTGTTTTCTTGGTTTGTTGTCTAGTTTATTCATACGTATTCACTGGTTCGTCAGAGTAACAACTTGATGCGCGCTCATCTATCAGCTAAGAAATACTGTCGAACAGCATGTCTCACTCAATACAGTAGTGTTTCTAGTTTTCGATGATTCATATGCGTGGCTATATATTCTGATGTAAACAAGTCTCCCACGCAGTTCGATACGCAAGAAAAGTATATATTATTGTATATATTATGAATGTTCCAGTAATTTACAACCGTAAGCCAGAAGTGAGCCGGGGGTTTCACCAGAAAAAATGAAAAATGATGAAATATCTGGTATGATAAACGAGAAGAACACTCGAAAATGATTCGGACTCTCAAGAAAGCTTACCCCTGTGTCAAGTCTGTCGACTCGAACTCAATCAAACAAAGCACTCGGATGTTCAGAGCTTGCTGCCCAAGGCTATCAAATTACTAGGACATTGTTGGTGTCACGCAATAACTTAATTAGGGTGAGAAACCTACATGATCCGGTTTGTGTAATACGATGGGTTAACTGGGAAAAACACAGCTGATACCGAATTCTGTGCGATTTCCATATGTGTAAGTTCGAATCCTGACGATGTCAGTGGTTTTAGGAGCCTAAATCACTTTAGTATCCATCGAATGCTGTGTCCGTGATGAGGTATTCATATTCAAAACCAGTAAGGGATGGATTCAGATGCAGCCTTAAAAGACAAACTGTTAACGTGTCCAGTTCACAATTCTGCAAGCCACCTGGGTTCGAATCTAATTTATGGCTTATCGGATACGAACCGCGGCCAATGATTTTTAGCAGCACTAACTGAGACAGTGAGTGAAAGTCCTAATACTGTCCTATTTTACACTGATAATCTTCTTCTGAATTGATGAGACCACGAAGTAGCACTTTTCTCTCCAAGTCATTGGCAGGATGGAAACAGCTTTTTGTGTTTATTGCAATTGCAACTTGTTGCAATGGCGCATGAAAGAAGAAGCATGTAACAAAATCCATTTCATGCTGACAGAATGTCATCCTCTCAAACCAAAAATTTATTCTGTACTGAAGATAACAGATTTTAAAGGATGACACTTTTCGTTTATATCGGTCATATGGTCATTACCATTTGAAGTGTTTTTTTCGGTTTCAAGCTTTTATCAGTGTGGTGTGTTCCACACTAACTTTCCGCAAGCAGTTGAATAAAATGGCAATGTTTAGTGTATTTCTAAGGGATCGATATTCGGTGGATGGAAGAGGGTTTGCTTCTCCAATTTCCTAAGTCGATGGCAACATCTGCTGCAGGGTAGGCGGTCATCCAGACATTCATCTCGATCATGTTGCGTCGACTCATTTGGGCCTCGGTAATCACCCACGGATAAGTCAGTACTGCCTAAGAATGGAACTTATTCACCCGAATGACTCAACGTTCTTTCCAGTAAGAAACGACAAACTCGATTCCATAGATTCTGTGTTAGATTTTCACGTCAAGATCAACTTTCAGTCTGGAGTTAACTACACCACAGTAGTATGCAAGCATCAGCGTACTTCTGCGGCGGTTGCTTGCGTTCGATCTGCAAAACTCCATGAGCCCAAGGCTCAATCAGTGCATCATCGGGACCCCACACTTCCATTTGTCGAACACCAGTACGGCTACCGACAGCATGCTCACTACACCGCACACTGTTAGATTTTTAGAACCAGGGCGGTTGGCCGGTGAGAATGATAATAACCCGAGAGCCATCAAACCCACTTTTAGCTTTGAAACTGCGATCAAGACAGAGGCGGCCAAGAATAACGCATCACTTTCTAGCTCCTCAAATGTTCCAGAGAAGTAGGTGAAAAAAGCTTCGTTTAAAATATAAAAGCCGGATTAGAAAACTGTACAGATGCCTGAATAAGTTCTGTCTCAAGTAAAGTTCTACGAGTTCATGACCCTATGAGCATGAATAAGATATATCTGTCGTAAACCCGAGCGATATTGTCCAAATGGTCTACCGCAAACACAATCATGACACCTATTGGAATATTGTGGTTACGTAAGTGAAGTCGTGAACGAACGATCGAACAACCACCACTTTCTAGTGCACGATATTTATTGATAAACGAATAAATAAGGTGTGGTGTACTGAGCATTTAACTTTTACAAATACAACTCTGGATGTGATTCGATCAAGTTAGGAGAATCGGACTCTGTTATTTAATACTTTTGAACGATTCATTTATCACTGAGCCGAAGGGTATCTCTTTTTTGCCATGTCCTCCGACTTTGCTCCTAAGAGTGAGTACCTTCGCTGAAACAAGATAAAAAACATGAAAGAGAAAACGAATGGGTATTTAAGATGAAATAAGGGACTTATTCCTGTTAGTATTTGGTTGAACTTTCGCACAGATCAAAGTCAGCTTTTTAATCAAAATCTCAACTATCTCCCCTTGTCCAATGGAGGAAATACTAAATGATCACTTGTTAAAAATGCTAAGAAATTCAGCTGAAACACTTGCCTGGTTTGCGAGGATTAGGGCTAGACGAGGAACCGAGAGGGCCTATGCAGCGATCAGTAGAATGTGTGAGTTTGTGAGGGTGACGCGTTGATAGATCCCTGTCTTATGGGGGTGAGCAGTCCAAAAGGATCGTGTTTATGAGTTTTTCAAATACCCTCAGGTGTGGTGCAACCAATCAAAGATGCATTGGTCAAAGTCAGCTATCCGGATTCACTTATCCCATCAGTGGTTGGCGGAGGCTGTCGGAAAAAGAGGAGCTCTTTTCAATTTTGTGAAGTAAATACAGTGGCAGTATTGAAAGCAGAACGCAGTATCTACCGGCTGGAAGCGAGAACAATGTACAATATTCTCGTTTTTATTCATCTATGATAATGACAGTAGGACTGGCCTCAAGCCCGTTACTAACATACCTCAAAAGCTGAAGGTAATATGAGCCCCAAACGGAATGCGCACAAATTCTTTTCAAAAACGCCACTGGAATTAGGTTTGACCAATTTTGAACAAACAAGGGTTGATGAAAATGGACAATGGAAATACTTGCATAAAATCAATACAATTTTGTCCGTCTGGTTCTTTATCATTTTTAGGGTGAACGGAACTAGGGATAGTGCTACTGTGGGATTTCTACCTCACGCAGTCACTGCGGGAAACTGCATGATCCATTTACCAACAGACAAGTACATTTATCCGTTTTTAGTATAAAGAGTAGACTGGGTTTTGCACATACTGTATGTGAGTCACCTTTTAATTATTGTTTACATTTTGCTGCACGTAACTTCTCGACTGGAGCATAAGACTGCTGGAATCTCTGACGTGAACGAACTTGGTCAGAGCAAATAATGATGAGTGTTATAGAAGGGGCAATGTACTATGCCTTTCGCCTTAGGTAGAATTGTCTTACAATCTCCACTATCGATTAGGACTTTTCCTGCAATTATTACACATATCGAAGCTATTGAGCTAGGTTGGTCGGATACCAATTTGAGATCAAATACTAAGTTGCACCGTTTCGACTCCACCGGCCATTTTTGAGGCGGCTCATCAACCACTCCTTCCAGAATCGAGAAGAATTTTGAAATTGTACGAACATTTACACTGTACCAGATTTACTTCGTGGAACTTTTCCTTGAATAACTCATGATCCTGAATGTGTACCAGTAAATAACGACTTACTGGCCCCTATAGTATCTATGCAGTATCAATATCGTTATGGAACTTCAAAGAAGGGTGGTGGTCGTTCTGAGGGAGGTCATTGCTGGAACACTTCTTCACATGGCCTCCATGCATCAGTGGGATACTTTCTATTATTTAGTGATCTAAGATAATGCAAAATCTTCTCGTATTGTTCGCACCAGAATGTCCAAAGCCACCAGCTGGAATCGAACTGACCACCTACTTCTTGTCGGGCAAACGCTATACCAGCTGAGTTATCGCGTTACAACCAGTCCGGGTGTGAATAACAGAAGTTAATATCCATTGGTTCTTAGACCACTGATCCCGTGATACACAGAAATTGTTCCTGTTTTACTCATTGAAATAACCTCATCACTCACATCCCAGTGAGGCAAACAGTACACGGCTGGATGCGACTCAATGAAGATCGAAAAATATTCACGCAATATGACACTGGTGCAAGCAACCTGGATCTTAGATAATGAAAAGTCCACTTGCATTGTTTGCACCCAAGAGTTCAACTCCACGAACCAAAATCGAACCGGCGACCCTCATAGAATGCGTGCTTCTGCGGATACTCACTTGCGTTATTCACTACCAATAGTCCGCCCTGCCGAGTAAGCTCAGCTGGTAGAGCATCTGCCCGACAAGCAGATCTCCAGTTCTATTCAGCTTTGGACTTTTGGGTAGGAACAATACAAGAAAATTTTCCATTGTCTAAGATCCAGGTTCCTGGTGACAACATTACATTCCGTAAAAATATTTGATGTCCCGTTCGCAGAAAGCAGCTCAGATGATGCATAGAAAACAAATACTAAAAACACTCTTTCTACTTCCGTTCTTATATTTGTTATACAACAATGTACAACAGTGTTCAGGAAGTGGGCTGTGGCCAATGAAAGGCTACCAAATTGGAAAGCGACCATAGGTGGGCAGGATTGGCGCTCGGATCGATATTGTTTCAAGTTCAGGATGATAATCGTTTGACTATCGTCGGCCAAAAGCTTTGATTATTTACACGGGTGTGACAAATGTATTAGGAGTACTACTCCTACAGATCCTTTGTTCGGCCTCCTTGTATCGATAACCTTTACCGCATGTACCGACTTTGTGATCCACCCACCAGACATGAAATTGCAATTATTTGATTTCAAAGAATAGAATAAGTAGATAGCAAGGTTTTTGGTCATTCAGGGCAGACGCTCCACAAACACTGACAAAGCTTGATATGAGCTATCCAAAATTTTTAAGGAATGCTGAAACAATGAATAATCACATTTAAGAGAAGTGAGATTAGACGAATCTGGACGCAGGTGTTGCCCATATCGCCGTCGGATTCGTCAGTTTGTATTGACAGTCTTCGTTTTCGCCTGTTGAGCTATCTCATGACAGATCATTTACTATGTCAATTGGGATAACGCGTGTCTTCACGAGTGGCAAAAGACTGAGAAGCCCGTTTGAATTTATTCTCTAGGGAAATAATTAGGTGAGACTTTATATCTCTCCCTAACTCTCGGCCTTATCGCTTTGGGTTTTCATCAGTGCTGCCTGCTTTCATGGCAATAATGCTAATTAGGGGTGTAATGCTTTTGGCGGCGATAACACCGTTGATTTAAAATTATAATTAGGAATGTTATTAGTGTTATTCGATATTGATAATTACAATTGTTACTCAGATTCTTCTGCTGATGACGATTACAGTGAGTATGAGAATTGAGGTTGTTCCATTGGTTCTGACAACATTCCTAAATTTTGGACCATACGTTATAAAACCATCTTACATTTTAATTTACCCGTTATAAGTGAACGCGTTTCTTAGCCCTCCACGTGGCCAGTCAACTTTTCATTTATCAAAGAAGATAATAGAACACCAGGAATTTGATCTTCAGTTGGCCGGATTTCCGGCGAGTAAAAAAGGAAATTCAAAAAGTTTGCCGCCTGGGAAGCTTTGCTTCTTTAAATCAAAATAATGCTTTCCATAGTGTCAGTGACACCGGAAACTAATTTTCTAATCTGGCTTCACTATTCCGTCCATTTCGCCGGGTCGCGTAGAAAGTCGATCGCCTCAGTAATTTTGCATGTGTACTGTACTGGCCAGAGAAGAAGTGAAGAACAGACAAATCAGTTTTCGTCACGTCACCTTTTCTAACTTTCTCCGTCCTGCCGGAAGAAATATTTTGTTTTTGTTTTTCAGTAAGTCGTGAACTGTTGACGGTTACCACCATAATAGTTGGAATGATAATGCGAATTGACAGTTGCCAGCGTTGACCACTTGTTTTGAAGTTGATAAAGAAACGGACAGTTTTATGATCCGCACGAAATAAACAAATAGGGATATTTGGCGACGGAAGCGCAGTTGAAAGCAAAACAATAAACAAGTTTCTCGTGCCATGGCACAGAGAAAATAAATACCTTGATAGTTTTCTTACCAAAGACCACGCCTCTGGTCCTCTATGATGATAATGCGGGCACCGTTTCATAGGAAACGGAAAAACGAGCTAGTTTGTGGTGAAATGCGATGCGGTACAACAATAAAATGCAAACCATGTGGAACGATTTGTCGCCACTTGGTAACACCGTCAGTGGGATGAAACATAAAACCAACGTAATGCGAACATTGCAAAATACACCAAATCAGTTCTGAATGAGTACGTAGCAAATCTTCCTCAACGGAAAAACCGTGAAACCTCACTTCCATTTTCCGATCAAATTTTGTACTAAGATGCGATGAGCTACTGAAATTCCCCCAATAGGCCCACTGTGTCCAGCAAGATTTCAGATACTAAAGGGGTTATAAGGTTTGCGACTTTGAACATAAAGGGAGCACTTGGTCTAATGCGTATCATTTAACAGCTAGTTGTTCCCCTTCCCACACGTGAAGTTACGGGACAGCCATGTTAATCTGCCCCATCCTTGTTGGGGATCCTTGTCAGCAGTGCAGATCCACCATGCCCCCACAGTGATTCAAATCCCGTGGTGAAGGAACATGTGGCAAAACTTTAGAACCACGTTATCTGGCCTGGCTGCTCTCATCCTGTCTTTATGCTTCGATCAATTTCATTTCCAACTGGGTGATATCACAAGATAGTAATAAAAACCGTAGTGACCATATATATATATATATATATATATATATATGGTTTCAAGAAGTAAATCAAACTGATCTACTGTGTAGCTACTGAGGTCGCTTCCGAAACTTGACAACAGATCCGACTTAAAAAGCTACTTAAAGGACTGTAGGATGATGGAAGTGAACACTGATAAAGTAAATTGCTGACATTGTGGGGCAAACAAGAACCGTCTAATTCACGCTACTGTCTGCACATTGTCGCCCCACCTTGGTTCTGAAATTATTCATTACTTTTACCGGTCTTTTACTATGTGTTGTTACCCTGATCCAAAACATCAAGTTAAGGGACTCCAATTGTTGTGTACAGTAGCCAGGTGCTAACTCCAGGTAGAACGGATGATGATAGCTCAGAACGAGAATGATCCAAATGTACGTTGGGTCCAATTATCTTCTGTGTTGAACCCTGTGCTTTGCCTTATATGAAATGGTCTGCTGCCGTGTAAAATTTATCACCTGGATGAAGATCAATCATTGAATCCAGTTCTTATCCCAGTAAGTCGTATCAAAACTCACGAGAAGTACACGGGACAGTAGCGATAAGATGCCTGGTACCGAAATTGTGACTGCCACAAATTCCTTCGGGTATTCGTCTCCAGACTGCTGCCAATCTGCTGCCATTGACTTGGAAACCAGCCAAGCACAGTGTATAATTTTCAAACACCGAAAGGTTGTCTATAGCGAAACCAATTTGGGTTTGCGCATAATTCGACTAAAGGTAGCTATCCATTCCTCATATTTATCCGGTTGTATTCATTCCAGAACTCAGTAAGAAATAACTTTCCTTGTTGGCTATAAAGCCCAAAATACACAAATACGGCACTCATATCTGTGTGTACCTGTCCATAAAAACAGTTAGCAATGAAAATCCCGAGAATGGAGTTTACCCAGTCAAATATTTGCAGGAACACAATCACAAGTTTTTCCTCCATAAAATGTTCTTGTGTTTTGCTGTGTACATGTAGCAACCAAAAATATGGTATTGAGTTTACACCGTAAAACACGGAATAAAACAAGTCTTCTTGCATTACTGTTCATGAATAACAGGTGTGTACAAAACCGTGCGCGCGCTAGAATGCGAGTCCATATCGCTAGAATGCGAGTCCATGTCGCTAAAATGCGTTGCTAGTCGTCAACGGGTTATAGTGGTAAGCTTTCAACCATCCTGTTTTGGGTTCATATCCTATTCTCATAGTCGATCGATTTTCCCAAGTTGCAACCTCTAATTGGCAGTGACCCTCTTCTAAAATATTGTACAACTATTACATAATAAGAGGAAGTAAATAAGAAAAAAATATAATGGAGGGAAGGTCTACTTTAACAGTCGTTGTGTTTGATTCATCAGGTTGCGTCGTCAGTAACAGCGAATGACAGTAATTTTAGGATAACTACCCAACAAATGAGAGTGAGTCACTTAGAACCCAAGGAGTTTCTGTTCAGAAATTTCGTTATCTAAGAAGCGCAGACCGAATGATAAAATTCACACTGTAAGAAGCCTTATTTGTAAAATTCTGCACTTCTAAGAGGTGTATGAGAATATCTGTCTAACGGGTCATTGAATGGAAATCATTTACCATTCGCCACCATATTGTAACGGGGAATGCTGGGGCAAGAGAACGACGTGAAGAACAAGGCGAACGACGAAGCAAACGAGGAATACCGACAAAAGAACAGACGGCGGAGGTTTCCCGAAGCAGACAAAGGCAGGCATACGGACTACCAGAGGGGAAGCAGCGGGATTTCCGGCATCCAAAAAGATAGCCCACGTAAGGGGCTGCCGATCAAGCCGTCAACTGAGACAATCGAACCAACCGAATAGAAAGGATGCCCAAGAGAAGCAAGCTATTGGCCACGGGCAACTGGCCAGAACGTAGCCGAAGCACTCAAGCAACCGCAAGAGCAATGTTGGTGCAGCGCAGTCTGGAAAAGGGCCCACATAAATGATTGTGTTTTTCATGACTGGACTTGTTTGGCTGTTGGCATAAAAGTATCCCACCGCGTGTTGTCGTCCTTGTTACAATATAAATCACAATTTCTTTTCCTCGGTCGTAATAACTTCGTTGTTTTGAACATTGAACTGCCCACTCCTAAATGATTCTACCGTTTACAACAACCTTCTTTATTGGGAAATAAAAAAATACATTATTCCTAGTGTTAACACGAAATACGTAATCCAAAATCCACAGAATCTATTGAGATCGGTTGTTTCTGGCCTTACAGGAATCATCAGATGCGGAGTACGTTCATTATGACCCAACCGGGACTCGGACCCAGCCAGCTCATTAAACTGCTGGTATCACATGTCTATGGGTGGTGCAGCTTGCGAGACCAGGTCTCTTTCTTTGGGCGTTGCAAGTGTTCAGCCTGAAAAAGTGCAGAAAACATAACTTCCTCAATCGGATCTCAATAAGATCATCAGCATGGTTTCTACAGGTAGATTATCAGGTCAGAATGGCTTGCAGTGTCATGACTCAGGTCAACACAACGCAACCTATGGTCTAACTTCCGCTGGTTTCAGACTTTACAATGTTCCCGATCTGAAAACCTGTGAAATCTTGCGCAACGGGTACAGATGTTGTTATAGATGCTGGTCCTCCCTCAGAAATGGAGGTTCTTCGTGAGATAAGCTGTCTTAAAGGACATAGGGCTGCCGGAATGGATGGGTTGCCTCCGTCTATTTTCGAAGACTGTGGCCCAGCCCTTTTACTGGAGTTGACAAAAGTCCCCGGTTTAATATGGGAGAAGGAACAGGTTCCGAAGAGTTGGTGTGGATCGATAATCGTATCGATTTATAAGAAAAAGACAGGTTTTCCTGTGGAAACTACTAAGGAACGAGTCTGGTTAGCATCGCATCCAAACTGCTTACTGGTATTATTCTCCACCGCTTATCTAAGGCTTACAAACAGTCCTCGCGCGAGAATCAAGCTCAATTTAGACCTGGTGGAGCGTGTATTTATCACATCTTCACTCTTCGGCAAATTTTTGGACATACACACACCTTCCATAGGCCCACTATCTCCGTTTTTCTTGATCATAAAGCGGGCCTTCGACTCAATGGATCGCATAGTTCCCTGGCTCTGCCTCTTGTTGGAGGGTGTACCAGGGAAATTTATTTCCAACGTAAAATCCGTTTAAATTAGTAGCCGAAGACGAGTTAGGGGATTACGGAAATCTTTCACCCCAGTTCACCACAAGAAGTGGTGTACTTCAGAGTTGACTCCTCTCACTTTTTCTCTTTGACTTTGTGATTGGTATGATCGTAGAGACCGCACTTTTATCAGTTGAGGATGGCGGCAATGAACTATCCCGGATGGGATGGTATCAGACCTTGAGTATGCTGACGACAAAGTTCTTCCAAGTGAGGATCCAGAAAAGCTGCAAGCTTTTCTAGACAGCTTGGCGAATATCCTACCAATGTTTGGTATGCATTTTGCGCCTTAATAGTGCAAGAAGCTGTTGCAGGACTGGGTTGGTTCAGTGCCAACCGTTTGCGTGTCTCGGGAGACTATAAACGTGGTGGACAAGTTCTGTCATTTGAGGAGCTGCATCCCACCCGGAGGTCAAATATCGGATGAGGATGGCCTTGGCATGGCATCCGTTTACCTATCAAAGGCTGAGTATATGGAGCAGCAGTCAGGCCCGTGCTTCTGTATGGTTCGAAGACATGGCCACTTCAGGTAGAGGACATACGAAGTTTTTCGTTATCTGAGCACCAATATCTTCGTATTATTGCTCGAATCTGGTGGGAACACCGAGTGAGCAAAGCTGAAGTTCGGCCGAAAGTCTCAGGGTCAAGGATCAAATAATTAGGTGAAGCAATGAAGCATGCCAGGTCAAGGTGGTTGAGTTGCGTGTTGCGCATATGTCTTGGCAGGATCCCTCGGCGTGCTGTATTTGCTGAGGTGGCTACAGGTTGGAAGATGAGTAAGGATAGTCAATCCATGATATGGAAAAAAGTTATAAAAAGCCTTACTGGTGGACTTGGCCATGTAGGGCCTGTTAAACTTCCTGAGTGGGGTCCAAGAGACCCTCCCACTCAATGGTTAGATACTTTGGGGGATATGGCTAGATGCCGTGATCAGTGGCGCTCTTGCATCCACAAACTTTCCTCATCGACTTAATTCGATTATTGTATTTCTCCTGTCGGTCCCTTTATGCTCTTATTTCCTTTATTATTTCCTCTTGAGGTTGCCGCCAGGAGATAGCTAACATAGCCTCCGCTCCCAGTGCATGGCTAATGGTTGCCTGAACAGAACAGAACAGAACACAAATGGTTTCCTGAAACGAATTCCGTCAGCGGGAACACTTCGTCCGTCTTTTTTTCTGCATAACAGAGCTGTGTTTCAGACAAATGATTCCATCCCAGTGAGGCCTGTCATTAAACTTAACTGGACTCGGTGAATGGAGCTTGGACGGAAGCTGAGCAAGTCAAACAGGAATTGCTTCACTGAACGCTAGTAGTTTCGGTACTGGATTGCGCAACAATGCAATGCATTGTTGCGCAATCCAGTACCGAAACTACTAGCGTTCAGTGAAGCTATTCTAATCATGATGCATCAGCCAACACTCTGTGCACAAAAACGATTGACCCAAAATGTTTGTTTACCCTGGCGTTAACAAACAGGAATTGTCGTGTAACTGGAAAATGACTTTCAATGCGATTTTCTAATACAAAGCAGATATCGTGTTTATGGCAATTCAAAAATTCTGTTCTATTTCCCCAAATAATTAGGAATAAATTTAGCTAGCCAACTCACCCCCGTATGCAGGGCAATAAAAGGTCCGTTATTCATTTATGGATTACTCATGAAAAGAAATTAGAACATGTTAGGTGAAAGCATTTCATGAAACACTTCAACTCAGTCGAAAATTATTGATACTCATTGTTCCGTATTTAGTCGATTGTGACCTATTTAGCGTTTGGGATTCGTTACTTCTCTTATTGATAGTTGTTCTATTTGAGTTCTGACTGTTATTCATTGCGAATTGGAATGGTCGACTCTGTTGATTGCTTTGGTCATCTACTGATAATGCCACACGACCGCCGTTATCCCATGCGTTCCACACCTCTGAGTGATCTCGGCAGTAGGACGCTTCACCGCGGCGCAGCTGGGTATCATGTCCCATGTTTTTGGCGGGTGAGTTTCGACGACAGCGTTCCTGTGACAAATTCAAGTCAGAGGGCGGCCTTCGTGATTCGTTTTCCGTGTATCTGTAGGCTGAGCAGACACAGAACGCCTTGAGAGTCGGTCGATTGAGGTAGATAAGGAAAGAAAGTCATTTTTTTCTGTTTCACATTGTGAATTTACAGGTTTGTTTTTCTCTGGCAAACTAAGAATAGTGCGACACTACTTTCAGTAGATGTCGCTCGAAAGAAAGTCTACGTTCAGTGTCTTCGGATCACGTTCCGACTTACAGCTTACCGCACGAAACGAAACTCGTCAAAAACCAGTGCACATGGCGATGACCATCCGTGTAACATACTGTGATGTAGTCACCAACCTCGTGTAGTTGGTGTGACATTTGTCAACACACTTTCTTTCATGACGTCCATAACAACGTAAGTATATGGTTATATCATTGATTGGTATTGTTCTTACACTGTCACAACTCTAGCAACCACGGAAATTACTGTCTTCATTTAAGTAAAGCTGTGCTTTCCGACATCAGTTTCAGCTCCAGTGTTCACAATCGAAAATCGATGTTGCTCCCTACCGCAAAAACATCAGTGGTCTTCAATTCACTGTATTTACACGCATCCTTTGCAGAAAACGAGTCAGGCTTATCGTGGAGAAATTTCTGTCTTTTGCAATCTGGAATACTCGATTTTCGTTCCCCTGTCGAAGCTGCCGCACACTAAGCTTCGGCAGCGCAAACTGCCGTCTTGCTTGAAGTGAATGGGAAAACAGCCAGGTGGACCCCTTCCAACTCGTTCTCTCTCTCTCTCTCTCTCGCTATCTCTGAAGCAAACACATACGACTGCATCACAAATCAACTGAAATCGTGTGTGATTTCTTCTGTCCTCTTCACTTGAAGGCATATATTCTTTCTGTCCAGTTGGATGCGTTTCCGTTCTCTCGCAACCAACTCTCGGATTCTAATTCGGATACGATAAGTCCGTTCCAAGTGGTGCGAACGCTGGATTGGGGGGAGAGGAGTAAGGAAATTGGTGCAACGGTTGAGTTCGTGGATTTGTCATTGGGTCACTTTATCCCGCCAGGCACAACCTCAGTTACGGATAGGAATTCAAGCAAAACCCCACTCACCAGACTGGGATGCATGGCTGACTGATTTTGGGGCTTTGTGATGTCAGTGTTCGACCTGTTAACACCACTCTGTCCACGGACGGGTCATCCGAGCAAAATAAACTGGGAGCGATCATGCATAGCACCCTTAAGCTCTCTACGGACATACCGAGGCGCGCATACTAGAGTAAGTCGCAAATGCACGGGAAGTGAGTCACAATATCCGAAACTCGATATAAACATCAAAAAACTACTCAAGTGCTCGGTCACTGGAACCAGAAGTGAGAGCTCTTCCGGGGTGCCAGTCCCGAATAGATGAGAACAAAAACGATAGTCTGGGAAATAGGTTTTAGCTCTCACCAGGTGAGCTTAAACTAGGCGATAGTGAATACTCGCAAATTCGGTCGACTCAGTTTCGGGTGCGTATAGTTCCGGAATTGAATATATATAATTTCTGAGATTGAGTAACACAGCTGAAGTCGAAGCGTGAACACTATCTTCAGTGAACTTCTAAACTCAGCAATTTGAAAGTGAGTATTGCGTGAAGCATTTAGAGCTCTCGTGTAGTATCTCTGATGGAGGTGAACAATACGAGTTGGCCTTTCTCCTCATTGAGGGAAGACAGAAATCATGATGCACTACCCGAAGAGCAGGATTTTGTTGGATCGAATTCCTTCAGTCACTTTCAACAAATAGATTATTAGTTTATTCCATGCCACTCAGAAACGAATAATCAAAATCTGCCCGATACGTTTATTAGAGCTCGGTCAGTGGTATGGCTGACTGTAGAGTTGGAAAAGGACGATTTTCCTCTGTTCTCAAATGCAGTACTAAGTGCAGCTGAATTGTGTCCGTAGTGTGCATGGATTGGGTGGTACGCATTCATTAATTTTGTTCCATCTCGTGGGTTGCCTAGCCTTCAGTGCTACGAATATCTGTCGTCCAGGCCACCTTGTCAAGGTGTTGAGTAAATAGAAGAGATTATGATAAAAAACGGATATCTGGCTTCATTCCTTCGCCAACCCACCACCGGCATTTTTGACCGAGTCAAACCTCACACGGCTGAAAAAGAAGTTCCGCCTTTGGGAAATCCAAACCAAAATGTGTCAGTAAAAGTGAGCAAGGAGCACCAGACATCACACTTCAGAATCACATTAAAAATGAAGTGGATCGTTTTTTAAACAATCATTTACTCCATAATCATTTGAGTGCACGTGTAACGCTCAGTCGATTGAGCGAAAAACAAAGCAACTTTCTAGGAGAAAAATCCATGACATTGTTCGGTCCCTAGATTGAACCCTGACCAGATAGAGGGGCCGGATATTTCGAAATAGAAAAACGGTACCGGATAATTCTCCTGCCCACTGATGATGTCGTACCGGCCGGTAATGAAATGTTTGCCACAAGAACGCTAGACACAGCTATCATAAGATGATGAAAACCACCAACCTAAGCTAAGAAAGAAGTCAGAACCATTGATATCAACGAAGCTCATCATTTGCCTTCTCTACTTACGAACCCAAGGGAAGTTGAGTAAAAAAATTTCTTCGCGTTAGTGTACTTTTTCATGCACCGAGGGAATATTTTACAACGAAAAAATGTACGTAGAAGAGATTTTTCCCATAACGTTAGTAGAAAATGCGTGCTAAAATTCGCCATGCTTTGTGAACGGCCAACACGCCATTGGAAACCATGGGAACACCGTATGATTATTTCTTATCCTTTGTTAGGAATCATTTGCGAGAGTCGATCTCTGCGCCGGAAATGTTCTGCTAACTTTCAAGGTCAGTGGCAGAAAGGCGCTCTATAAAGTAGTTAATAAGTCCAGTAGACCTTTGAGAATGAGCTCGGATAGCGGTTAGGTGTTCGACTCGCAATCGTTCACCTCGGGTTTGAGTCCCACTGAGAGCTTGGTGGATGTGCACCGTTGATGACCACTATCGAGGATGAAATAGATAAACACTGATGTACAGTGTACAATGTACTTCTGTGGTTTTCATTGACAAGTTGAACGTTCACACTCCATGGGGAAGACTATTATGTAAAATATAACCTCCCACTACTCACTTTCATATTGATTGAAATGATGGTTGAAAGCGTGTGTGCTTTCGCGAAGTCCTTTCAGAAATAATTGGGTAATGAGATCCAGAAATTTGAAGAGCCTTACCCGATCGACCAGACACAGTACCATTTATTGGTTTTAATCGAATACACAGTCAGCTGCTTTTATTTTGAATGAATAATAAATGAGCAATTAGGCTAGTGACCCAGCCACCATTCAGGTCTCACCGCAAAATCTTGTAACTGGACTCATGCCGTTGCCTTCCAAATTTTTTAAAATTCATTCATTGTTTGTTTAGTCATTGAAGTTTAACTGCTTTCCTTTTGGACATATTTGGCTTTCGCCATTCATGTATATTACTGTCCGTGAATCCAAAGAGGAAGGATTTTCTCTAAATTTCAATGTATCACAATGGTGGTATCTTTGAAACTCGTGCATACGAGAGTCTGATGCTCACTTTTTGTTCTCGTACGTGACAGTATCAACGCAGAACTAAATCATCTCTTAAGTGTTAAGTCTATGCTAAGAGATTCATGCACCATCAACCTAGGAAGGTAGGACCAAATATCTCCCGGATGGTTATCGCAGCTGGGGGCTTTGGTTCTCTTTCGGTTCAAAAATGTATATTCAGTTTTCGGTTGCCGGTTTACGCTCTGATAAGTAGCGGAACCCTGTCATAACATGGAAAAATTTACAGAAATCTTGTTCAGTGGGCTTGGGGAAGTAGGATGTGCGTGGTGATCGTTAATGATAGTACTTTACGTGGCCTTATTCCATCCTGCGTCGTTGAGTACATTACCCTTGCTTTCATTGTAAGTAGTTCAAGAAATCAAATATAATCCCTGATTTTCACAGTGTTAGACTTCGAGGTTGGGGTCCACGAGACTAGCCTACCAGATAGTTAGAGACAATAAGTAATATGGCTAGGTGTCGTTGCCTGTGGCAAAGTTGCCTTCGGTCTGTCTTTTTCTTCATGATTTCCGCATATCATTTTGTTTTCGGCTCCTTCTTGCTACATAATTCTATTCATTCTACCCTCAACTCGATGGTTTTTGAAGGTATCAACTGAAACCAGAGCACTAGAGTGCGAAGTCGTTCGTTAAACTGAGCTGAACTGAACCGGACCCCTGTCACAGTGATTATGCCCCATCTAATCTACTCTGGCGGAAAGTATGCAATGGATGAACCCAAGTAATTAATTAGGGAATGGTTTGTTTGAATATATCTAATCTCTACTGTTCGCTTTTAGCGTTCATGTCGGTGTTTAACTGTTTTACCACAACGAAATCACCAGCAAAAGTGGCTGAATCACGAGGAGACAAACACGATCAACAGTTCCAATCATGGTAATCCAGTGGACGTTGATCAGAAGATCAACCTAAATGCTGTGTGTACAGGTTCTGTCAAAGGTACGGCAGTTTGATAAGCACATTCTGCTTCCGTACATGACAGTATTGGAGCAGAGCTGCATATTTTTATATCTTCGACAGCCATCAAGTAGTGGAGAGGTTTTAGGATGATAACCATTGTGCTCTGGTTGTTAGCTGTAAAAAATTATGCTCAAAATTCAGAATAAAATGTATTTCTACCAATAGCAGCCGAACACACTCAGGATGGCATATGAGCCACCAGGAGGAAGTGGAGTAAGATTTATTTGCTTTGATGTTGTCTGCACAATAATAGAAACACCTGGGTCGTACACACCAAAAATCCGTGGGTCAGCCTTTATTCTTCATGATTCTTCACATCCTGTTCGTCCTCCAGTCCACCTTGAAAGGTTACGAAACAATACTCTAGCCCATGCCTTATCACATTTTTGGCCCCAATGGCCCATTAAAGAGTCTTCAGAACAGAAAAAATGTTCGCGATTCCATCTAAATCTGAGCTAATAAGTAATCACTGTATGAAATGAACCTTGAAGTTGCACATATGGTTTTGCATACACGTATTTGAATGCGTCTAGTGAAACACCGCGTGGAGCAATATCTTGAAAAGCCTTTGATCACCCAAAGTACAAACTTTTGTGAAATTCGTGGAACTTCTTATTTGACAAGGTGAAGAATTTCACACCAATCTAAGCGTCTTTTATAAGTCTGCCAACAAGATAACTCATATAATTCCGCTCCAAATCAATAATTTTGGTCGGTGAAATATTTTTTCTGATTTATTTCTCAGTACCAATGAACTAATACTGACCCTTCCGTAACCCATCACATGTTAAGCACTAGCCTGTACAATATAAACTCACCAGCAAAATGACCGGATTTATAACTTGAATCTCCTAATACAATCAGCACATGCCTTCTTCTGTTGAGTGTTGAATGCAACCTTCATGTCATGTGATGTTAGTGCCATTTGAAATTGCCTCATCCTTCTCGGCAAAGGGAAGTGAGAGTACATGGGAATATTCTTACAATGCAATAATAGCGGCACTGCTTTTTGTGTGTAATGAGTATAAAATAATCTTACTGCAATGTGTTGTGTCTTCTATCGCTGTGATATGTTTATTTGTGCTAGATTTTCCGTGAAGTATCTTGTAGTTAGTGCTCTATTTACGTTAAAATATTGGACAAAGTCTGTCATGAAAACCCTAATTGATTGGCTCTTGCAATTCTACTTTGGTCTGCTCTACAGAGGTGCTGAGAAAATCCTGTTCTGGTGGAACATTTCATCGCTATCACCATAACAATATAAGCGCTTAACGGAGCACGCGCAAATGACCTTGACACTTACACTTGCGTTGGTGCGAACTGGATTTTTTTCGATGCATCAGACAGCCATCATAAAGCGCAAAGTCCTCCAAATTATAGAACTTCCTTCAACCTCATCATGTAGGAAAACCCATGAAAACCGTGTTGACCGAAAAACGGCTCATACCGAGCTAATTAGAAGGCAAAGTTATACGAATTTACCCTGGGGTAGTTATAGCTAACCTGTCATTTAATTTAACTGTTTCTACAGCTTGGTATTTATTATTATTATATTATTATTATATATATTATATATATATATATATATATATATATATATATGTATAATGTTCACTAGGATCTAATTTGAATCGTCCGGAGTGTGAACGGATATTCTTCATTGAAGAACCCACAAATGAATCACAACTGTGATTTTTCATAGTTACTCGTGTCTGGGTCACTGCTAACCCAACGAACAACGAGGCTGCAAGTGCAAGCGCTCATATTCATAGTAAGTAGTATGTAAACATGTGGACAAAATTTCCCCGGAAGCACACGACCGGTTTCGCGGTTGTTGCCACTCATCAGGTATGCGTACCCGGTACTCCTCTGCCCACTCGTCCTCATACTTGTACACTCCGATATTATATGTTCACTGGAATGTAACTTGAATCGTTGGGTTAGCAGTGACGCAGACACGAATAACTATAAGAAATCACAGTTGTGATTCATTTGTGGGCTCGTCAATGAAGAATATCCATTCACACTCCAGACGATATATATATATATATATATATATATATATATATATATATATATATATAGGTAGAAATTTACTATCTACTTAGCCTAGGTGTATACAGTTTCCGAATCGAAGACTGTCAATGGTCCCGTTGCTTTTACAAGGTTCTATAACCAGCACTGCCAAAGGACTCACGGTATAATTCAGAACAGTCCCTACAAGGACCAAAGTAACCCTAACTAATTTTGGGACGATCTCATTGTTTACTCTGAGGGTGGAGGCTGAAGCTACTCTTTACCCCCTTTCTCTAACACGCCATTATACTGACTTCGATAAGGCTCTGGGGGTCAAAAGCGATTGAAACTCTCTGCCTTGCGCTCTTAGTGAAGTATGGCACAAGAGGCGGGCGTGCATCGATCCACCCGTTCTGCTTGAGCCATTGACACCGAGCCGGTTAATAATTGGTCACTGTGATCTAGAAAATGGTGAGTTGATGATGCTGGCCTAAACAGAGGATCGGAAACGGTGGGCGGGTTGTCCAGAACGCGTCGGCTTTTATCGAAAGAGCTCAAGTTCCTTGTCTCGGTTCCCAAACCGAGCAAAGTTCAAAGTTCGTGAATTTGACTTAAACGCATGAGTCCACCTATTGGACAACGTCAGCAAGTACAAATATTCAGAAAAACACCCAAAAAGAACCTAGAATATCCCAAATTTGTCGTGTATTTTGATCAGCTAATAATAATATTATTCCTTCACATACAAAAATTCTCACTGCGTACTGAAGTTTGATTCCGTTTATATTGATGTTGGAAGTTGGCGGTGAAGCACTAATCCGATAGCGTAACCAGCAGCTTGACGCAACTTCGCGGAGTTTGACGGAGTTTAACAGGAGAACCGATTGAGAAGGATGCATACGTGAGGCAGTCACTTCAAGCGGAGAATATACAAAGTTTGCCGGCATTCGAACACCGAGGTCTCCGTAGCTTTGCTAGAATTCAGTGATAACACTGTATCATTAGATGAAGCACCAGAGTTCGCCAAGCTGACATGGTTGGTGCATGCGTTGCAAGTGCTCCCGGCCAGGTTTCCTCAGCGCGCATTTTTCGTTGGGGCGGTTAGTGGTTGGGAGATGAGTAGGGATGTCCAGTCTATGACATAGAAGAAAGACATGAAAAGTTCCATCAGTGGACCTCAGGAAGCAGACCGTCTTAGGTCTCCTGGGAGAGGTCCAAACCACTCCTCACTCTGTAGCTGGGTATGTTAGGGGATATGGTTGGCTGTCAGTGGTATCCCCGTATTCAAAAGCTATAGCTGGTTCAGTGTTTACACATTTCATATTGCTGTTTCTCGTTATTTCCGAACAAAAGCCCGCGGAGACAGCATCCAAGGCCATTGCATTCAGCACGTTATAAACGGTAAGTTGAACAGAGTTGAACGAATACAAGAATTTCCGTTCAATCCATTCAGTCTAGGGGAAAACGGACAAGATCCGGTAAAGGTTTACAGCAGAATGAATGACTTTCTAAATACTCCTTTCATAGGGGTACTAAACTAACTCTGATTTGATATCAGAATGAACCCCACAATGAATTCCATTCCTGAGCATTTTACGCAAAACTAACGAAAACTCATACTCTGTTACCTGATGCCATGCAAATAGGGAGCTTTCCGATTTTCAAAAGGATTTTACTTCTGTCCTAATAAGTGGGGAACTGCTGAATTAGTTTCGTTCAGTTAAGTACCATAAAGTGTTGCATGACGGCGGTCTTGCTTGATCCAGAAGTGTTGGTTTCATTTTTTTTTTGAAAATTAGACACTAGTCTTTCCGTGTTTTGCCTCTTACATCCCATCCGCACTCACTCGTCTGATTAAAAGCTTTGTCTTTTCATATATTTTACCTCGATGGCTATATGGTTCAATCGTTATCTTTCGTGGTCAGATCCTGTGAGCTATTATCACCTTTCAGTGGCATATCCAAACAGCCTTTCATCCCTTTGATTAGATCCCAACAAATTAAAGCTTACTAAAAGCCTTGTACCAAATATTCTTGCTGATTCTGCTCGCCCTCTTACAAAAGATCCTGTAAAATGTATATCAACTTCCCACACATGTTCTCATCACAAACACCACTATTTAAGCACTCGGGAGTACAGTGGTTACACTATTCCGCACTTAGTAAGGTTTCGCATAATCCAGTTTTTGTGATATCGTAAGTAACACAACATTTGGAATAAAGCAGGTCTTAACTGCCCATTACTTCAGAATTTCGTTTCCAACTTTCCCCTTTGCATTATCTACCTCTTTGAGGAAAAGAATGTTGAATATTCAACCACCACGTTGGATGAAATGCTCACTTTACTTGAATATGGACTCAGAATACTGTGCGAAGGGACCATTGACAGGTTTTGTAGACGAACCAATCACATCGGCTCATTCGTAACTTGAGCGAAGACATACAACATTTAGCCCGACAGAATAGGTATAGGAAGAACAATGCTTTTGTTCTGAGTTGGTATGATTCATACGAGCAGCAAATCATGATTTTACCGCCTGACTCCACCAGAGTTAGTCAAACAACAAACAAACAAACAAACTCAAACCAAATATTTCCCTCTCCATTCTCGATAAAACTTAGGCTTAAGCGAGAAAAGCGGTCTGTATTATTCATGGCTACGACAGGCCTAGCACAACCAGCAAAGCCTTTCTACGTTGCCCGAATGACTGACTCATGTAGGTGGATGTGACCACCTCATCGACAAGGTTTCTAGCTTCGATGAGGTGATCTACTAATTAAATCATCCAACCAACCGAAATGGTCGGCCTGTTGAGAGCCAGGCAAATTCGATTACAATCTCGTCGGTCATCTGCGACGATGTGTGATAATTGTCACGTTGGTCACCGTGTACCTGGAGACGAATTTGGCGGTATCGAGTGGACTGGGCCAGTTGTAACACTGGTTCATCGCTGATGGATTTACTGACTGTACCACGGATGCCCAAGAAACCGGCATATTACCGATATCTAAAAGTTTTGGCACTATTGTTGCGATCTCCACATTGCTCATCACTTGTCCGCAACACCTCTTTTTGGACCTGAAAAAAAGTAAGGACTAGAAAGTGGTGAAAAACGGAGAGGCCTGTAAGTGTGCACATCGAATGCACATCTAAGACGAGAGAAAACTGCTGAAATGGTATGAAAAAATTCTTTCAGAATCTGAAGTACCCAAACCAACTTGGAGTACCTGCATCTTGAGAGTTATTTCAACACTGACAAGAGCCAGTGGGGTAGGAAAACGAAGATAACCAAATTTGTTTGCAAGAAAATTGGGAATTTTGTATTCCAAGATAAAAGTGCGAAATGTACTATCCCAAGAGAAAGTGTTCGACTTCCGTGGTAAGTGAATTTGAGATATTCTCGGTTACTAATTATTGCGCTTTCTACCTGTATCGTTGTTGTGGATCCGATGAGAAATATTGGATTGGCGTTGAAGTGGTACTCCAAAGGTGACAAATGTGAAATGATGAAGTCCATCGAGGTTTGATGAAGTGGCTGGGTTCTGTGCCAAGGTAAGTATGTGAATTCCTAATTCACTGGTTGTTTACCACAGACGTGATTTAACTATTTAACATGTACCTGAAATGTAGAATACTACAAGACAGTATTTTTATGGAAAAAATATTGTCACCAACAGCTCGGTCACTATCCTGTGCACACGAATTTCACTTATCCAAAGATGGATTCTCTGGACAGAAACTTTTGCAAACTATATGATTCGCCACTTAGAGTTTTGGAAGTCTATTGATAAAAAGAGTTATCATGCATAACGTTCTAGTGGTCGACCAGAATCCAACTACTCTATATATTATTTGAGTATCATCATCCCTCGGAGGTAGTCACCAAATGTGCAATTTGCCTGTACCGGTGTTTTGATGGAGTATCAGACAGAGGTGATGCCCAATGAAGTCCGCAATCGATAAATAATGCCATATTATAGTTTTTACAGTGAATAAGGTAATAAGTGAAGTACGTGCTTGATATGTGACAAGACACAGAGTATACGTGGAATACGCCAGTCGGCGGTGATCAAACGGCCCCCATCTCGGAATTCAGACCTTGGGGACCCGGGTTCGATTCCCAGTGCCATCGGTCACTTTTCCACTTGGCAGCCATGAATTTGCGGTGGTTTACTCCCAGAAATATGCCACAATATTGTAGTGTACAGTAAAAAGGAAGTAAAAGATTTTTTATTCACCTATAATCAGCGTAAGCAACGGAGTAACATGCAATTCAGTTTGTCGCCATTAAAAAATCAAACAGCCAGCCGGATAATCTTGTTCTTCTTTTGACAAAAGCAGCCCTCCGTATCGTGCTTAGTTCGCTCAAACCTCGAAAGTTCAGTGTAATGCGTGTGTGATGTTCGGTGAGTAGTTCTTATTTCGTTGATGCTCAAATCATTTCTGTCGGTAGGGTGGAGGTCGAGGAATGTAAGCCGTTGACTAGTGGTGTATAATTTTCGAGACCCACTACCGCCTGTCAGCTACCTTAGCAATCGAAACTCCATTATTTCCAGAGTCACTACCAACTCTAACCATTTAGGCTCTGATTAGACTCTCCACTCCAAATCTCTGGTTATGTTGATAGCACAGTATTTACCGATTGCTGCATGGATGCGGAGCACATGGAATAAAAACGTCGCCTTTAACTCTATCCAAGATTTGTTTGGAATGGACCAAGCGATTGGCGTGCACGACATTTGATCACTGTGGATAGTACGATACAGACGGGAAGTATACTGAGTGGAAAAAGGTTTGATTTCAAATTTGACACACCCTTTCAGACAGCAAGGGTTTTCCGACACGATGATCTGGTCGATATGTCGTAGCTGAACTGTGACGGTTGAGATTCTTCTCCAACCAGTGGGTTTTCTTTTGGAGTTGGTCAATGCTATTATGGTCGTGGAATAAACCATATTACATGCGTCAAACAAACGGTAATGCAAACAATGGATTATAGGGCTGCTTTTAGAAGACGGATATACGAAAGCAATTGCTTTTTGACTCAAATCACCGTGCAATGTGGTGATTTCCACGGGCATGTCTGACCTGTCCACCAATGTATCGGAAGGTATTGTGTAAAGGATATGTCTTATTAACTTTTGCCTTATTACGAAAAATTGACTCGAACAGATTTCTCGAAGGTGCGGTCTCTCCCTTTTACCAATCAGTTACTTGCAGGTGGTAAGATCCACTGTGGGTTTTCTCTCCTTTGGAGAAATGAATTAATGTCCCCTAGTGAATCCCTTTCAAATGCAGCTTGTTTGAGATATATCTCTGCATGGTTCCGTATCCAAAACCGGTCTAATAATGCAACAACAAAAAGCTCGAAGAAGACTAGAAATGGTCGCCATAATATTCTGATTGCTGAGGTTGGCATTTAGATCGAAAATATCTCATCACCGATCGAGAAGACATCGTGAGTGCATGTAGACAGTTAGCTTTGATCTTCTGTGTTGGTAGATTCGTCATTAGTTTTGACTTTGAGCCTCTTAGACGATCTTGAGCCCAAAGCTCGACACAAGGTGGTCTAAGAGGCTCAAAGTCAGAACTAATGACAAACCCACAAATACAGAAGATCAAAGCTAACAGTCCACATGCACTGACGACATCTTCTCGATCGGTAGTTAGATATTTTCGATCAGAACACCATGGCAAAGAACACAAATATCTAAAATCATTTTAACTTTCAAAGGTGGCTGACCCCATTCGAGAACAACGCCCTAGCTTGCTTAACCGTGGAATAACAAAGGACAACATTACGGGAATTACCATGCACCTGGCCGACACGTATCCCTCGGTCAAGCAAAGTATTTATCACTCAGTTGACTTGTGTGAGTCATTTAGGATCGTCTACACCGTCACGACCGAAAGAGATCAAGAATCGCCAATTATCTGCCGTTGAGGTCATATCCATTCCATTGGCCAGCCTCCTTCCCCCCACCCCACACTCTTTGCGTGCAAAAGCAGTCAGTCTGAGCCCTAGACCCATCATAGCCGTCTGTGGTCAAACTAACTGCGCAACACGACTGATGAGTCATTACTCGTGGACTAAATTAACCACGAATCAATCAACACAGTTGATTTTCTGTGTTCTGCCTTACCCCTCCCAACTTCGACACATCTCAATCCGAGTAACTTAACTTTCCCTTCGTTTTATTTGACCTACAAAATTTTTCTATATATGGCCAGCTAATGAAGCACCGAAAACAAGCTTGTTTGCACCTTTTATCGCCGTAACTAGGTATATTGCAATATAATGACTGTATAGTCCAAAATGTTCAGTGATATGTGGAAGGAGTTTTCTAATGGTCGAATTTTGTTCCGCTGAGATACATCGCAGATCGTACTTCTTTAGTTCGCGCTACATTTCATAAGTGAGGGCAGAAGTCATGTACCTGATTTTACTAACCAATGAGTGCACGCCTGAAGCTGGCACGGTTGCCTGCATGTTTCGCAATCCAGGTGAAATCACAATCATGAGACCCATCATGAATCGATAAATTGTCTTCGGCCATTCATCACTGTTTGTCAGGAAATGAATACTTTGATTCCCTCGATCTTCCAGTTTCTTATCGGGTCTGATAAATTTTTACTTAAATTTAGCATCCAAAGCCGATTAAGGCACATTGCGGATTTCTATATTTTATGATATGCAATTGCAATCCCTCTAGTTCCGCCTAAAACAACGTCACTTCACTCAACCTCATAGTGAAAACATAAGCATACCGCGAGGGTCGATTGCTGAGTGAGTGACAAACTCCTAATACCCAAATGAAGTGACCTATGCTCGTGTTTTGTCATGCCATGTTGGCCCTATTGGAGTCCTCTTTCAGGGGATCGATGGATGTGTACCGCGGTTAACGGTTCCCAACGAGTCAAAATGAAAAGCTATTCAATGAATCGGTGATTTTATTTGTAAGCTGAATACGGACACTCAAAGTTTGAACTGTTACACAAATGGAAGATAAACGTGACATGCGCATCAGCCACGGAATCAACAAACGCTTTGTTCAGTTATTCGGACAACGTTTACACTTTCTCAGTCGCCAGTTTGTCAGTTGTTCTGTTTTTACAACTGAGTAGCCACAGCCCATGTTTACAAACGGCAGTGGTAGGTATTTTTCAGCCATAAGGTAACAGCCGATACAACGCGATTATATCAATCGACAAACGATCATCAGAACCATAAGCAACGTTCTCAGTTCGTGTAAGGAGAGGCGAGATTTAACTCATGAAGATGCTACGCCGGTTTCTATGGTTCTACTGGTTGCAAGGTCAGCTTGTGTATAGTACGCTGTTTGTTGTCCTTGACACGACCCCAGAAACAACTGTTAAGTTCCTCAGGACCAGGCCGGGTGTTTATATGATAGCATCGGTAAAGTGTCACGTTTGTCAAAAGCACATATCAGTAATTCGTTTTACTGTCTGTTGCGTAGCATTCAAATGTAAACTGATGATATGAAAACTTCGGATTCGACTACACCGGGTCAGCACCACTCCCTTCGGGGAAAGTGCACTGATTAACGGTACGTGTCTGATTCCAGGCAGAAATATAATATGCCCCGTTGCTTTCGTACAGCTGAGTTTTCCTGACGGAGCCAACAAGCGTCAGTCGAGGACACCGTAGTTTTCGTGGATAAAACTTCGCACACAAACTGCTATTGCCAGACAAATAGAACTGTTCTCACAGTTAGTTAGTCGGAAGAGCTTAAGAACTGCGCTGTTTTGTCTTAGTGATCAACTGTCACAGGATTGTCATCGCCCAAGAAAAGCTGATTAGCACTTCAAATCCCACACTTTGTTGGAGGATATTAAAATGAATTGATTCTAAAAATCTAACAGGTTAATAACTTCCATTTACTTTGAGGGATGTAAACCTTTGGGATGCTGCGGTAATCTCCTTTGAATCGTATGGAGCGTGCATGGACGAGTAGTCTATTTTCAGAATCACACACTGATTCTTCCACAACTATGATTTGGAAGAAGAGTACCGGGAACGCACATCTGATGAGCGGTCGTGTGCTTTCGGGGAAATTTTGTCCTTCCGTCCACATACAACACCATACTACCCATTTCGTTTGGATGAGGCTTGAATAGCCCGGTTACCAATTGTGTCTGCGTGACTCATAATCAGGCATCCTGTGTTCGAGTCCCAGTTGGTTCTTCATTGACACGTCCTAGCGGCGATCAGACTGCCATCTTGGTGGGCTTCTAACCTGTCCGCCCCGGGTTCGATTCCCCGCGCCAGGGCCGGGCACTTTCCCTAGCGGTCAGCCTTCTACTGACAATGACTCCCTTCCTGCAATATAGTTTAACTGCTATAGAATAAAAGAGTAGTAAGTGAAAAAGTGCTGCTGGAATAAAATAATGGTACCGTGTTCCTGTGGTATTCAACTTACGGTTTGAGAGTTTATCGTGCATGGTGACTCATTTCACAAATAATTCAACTATCTTCCTATTCAAAGTGAACAATTGATCGAGTTGTATGACAACCATATGACAACTACTGTGTGAGTGTTGCGTAACATCAAAAACAAAACCTATTGGTGAGTTAGAAAAGTTTGATTACCCAAAGCACTGTTAATAGACTTGAGAAAACCACTACTGTAATAAGCTGTTGGTAATCTATGCTCATCTGGAAATCTGGTTTACAAGATAAGCTCTGGTAATTGGCTTTGAATCTGCTACTGGTTTAAGAGAGAAAATTTCAATCCGGCAACTAAATGATATCCAGTCTCCTCAGAGTATGTAAAAGGAGCAACACCTGTTCAGTCCATTCCCCGGAGTGACGAGGTGTTCATGAGTCGCTTTGTAGGACACCTTATTTTTGAGCACTGATATGGGAGGACATCATTGATCAAAATTTTTTATAGATGTTGCGTTTACTGCCAAATTTAAAACAAAATGAAGGGAAACAGGTGGATCGATGAATGGTCGATAACTACAATTGCAAATAAATAGCAAATTTTGTTGGGGTTTTTAATTTATTTCAAGAATTTCTAAATCCAATGGTGACTAGTTAACAAAAGTGAACGATTCCCTCGCGACCACTTAGAAGCTGATTAAGTCATTTCTATCAAAATATAGCAATAATTATGAAAGGTACGCGAACGCCAGGAGTAATTTCAACATTTTAAATGGTCGGAGTGAATATTGCGATTATAAAAACTATTTCTTTATGTAAAATAAATTCCACGATGAATAAACCAATGCTGCAATTTGAATGGGCAAACATGTAAAGTCCTTGCAAAAAGATCAAATCTAACGATACAGTACACTATCAGATGTGTCACTTGTCTTTAATGAGTAATAACTTTACTATATAGCAGTGGTATAAGATTTCATGAAGGATTCGGGGTGAACTAGAGGCTGCAAACTGGGGAAAAAATGATCGGCTGAGACCGGACTTGAAACAGGGACAGAACAGTTTAAAGTTCTCCATGATGATCGTCTGGCCACCGCTTGTTGCGAAGCCTTCCATGGCGACACTGAATGTTGCTGGTTTAAGATAATAATGAAAAAACATCCTTAACAGCTTTGGATAAGTAATAAGATGTAAATAAACGCAAGGTTTTCTGTTGGTATGGGCTCAATCCAACCGTGACTGAACGGCCGAAGTTACGGAGTGAAGAACGTGAATTCAAGCCCAGCCACCATCGATCAACTTTGCCCCTCGACGGCCTTTGACTAATCATCTCCTGCACCCGAAACGGAAAAGGTAATTGCTAGTAGCTGAAGCAATCAATCGAAACCTCCACACGGGTCAGTGCATACAGGAAGAAGGCACAGGGACAGCATGAGAGGAAGATTGCGGGATAAATTCCGGGAAAGTGTGTAGCACATAAGATCACCTATTCGCTTATAAAACCCGTCAATTAGTCTGTTTACCTGTTTATCTCCTCGTCGATCTTCCGGGTCCTCGATATCGCCATTCTCCAGAGTCTCGGGCCTCACCAAGTCTTTGAGAAGCCTAAAATGAGTACTTCGGTTTTCTTGCATTTCCCGTTCAGTGGATTGTTGTCTTCTTCAAAGATATTGGAACCTGAAGATAGTGAATTACACCCGGGGACTTTATGTCCGGCGAGTGCTGTAGAATCCTATAAACCAAAAAATTTATTTCCTTGGAAACATGAGAAGGCGCTTTAGGAACAGGCAAACTTCCTTGCTTTTCTGGAGCATCCCCTTATGAATGATATGTACAGCGAAAAAGTACAACTATCAACCAAGTAAAACAGCCTCTTGTCGGTAAACCACGAATCGGGGGTACTATGTACTGAGCAATCAAGGCCAGAAGTGGGTTTGGCTGTACAAGTGAAGATTTGGTGATAGTAGACGGAAAACTTCGCGTCACAACAACTACAGAGTTTTGTGTATGACATTTCTCTACGAGGTTGATGTTGGAATTACAGGACGGAATTTTCATGGTTTTTGAAGGTCAGAGGCTCTGAAGAACGGTAAGCTTTTTCCGGCTTATTCTTTTGCTTCTAATTCACACGTCAAGGCAGAAGAACGGACAAGGTCGAGTTCCAAAAATGCATTGATTCGTGACCAAAGTGACCTGAATTTTTCACTCATTTGTTATCTGGGGATAGTGAAACAAGCTTGCAACTCATATATAAAATGAGGTTGATGGATGTTGTATTAGTGACGTTTGCTAATTTACGGACCAAAAACACGGTTTACTTTATTCGAGTCCCCTTTTTTCCGATCGATCAACTTAACGTTCGCGTGATAACGTGATCTTAGAACTTTGTGTATGCGACGGTTATGTGCACCCTACTGGTAAGTAGATGAACTGAACTGTACTTGTTCGTGATACATGTTGGCAATTTCGTGTGGAAACTTACAGACAAGCGTGTAAAAATACCTATTCAATTTCAACTTTCAAATCAAGTCAGGCATGACGAATCCAGTAGGTTCCGCTGTGCATCGCTTTTCACCCAACTTTTCACGCAGTTTCATACTCAAACTTAATATAATATTCGGCTGGAATTTCGTCACATTCCATCGGTTTAGGCAATATCTGGTCATGGAGTGCGATCTCGTAGATTTGGCAAGTTTACTGATGGTTGTCGGCCTCACTGAGGTTTGCGGAAATGGGTGTGCACTTCTGACGATTCCTGACATAAGTGAAACAGCCTTACAGAGCTTCCATGGTTTTCAGTGGTGAGTTGAAATTTCACACAACATGAGGAAACTTGTTGAGCAAATATAACTTCAGGCTACTCACAGTGATATAAGAATTCGCCGAAATAATCTTGCCGTGTATTCGCACTTGGATTCCATCGGGTAATTCATCTCTGTTCCTTTTGCACTCAGATTAATTTCTGTGAATTCGGACTACCCTATTTTTGGTTTATCTACTTCACTGCACTAATAACGCAACCTGAAGCAACTGAGACTAGGCGAAGGATCCTCTGAATACGATCAGTAACTGTGGTCTCAGTTTTAGGGAATTGTTCGGTTAAAATGGATTCTGTGATTGATTTTTAATAAAGCTCAGTTACAAAAGGGCTTTATAACATTTTTACACATTTTACCTTATATTCAAAAAGCGTTAAGACAAGAGCCAAATATGTGAATGACTGAGTCCCGGCCCTGAAACTAGCCACCAAAGGCTTTAGTAAAAGCAAGGGCTTTATGACCTTGTGAAATTGAACAAAGTTCGCACAAAACTTCTAATTCATACTAACACGACTGCCAATCAACGAACGAACGAACCAGTCAATCAGTTAACTAACCAACGAACCAATCGACCGATCAATCAATCAATCAATCAATCAATCAATCAATCAATCAATCAATCAATCAATCAATCAATCAATCAATCAATCAATCAATCAATCAATCAATCAATCAATCAATCAATCAATCAATCAATCAATCAGTCAATCAATCAACCGACCAGTCAACCGATCAGTCAATCAATCAATCAGGTAATCCATCAAGCAGTCAGCCAGTCAGTCTGTCAATTCATAAATCGACGAGTCCAAAACCAACCCACCAAACAAAAAATAAACCAATCGATCAATCATTCAATCAGCCAACCAGTCAATCATCAGCCAGTCTATCAATCAATCTAATAAGCAGTATTTTAGTCAGTCAATCAACTAGCTAATTAGCTATACAAATGGTTAAACAAATAAAATAGAGCAGAGAGTATTCACACTTCTTCCTTAGAATATATAACGCATTGAACATTAGGACACCTTGTTCAATGAGAGCCATGCAAGTGGAGAGTTTTGCTGGTAACCCACTGGTGGCTACTCGTTGGAGGCTTGTGTGCTTGGTAATTCTTGTACCCCCCGCCCACCTTTCTATGCCTCAAAGCTTCTGCTTGACATGTAACACAACTAGACAGCTTGGTTTTTCGCATTTTCGCAAATTATCGTGATTTGCTTACTGGTCGCACGGTGATTGCAGTGGGTTGATTTGCACAGGACGGAAGCAGATGCGTAGTAGATCCGAACACATATGTTGGACTTTGTGGCAGACAGTCACTCAGAACGCACCCGCTCTCATCTTCAGTCGAACAAGACTTGGGTGACTGTGCAGAGACATTTGGGCAATCCAAATAGACACAGCAGATAGGACTAATCCAGTAGTCAGCCCTTAAGCAGCTCAGGCGGACAATTTGCATATAAGTAGGAATATTTTTTTGTTTTGTTCAACTGGAAGCACTGTTTCAGGCATGCGTGATGCTCATATTTCCAGTGTCCATTTTCTTTCCAAGGCCGAACACTTTTCTTGAATGTACTGGCCTTTTACTGCCTGAAGATGCACACCTATCCAGATAAGCAGGTAGCATCATCAAAGCAAAGCTTCGATCTGTGCCAGGTCATTCGAGTTTTATTGATCGAAATGATTTAGGCTTTAAGGCTGTAACCGATATTTCAACGCCGTAGTTTAGAATGTGATTGGTCTGTAGCATAGGAATTTAGCAAACAGTTTGCTGACTTTGTCCGAATGTGGGAAGATAGCTAAAAAGAGGAAATATACAAAAAGGAGGGTGTTTTATAACTAAACATTCTTGGCAAAAAACGGAGAGTTACCACTAAGAGTACCGCAGGCTGAGGTGGACAATTTGTATGAGTGGGTTGCTGGATGCATACTGGATAGACTATTGAAAAGAAGAGCATTAGGATAACGGAAGCAAGTTCCTGAGCACAGAACCCGTGGTAATGAAGGAAATAGAAAAGTAAAGGGCAATAGGAAAACGGGTGCAAGGCGGAATCACTTTGACGTCAGCTATGAGACGAATAGCTTTGCGTTGAACGGGTCTGACAAGGGGTAATAACGAAGAATTGGTCCATGTCTAAAAATAGCTACGGTATTCGAGATTTGAACAGATTTTGGTTATTGTATGGAACAATAACCTGATAGTGAGTTATAAAAAACCTCTGGAATGATAAAAGAAGGCTCTTTCTTTTTGGTGCTATCAAGGCAGGAGCTCGGGAACCAAGAAAGGAACTTAAGGAATATAGAAAGGAGGATAGAACTTCGTGCAGAGTTGGAATTAGTGAAGTTTTGAAGTTCGGTTTGTAGAGTAAAAGACTCATTTTAAGAAAATAAACAAAGTTGGAGTTTCGGGGTGTTGAAACATCCAGGTGAACCAAGGTAAAGTCGGAATTTGGCTAAACAAGGACTGGGTCGATGCTGGCAAATAATGTACGGGATGACAGGAAGGACAATGATCACTGGATGGTGGTATCATTGACAAAGCATGACTACTGCAGACCGAAATCCCACTGAGCCAAAAAAGGATTTTACAAGAGAGCTGCAATCCACGTAGCTTCAACAACAGACTGCCACGCTGAATTTAATCGAAAACGTGTTCTGATTCCTAAACTTGAACTAGTGTTTGCTGTGTGAGCTAGCCGTAGATTGTCACCCACACCACTACGGTTTATTGGTGTTGCACGGAATTGCCATTCGTTCTCATCGGTGTTTGTGAAGTACGTTCTACTCGATTATCAGACAAGTGGTAAAGTGATTTGCACTGCTTTATTTTGCTTTCATGTTTGTTATCTCACTTTCTCGATCAGATAGACGTTTGTCGTTGATCTAGTAAAGTAACCGATGGAAGTAATACTCAAGAATAAAAAGTAGTAAAGTTTGAATTGTGAAAGATTATTTACCAGAAAATGTTGTAGATGGCTGGACCAATCTATACGGATCTTCTAGTCAGCCCTGTAAGCAACCTTGATGTAATTAGAGCAAGTTTGTGACACTGTGGCACGGTTCGTTTATTCGTCTGTGGAGCAAGTGTTTTCTGTCACTGAAGGGACCTCATATTTTGGCTGTTTGGTCTGGAGACTCATCATTGACGAAAGGTGTGCTATTTTCCATGATGTCACTGGGACAAACTGGACCTTTCTTGTTTCAAAAGCTACGGTTAGTCGCTGCTCTTCTGGAGCAGAAGAGAGATTGTTTCGTCTCTCGGTAGAAGTTACTGCATTCTGTCCATTACCTATTCCGTGCTTGAGCGTGAAGGCTTCGCGGGGAACGGACGTCCTGCACTCTCACAGGAGGAGATCAATCGAATCTACGACCGTGTGACTACTGGAGAAGTGTTTTTTGTTACGATAAGCAATGGGTGGAGGAGTTTGATGGTCGTGCTTCAGAATTGCTGAGTGGCACGGGATCACACCTGAACTGTGCAGATTTTTTAACTAATGGAATCATTAGATTTTAATTTTGTTGTGAATATGTTAGGCTGTCTCCTACAAGTGACAGTAATAGTCTGAATTGCGATGGTAAAATAACATCCTGTCTTTGATTGTTATCTGTAAACCCCGTCGTGAGTGATCAAATAAGAGAGAATGACGAGGTGTTGTTCAACGTATAATCCCTGTTTCACCTAGGTAAACACAAGTTTTTATTATGGAGATTGCTTCAAGATACAAGTTGTCACTCTAACATTTATGTTGTCCGATAACTAGGCATGATACCGTGGACATCACACGTCTCAAAAATGTTCACTGAGACAAGAATAACAATGACAACAACAAAAACAACAACAACGGCCTCACTCTAGCTACCTGGCTATTATTCTAGTCCTCACAGCAACTTGTTTCTGTTATACCTCACCCGCCTATATGATCTGTATCCATGGTCCATCCGAAGTATTATTGCCCTGATTACTCTCTGGCACCGTCCCTCAGGGACAACACTCAGCGTTTTTGATTGATCTTTACTTGATTATCAATTTTTATTATTTTTTATTATCCATTGGGATCACCCAAGACCAATAGGGTTTTGTGTGTCTCATTCTTTCAATCACATGAGGGTTCTATGGCGAAGACTAGAATAGGGATGGAATCATGAAAAATGTGAGTCAGAGAAAAACATGTGCACATTCATTTTTTATATTATACTTTATATATATATATATATATATATATATATATATATATATATATATTCAACCTGTAAGTACCAATGTATGTGCAGTTGGGAACATAGTTAACCACTCTTTCTTTCCACACAAAGCCGCCATCAGAAGTACCCACTGACCTTGAGTAATTCTCAACGCTACTGTCTTTTCTCAGCCACCTGTGGAACTCAATCAAATAAAGTCAATAAAGGAAACATATCCACGGAGAGCTCGGGAATGAGATGATTTCGACGGTCCACAACACCCTCAGTCTGTACGGATCTCAGTATACTGTGAATGAAAAGAGAAGGATTATATTCCACTGTACGTTTTGTGCAATCTGTGTGAAAAAATACCCTTCAAAAAGTCATACAAAGTGACAATGGATGATTGACTTTATATTAATTACACTACACTTCGAGCAATATGTAAAAAGGAGACGGGTTAATCTCCCACTGGCTGGAAACAAATGAGACGTCATTTGTGTTTGAGCTATTAGTGTTACTTAAAAAATTTGTACTTATCAATTTTCACAGCATGTTTATGAATGTAAGCGGTGGGAGAGGCATACTCCAAAGCGATTAGGGTTCTCTAAATTATCACGGATAAACAGAAGTGTTTAGCCTGACGGTCTGAATGCTCGTCGGCCAAAGCAGGCCCCTTCTGTTTGGAAGTAGTGATGAAAGCTTTGGTAAAAGATTGTTTTACCACTGAATCTGACTGCGATGACACCGAGTTCATGCACCTCTATAACGGGTCACCAAACAAAACGGCTCAACATCCGCCGGTAAGTATACATAGGGCTGGGAACCCAAACAAATGTGAGAAAGACGAGACTTCCATTTCGAGCAGTTCCGTACCAGAACAACCGTGTTTTAGATCATTAATTTGAAAGTGGGAAACTGATTATAGTTTTATGCTGTAGTCTAATGAATATTAGGTGGTCGTGATCCACGCTAAGAGCCAGCAATGAGCCGGGGCTTTTCAGCATATCTAACAACTGTTCTTTCAGCTGTATCACGGGGTTATTTTCGTTACAGAAAGCTCGTTTGGGATGGACCAATTTGAACCGATTGTGGCCTCGACTAAGCATTTGTCTGTCCATCGTTACTGCATTGTGCACTGAAGTGGTTGGGTTCATCCATCAGCTGTACAACTCATAAACGTGCTGTAAACGGAAGATATGAGAAGATTATCTGTTTTTGAGCATCGGTGTTGTACTTTAGTTATCAGACTCTAGGGTACACCATGTCAATGTTAATACAATTTAAGATGAGAGTATTGAACAAAGAACGGGCTGAAGAGAGAGGGCAAATGATTAAACAAAAAAGTATGTTCCTTGAAAATGAAAATGGCACAAAGCGTACTCGCAACTGTTCACCGATCACAGTCAGATCTCTAGTGAAATGGTTTTCAAGACGATCCCAAAATCAGAAGATGAAGTTGCATCAGACAGTGCTTTTACTGGCACGTTATACACGTTACCTGTGAGTGCACCTTATCAGCAATCGTGTGAGTTACCGAGAGTCAGATGCCGTTGGGGGAAGAGCCTGAACCAAAGAGGTTACGGTAGTTGGGAAATGCCCAAAAATATACTCTCCGGGATCCTTATTTCCCACCGCGACATGGTAAATCCATAACATGATGGAAATATATGGAAAGCAAAACCCGTAGACTTGACCAATTTGGAGTAGTTAAGCTTCACGGTTAGGGTTCACGAGTACCGCTACCGATGGAGCGTCCAATAACGAGCTACTCAAGTAAAAATTCGATTGTTCACGAAGAGGTTTTAAACTCATGACTCAGCTGGGCCATTGATCATCTCAGTGACCATATGAAAACATATTCTTTGGCCGAAGGTTTCTCCGTTTAATTGTATGTGAGCTTGTCGAGAACCAAGAGTGATTTATTCGATAAATTTATGAACCAACTTTTTGGCTTCGCAGATCGCACGACAGAATATACACGTTACCTGAAAGTGAGCGTCGTCCGTAGATGAATTCGTATTTGGCACAGGTTAACAACACTTTTTGCCCTTTGACAATAGGCTGCTTTATCCAACTTGACGACGAGGAAGAATACCGTCAGCTTTACACTGTTTATCTAACTGAATGCATCTGAGCACAGATGGATGAGGTTCAGAAATAGTTGTATCAAAAGTTCATTAAAACTGTGGTCAGTACCATCTTTGGGTCATACATATATATTACATTTTTCACATCTGCGTGATTTCAAGCTCTGTGCCAAACATGACATGGTAAGATCGAGAAGAAAGGGATAGCGGAGTAGGATTCTATGATTTGTCGAGTGCGCAAAACTGCCAGGTTGCCCAAACCAAAACAGATAGCATTCCCAGGGGTCGACAATCGGAGCTTTGAGCTATCTAATGCTTAACCCACAAGGCAGCAGGACCAAGAGTGGGGTCCACAGTACACTGCTGACCGGTGACTGATTAGTCAGTTCATAAGTACTTCAGATGAGGCTAAACATGCTGGATGCCCAGTACACTCTTCCTTCACAGATACCGGTGAGCATACCGTTGTACGTCTCATACGCTACCCATAATTGGTTTGAAGTCAACGTTTAGCTATCTCCCCTACATTGGTTATCACTCAGTCAACCAGGTGGAGAGCACCAAGCATTAGCTTTTGTCCTCTAACTTAGGATGGAAATACCTCTGCCACTAGAAAGCAGTGATTTTGACTTTGTCATCAGAGCCTGTTCGAGACACATGATCATTTGGATGCATTCCGAGAAATCTTCAAGGTTATTAGCCATCTCGGAGCCTGACACACCCACCCGTGACCATACTGGGGTCATTTGAGGGCCCTTTCACTTCCACTCTAACCCACCCATTTATCAACTTATGTTTATGCTCCTGAAGGAATTTCATCCTGTTATCCATATACAACAGCATACTACTTACAAAAAGAGTATTACAAGCTTGCTTCAGTGCTGATTTATCTACGACTTTTGTGATTCGAAGTCAGAAGCAGCCTTGTTTCATCAGTCTGTATGAAAACCCTCAATTTTCCCCAAACAAACCGGAATCACAGCATAGCAAACCAAAAGAGAAACTTCCATCTACCGGCTGATTTCATCGAACACGCGGTGAGGATTGTGAGGGAATGAGAAAAAATTACGGGAAACATGAAGAAACGCGCCTGACATGCCAGCACTCTTTCCAAAAATGCAGCTTGTCAATTACAAGCCAAAGACAATCGAGATTACCTGACATGAGAGAGAAAGCGGAATCGAAATTCTGTCGGTTGAAAAGGCTCAAAGTTTACATTATGGCACGCACGTAGCGACCGAGCGGCCTAGTGTCATAGTATGGATTTTTCGCTGAATTTCCCCGCCTAAAATATTCGGTTGAATAACTTCGCACTGTCCGTGGTTTCATGGAATATTCATATCAAAGCAATCAGATGTCGATTTTCCTGATTCTTCACACGCTCATGTTTTATTGCAATAATACATTCAGCACTAAAGTGTGCTCCTTTCAAAAAGAATTCCAAATAAATGTAGACTAATTCATCCACCTAGATGGGATGCCACTTATCCCAAAGTTGTTTTAGTGAGCTCTCAGCATATTACTCTGGACGAGAATTGATACATAGTGCGAATATTTTTTACCTATTGCAAAAAGTCGAACCCATTTACGCTTTCCTTTGGTGGAGTGTGATCCTCTTTGATTGTTCGAGTTTTTGGGGAGCAGAATAGCATCACAAACGGGGACCACTGTGTTCGTAGGGCGTTGGATATACTCAAAGCCCGTGAAAACTAGGTGCTATATCATGCGGTGTTCACGTGGTTTACCGGTTTCCGTTGAGCCTCCGTGGATTCTATCAAATCTTGCCGATGGTACGGTGCAGAAAGTCAGATGGAACACTTGCATGATAATCCCAAGGACTTCCAATGATGACTTCAAAGTTCAAGGTTAATCAATAACCAATTCTATGAGCAAATAGGAAATCTGACTTTCTGAATAATCATAAATTCTCCACGAACTGCTGTACAGCCCCCATCACGTGAAGTAACAAATCCCTTGGGCTTCACTTTAATTCACTGTGACAAGAAGTGTTTGCAGATTGCTCAAGTACGTTATCCACGTGCTATCTTTCTTTTGGAGATATAGAGGTTTACATAGCCTAATATTGTATGGAGGAATGCTGGGGCAAGACAACGACGTGAATGGCAAATCCATCGGATCTACCAAACGAGGGCCACAGACCAAAGAACAGACGGCGAATATGTCGGAGGCTTCCCGAAGCAGACAAAAGGAGCCATATGGACTAGCAGCAGGGAAGCAGCGGGATCTCGATCTACCATCAGGATAGCCCAGGTGAAGGGCTGCCGATCAAGCCGTCATCTGGAAACATCGGACCACCCAAATAGAAATGATGCCACGGGCAACTGGCTAGAACACAGTCGAAACACTCAAACAGCAGCAAGAGCAATTTTAATGACGCGCGGCCTGGAAGAGTGTCTATATAAACGACTGTATGTGTTTCATGAATTGACTTGTTATATTTTGGAATACAAGTGTCCTAGCCCGTCTTGTCTTGTTTGTAACAATATGTAAGTAAATCGATTTATGGTGGATCCAACTGAAAAAATCATTTGAGCAGGGCAATGTGTGCAAAGGTTCTATGAATTCAATGCCTGTGACGAATAAACGACGCCTCCACATGACATGATGATGTATGAAACGAATCAATGACAGTTAGCGCGGATAGCCCAAAGGTCGGTACGGAAGTACCAGTGGACTATGTACCAGTTAGATGTCAATCCCAGATATGACTGAGTTAAATTTATTGATAGGACGTTAACATACGCGTCACATGATTCACAAAAGTACCTAGGATCACGTGAATAATAAAATTCAAAGAAAAGAATAAATACGCATATTTTTTGTCGTCGCTTTCCGAAGGAAGCTCCTACTCTAGATCAGTATCAAATAACGTAAAGAAATCATTGACGATTGGCTTTGAGGTAACTCAAAATACTTGAGACAAATCAGGAAAGCCCAATTTTTAACCGCAAGTAATCAGGTGGTAGGCAGGTCTTCTGTCGCCCGGCTCACTACCAAGCCTAACATATCGAGATCTCACATGGTTCCCAACTCCAAGTCTCAGGGTTGGGTAGCCGGTTCTCTCATCAGTTATAAACTTCACAAATCACGTGGATAATCATTTTCGTTCAACGGCTCACACTCACGGGCAGAATTCGCATCACTACCCTCACTAACACTCGTGATCTGAATCCGGTTGTTGGCTCCACCTGACCCCTTTCTCCAGTTTTCCTTTCCCATTGCCTGAGTTTGGACCAAAACACAAGTTTCTCGCTCATCAGATACCAGTTATTGTCAGTTTCCAAACTACTTGCTCCTTCCTGGCTTTTTTACACACCTGTTGTCTGAGCCTATATCCACCAATCGACCGTCTCCTCTTGACTTTCGCTTCTTGATTCCTCCAGCCGGGACTTTCAATTCTTGTGGCTGAAAATTCGTTTTTCTTCCTCTAACCAACAGTTTTATACTGTTTGTCTCTTCCCTAACAGCGTTATTACCTTCACATATTGAGGCGCTCACTTTAACAAATTCCAGGTGTCAAATTAATTTTCTTGGTGATTTTACTGTTCACAACAAGGATTATTTACTGCACTCACCGGACACTTCAACCATAGGACGTGAAATCGAAGCTTTCACTATAGTCAGCAATCTTTACCAACTGGTAGACCTCCGTACACGCTTTACTGATCGCATTGGCGACTGTCTACACACCCTTGGCTCCATACTTACATCCATCCCCTCTTCATTCTCTAACCTTACCTCCGAGTCTAACCTGGGCCCGTCGGACCATTGTCTCATCTCATTTCCCACTCAATTTTCTCATCCCTTCCCAACACCTTACTCTGGACGCACCTTTTGGGGTTACGATTTTGCTGGTTGGGATGGCTTTCATGACTTTCTGACCTGTCACCCCTGGAAAGACTGTAGTTTTCTGTCTGATGTTTCCGTCTCTGTTTCTAATTTCACTGAGACTATTCTTCGAGGTATGCTTTTTTACGTTCCTCATTTCTCTAAACCCGGCAACCTACGAACCCCTGTGTGTGGGTTACCCACCCTTGCAACTGTACTGTTCGTTTAAAAACCAGGACACATTCAGTGGCATCGTTTACCCAACCAAACATCTCGACATTGTTTTGTTCAGGCTAGGAGCAAATGCTCGCTCACCATAAACAGAGCTGGCGAACGCTTCGTATACCACAAAGATGAATGAACAGCCTTGCCCGCTACCAGTAGCCGATCATTCTGGCCCCGTACGAAGGCGATTTCCCGTAATTTTGGCCCTTCCAACTTTCCTCCCATTCGCAATCCCTTTGGTTATCTGGTATCCGACTCTCTCCATAAGGCCGAGGTTTTTGCCTCAAGTCCTACCCTATCTGCAAGCCCTACTTCTTCTCTGCCTTTCACTTACTTTCTCAGCCAGGCTTTTCTTACTGCAGTAACCACCAGAAAGTTTCGCCAAGTTTTGCACAATCTGAATGTTTTCAAACCACCCGGTCCATAAGGTACTCTATCTATCGTCCTAAAAATACGTGATTTAGAAGTAGCCCCCGTTTTACATCGTTTATTCCCCTCTTCCCTGAATCAGGAAACTTTCTGTTGTTCTTGGAAGAAGGCCATTATTCATCCTATCCAGCAAACAAGAAGACCCTTCCGACCCCAACAGCTATCGCACCGTCACCTTAAATTCTGTGGTTTCGAACGGTTTTGAAACCGTTACCTCAGACCAGCTGCTTTCTTTCCTCGAAATTGAAGGTCTACTGAGTGATAGTCAGAATAGATTCCTCCCTGCGTTTTTCTAAGGGTGACCTACTAGCGATCATCTCACACTTCTGGTCAGCCGCAATTGATAACAACCAGCAACACATTTGGTCTAGCTGGACTTTTCCAAAGCCTTCGACCGAGTTTGGTATGAAGGTCTTCTGTTGAAACTGTCTTCGTTCGGCTCCCATCCGGCTGTCGTATGATGGATGTCATGTTTCCTCAGCAAGCGAACCATCTCCGTCCGAGTCGATAGGGCTGCATCTCAGCCAGCCTCTGTAAAAGCTGGTGTCCTCCAAGGTTTCGTACCTGAGTCTACTGTCTTTTTTCTGTTCAATATTGATTTTCTTTCTTCAGCATCCAACCCACTCCTTTGTTTCCCGATGACGCCACTTTCCATCGCTCTCTCTATTACCTTACCACTCTCCAGGCCGCCACGAACATCGATCACGATCGTTCTGTTCTCAATGTATCACTTGCTTCTGATCTGGAACGAATCTCGGCTTTGGGTCCCACCAGCATTCTGTCTCAATGCTTCAAAAACGTCTCTCCTTCCTGTTTCACTTAAATATTCATCTTATTATCCTCATCTGAATCTTGATTGCACTCCCCTCCGCTCCACAGAGTATATTCCTTAGTCGGCTTATCCATAAATTCATCTTTTTGTTGGTCTCCTTTTTCACGTGCTCTTGCTTCCGGCGCTGTGCGCATAGCTGGTTTTCTATTCCGCACCAGGAAATCTTTTATACCCGTCCAACTTCTTCTTTTGTAAAAAGCCTGAATCTTCCAGACTTTAGAATACTGTTGTCATATACGAGGTGGACGTTCATCTACTGCTCTTTTGCTTCTTGATTGGGTTCAAAGAAAGGCTGTCCGATTAATCAATGTTCCCTCATTAACTTTCACTCCGCAGCCCCTTATAAATAGCCGGGAAGTTATTTCTCTATATCTTTCTTATACCGTCGTTATTTCGGGTTTCGTTCATCAAAACTCGCTCCGGCAACTGACATTTCCTTGATTTTCTGACGTTCATCTCTTACGCAATAGGCCAGTCACACGTACCAAGCCTCTGGCCTTATATGTTGAACTTGTATTTCAGTCTTATTCCATTCCCCGAAATACAGTCCTCTGAAACACTCTTCCTCTTTCAGTATTTCCAGCCACTTAAAATTCTTACTTTTTCAAAAGCAAGGGCTCCAGAGTGAATATTACTCACATCCTCTCCAGAAAAGTCCTTTTTACAGTACGCTTTCTGAATAAGCGGCATGCTCCTTTTGCTGTAAACCATATTGTGCAATAAAAAAATCAAAACCCAGCAAGACATCAGATGTACTAGTTAAAGTATGGATTGCTGCGCTGTTGTGCTTTTTGGAAAGGTTGAAAACGCAGTTGGACAACTGTTTCTCGAAACTTACGTGATAACATTAACCGAAAACCTCAGCATGCCAGAAAAATTTGAAGCGTAAAAATCTGCAAATTTACTTCCAGGTAACGAAAAATCAGCATTTCTACATTGCTTGTTCATCATTCATCGAGAGGAAACATCAGTAAGCATCCCCAACAATCCATTGACATACAATCGAGCTTATGAGGAAGTCGCAGAATTGTTCTAATTGTAAGTGAGAATTCAAAATTCATTTGGTGTATGTGCACAGTGTCATGTACCAAACAGTCAAGCACGTATGGATTACACGTGATAAACTAGACAGATAAAAACATTCACTGTCCTAATGGTCCCATTGAGGAATCAATAGAATGATTGTTTGATATTTTTGCTCGAAAATAACCAAAATCTATTCGACAGTTCATTCGATGCCACTGTCAGTCGAACTAATAGTCCACGATTATGGTTGAACTACGTTGATGACACTGTTGTGGGTACGCACAAGATGCATTCACAGCGAAGATGATGATGATGTTGATGTTTATGATGATGTTGTGGCTGGACACACAACTACGCACATCCACAGCAATTCGTTCTTGTCAGAATAATTTCCATGCTAAATGGATACAAAATACCCATAAGCTAAAAGTGACGACAATTACAATCTCATATCTGAGCGTATGAACTCCAATGATCTCCACGTGCAATGCACATTTCAATGTGATCCGATGATAAACGAAATTGACAGTGCCCTTTTTCGATTGTTCGAACGAATTCTATCTGAAAATTGCACAGTTGTGCAGAAATACAGAAGGATCTGTCAGTCAGTAAAGGTGAAATCCAAAATGATAAAATGGAGCATCTGAACACTCGACCAGTCCATTTAACAATCAAGTGCATCAAAAGTGACTGCTGAGTACAATACATAATTTCCACGTGTTCGTGAAAGTGAGGAAAGGAGTGATTGCGATATTTGTTCCTTGGCACATTAATAAATTGACTGAATAAATGAGTAATTGGCCAGTGGGATGACTGGATTAACCAATGACTGGAAAAATGAATTTCTTCATTTTATCGAATCGGTTGATGTTAAGGAAAAGAATGACACAACGAATAGGTGCGTTATTAGTGAATGAAAATTTCATCGAACGGATCATTCCACGAAGAATTCAATATTATAAATGACTCGAAAGACAACCACTCAATTCGTTATCAATTAGATACACAAGGAATTGCTCGACAATAAAACATTCCATGGTTACAAATTATCATACTCATGTAGAGTGAGTAAGATTCACAATTCGTGGGACCACGTCGTTCCTACAATGATATTCACTTGAATCTCACAAGCTTTCCAAACTGTAAATTGAAGGAGCAGGTACAACGGAAACGAAATTTAAATGCAAGTAACTAAAGAGCGTTTAAATATTTTATTAGATGTATAGATGCTCCAAATTATTCCCATCTCCAAATCAAATTTTCACCAGTGTATAGAAATCAGGTTGCATTCGAATATGGAATGCATCAATATGGTCATGTGGAATCAATTCCGATCGAGTGATCGAGGCGTGTTGATACCAAAACAAGTAGGTTCGGACAATCCTCAAGCATCGTTTAATTCATCACTATCTGATTACCACAATGTCGATATATACGTAAACTCGTGTGAGATTTACCAACCAACTGTCAGATGAATACAACCATGTGTTGGATTTCTGGACAGATGTTCTGATGTGTGTCGTGAAAATCGTGCATGTCTCGCGCAATCGCAAAATAAATCTTCAGTGTGAATTGGTCAGCATCGTCAGTAGATATTTCATCAATCTCAAAACCAACAGAACAGATACTAAACATTCCGATTGTGTAGATCGTCAGGCCACAACTAACACAAAATACGACTGCTCAACAATTGGGCCATTTGTAAGCTGAACAACGAACAATACAACGATAGTCAAGACGTTCGCCATTGTGAAACTATTGATGTATCTTCACTTTGATTTGTATTTTACACTCAACATTAATAGAGTAGCACTTCAGTGTGTCCGTTGAAAAGATGAGGCTGGCCAAATCAAACGAGGCCATATAACAATAACGATAAAATTGTTATTCAAAAGTATAAGAGCTTTACCATTGATAATATTGAATCTAGGTTTAGACTTGAATAGTCCTAGAACGAACATTCCTCATCGAATTTGAGCAACCAAAGCAATTACCTAGTGGTAGATTTATTTAGCGATTGTGTCTTCCATGTGCCTTGTTCCCATTTGGCCATCTGATTCAACATAGTTTTCAATCTGACTCACATATAAGAGCGAGAATATACGTAAAGCTAAATTAGTTTCATCAAAATGACGTCATCCGAAAACCACACGAACGAATGTTGTGTGGCTTCCCGTTCAGGCCTGATCCTATTCTATATTCACTTGGTCGTTGTTACTTTTGAATCATCACGGTCATTACAATAGAAATCAGACTGATAACATGATCAGATTAGCTAGTTGAGTTCTGAAGTTCTACTTCAGATATTGATCGCGATGGAAAATTGGGGATGATGATGATGATGATGATGATGATAGTGAAGAAGACACACAAATCTTCGGTAGAGGTCTTCTGGGCTCAATAAGGCATGAAACAAGAAATGGGGGTGAAAATTACCCATTGATGCTCACAAATAATTTCCAGCTTATCAATGGGTTTTGTGATTATGCCTATGCACGTGCTCATAGCAGAATCCCAACGCGACGAAACAAGAGCATACCCAGAGAAAATGAGACGTTAGCACTCGTTAGAGTTGTACAGTCGGCAGTAATATGATGAGAGTGCTTGCACCTCATCACAACCATCATTATCATTACCGTGATCGTCATCATCATCATCATCATCATCCGAATCGTCGTCTTCACGGTCACCGTTCTGTATATCATCAAATTACATCAATCACGAGAAGAATGTAGTCATCATAAATGCAGGATAACACTGAACAACACGAGTTTGTCAGCTCAACAATCCACATATATTACATGTTCACGAGCCACATGTTACCAACACCTCGTATTGTCAGCATCAAAACTATGGTTTTATCCTCCTCTTCATCCTCGTCATCAGCATTCTCATCGTCAACTCATACTCACTACCATCAACATTATCATCATCTACTCGGAATGGGAAGTGGACTCGAACATCCTAATCCCCCTCAATACCATGTTAGCACATACATACTTGAAAATGGTGGACATCTACCAATGCGTAGTGGAAATTACCAATATATAAATGGAACACACGGGTAACATGTGGTACGAAGTGTTGATGAATCCGTATAGTCCGATGATTCTTATTTCTGATTCCTGATAAGCAGGCCGTAACTCCTATGTACTCTCGGCTTCACAAATTCCCCATTCCTTTCCTCTATGTTATCCGTGTTAACGAATGGCACATATTTCCGTGAAACCAATGAAAGTGCTTTTGAAGGTCGTCGGTGAAGCTTTCAAGACAACATGCCTCGCTAATGTGTAAATTCCTGAACGAATCGTTTCACGTTGATGGTGACTCATCATTAGCTGTCAACACAAAACTAATCACTGAAAACCAAGAATACAAGATCTCACGTCCATTAATGAGGGATTCTACTTTCGTTTCATCTTCTGATACACTGCAATACCAGGTGGAAGTCTGGCATACTCCTATTACTGCATGTTCATTTATCGGCATACTGTGAACAATGTTAGACATGATTCAAGTTCACAGATGTCTTCGATTCAATTAAAACATCAATTTTTATTTGTAAGTGATAATTATCGAATAATGCAGTGAGTTACCAACTTTCAGAGATTTTTTTCTGTTGGCTTTCAAGCTGTCATCGTGATGAGATTCTGAGTGTTCTGCCCCGAGTTCAAATACTCGACCCACCGTCGGCCACTTTCCCAAATTACAGTCTTTTACTGGCTGTGACCGCCCTATCCAAATAGACTATTCTAATACAAAGATAAAGAAAGAAAACAAGAGAATAAAACAGCTATTGTCGTTCTTTGTTGTCGCGCCCACAATGTAAGCAGCGAGTGACCTTTCCTGCTAAAATAGATTATCTGAACAACTAAGGTTGCTTATGACAAACTGATCTTCATTAAGCAAACCCTACATTTTCCATCATTTTTCTTCTCCTATCCCTTAACAGTGGGGCGAAGATCCCGGATGAAGAATACATCCAACGAGAAGCTGCTGAGGAGGAGATTTGATTGAGAATTCAGTGCTTGAACCCTCAGGAACAAGGTGGTCCGAACAGCAATTTTAACCGCCGATCTCAAACGGCACACGTAAATCTAAAAGACCTATTCGCGCTGATCCAATCGTATCAACCAATACAATTGCATCAAGATAACGCAAATTTTCACAACGAATATTATCACAGTTTGTTTTTGTGAATGAACAAGTTGCACCGCATTAGACTGGTGAATAATGGCGAGGGTCACTAATAAAGAAATTCATCAGTTCACTCCAAAAGGTTCTTTACTCGTTGTTCATGTAGATGCCGTCTTGTCAACGTTCGTTTTCCTTCGTGGGATCCATTTGTGAGATTGTACAACCTGAGTGCGGTTGGTTTATTTGTCGAACTAGAATAGCAGTTCACAACAACTTTGTTTTCGGTAACGAATGTAAATCAATACATAACCGTCAGAGGGTATGCTGGATATCATACAGTTACCACAAAAAGAATTGTCGAAATGTTGCCTTCTGTGGCGGACCTCGGGTTAGTAATTAGAAACGACAAAAATCATATAAAACTGGCACTGTTTGTGGCAGTGTGGCATCAATCCAATTTTGTATGAGAATCGAGATGAAGCGGACTGAATTTCGCAAGAGTTCAGAACAAATTATGATTTTCCATTGGATTCATTCGGGACCAAACCCAAATCTTCGGGGACTGCATCCTATTCTTGATTAATCTTTGAAGACTGCTTCCATAGCTCGCTTCCCACCTTCAGTTTTTGTTCTTACTTCAGCATGCTTTTCTAAAAGACCGTTGCAGGTGATAAATGCTGAATTATGGTCATGCTTACCGTCTTTTAGGCGGAGATACACCTGCCCAACTAAACGATGACCATTTTATACGGAACTGTCGAAACCGGGGCCCACGCATTGAAGGTTCATGGGTCTTTGGATTGTGTCAGGATGCAGAGAAATTTAGCATATCCCTGGGGAAATTACACATTGGTCCCGTTTCATATCTTTCGTGACAAAAGACATTCACTGTTCCATTTGAACAAAGACAGTTAGAGTCCTATGTTGAATCTTTTCAGACTTTCTCCCGTTTAATCGGACGAGCTACGCCCTATGAAATCGTAAAGAATTTCATTTTCTGTTCAGCTCAGCTGCCACTTTTCACTTTCCATTGACTGACATCAGATGATTTGGAAGGCTGAATATCTGGGTACGACACAATACCATGTAGTACAGCCCTGATTGTTGATTTATGGGTAAAATGTATACCAAGAGATTAACTCAGAACAATTCTGTATGAATTCAGATTATTTCCCTTTTTACTTCCTTGTGGCTACAAATCTGGTTGGACGAAGTGGAATTTATCGTACTCAATTTGTGTACCGTATTGTAAAGTGACCTGCTCACCTTAACGGCGTAAAATCGAAAGTTTCAAATTGATCTGGGGAAAGTTTAACGAAGGTAACTGGAAAGTTGACTGACTACCACCACTGATGATAATGCTCTGTTACGAAAAGTCAGACGGCCACGTTCTCCTTTACATCTGCCTGTAGCCATCTTGGCACCGGAACTCAGATACGCCGAACCTAGCTCGTGTATCACAAGGTGAATCTGAGTGGTTTTAAACATCTATGTTGGATATGACACAGATTATTTGTTGGCATGATGTCTTGATTTCGGAGCTTGGTGTTTAGATCCCAAAGGTTTCATCGCCCGTCTAGGTGACATCAACACTGCATGTACGGTGTTGGCAGTGATGTCTCGTATTTATGGATTTGTCATTAGTTCCGATCTTGAGCCTCTTGGACGACTTTGTTCCCCAAGTTTGACATTTGTTTTCCGCTTGGCCTTGAACCTTGAAATCATGCCGTTGGCGAAACCTCATCTTATTAAATCAACATTATTAATAAATTTAATAAATTCCAACTGGTATGGGGTACCTCGTCACTAAATATTTATGATTCTCAAACCCATGTTGAAAACCTTCAGAGGATCCTTAAAGTTGATCAATCGGGATTTTTTGCGGATCTACAACAATCCACGACAGAGGAGCTTCAACTGGGATATGAACAGGACGCACGGGACTATGAGTCACAGATACTTAATGTTAATACCAAACTAGGCCGTTTGGAATGAGTCCGGAGAAATCATAGCTCTCCGTGTAAGGCTAGCTATTATGCGCATGGGACTCGTGTCAATGTCATCGTTATTGTTATATGGCCTCGTTTGATTTGGCCAGCCTCATCTTTTCAACGGACACACTGAAGTGCTACTCTATTAATGTTGAGTGTAAAATACAAATCAAAGTGAAGATACATCAATAGTTTCACAATGGCGAACGTCTTGACTATCGTCGTATTGTTCGTTGTTCAGCTTACAAATGGCCAAATTGTTGAGCAGTCGTATTTTGTGTTAGTTGTGGCCTGACGATCTACACAATCGGAATGTTTAGTATCTGTTCTGTTGGTTTTGAGATTGATGAAATATCTACTGACGATGCTGACCAATTCACACTGAAGATTTATTTTGCGATTGCGCGAGACATGCACGATTTTCACGACACACATCAGAACATCTGTCCAGAAATCCAACACATGGTTGTATTCATCTGACAGTTGGTTGGTAAATCTCACACGAGTTTACGTATATATCGACATTGTGGTAATCAGATAGTGATGAATTAAACGATGCTTGAGGATTGTCCGAACCTACTTGTTTTGGTATCAACACGCCTCGATCACTCGATCGGAATTGATTCCACATGACCATATTGATGCATTCCATATTCGAATGCAACCTGATTTCTATACACTGGTGAAAATTTGATTTGGAGATGGGAATAATTTGGAGCATCTATACATCTAATAAAATATTTAAACGCTCTTTAGTTACTTGCATTTAAATTTCGTTTCCGTTGTACCTGCTCCTTCAATTTACAGTTTGGAAAGCTTGTGAGATTCAAGTGAATATCATTGTAGGAACGACGTGGTCCCACGAATTGTGAATCTTACTCACTCTACATGAGTATGATAATTTGTAACCATGGAATGTTTTATTGTCGAGCAATTCCTTGTGTATCTAATTGATAACGAATTGAGTGGTTGTCTTTCGAGTCATTTATAATATTGAATTCTTCGTGGAATGATCCGTTCGATGAAATTTTCATTCACTAATAACGCACCTATTCGTTGTGTCATTCTTTTCCTTAACATCAACCGATTCGATAAAATGAAGAAATTCATTTTTCCAGTCATTGGTTAATCCAGTCATCCCACTGGCCAATTACTCATTTATTCAGTCAATTTATTAATGTGCCAAGGAACAAATATCGCAATCACTCCTTTCCTCACTTTCACGAACACGTGGAAATTATGTATTGTACTCAGCAGTCACTTTTGATGCACTTGATTGTTAAATGGACTGACCTAGTGTTCAGATGCTCCATTTTATCATTTTGGATTTCACCTTTACTGACTGACAGATCCTTCTGTATTTCTGCACAACTGTGCAATTTTCAGATAGAATTCGTTCGAACAATCGAAAAAGGGCACTGTCAATTTCGTTTATCATCGGATCACATTGAAATGTGCATTGCATGTGGAGATCATTGGAGTTCATACGCTCAGATATGAGATTGTAATTGTCGTCACTTTTAGCTTATGGGTATTTTGTATCCATTTAGCATGGAAATTATTCCGACAAGGACGAATTGCTGTGGATGTGCGTATTTGTGCATTCAGCCACACGGTCATCATAAACATCATCATCATTATCATCGTTGTGAATGCATCTTGTGCGTACCCACAACAGTTCCATCAACGTAGTTCAACCATAATCGTGGACTATTAGTTCGACTAACAGAGGCATCGAACGAACTGTCGAATAAAGTTTGGTTATTTTCGAGCGAAAATAGCAAATACTCATTCTACTGATTCCTCAATGGGACCATTAGGACAGTGAATGTTTTTATCTGTCTAGTTTATCACGTGTAATCCATTCATGTTTGACTGTTTGGTACATGACACTGTGCACATTTACCAAATGAATTTTGCATTGTCACTTACAATTAGAAGAATTTTGTGGCTTCCTCACAATATATGTATATCATTTACTTTGGTGTATTCCTTCATAGGTCTGTACTTTGGTTACTCCAAATTATTGAGGGCCGTACCTTTGTTTGTGGAATTTTTAATTTTTTTGAAAAATGGATTTCCTAATTTTTCATAGAACGGGTTAGTTATTAGCGTGAACTATGAACTGGCCCTTGAAATTCCTTGAGGTCGCTGTGTAGGTGTTCTATCTGGCTTTGTATTCTTTGTCAGTGGCATGGTTTGACAGAATTCGCGAAAGCTCAGCGGGAACCCCTGCTGGACATAAGAACAGGCTGATATTGTGTCCATGTGTTACGGGCTTTGAGTAAATACAACCCCTGACAAACAGAGTGGTTCCTGTTTGTGATCCAGTAGTGCACCCCAGGAGCTCAGAAAGTTCGAGAAATTGACGTACCACCAGAGGAGAGCTTGGAAGGGGTTCAAATTTGTGCAACAAGTAGGAAAACATTCGCACAACTTATCAATTTTCGCCCGAAATAATGTTTTAGAGCTCACTAAGACAACTTTGGTATAAGTGGCACCTCGTCTTACGGGATAAGTTAGTCTACACTTCTTTAGATTTCTTTTTGAGAAGGGTTGTTTTTGTGACTAGCTAGGTGGTTTTTTTCACACTGTAATTTAAATAGGAACGTAAAATGTTTCTGATACACTTAATTGAAATGTGAATGGTACTTTCACGATCCATTCTAGGTGATTTTTCATTTTACAGTTATTTCTCCCATATATAATATGATCCTTCTTGCTGTATCATTGCTCAACTACCCACTGGAAATCATCGAAACACCAATTGTGCAATCGTTTCATCCTTCCCAGCAATCTTATACGGCCGTGCCCATAGCCAGAGGATTCACACGGACTCGAACACGGGGTCGAAAATTGTGATTCGACCATCTAACCAAAAGACAGTTATCAGATGGAGCAAGGTTACCCACCTCATTGAGAATGCATTGAATTCGTTAACAGTTTTGCACTTTGCTTGTGAGTTATCTTTACCAGTACAGTGAATATCCACATACGTCCAAAAGGCACTCGAACCCGGTGTTGGTACCGCCTGTGACTACGTCCATTCATCGGTCTTTTTGGACATACGGAAAGTGTCACAAATAAGGTGACTTGTGTTTTCAGGCGGAAAGTTTCTCTGTTGGAGCATTGACTAACGAAATGAATGGCACACAACAATGGATATTTATTCTGACCTAAATTTTATAAAATGATATGTTAGTGTTAAGCTCACCTAACAGTTCTAACGTGGTCCAGTTTGTCAAAAATCAGATCAAACCGATTTCGGGATACAAAATCGTGTTCACTTCCCATACTTGCAGTACTTTCTTTGGTTTGAAGTCCAAACGTCATAGGTTATGAGCCTATCGCCACAATTTAACCATGACACATATCTCCTGATGCCGCTGTTCAAGGTAGCTTTTTATTTTTGAAGAAGGTATGATACCCCTGTGAGTTTGATGTAAATGCGTTTATAAAAGTGAGCTAATAAAACGCTCGGAAATCACCGTCTGTTTGTGCTTACCCTAACACTTTGTCTAACCCTGGGAGGAGCGAAACACTTGCGATTCACACAAAGATAGATGACGGCATAGGTTGTGCTGGAAAATCCGAGCTAAAGCAAATCATACCGGGATGTGCGGTGTCGCGTCAATCGAAGGCTAGCTGTAATTTTCAAATTTCTGTCTTTTGCCTTCCGACTTATAAGTGTTCAACCAACTCTTCTGTAGATTGTAAATGACAAGCGGATTTTTGGGAAAATCGGCGCCATCAGCCCGTAGCCTGTTTTTTCCTACAATGTTTCGCATCCGGTCATATGCATCCTGACGAGCTAAACAGTTGCTTCGTGATTCTGGTTAGTCCAGATATAACCGAAGATGTACATGTACATGGAAATGAGAATGATATCCACTACTGTTTTTAAAAGTGTACTGGGATAAAACCACCACCGGAATGAGTTTGTATGGCTTAGAAAAACATTATAGTTATTCATATAGATTGATGTATTTGTTATGTCCGTAATTCAGAGCCCCTTCTTTAGGGTGAGGAATGGTGAAGAGTAGGCACAGTAGGTGACAATAAGAAAAGTTGGATGACAGATGGAAAGATTTACTGAATTAGCATGCTGTCGATGGTTCCAATAAATAAATAAGTAGTTAGATGGAAAGTACCCCCTCCCCACTTCTTTTGTGTCCGGCTTCTCGTTCATTCATACCGGGGTGTTCTCCTCTTCCACTTATTTGTAACCGCTGATGATATCGATAGCAATTGGACTTTCTTTCTATCTACCACCCAAATCCTCTCCATATGCCTTTTCTCCTGATTTTTCTTGAATATTTTGGATGAAAATTGGAACAGTATTATTGGATAAGGAATAGCATGAATCTTATGACTTCCAGATGGGAGTGAAACCGCGAAACGAAAGCTTATTTATTTCTAACATTTACTTGAGGCGAGTAGAACGCATCAGACTACACCAAAATACAAAATGTTTCTTCACCCTATACAAACCACACAGTTTAGAAAACTTGCATAAATTGATAATGAGTTTGGTTCGACGGATTTGGTAAACGGCTGAGGGAACTATATGGCAGATTCTTTGATCAAAGTGGGACTCAGACCCACACGCATACTCTGTCACTACCTACTTTCCACCCGAAGATCTAGGAGATGACACAGCAACCTGTGGATTTTTCCTATCACTGTCGTAGATATAATCAAAGTCGGTCCAGGTAAAAGGACAGACTATCCCTTTTTACAGTTATTTGTTAATTAATAACAACATTATTTAAAATAATTACAGCCAAACAATGCAACTCCATGGTTTTGTTAGGCCTACTCTAGGAGTGGTGGTAGATTATAGGGATTTTAGAAAATTTCCCGGGTGAATAAAAGCTCATTCCAATACTATCATACAAGATCTATGAAGTGGTATGAGCACTGGTAAATTCACCTGCACTGGGTCCAAAATCTCGGTGAGTTCTTCAGAGTAACACTGTTTGTGATAGTGCAGCACCCCCAAAGGATAATCAGTTACAGTTTTCCAGAGAAACGAGAGTGAAGGAATTTAGCAGCACCTCCTGTTTTGTAAATCAACTGCAGTTCATTTGTCAAGGAGCGAAACAAAATGAGGGATTGTCTCAGGCTGGCATCTAGTCCGATGAGAGGCTGCTTTGACTGACACGAATTCCTATTAGTACCTCAAATTGATCACTTCCTGTGAGCTGATCGTGCAAGCCGAACTGCTTCACGAAGAACCCGTCGAGTGCGATGAGGGTAAAAGAGCATCTTTCTGAGATGGATGGTAGATGTGCACAAGCGTTGAATGGGCCATGGCAGAAACGCCACATATTATGGTAGGTCTTAGCATTTGTTTGCAGCCAATAGGTTGTAAATGAAGTTATATTCATCTTCGGTTCTCTGATTCAATTTAATTGTGGAGCTCCGAAAATGGGCCTCGTTGTTTGTGTCCTGTGCTTTGTTTCTTCGTCACGACTACAACGAAGTAAGTTGTACTCATAATCAAACTGTTCTGAGTGTGAATGATGGTAAAATGTTATGCGCGCTTCATGGTTAATTTCAGCGGTCTCGACATATATTACTTGATAACTGAATTGATAGGGAGTTATCCAATGATGACTCAACTGTAAAAGCAACTGCTAGATGTCCTGAAATGTACCGGTCTAGAGCTATCCCTCAGTGTGAATGAAAACCACACAATAATCACCGGTATACTTCATAAACTTGCAATTCGTTCCTTCCTTCTCAATCTTTGATCCCGAAACTGCTGCTTCCGGCTTACTCCAACATATACTTGGTCCCATAGACCTACCTGTACTAACCACTAATTATTGAGAAGTGCGTATCACTGACTCAACAGGAAAACACGAAATTTTTCAGTCAGTGGAATTCGATAGTAAACGACTTCGACGTTACCGAACTGACCGAAGTTTCTGCAATGAACATTTCCGTCCTCTACATGCAGATTCCTAACGCTCCAAGTTCACATGCATTTGGATATAGAGAATGAACTGAGTGACCGCAAATATGCAGCATCAAGGACGGCAACCTTTGAACACGTATTCGGTTTTCGAATGGATAAATCGGCTGCGGATCGGTTGATTTGTTTAACCTTGTATACAATCTCAAGAATGACTTCGTGTTTGCTTCCTATTAGTGATAGACCTTCTCAATGTAACCGTTGTTCCTTCTTCGCGGACAGGTTTCACTGATGCAGCACTATTTCATTCCATTGCTGCTTCGCATCAGTTCGCCTGATGAGTACCGTTTGTCCTTGGACTCCACAAAACCACCTGTTAGATCCAATCCTCTTTTGTGCATTCATTATACACCGAGATCTGTGTAGAATGGGCGTGTTGGGGATACTTGAACCCCAGTCCATCCCCATTTGCTTATTTGATATGTAATTCACTTTGATTGAATTTCAAAGATGACTGACAACAGTCAATTCCACTGAGACTTACTCGAGGCCAGTGTATAATTCCGACGGCTGCTTCGGGTGGGGAACAGGAGAAAGGACCTACACAAACTTCTACAAATATAAGTTACCATTATATATTCACACCGACGAGCACACGCGACCAAAGAGACAATTTTTTTTGTGACTTAGAAAAATGAATGTGTATGTAATGTGTTTGACTCATATTTTTCACAGTCACACCTCATCCACACCCGCAAACACACACACACACGCAAGCGCACCTGTTAGTTCAGCATTAGCCAAACGGCACAACGAATAATGAAACTTGATAATCAGGTAACGGTCAGTCAAATAAACCGAGCCTGGCCTCAGAGGAATGGTGCCATAAAGCGCGTGGACAACACTGGGGGCTGGAACGAGGTAGAGACTAGGTTGTTGGATTAGACATGAAACAAATCAATGGGTGTGGAGACTAGAGTAATAACCGGGGAATCAAAGTGAAGTTGTTGCTGCTTTTATTGTTGTTGTCATTCTTGCACAGACAAACACTATCCGGACGTGTTATGCTCATTATATCATGTCTCATTATCGGACAGCATGATTAAATATGCGATAGGTGAACGGAAATGGTATCTGGGAAAATGACTGACATGAACATTGGACAAAGTTGTGTATGTATATAAATGATATTTTAGATCAGATTTGGACGGAACTACTCTAGTTTGAAGTCATACCATACAATATACCCTTAACAAATGAATAATTCATCAGTCAATCAACGATCCACCAATCAAGCAATCAACGGGGCAATCAACAGATTGGTCATTCTATCAACTGTGAAAAGCCTACAAAGGTAATCATTTCTGAACCAATAATTTGAGCTGAAAACTATGGTGTGAAAAATGTTCGGCAGAACAAAATAATTCTCACTGGCGGTGGTGGTGGTTATGTTAGCGACGATTTAGCCGGTAAAGGTAGGTGACTATGACTCATAAACCGGTCTCGTCATGCGTATTCACTTCTCTGCCTTAGTACAAGTTCGTCGGTCACTCTAACTTCCATCCTTCGTGCCCCTCAGTCGGACAGAGCGATAGAAATGATCACAACATGATTCGATTGTGAATCGAACACATTAACCATTAGGCTATTCCTGCTGGCTCTCAATAGCTTATTGAATTTCTACACTACATGATATAGAACCTTTCCGACAATGGCTTCGAAGTTTAGCAGAGCACTTCCTGCACAACAAGAGACTCCGAAGCTGGACGACTTCCCAGTAGGGCCTATGGAGCTTGGCTACTATATAGATGTGATTAGTTGGAGATTAGATTTTTACATAATATGATTCATCATGTAATATAAACGTTCAGCAAATCATTGAAAGCAAGCCTGGATAGCCTTGTGGTCAAGGTGTTCGATTCAGGATCCTTCACCTCGGGTTCGAGCCCCCTGGGGGCTTGTAGGATATGCAATTCTGATGGTTACTTACTTGGAAGAAACAACCGTACAGAGCTTCCATGGTTTTCAGTGGTTTGAATGTTTGCACTGCAAGGTGAACTATATTACATAAAAATCTAATCTCCTACTGCTGAGATTCAGAAAGGAGCACAGTGAGATGCAAATACTCGAAATCGATAATTGTGGCACGGTCTAAATGATCTCGTGTATGTCCTGGCTACATTCAGAGTGTGGATAATTTCTAAGCCTCGGAACCATTGGCATAACGTGCTCACAAGCTATTCTGACAAGGATTTTCACAGAATATAGGCTGAAAAATTAACTCATGAGAATTATAAAGCGGAATCCCAGGAATGAGTACGAGATGGTTTAAAAATGGCTGTGTATTTTGCCAGGTAGCTGAGGACTGAGCACGTAAATCACTAGAATATTTCATATCAACGGTCATCCTGTTTGCCAACGGAACACGTACGTGTGTATTTCCTAAGTCAGCTAGATCAAAACCTTTGGCATGTATAAATCATATTACTCTAGAGGCTGAAGAATAGTACCCCTGCAAAGGTTTTAATTTCCCGAGTAAACGAACCGGAAATCATGCCTTTCTATTTTATCACAGTCTCTTTCAACCGGTCCAAATGCCTTCTATTTTTGCACCTGAGTGCTAAGATTGAAATTTACGCATCAAAATAATTCGGTCGGTAAAACGCACGAATCAGATGATCGATGACGTCATGGGTGGCAAGCCAGATATTACGAACAGAGCCTCCTTTCGATTACGTCCTGATAACGAAATCTGAGTAAGAGTCGTGAACAAATATGCCACTTGCGTCATAGCAATTCGTAATATTCTAATCAGCCAGAGCGCGAGATAGAAAACACTGGGATCAGCTACCGGATCCAACAAGGATATTGCGATGATAGAATAGCGACAAGATTTATCGGAATCCCCAGGAACTAGCAACTGAATCTGTTCGGTTCCTAATGTTCCAGATGCGACACTGAGTAGGCAGTTATTATACGGTGAAACATGTAAGCAGATAGCTGTTGAGGTACAAGCACTGCGACTGATTATTTAGAGTGTGCTCCGTGTTTTGGAAGAGACAATGTCAGACCGAATGCTCGACAGCTAAAAATCAACAGCCAAAAAATGCAATCAAAATTTGAGGTAAACTGAATCCGTAATGCATAGGGAAGATAACTGCATACAAATTACTGTTCTGTTATTCATCATATCATGACTAAAATGCAACCTGACCTGGACTGAATTAATCATGTATTTTGCTTAAGTCACACAATAAGTCATTACAGACTAGGTGGATGAAGCACTGGATTTGGACCGTTCCGTTGCCATTCAAACTTTGATGGTAGACAAAAATCAATTCTCTCTCTCGAATAGCCCCCATTCCGGAACTATTGAAAACTTATGTGGTTCTCCGTTCTGTCTCACTATCATGTTTTCCAGTTCTACACTCTTGTCCAGTGGAATTCTGTGGTCCTTAGAGTACACTCATCTTTGAGCTGATTTTCAAGATTGGAGTGGAAGACATGCGTCAATATAAGTGCGGATGAATCGACTGCCACCAGTAGCCGTGAAAACCGTTCCTGCCTTTAAAAAGTGCAGTGAAGAACCACATATGAAGCCCGAAGAGTTCGTTTATTTCAATGAATTCCAAGAAACCCACACACTCATATCGGCTTTCCAAGACAAACGCGTGAACAATTAGGTCGGACTTGAGGCAGAAAAACGTGGATAGCACAAAAGAACTAAGCAAACCTATGACAATGTCAAACACTTTGAAAATAATTAAACGTTTCCTGCCTAACTGATTAAAAGAAGTGCATATGCGTACTAGCTGCGAGTATTTTCTGTCGTATGCTTATCAGTTTTCCAAATTTAGCCCCCACTTTTCCTGAATACTACCAGCATCCTTTAACGCATTCACTAAGCTTTCTTATGTATTGATGATGATACTTAAAGACCGAGACCACAGTGCAACAGAAAAGACTCGTCATCCTTCAAGTAAAGTACTCGATTGAAGGATGACGAACTCCGAGCTGATTGAGGAACTAATACAATGAGGATGATACTGACGTAAAAAAGAGTGCGATACAGGGTGATCTACAGACTAGCTGAAAATAACAAGCACGGAGTTATACGACTATCGGTTTTCCAGTAAAAAATTGCATTGTACTTCCTAGACACTATTTGTATAGCATTTTCTTTTCTGTTATGGGCGTTGGTGAATTTTGATGGAATTGAACTGGTAAGAGCCCTTTTCCGCTGTGGTTTATGAACGCACGAATAAATGCTGCCCTGCATTAGCAGCGCGAACTTGATATCGGCCGATTCATAAATCTATGTTGTTAGATTCGAAAGTTTCCCGCGTGAATAACATGAGTTATTTGCCCGAATTTCACTGGGCAATGGCATAGACCGGTAAAACTTCAACTATCAACTTATCAGTGACGGGCTGTTACTTACACTCGGAGTGAATCATTCCTTGTCACACACACACACACACACACACACACACCGACACACACACACTCGTGACCACTGAACAGTCCGAGTTGACTATCAAGCGGTTTGATTCACGTCACAGTACTGCACGAAATCACGCTCTTCCCGTGTAATTTTTAGACAGTTTTGTTGCTTTTGAATGCTAGATTCACGTTCAACGACATAGTTATGTCATCCCATTTAATGCTCGCTTTCTGTCAGCTAGTGTATTACTTCCCTTCTGTAACTAAATTGAGACAGCGCGTAAAGCAACCGCTGTCCAAAACCTTTCACTTGCACCTCTCTCAGAGGTTTTTGAGGACGTGATGACGACTGGATCCCGTAGGATAGTAGTTTCGCAAAACTGGACAACAGATGAATAAACGAGTGTCTGCATAGACCAAATAACACCCTTAGGGAGTGGATCGGCCATCTTGTGAACACGGTCACATTTGGGTGAGAAAAGTATTCGACTTGCTTGCTCTGATTCGTGTTTCAGCTGAGACTGGCTAGTCCAGCCGGTCACCATTGCCGTGTAGGTTTCAAAGAAACCGATTTTCTTGCATTTATCATATTGTATTATATTATCTTTCAAAATTTTACTGTTTATCATTCAACCGTTGTACAATATTTCAAAGTGCCGGGTGCGGGTGAGCAAAATCGGCCCAAGGGTTTATGACCTAAGTGATAGCTGAGCTTTAGTTGACTATTTTCAGTGCATAACCTTGACTGTTCAGCGACCGTCTACGGTGAATGCACCTGAAAAGCCAACCAAGTTTATGCGTATATTTTAGCCGTCAGTTAGGATTTAATTCTCCCGGTATGGGGACGTTAAAAATTGAATGCCGAATTCTGCTTCCCGATAAAGATGGAGACATCTTTCGTGGTCAGTTTAATTGCAAAATTTGATCCGCCCTAGAGTCGAGAAACAGATTTGTTTCTTCTGATAGGCGCGTTACTTGAAAACCGTGATCAGTGATGAAATATGATTGAATCGTTTGCAAAACCTTTGTCTCTGGACAAATAGACTGGGCTGCTATGTTATTTTGCTAGTCCTATAAACTGAAGTGCCAAGTTGGTTGCTCTACAGCAATGCCTCTTTCACTAATGTCTAAATTACGTCTGAGTACCAGTGCATGTGATAAAGTTGGCAGAATCGACTTGTAAAGGATAAGCAGGAAGCAGAAATTCTTCAACTCGTTTTGGGTTGGTGTGTGATAGATTTGGAATCCTTTGTATATAAGCCAAATATATTCAAGGTATTTAGTTTTAATTTGTGAACGGAATTACCTGGAACTTACTATTCCGTCTACTCAAGTCCCACCTGTTGTAATTTGGTACTTGTGTGAACTTGGGTGAAAAATGTTGACTAGTAATGTGCATCCCGTCCCGATATATTTCAATGCACTCAGAGTGGGTTATGTCATAAGAAGGACAACTAAAAAGCATTTTTCTTATTAGAACAGACAGAACAGGTGTTGCTTTCTTTATATGCTGTGAGGAAATTGGATGTTATTTAGTCGCACACACACATATACACACACGTGCCGGTTACTTGTTGAAACGGATCAATGAAGCATGTTGTACACGTTTACCCTCAGAATACGGAAACGTGCTGGATGTGCAGCTCTGGTAGAGCATGCCTATCCGAATAGTTGCTGCAGCTGTGATTTTATTGCTTTTATCTGCCAGATCTTCAAAAATCACACTGTGCTAGTTGATAGGATGATTCCGTTTTAGGGATTATTACGCAACATTTACGTCGTGGTTATGATATTGTTTGTGTGATTATTCGTTTTGAGTCTCGACTTGGCTGTTTCATCGTGACAGATCAACGCTAAACTGATCATTGAAAACCGAGAAGGCTGTGCTGATGTTGTGCCCTAACCACAAGCAATAAGAGGAATCCCATTTAGACCAGTCACTGTTTATTTGTTCAGTGTACACTCTAATCATCACGCATTTTCATGCACGACCGAACACATTTTGCGCGTGTGACTCATCCAGTTACAACCCTGGCTATTCAATAAAGCCGTGCACATGTCTCTCGAGCGTGATTCACACCCACATTGCGTTACAACATCTGCCAAGTTTGTGTCTACCAATCACGTTTACCATGAATCCATAACTGAGTTTATGCTTTCTCGTACGTATTTCATGCCTGCAAATAGTCGTGTCTTGTACGCAAAAAACAACTATATACCAACGCGAGTTCACGTATCTTTTGATTTCAGTTCAAGCAATCCGGCTATAACAAAAGCCTTCTTCGATGTTTATTTCATCTTTCTAGATACTATTCACCGGCACATATCTACCGATTCTTCACTAGGACTGAAATCTGGGGCGAATGTGAGTGGGTCACGGGCTATCCGAGCTAGCTTTCAGCGTTTTGGTGGACTTAATGTTCCGCGAGGGAATGGGATTTGGAATGAACTGCCGTCATTCTTGAGTGCTGAAGAGGTTTAGAACTGTAGATCACCATTACGCCACGGTAATTTACTCATCTAAATTCACTTCACTGACTGAAACGACAATTTCAATCCCCTTCCCGTAGCGATATTCGCACAAAGAGCTTCTAACACTTAACGTAGGGTCTTTGAACACTAACGACTATCCGCAAAATGGAACTGCGCCAGACCAGTAAAGTGTGTTATATATTCAATCGAATTGCATTTTTTGGAAAGTAAAGTTTATTCGTCTAAAGTTGTACTTTTGTGCGGATCATCTTTGCCGTACTTTGAACATGACTGTGCTAATAACCAAATCAGATTTGGAATCGGTTCCCTGAATTGTTGTATAAGTCAGATATACCTTTCATACAAGTGAAAACCACTCAGGTTAATGCTCTAACACTTCCGTGGTGAAAGTACCTTCATCGTTTTGCCCTGACAGGCCCTAACATGTCATGCCACGCACCGACAGTGGATGTTGTCTGCTTGTCATGGGGATGTGCGTGCATTTCGACCAAAACCGACCTGCTCACTCAAGTGCTTCAAATCGATAGACTCAGATTTGCCTTGACTCATACTGGTTTGTCGATATTTGATCTGTTTCGTTCAACTCAGTGCTTGTAGAGTCCAGTTTGTGTTATCTGGTACTGGTGTCGGATTGTATCTATTCCGTACGACAATGCTGTTTTGTGAGCCTAACACGCATCTTCCCTGAAATCTTGAAAAATAGGTAATACTTCAATGAATCCACTATACTACGCCATCTAATCACTCGTGACTATTCTTCCAGGAATTTGATTTAGTACTCCATTGACTATTTATCTCGAGAATGTTATCCATGTTATTTAGTCAATAAACGTATACAAACAAAAAGGTTTTGTGATTTACAGTCACCAGAAAATTAGGGTTTCCAAGAGTTTTTTAGTCGAAAAGACTGTTTGTGAGCGCGGTGGCGAGAGTTTCGGCTAACTAGCTCACCGTTGCATGAGATATCAATATAATGGTTTTGAAACTACCTCAAGGACTCCATTCAAAGCTCAAAGAGCATTTGCTTCCATTTTATTGAAGTGCCCCCTGTGACCTCAAGAGTCTTGGCTTCCCACTCTTGTGTCAACAGTTCGATGGACTAGAATTTATTGATGCCTCAGTGCTCCCGAAAGAGCTGGCTGCAGAACTGTAAGCTTATATCACTCATAAGTAGAATACATTCTTCATATGAGTAGTATGGCATTGTATCTGGATGACAAAGCAAAATCTCCCGGATACATGCACTCGGCTTCACGGTTATTGCCACTCATCAAGACTGCATACCCGGTATTTTTCTGTCTAATCATCCATATACTTGAGCACTCCACAGGTGATTTGCAGCTGTAATCTCATTTGAATTGTACGGAGGATGCAGGAACGATGAGCCCATTTTTAGAATTACACGGTGATTCTTCCAAAGCTGGTTCATCGGTTAACACCGTTGACCTTCAGAACGAGGGCACATGGTCCCAAGTATGGAATCACGATATGAGTAGTACGGTGTTGTATGTGGAAGACAGGATTAAATTTCATTGGAAGCAAAAGACCGATTCTAAAAATGAAGTCCTCTTCAAAGCATGTTACGTACGATTCAAACGAGATTACTGCTGTAGAATATATTCTGTTTCGGTGAGTGTTTTTTAACCGAAGTTGATTTCTGAGGCTCGGTCTAACCCGGTAAGTACTGCAGCAGGCAGTGTTCATCCCGCCACCGACGGTAAACTGTGAAGAATAATCGACTTAGCTATTACCCAACTAGCTATCTCTCGTGGTTCAATTAAACAATAAGCAACCTGCTATTCCCAGTCTGAGATGCATTTTCCTGTTGCGATAATCCTGGTAAGGCCCACTTGCTGATTTGCAAATTGACGAGAAATGGATATCGTGAGACAATGAACACTTGTGATAAGACTGGCAGAATAAGACCTACATTTTGTATCGACGGAGGCTGCCTAATGAGTCAGGATCTTTCCAATGCGCACTGTAGAAAAATGCTGCAATTTGAAGGCGATATTGTAGTATTTCAGTAAGAATAAGAGCCCGGAGGCGAGATTTAACAGTCGGAAGGCAGTGGGTTTGAAAGTGACAAACAGTGAAGCAATCGTATGTCAACCATATAGAGAGTGTACCATTGGGGCATGGTTCTTCGGAAATCCCGTTCAAAGGACCACAGTACAGAAGCCAAAAAGTCAAACTCAAAACTTGGTGGTCTTTTGAAGCTAAACGTGCTTGTTGTTACATATCCATCGCCCAGAAGCAACCCAAGATATCTCGATTGTTTCACCGGTTGTTTGACGTCAGCATTTGAGCAAACTCTACAGACCTCCAGTTGTCCACTGAGACCAGTAGACTATTTTCGTAAAACAATAATCGCAGCCAATGTAACCCACATATGATACAATAATCGAATGATGCTGCTGGTTCACTAGAATCTGTACGACTTGAAAAAGGACCGGCTAAGTTACGCAGTCAAATAAACGAGTTGCACCTTAACAAACAAGCTACCTTCGATGCCACCTAATACACGCATACCTCAATCTTCGTGTCTCTCAGCAGCCCCAAGACTAATAACCAGGTATTGGATATGGTTGGGGTCGGTGTCTTTTTGATCTTCCTCAGTGCATGAGCGCCGTGTACGAACTATAAACAAAAGTTTGAGGACAAATTGTACCATCATGGTGAACCGACATCAATGATCCTCAGTCGCGGTGGATTCTACTGATTGTTTGCACACGAAGACAGTAAAAGGAGTAAACCCCACAGTTTCAAAAGGTCCGCTGCCCTACTGAAGATAACCAGCAACCTGACCGAGAAACCTGGGGTAGAGGACCACGTAAGATCCCAGTGGGTCGGGTAAGGTAACGAGCCGGGAGACAGGTACTTAGTGTTTACAAAGAAAGCGACCGGTGGTGGCTAGATTTGGAACCTCAGGCCTGAAATATTAGTCACCTCAAATCATAAACGATCAGTGAGTGAAAAAAATCAATAGTTTCATAGTTTCAGCGTCTAACCTCTCCGTTAATTCACACGTTAGCGCGAACTAATACTATATCAGGCAATCGAAGATGTGAACATCATTTTTTGTCCTTTGAACCAAAAATAGGAACAATATCACGCAGCTGTTCAGTTCTATCAACTAACCATTATTAGCTACGGTAGAATTTCGACGCGCCGAATCAACTTGATCTGGCTAAAACCTAAATGTGACTGGTGCAAAGTTGCGCTTTTTTCTCACCTAATTTGGCATCTGATGACAGCAACGTTTGCTTCCTCTAGTTTTCTTTTGTCTGCTTCACGGATAGGATAAGAATGAACCACTAATTTTGTACTTCAGAACACGAAATACAGTGAGCAAATCTTCCTGAAAAATAAACTCGCATTGGATTTAATCTTAGAATTGCACATGCGGTGGTCCTTCTAACGGAAACGTTTTACTATTCTGTCACCCATTCCACTTGCGTGTATCGTCGACTTTTGGAGAAGTGATGTGGGAGGCTTGCGGTGCGACATTGTGTTGCATTCCATGTTGTCATTTTGTGGAACCGCGATGGAATTCATCGCTTTCCCCTTTGTCACATTTGGAGTACCACTTCAACACTAATCTAATATTCCACATCAAATTTAGAACGTCGTTCAAGGAAGAGACAAAACAACTATTTGATAAGTAAAATTCTGTGAAAATTGCAAGTTAGTTGGCGCGGAATTTGAACATTTGCAATTAGGACAATACTCTTTACGCCTTTCGCTTGGTTTGTGAAGACCACTATTCCGTTAGAAACAAATTCACTTAGTTGTCTTCCCCCTTATAATTGGCCTTTCTCGGTACTGAAATAACTCTCAAGACTTGAGTACTTCAGTTAGCCGTGGACTCTTCAGCTTTTGATGGATTTTTATATCATTTCAGCTGTTTACTCGCACCTTAGATATGTATTCAGTAAGCACGTTCACACTTGTTCCCCTCTTTCTTGCTCTTTTCTGAAGCTCAGATATAAAAGAGTTGTCCGGCTGGTTAACGAGTACCTCAAAGAATGCAACAAACCTTGTCAAGAAATATTCGGCATCTCGTGCACCACGGGCGCAGTCAACTTTACAAGTGACTCATTCCACTCAGTATAGCTTAGTTCGTTTACAATGCCCCGGTTACACGGCAGCCAAGGTGACAATTATCACACATCATCACTGTTGACCGGTGGGATTGTAATCAAATTTGCCTGGCTCTCAACAAGCCGACCATTTCGGTTGGTTGGGTGATTTAATTAGAAGACTGCCTCGACGAAGCTGGAAACCTCGTCGATGAGGTGATCAAATCCACCGACATGAGTCAGTCATTCGGGCAACATAGACATGCTTTGCTGGTTGTGTTAGGCCTCCGGTCGCCATGACTAATACAGACCGCTTTTCTCTCTCAATCCCGAGTTTGATCGAGAATGGAGAGGGAAATATTTGGTTTGAGTTTGTTTGTTTGTTTGTTGTTTGACTAACTCTGGTCGAATTAGGAGGCTACAGTACTGTCAGTTAGTCGTATGAATCTCATCGACTCACACCAAACCCATCGTTCCTTCGGCCACATTTTGATCGGAAAATACGATGTCTGTCTAAGCTGCAGATGTGAAAGAGGCGGTGGAAAGGGTGAATCTCCGGAATAGTCAGTGGTCGGTTCATATTCAAAGGCATAGGAGCTAGGTGGTCTCGAGGAAGGTCTGGGAGTGTAGGTGACAGCCGTTGTTCCAGCGGTGGTCAAAAAAGTTGTCGTGGTAGGCTTTGGACAATAACGACCCAGGTTAGATTCCCGTCACCGCCCGTCACATCCCCATCTCGCAGCCTTTCATTGCCCCCGGCTCCCTTCCTGAAGAGTGATACTTTGTCATAGATTAGAAATGAAGTAAAGAGAATTTTTTTCACTTCGAAGGGAAACAATCTATTGCCTGTTTATCTTGATATCTGGTCACTCATGGTTTATTAGCCATATGAACTGTTCATATAGAACATTATCTGCTCTCCCTCTAGCAAGATTCAATGTTGGGTCGATATCTTCAATATTCTCCCAGGTGTAGTGGATCGAACTAAACGGCACTTTTCATTTTTTTCTTCTCAAAATTTAGTTGTGTTATTGTCCATCATTTTCTCTTTTAGTCAAGGTATTCATCTTGTGTGTATGTGCGTTTCTTATCCGATTGGATATGCGTCTGGATATGCGTCCCAACTTTTGCAGTCTAGTACAACATCGTCACTAGTAAAATTCCGTACTCAATATGAATAGTGCTCTCTAAGAGCAGTTTGTGTTATATTTAGAAGGGGTTACTGCAGGCAATAGCCGACGAAATGGCCTAGCTTAGCGACAAAAATTAGCGTTTCTAATATTTTTCGGTTGGGTGTCTCCTGTTTTCATCTATATTATTATTGACTAGAATCAAGAACTGTGTACAGACGGCTTGGTTACCTTGTAAAATTGAGAGTAGCGGCCAAAGGTCTGGATTCTGTGGGTAAAAACCTTAAGGAATAAAACAGGAAGGAATAAATGACCTAATGATGGTAACTCTGATAGGAGTTCAGCCTAGTGATCCGGTTATGTTGGAGATTCTGGCTAATAAGTTAATCCAGATTGAAAATTCAGACGTTAGCTATCTCACTGTCTCCTTATACGCACAATAGGCTGTAATAAAAATAAGAAAACAAAGGCACAGAAATGAAATCAACTTGACGTGGATATTTAACAGTATCGATGATGTCTTTCTGTGTTAAGAATTTGAAAAGTGGACACTTTTTGTATTTCTATATCTTACTTGGTGCCTTCAACGGAACCGGTTCTGTTGCTACAGCGTTCGCTTCCCTACGATAATAAAATGAAAAAGGACCTCAACTGATGATTTTGTAGTATGCAAGGATCTGTGTCCTCCGTCGGAGTTGCTGGTGTTCGATCTGCAAAATAGAAAAAAAAACACGGAAAACTCCGTGAGCACAAAGGCTCAGTAAGTGCCTCAACAGGATCCTACACTTACGTTTATTAAACACTGATAAAGCTGTCAAAAACCTGCTCAGCACAATTGTTTTTTTTCTTTTAATAGCTAATTCTTATAGCGCTTTTAGACTCATCATAATTACAATGTCCAATCAACGCAATAAAACGTTGCCGTTTTGCTTCCAATCTGGAGCAGCTCAGTTAGGTCTACGCAAACTGTTCACTGCATATCATTCAAACTTCACAGTTAAGGTCAACGATCGTGTCAATAACTTTGGCAATCTGACCGTTAGAATATAGCAATTATCCTGTAGAAAATGCCTTGCTGTTCATCCCACCCCAATGGGAATCCTACTGAGAAAGTTTCGAGTCTAAATTTTGAAGAAATGATTACCTCGACATGGCGGTGTTGAAATGCCCGTATGATTTATGTTTGCTTTGATTGAATGTGAACAATAACACAGTTTGAACCGATGGTATTTGGTAAAAATTGCGCAGACAGCGTTTATTTCCCTTTGCTGTACTGGGCAAACCAGTCAACTGAGGGTGATTTCTAGATTGTATTTTCTGAGTGCTGCTGATATGGCATCGCTCGCTTATGAATATTTGATCTGATTGTCTACTGATAAACTCTCTGCAAAACGGTTGTTTTGTCTCTGCTTTGTTGAGCATTTGTTCAAATCTCATCACGACTGCAGTAGGGAATGCCGCTGAATGCCAGAAAGTATTATACGACAGTACTTTTCAAAACAAATTTTGAGGCATTTCGGAAAGTAATTCAGACTTATAAATTGTTATTTTCGTTACTTGCGCATACGGTCTCCGTAAGCTTGAAAACGGCTAATTGGGAGGACGCTCTTTTCCTCTCGAGTCAAAGAGAGATACATTAGTCCCCCTCGTCAAGATTCACTGGTCGGGATCTCCCAAACTGTTTCTTCCTGAGAGGTGTTGCATTTAGGGAGGCCGATAGTCAGACGAAGAGAATCTTTTTGAATGGCAAATGTGTTTTTTGGAGACAAGATATTCTAGCCAGGGAGGTTGCAGTCTAGAGTGGGACTACCGTACTTCCCAAAGGTGGCAGCTAGTGGACAGAGTTCATTACTAGCAAATTTGTCTGGTCTGTCTGAAAACCAGCGGGTATTAAGGAAAGCATTTGTGCATAAAGCGGACAACAAGAACTGACTCTCACTAAAATGACGATGCTTCCATCAAAGTGGAGATGTTCTATAGATGAATGAAGCTCATGAAACTTACATTATCGGTGAACAATGAACGAATATAAGAAGCAAAGCCTTTTGGGGGTTTATCACTAGCTACTGAAGGACCGCTTCAGCGTTTTGCTTGAAAAATACTGCTTCCTAATAGGCAGCCATCCTCCGAATATCTAGGAATCAAAAGAAATTATATCTCATCCCAGGTACGGATTTAAGACATCCCGAATTTGGAAAGGAAATTTCCCGCAATCTCTCGTGAGTATTTTCTTGAACCATAAACGTACAGAGAACTTTCTGCTCTAGACTGTGATATTTATAAAATCGATTATTCTGCTGGAAACTTCAATTCACTTGTTTTCTTCAGATACAGGCCTTCATGTACTCTCTCTCTTAATCAAAATGTGTCAAGTAAGAAATCATGATTAGGTGATAATATGAAGGACACACCAAAACTCATTCTGTAGATGCATAAAAAATGGAGTTTGTTGACAACCGGAGATGGGAAATAGAAATCAAATTTCAAGAGTTACCCTTGGATTTAGGATAGACTAGGAGGAGTTTTAAATGAAAAACTGAATACGATTACCAATATAAAAGGTATTGATTTGGAAAAATATAGTGTCCTATGTTGACAGTTGTTTTAAAAGGGACAAAATCTGCATTCCGAACAGAATTCACTCCAACTCTCAAGAACGATCCCAGTATGAATCCAGATCTGCTCGGCTGTGACCGGCAAGTAAATTTAACCGTGCATGCCACGTGGCCTCTGCTACACCCATCGTGAAAGGTTTAATAGGGATACGAATTAGTTTCTGTCAATCGAAAGTGGCTTGAGGAAAATTTACTCCACTCCCAGCTTGGTGATTTCATCAGTAACCTGCTTTCCTATTGACTTTAACGAGCTTAGGGTAGACATGCCTTGACTATTCGTGTTCTCTACTCCACAAAACTAGTGGTAAAGATAATGGAAAGCTGTACCGAAATATGTGGGGGTTGGGGGACTTGCATATTGGAAGGTGCAACCGATTCGAAATGTTCAGTTTTTCTAAGGAAAAAGAATTGATGAGCAAGAGAAAATTATTAGAAGACAGCTGTTGTTTGTAGACAGCTAAACCAATGCCAAAACTAAGTTTACGGAAACGGAGAGAAATTCTTGCTAAATTCCAAATTCTTCTAATTTCGAATGACTTTGGGTAGCCATTGATGATCAGTGTGCTTCCAATCCTTCTCTTGGACTCCTAAACGTAGGTAACCTATTGCTTTTAGGGTCAACTGTTGAAAAATTAATTAATTTCACCCATCTATTCGCTTTTCTGTTTGTATGTTTGCCGGATGTCCCATAACGAGGTGCTTTGTTCACACTAGTTGACTGAACCCCGGCACAGTGCTGCTCCTCTCGTGGTTGGAGAGTTGCCTTTGGGGCGTTTTCTTGTTTGTCTGTAGTGGTTGAGGTTGCGAGATAAGTGGGTAGGCCAACTCGTTTAGCTCCAGCAAACAACCTTTGACCGTTGTTTGCTCTTGGAGTTAGGAGGTCATAACAGGACAGGGAGTTTATTCGTCCGCGATCGAGCCACCTCACGCAAGTCCACACACCCACTCGTCCCAACCCCCTTCTCAGACCACCACTCACGAATTATTGTGTTTCAGGGTCAAGATAAATTAACCGGCTACGTGCCTCGGCCTCAAAATAGAACAGATGGATTGATTCATCCCCGCCCTGAGGGTCATACTTCACTGCGGGGGTAGGGTAGAGAATTCTCATTACCGTTGGTCCCTGAAGCTTTAGAAAAGTCGATATAATTGCTTTTTGAGGATGACGATAAATCGTTGTTTTATTTGCTGTTCTCAGAGTAAACGACTGGACTTTTCCACGTAAAAAATCAGTTTGAACTATTTTGGTCACCTTAGATGCTTTGCCTCAACAGCCGACGCTTCTTGTTTGACAGGCACGCTGGTTTTAGACTTTGCTCCATTAAGCTTTGATGATATGGGATCTGCTGCACTCCGTTAGCAATCGATTTAACTAGGAGCGAATAGGCGAACTGTGAACTGATATAATTTGTTAGTGTCTTTGTTTTATTCTACCGAGTTACCAACCTTGGGTCTCATAAATGTTGGTCTTAAATAAGCCATATCAGAGGGTGGTGATACTAACTGTCAAACAGCAGTTTTGTTGCAAACTGTTTCGTACCGCACGTACCCAAATGAGATGATTGACTGAAATGAGTCTGTGACCATTTGTAACACCTTTTTCAAGAAATAACCGCACGACGTAGAAGAGAAATGGTATGGAAGGGAGAACGGTATGACATTAATAGTACAGTATTGCCCGCTGAGAGGTCATAGTTAGCCAGAGTTTTGATTACCTTGGTTAATCTTCCTTAACCCATTTTTATAAGATAAATTTTCTAATGTTTAACAAACCTCATGGCGCATCGATTTTTCGATACAGTCCAAATCTCGTTCGGTCCTGAAGCACTCAGAAATGGTTTTAACTGAATATACTTTTCGATCAAAAGATCAAAAATCAGCCAGTTTTCTCATCTCGCAAATCAAATGGAAATCGAATCGAACAGTTGAATGGCGACAGTTTCAAAGCCTAGAACACGAGTTTCCAGTATTCGTTATATGAACCTTTCCATTCCAAGTTTTGGCACCGTGTACGGCAAGTGAGGTTGAATCGTTACTACAGAATTCTAGTTCTGTGCCAGGGCGGAAACCACAATCAGGTTTATGTAGCTTACAGTGTTTCCAGTCGTAGAACCTCAACCCATCACATTTGTTGTACTGGAATGGCTCAGTGCCGGAACTATGCTCACCTGGATCGGAGAAAATCGGAGTTACAAATGAGTATCGCCGTTAGTTTTGTTTATCATGTGGTTATATACGGAGCAACATGTGACACATGAGTGGTAATCACAGTGTGATCCGGTAGATCGAGAATGATTTATGGGTACATGTGCCGGGAAGCGCCTGATTGATTGAGTCGTGTTCTCACTGGTGGACAAAAAAAGCTGTAACATTCTCTCCACTCTACTTGGGTAAAATCTTTCGAATCATTACGAGAACCCAGAAGTATTTGTCAACCCGACTCTGATAGCGAATTCGTTTTTGTTTGGAAAAATTGCTTGTTCCATTTCCCATCAAAGTGTTAAACTATTAGAGCGGAACAGCTCGGCAAGCCGTCATCTGCTATCACGGTGGAGACCAGAGTAACTCGTGAACAATAAATCCAGACAATCTACCTGCCTGAATTGCTGACGACTTTCTTTGGTACCATAAGATGCTGTAAACCTACTAAACCGGATGATTCTGAAATATATATATATATATATATATATATATATATATATATATATATATATATATATATATATATATATATATATATGTTTACTAGAATCTAATTTGAAGCGTCTGGAGTGTGAATGGATACTCTTCATTGAAGAGCCCACAAATGAATCACAACTGTGATTTCTCATAGTTATTCGTGTCCGGGTCACTGCTAACCCAACGAACAACGAGGCTGCATGTGCAAGCGCTCATATTCATAGTAAGTAGTATGTTAACGTGTGGACAAAATTTCCCCGGAAGCACACGACCGGTTTCGCGGTTGTTGCCGCTCATCAGGTATGCGTACCCGGTACTCCTATATATATATATATATATATATATATATATATATATATATTCTTGGTATGAGGAGCCTGTATCTTATATGACGGCAAATTCACTTGCATGCGAACAATACAGCTGGATTTGCCATCATATAAAGTTCAGGTTGCTCACCTCAGTGGTACATCCTATGAATGTTTCAGTACCCGGGGGATCACTTTTAGCCGTGTGCTGTTCGTCCAAATCGGGAATTGACCGACATGAGTAGCCCAGTGCTCAAAACTAGGATAGTTGTTGTTTTATTGGAATAGTTTTTCGCCCCTCATCCGTTATTTACTTGCGTTGTTCACATCCAGCTGGCCGAACCACCATATCTCAGGTAGTGAGGCATCTACCTACCAAGCGGAAGGTCGTCGGTTCGATTCCCGGTCAAGGCCTTGGGCTTTTGCATGTGAAAACTGCAAGCTGATTTTCTAGTATATATAGAGTACTGCAAGATACAATAAAAGCGAACTCATTTCATTTGTTTATCCACAAAAAATTGGAGATCCAAATCACAGTACTCAGGGAATGGTTAGTTCACTCGTTTATTTGTCAGGGTTTGGAGGCCGATACAGAGGTTGTCCGCGAAAGACATTCTTATGCGGATGTGACATAAAGACTCCCACAATCTATTTAGTCAGTCAGGTTCTAGAATGGGAGTAATCGTATCCAGCATAGTTGTTATGGTGTTGTTTTGTTATGTTCGATTAGAAGATGAATCATCAGGGCACCAATATTACACATTCATACAGTACAGCAAACTTTAGGAATTGTTTGCTAGGCTTTCTATAAATATGAATAAACTTGTTTATTCGGAAGCGGCTTGTCTAGTGGGGCAGGTTTTTTATGGGTGGTCGTGCGACCTACCTCCAGGTGGGCTCTGTGCGTCCATATGTACAGAAACGGATGAATAATTCTCTGTTATATGAGTTATATTTCCATAACCCATTGAAAATTCCTCATAGTTGCTATCGGATACCAGCCCGATTCTATCATAAGGAAATACGGCCATTTAGGCAAAAGAGTGAGACCATCATTAAGAGCACACAGAACTGAAGGTGACGCGGATCACGTCAAGAATATATAACTTTTGACAACCAATTTGTTTCACTTATTTCACTCGTTTTGTCAACTGCGCTGTTGGCAACTAGAAGAATGTCTAAGGAATGCCCCACTTGGCTACACCGGTATGAGTTGTAGAATGTTGAAAAATAAAGAGATTTCTCTGGGTCCATGCAATAAGAAATGCAGAAAAATGTTAGAAAACCTTGGAAAATTAATAATATTTTCAGTAGGGCAAGAAGAACTTCGTGGGCAGAATTGATATTAGTCATTAATTTCGCGTTCTCTCCATCAGCTGCTAACGCGCATTGTATATGGCTATGTAAAGTTCATAGGATAAACAATTTCGCGTATATTAACGGAGGCAGCAGATATTCACTGGACGCAACCTGAAATCAGTATCCAGAAAATGTTTATTGTACAACTTGTGTTATCATAGTAGTGACATGAGTGCTCATCCTGCCTTACCTTCGATCACCTTTTATGATCTGAATCACATAGCGCGTTTCAGCTCGACTGACTCGTTCTGTTCTGCTGTACGTGTGCACCTGCCTATTGCTTTGACTTTACACAATCATGTATAATGCTCATCAGTAGCTTATTGAGAGCACGCAAAACTGATGGCCAATATCAAATCTGCCCCTATGTTCTTCTTGCTTAAGTAGTCACGTGCGCAGATAAGCACTTTCTCGCGCGCACACGGTTGCTGTACGGTCAATTTTTTCGTGTACCTCGCATTCACTGACGCATATCGGCAATCCTACATACACTTCAGGCAATGGCATGGGAGTAGTGTGCGGGATGGATGAATCTGTGTTTTGTTGATCGTCCTTTGGACTCCAGCTTTCATGCACAAACCTCAGGTCATTCGACCAACCTTCACCCCGAAGCACCAGATTCGAGTTTCGTTCTTGTTAGAGCTCATCAGCGGTGCATATCCTCCGGTACACCCATGGCTTAAACCCGGGCGCTTTCACTCCGAAGGTGTGCGTGTTACCATTGCGCCACCCTATTTCCCATCTGGGCTGATCCGATATTCGCCTGTTCAGATGTCGTCCTCTATGACAGCCAGAGATGCCCGACAGCTTCTAATGGAGACACGGTACCTGACCAGTTAACTCCAAGCAAATGCTTCCCACCAAAATAAGGTCTTCTCCACGGGATGGGGCCAAAGTACCCATATTTTTAAACCTGCTTCGCATTTGGTACATATATCACGCAGTTGCTTGCGAGTAGTATGTGGGATTGACGAATCTTTGTTTGGATACGTCGCGGGTTATCGCACCGACAGCCATGTCCCGTATGGAGAGTGGTGGAATTATCACGTACATTGCTGAAGGTTGGTACAAGTTAGTGCGAGAATTGTGTTTGTACTCCATCTCCCGTATAAGTACATCTATGTACCAATGTGAAATTAAATTTCTGAGTAACCACCGATCTGTCATTCTTTCAAACTTCTGTATCTCTCTTCCATGTCCGGTTAGTGAGTTCGAGCACTACTCCGACACATTCCCCACAACTCTCATCGAATGTATTGAAGTCTCATTGGGCTTAGTGTGAGATGATTTCAATAGATTCGATGTTAGCTTTTTAACCACTTTAAGTTTGTCAAACATTCTGAACTTTCTTACCGGAATGGATGCAAAATTAGATCTATTTTCGTGAGTAACAAAAAATTTATTTCACGCAAAGTGTCATTCGCATACTGCAGCTTCCGGTCACGCAACTGTTAAACTTTTCCCCACGATCTGTAGAAAAAACCAACTGCAAGCTGTTTACGCAGCGCCGTGATCGCAGACATAGGAGACGGAAATGCGACGCTGATTCTCTCGCGAGACTCTGAGAAAGGATTATAGTCTGATTTAGGTATATCCTCTCACTGGGTTCCGTCGACATGCAGCGTTCACCCGAGTGGCTATTTGAACTTTTCCTACGAGGAATTATGTCTACGGGAGGCTGTTTACATTCAAAGTGATCAGTTTTCTTCCCATAACCTCAAGCAGTTACACCTATGGGAGCAATGTACATATAAGTGCAAAGACTACGTTTCCGTGAAATCTTTTTCAATCGGGGCAGAGTTAACCAGACTCAGTTCGATCTATGACCAGTCAATTCTAGGCAACGAAAGTTATCGAGAAGAGGGGAACATGATAAAACATCTGCGCGGATTTCATCTACTCACCCTATGCCAAGCGTGGACGTGGAAGTGCTCAATCAGACTTTCAATAAAGTCACCTGTTCAATTTCCAACGAAGGCACGAAGGACTCATTTCCACAGGACGGACCTACATTTACCTTAGATTGAATGAACGTTTACGAAAAGTTGATCCAATTGGACTCAAAAAATTTCGTGGGCCCGATGGCGTATCTCCGACTGCAATGAAAAAATGTACGTTTGCGTTATCCCCGGTTTTATCTAGGTTATTCAATCAATGCCTGGGCTAGCACAACATCCACAAATGTTGGAGGGTGGCTTCATTTACACTCCTACCAAAAGACTGTGCCTCCAAGTTCCGGCTTACAACTTGCACATCCGTAGCTCCGAAGGCTTTCGAGAAACTTCTATTGCAAAGGGTGACATTACAAATGAACTCTTTTGATCACAACCAATTTGTGTATCGCCGTTTGTGCTCCACTGTAGATACCCTTGCATACTGTCCCATTATACCTTGTCAGCCCCAGACAAGAAAGGCGAACCTGCTTGAATACTCTTTGTAGATTATAATGACGGTTTCATTTGTGTGGCATTCTAACTTCCATCACTGAATTATAACCGGATTACTTCGATAAATGCCAACAGTTTACACGCTACCGAGGCAGGGCTTCTTCCCTCGCAACATTAGAGCTGAATGTTCTACAAGGTGTCATTTTATCACCATTATTCTTCTCCTCAAACCTATCTACCAAGACCATTCTCGACAACTCATTAGTCAATAACTGTGCTAATGATGTAGTATTCGGTGTACACTGACCCCATGACTCAGCTTTTCTTATTCCACAACGTAACCGTTCACTCTTTTAAAAGTACTGATTTGTTTTCCTGTTTTCTAAAAGGTGATAAGGACAGAAACATTGTAAAATGTACTCTATCCTTACATATTAACGAAAACCACTTTATCCAAGCCACATCAGTAAACCACCTTCGCGCTATCCGAACACGACATCTTTTATGACATGACTACATTTCAGCCGTTTTTATTGACGCTGGAAAGCCAACATTGTATGTGCTTCGTCGTAAAGCATTTTTCGCGCCACTTTGTTTGATTCAACCTTTTTGTGCAAGCCTGTATCCTACCCCTTGCCAAGGATTTTAAACATATCTCCAAGTCACTCAGGCTTACTTCAAGATGCGGTGGCACTCCGGGAGTGCAATTTTCTCGGGATTTGATACCACAACATTCTAATATTTACCACAAACTATCTGAAATAATGTTAGCTGGCCCCGCTCATCCACTCCAAGGCGACCTCATCAAACGTGTTTCAAACACTTCTACTCGGTGAACTTACAAACACTTATTAGCTTGTACTAAAGCTTATAAGTGTTCTATTATCCCGTATCTTGCGTGATTCTTTGACATACCTGGTCAAACTATTTCCGGGTTAAAAGCCACCATTTCTTGATTTTGGTTTTATATATCCTCATTCACAATAAGGTAAGTGATTATGTGACAACTAGATATTCACATCTTAGGGTGCATAACGCTTTTACTCGACTTGACTTACAACCTTTGGTCTGACTAAACAAGAAGGTTATAGAGACATGGAAATGTACCTGCGGGGAAAAGTGTAAAAATTAAGGGAGAGACTGAGTTAGAAGAGCTGGCCGCCTATGTTTATTTTAACATTAACGTTTGCACTAAACTTTGCTGATCCTATAATTCACTATGGCTCCAGACGGTAAGTTATTTATTTGCCGGATCGTTTAGTTATGGTCCCGGATGTTCCAATGACCATCTTGGACACCTTTACGGGGTCAGTTACATTGTCTTCTATCGATCGTATTGTTTTGTAGGAGCACGCTGGAAAAGTATTACATTGTAAGTTTGCCGAAGCAGCCCGTGTGGATCACCTTACGTCAAATAGAAAGCGAAGCGGCAGAGTTATCACGTCTATTAATAATCACTGGTAGACAAGTAGGAACCCTTTTTACCTACTCTACCATTTCCACTAGCTGTTCCACAAACGAAAGTAAACCCAAGTTTTTGGGCGTTCTTCATTCAATTCTGCCAGTAAATACGTATGTTTTCCCCCTAAATGTCCCACAACAGACCACTTTGACTTAGATAGCTCACTACATTTTTGGGGAACTACACTGGATATTTTAATCGTTTCTACGCGAGCTTTTTTAGACCTCCGGTATGATGAACACCGTTATATTTCCAACCAGGCTGGAGGCTTTTGGAGTTTCTTTTGGTAAAATATCTACCGGGTTTCCCTGACCAAGCAAATATCAAAACCTTACCTATGATCTAAAGTCACACCAGTCATTTACTATTCACATGGGGCTGTAGTCACAAAGGCCGAAAGAGGTGGGTTTGTCCAGAAAGCGTGTTAAAGCATAGCAAAATCGTTGCTCAGACGGAATTCCCTATATCCCCAGCCGCGGATCTTACAATCTCCTGGGACCATTTTGCTAACTATTTAAATTTGTGCTTTAATCTTTGCTGTCCAGCAGAGACTCTGTACCGGAGCCCACACCTTTAATCACCCTTTTATCCTAGGGCAATTCGTCGCCTTCAGACACAATAATGGCCTGACCGACAAGATAATAACAAAATCAATCAAGATCGAGTTATGTTGCCCGCTTTACATCTACTGGCGTGACCTTCTTGTGAACAAATTCATCGTGACACGTGGAAGCTCCTGGAATATCCAACTGGTAGCTCATCCGCATGCACATCTGTTGCTGTTGATGTAGAAGAGCTGGATAAGTGATCCAACAAAGTAGTAAGATCTTCTGTTCCTCTATTTTTTCAAGAAAGTCCGTCTCAGAAACCTCCAGTTTTTACCTGGTGTCTAAAAGGAACTGCTCCTCTTCTACCCGGGAAATCATCCAGACCAGATGGACTTAACTCTACCAGAGTCTAAAGGGTAGAAAGATTCCATACTGTTGGGGGAAAGCAAATTGAATTCCTATTCCCAAAAAAGACTCTTCGAGATTTTGTCGCAATGCTTGTACATTTACAACTCAAAGTTCAACAAAAATTAACTGATCTTCCTTTGGGTTTCTGATCCTGGTCAGTTTGATCACCAGCCATCAGTCCACACCCCCTAGATGCCCTCGCTATCCTAACACTACAATATTTTTTTTAGGTGATCCAAATGTGAAAAGTCTTTGGCCTCGGCGGGATTCGAACCCACGCATGGTCACCACCCTCGCTTTAGTGCCGCGAGTGCTCTACCAGCTACCTTACAATATGTCCACAATTGGCACGAAGAATAAAACGATAGAAATACGTTTTCCAAGGCTACAGTGACGCATGTAACTGCTTTGAGTGGAAGAAGCTGTTTTTCTTTCCTTCCTTTTCCGATATTGAGCCTTTCCACCTTTCTTTGTTGACAGATCGCTTTCACAGCCACTAGCAGTTCACCCATTATAGCGGCAACACCTTTTCTTTTGTGGCCACTACTCGCGAAGCTTCCTAAAACCTCCATTTTTATTTCCCGTGTACTTTTCTACTATTCCTGTGCAAAAATTATTCTTCCTACCAAAATTCTTATGACGTCCTATTTGGTGTGTCCTATTTTTGCGGCTCCGGTTTTCCAACTCTCCAGGAAGGCATCATTCAAAGCTCAAATCGATCTGTTGCTCATGACTTAAGCCCCAAGCTGGGTGGTGTGATAGTTTCTCTGTTAAACGATGGTATAAAATCCAGCCTCCAGAATGATCATACTTCTCTTTCGGAACAGAGGAACAGCTGAATCATTCTGATTCAATGAATTATCTTGGAGTGTTGACCAACGGTAACCTTACTTGGTCTTACCTTGTTGGTTTCTTTTTTGTGAAAACTGAACGCTTGTCTTTCTATGTTTCACGTCTCATATTCCATCGGTACTCCTTCATTTTGTCAAACTCCCTGTCTTTTCACATATCCTGTGTCAATGGCTATATGTCTCACTTCTCGTCTTTCCTGGCCAGATCACCTGCCAGTGGTTTGTCCCGAAGGCATTTCACTCATTTAAACACATCCCAACACAATTAGGCTTGCTAAAAGCTATCTCTAAAATTTCTTTCTGACTCAGCTTGTCCTCTTCACAAAGATCTAGTGAAACGTACACCCCCTTCCTCCAGATTCTGTCAAGTCCTAACAACTATTGCACGAACTGGGATGTACAGCAGTTCCACCATTCCCTACCTAGCAAGGTTCTTGAACGACCTAGTTTATGTAATATGACAACTAACCGAACCTTTGGAAGAACGCACGTGCCTTCCACCCATTACCCCAAAAGTTCCTTCCTTTTTGCGTTGCATTATTTGCCTTCGATTACTTGAAGACCAAAATATTCACAAAGCATTAACTTGAGTTGAATTCAATTGAACATTATTTTGTTACCCTTTGGAGCAGGCATTTAAGCTTGTCAGGGCTCCAAAACCACAGCTGATTTGTTCTAGGATGAAAGTTTGCCTATAATCACCCAACTTATCCTCGATCTGTTGGGAAATGGACTGTTTGAACTTTGGCGCAATTCTGACACTCACGGATGGATAGTACGTGACAACAGCTGCTCTTGTTAATAATTACCTTTCCAGCACTCTCGTGGACTGATCACCTTCGAATGGAACGGCGTACTAAACACTTCCTGCTTTTTAGTCCTGCGCACTTTAATCAGGTTGCACTTGGCAACGAAGTATGGGTGAATCTTAGAACTTCCACCAAAATCTATGACTTAAACCTAACCGACAGCCTGGAATGGGAGTCATATACACTACATTTAAGTCTATCCGGACTGGCTCTTTGCAGGCTTGTTTCGTTTTAATACTAAAGAACATAACTCTCAGCCGTCTTTGAACATTACCAAGCTAGTACTCACATGGTAATCTATTCATATGGCGCACATCTTCAATCCATTGAATTAAAACTATCAGATGAGAGCTAAGGACTAATTTCCCAACTTTCATCAATATTATCATTTGTTTGGGAGTGGTCGGGCGCTCAAGATAATTGAATATGTACCTAGTGTGCATGATATTGTGACTCACACCCCTGCATCTGTAAGACCAGCTCTGGCGAAAGTATGCGGGTTTGTGGAGGTTTGTGAGCTCAGGTGCGCTGCGCATCATTGCAGTCGCTTTATTTTCCACGGTTGACCCGTCCGCGAACGAAATAGTGTTAACAGGTCGAAGACCAGCGTCACTAAACCCAAAAATCAGTCACTCGTGCATATCGGTCCGGGGGTTGCGGCTTTCCCTAAACTCCTATCCGTCAGTGCGTTGAGGCCCAGGCTGTTTGTTGTATCCCAATGATAACTTCATGGACTCACTTAACCTTCGACTATTGCGCCTTTATCGCCATCTCCTTTCACCCCCCCCCCTCGTCGACTCACTCGTTTCGGATTAATTGTATGCGAATAGGAGAACGACAGGTGTCCCTGGGAGAACAACACCCGGCCTAAATAGATGAACGGGATATAGACACGTGAAAAGGCATTCATTTGAAGTGGATTGAAGAAATCACACGGTTCCGGTTGAGCTGCCGTGCGTCCGTCTGTGTTTGTGAATGGGAGATGGCTCATCCGGCTGTTTTCTATTCAATTCAAGCGAGTTCGTGGTCTGGATGGTCGAAGTTTAATACGCAACAGCTTCGATAACACTTGCACTAGTGGAAAAAAATCAGTTTTCTTGATTGAGAGAAAGGGATTTTCCCTTAGAATTGGTCTTAATCCCTGACTATTTTGAAAAATAGTGAAAGTAAAATTTTTGCCGGGTAAATCTAATGGACAACGCACACAACACTGATGTGTGTTTCTAATGAGAAACCGCATTATTCGTTAAGTTGCAGTTGGTCTGGATTAAGTAGTATGTTAGGTTTTGAATGTGAGCACGTGACTGACGGAAAAGGTTGCTGAAGTTGTATTAATTTGTTCTAGTTTGATTCGCCCGCTTGGATGAAGTCATATTACTATTTCTATTGGGAGTATGTGAGCAGAAGCCTGTGCAAGATTAAGCAAAACTCTAATGTCATTTCCAAATCGAGTTTAAAGTTCGTAAATTTGTTATTCCTCTCAGAAAAGTAAATAACATTGGTAATGGAATACTCAATTGCATTTCTACATCCAAAGTTCCATAATACGGGTAGGAATCGAAGCGCTAAACTCACCCTTACCGCGCATTTGTCCCTTATCAGTTAAACCATCGCGGTAAGGCTAATTGGATGAGATTAGGGCGAGTGAATACTCAGTATCCGCCTCATGGCGTGGAAGTGATGGAGAAGGTGAATCATTGCTGAACTGTAAGTAGTAACAGACAAAACTGCGCATTCAGAATTTCGAGGAGAAGAAGCACACATACAGTCAAATAGTACGTGTCACTTGGCCGACTTATGCAACGTGCTATGCTCGTCGAGACGTCTATTACCTGGAAAAAGCAGCTGAGAGGTAAAGCCAAGATGTGATCTCGGGCAGTCACGAATTTAACTTCGGAATTTCCCTCCATCAGTCCTACACGTTTGCATGAATGGACACCCCGAGAAAAACATTGTGATTGGTTAGAAATCACTTCAGTTCAGAGAGGAGGGTACGAGTGATTATTTTGCTAACGTCTGATTCCAACTGCTAAAAGATTTTCAATTTTCTTTAAATTAGTTTTCTGGTTCATGTATTTTGTAGTACCAAGTCACCATATTCTGCACCCGATTACCGTTAATCGATAACGCTCCATTCATTCACTGCACTCTTGTTGAAACGGTGCTACCCTGTCCACGGTAATGTAGGGCAAAGCAAACTCAAGTGAACACTAGTTAGTTGCTTATACGTTCAATGGAACCGAATGCGACCAAAACGATTGAGCAGTGTGGGACTGCTGATCTAATCACGTCGAATTAGCCATCACAACTTTACTTTGGACATTCGTTAAACTTAGAATTCAGTAAAACGACAAGTTGTGTCCACTTGAAGAATGTCACTGGAAGTCAGCCTGGTCGGATAGATTAGCGATTCATGTGTGAGGTGTGTTATTTCACTTGGTGGTTCAGCTGGATTCGACGTGGGTGAGTGGTGGACATGTACTGCAATCTGGTGATTACTAGAGAAATTGACGAAAGATTAATCGGAGAATCTGTGGATGTTGAATTATGCATTGTGTGTAGACACTGACAATGACAATGAGTGGTGAAACTTTGTTTGCAGTCTGACCCACAGAGCACAACAAATATGGACGAAAGATCTAACTTCGAAAGCGCTGGAAACTATAGGCATTTTGCTTGGAAAAACTAGGTACCTAGATAGTTTGTCCGGACAACACATGAACTGGGACCCTCGGCCGATATATCTCAACGGTAGGGAAAGGTTGCTCAAGCTATTGTATAATGGGAAGAAGATATGACTGTAGAAACATTTGCCCGTCGGTTATTTAACACCGCGAGGAAAGTTTCTGCACGGGGAAAAGGCAAATTGCTTGCAGCACTGGTACATTCTTCGGCTGGAACTCAAGGACTACTTGTTTGATTATTCAACCTATTTTGTATCTTCCTATTCTTGTTGCTACGACGTAAAATACATCATTTGAACACCCGTCCAATCAGGATCAAGAATTTTGTTCTGTATGTTCAGCCAATGAAATCCTTAAGATGGTAACTTAAGCATCACTGGCCCAGAAGATCGACATGGGTCACAATGAGTTTTTTAAAACCGATCCAAACATTGCACAAACCTATGCTGTACTGTAAAGGTAGTTCGGTAAGACACTGTAACTCACTTGACAAATGGTTTACTAGTTCGGGGAGCAAGCATTCGGGTTCGGTAAACCTGAGGGTTATTCTGTTCACTAAAGGGTAACGCAAAGAGGCTGGCATTCAGTTTAGTATTTTTTTATCAATACCGCGGACCGTTGAAAAACGATGCCTCTATACGGTACAGACCTGGTGGGCAGTAACATAAAGGCAGATCTGCTTTCGTGCTGTTATTACAAACTGGATAAAACAAAGTCAGTGTTCTAAAGATTAGTGCTTTTCACTTTACGTCTTCCTAGTCCGCACTGCGGGAACTTTTTACAAATGTGTACGAGGTTTCTATCTCCGCTCGAAGCAGGTTATTCGAATCAATGCTGTTATTGTATTCAGCGGGAACTGAAGTGACAAAGAACACAGTCCCTACTTACAATATGATTTCCCAAACATTCTCACCCCGATTTGGAAGTAGAGAACTACTTGTACTGCTTTTTTACTTTGGGGAATCTGATCTATCGTATCCTTTGTGTTTCGACCAGATCATCTCCGACCGCTGGAACAAAAATTATAACCATTTATCAAGTTAACTGGATAAAACCCGAACAATTTTCCTGTGTCACTGGAACCGCGTTTGCACATCACTGGATGTCCACCTGCTCTATTTAAACTTGACTAACAGTACCGCGATAGTTTTGATGGTAGAGCATTCTCCCGATCAACCCATGATCGCCGGTTAGATTCCGTATGACGGGGCTAGAATTTCCGTAGTTATAAATGCAAGTGGACTTTCCATTTTGTATAAACACGAGTTACTTTTGGGTAAGCACCTACCAAATAATACCGTAAAAACTTGATGACTGTGTGGAGGAAGGCTGACAAACTAAACTGTTCCATGAGTATAGGTTTCTTGTAGCATTTACTTTCCGAGAGTTTACCAAATCTTAGTAAGATACAGACGTGTAAGCTTCATTTATGAGCTAATCAGTTTTCTGTATTTCTTATTCTCTTTATTTTATTACTTAATAATAGCACAACACTTCACAAGAGGAGTCTGTGCAAGTAGGCAATAACCAACTGAGGAAAGTAACAGGCGACGGAGGCGGGGTTCGAACCCAGAACAGAAAGGGCTATAGTCCTAATCTTCCAGCCATATCTGTAGTACCTAGCCGTATCTGACGACTGCAAATTTGCTAGGTCATTCTAGCTTTTGATGCGCAGTCATAGACAACATTACTCTGATACTCTTAGCAGCCGACAAGGAGCACTCTGTAATTTTTCTGAGATCCCTGTGCTATATCATGGTTCATAGAAAATACAAACTTACTGTGACTTCCTCATTCTAGGCTATTGAGTGAATAAGACAATGGAAAAAGAAGAATTGTCGCGTGACTGTAAAGTTACAATTTTCAACTTTGCTAACACCTTGCTCAGCTTGACTGCCCCGAATTCGATCAGATGTTCGGCTTTCCTTGTTTCTGTTTTAGGCACAGAATCTTTCACCAAACGTGAAGTCACCCGTTATCTCAGTTGGTGTTCTGAATACTATCCATCAAGATGTTGCTTAGCGGGACGAAACGGGAACTGTCAATACAGACAGACGAATCAGAGTGTGGTAGTATGAGTAAGTACGATCCGGTAAACTGACATCAAGCATATTTACCAAGCTTGAGACATATTTTAGTTCCATTTAGGATATTTGTGAAAGCAGATCAAACTACATCGGCTTTTGACTATAAAGCATCTCTCACTGAATGACCAAAGAAGCATGCATTCCGCCTTTTTTATCAAAGAAATTCAATTATTTCAATTTTCTTTTCAATGGCCGGATGTCCTCGTCGACCAGTGTGCTGCTGGCGATCAGTCCCGGAAGACCTACTTGAAGATAGCGAGCTGGAGAATTATTCGTATTTTGTTTCAATCACTTGTCACTTTCTTGAAAAAACCCAGCACATTTATCACGTCACGCCATTTGTGATGAATTTGGTGAAACGAATGCTGAGTGTTGGAATGATATGTACAGCCGTAAGAGAATCTTGAAAGGACAGTGTCCGAGTCGGTGATCCTGAGTTTAGCGTTCTACGCATCTTTACTGCAATTACACACTGAGAATTTTCATACAAAATTACTACTGTTTACGGGTAAAAGCTTCCCGTTAAAGGTAGTTCAATTAAAGTCCTTCAAAAGCATTCATCATGCAAAAAACTGGTCTCTAAAATCTCTACCACAGCGCTAAACTTTTTGCTATCACAAAACCCTTTCCATTTTTAAAAAGTGGTTCAAGATCTTCCTGAGAAAAAGATGCTGCGGTAAAAATTATGACCAGTAACATCATCACTGATTCAGACAAATTTGTGCGATTAAGGCTAGGACAGATCCTAATGGACAACGATTGTCTCACGATCGCTAATTTCTTTTAGATGCCAAGTGAAATAGAAGTGATACAATTTTTTCTTCTTGACATGTCAAAAGTATTACATTTCGTCTGAATCAGTGTGACCAGTTTTATTCATGAACTAGGCCGTTTCTTGCCTCAGCTGATAAAGTCTGCTGAAAAGTGTATTCGTATGGCAGACAAAAACAATCAATCAAATGAATGATGGACTTAGGAATAGCTTGCGCAATGCCACACGTACTGTCAAAACATTTCACTTCGGGCAACGAAGAAATTGCTAAGTCTTCTTTCGTTGTACTGTTCAAAATGCAACAAGCAAAGAACACCACTATAATTTACAGAGAGCAATATTTTCCGTTTTGTCTAGTTATGAAGTTTCCACTTTCGTGGTAACATAGTCTTCAATGCCTATTCCAGTGACAGACTGGGAAATGAGTTGCAACCCGGAAATCCTTTTGTAGAGCAGAAGATGAGACAGGTATGCGCTTCATCGATTTTACAGGGATTCACAATGAATTTCTCTATTTTTTGAGTTTGCTCATTTTTGTTCAAAATCAGTGGGAGAAAAGTGACACGCCATAAGTATGTGAAGCTCACAATAACTTCAGTAGGTCAAGCATGCCAGCATTGATTGCAATGATGACAATACGTAATTGCGGTAGCAAATTACGGGCACATAACGTATACAGTGTGTCTTTGATCCTATTCGTTTTTCTGTTTTCTATGTGTCAGTGTAGAAACTGATTTCTTTTTTACTCTCTTCCTTTAGGATTTCACGGTTTTTTTTATCAGGGCTTCATAATACTGAACCGATTGGAAACATCGATTATAAGGTCACTCTGCTCTGAGATTGATATTTTTCTACTTATCAATAAAATAACCTTCCCGGGGGGCATTAGTAGGCCGGAAATTATCCTAGTGTAGCGTACGAAAAGCCATGAAATCCACCTTTTTTCCCCTCTGTTTTTCTGCGATCATTTTAAACCAAACCATTTAGATAGATCACTCTGGCATACCGGTGCGTCAACCCAAATGTATACCAAATACGTACATGGATTTGTGCATGAAACAGGTAATCTGATTCACCCCAGAAATCTTCTAGGATGCTTCGAAATTCCATAAAATCTACTCCTAGTCCAATGGTAAGAACAAACCTCTGGTTACCAAAAGTATCTATATACGTGTATTGCTTATGACCGAAATTCAAGTCCAGTCAAGCTTTCAATTATATTCTGGATGACCTTAAGTTCTCTGCCATCCCATTCATCGATGACAGTTGACGTCAACTCGTGTAAATTGCCAAACGAGTCTTCCATCCCCAAGGGATCACCTCGTTAAAAGACTCCGAACATTCTTAATTTGGTCCAAGTTCAGTTTCTGAGCTGATCAGTCCTTGGTCTTGATATTTCGGTACAGTAGCCACCTTCTAGTAGGGCTGGCTCTATGCTCGGAAGCTTTGACGTGTTGATATTCTGTGGCCCTCAGTCATTTTTCCTGAATAATCGGGAGTGAAAATTACTTCAGCTTTTAGATGTATCAGTTAGCGGTCTGCTTCCCTTCAGAGACCACCAGCTGAGATTTTCCATCTTCAAAAACCAAAATCCCGGCCATCACAAAGCCACCACTGAAAGTTGGACAACTATGATTCAGCCTGCTTCCCCTGAATTCCTACCAGTAGTAGGATTTCATCAGTATTCCAAGTAAAGTGATTTCTGACACATTCGTTTTGATCTTCAGAATGATGGTCTGTCATTCAAGGCAATAATTTCATCTTCCTGTGTCACAGATTTGGTGCTGAGTGTAGGGGTTTCTGTAGACACCGAAAGCTTGCGTTCAGTTTCAAAGACTGGGTGTTTTCGTGACCTAGTGGGAGAAGAGTTCCCCAATTCCTAGTTTTTTCCTAACGACGTAATGACTGGAACCTTTCAAAAAGTTACGAATAACTATTATAGATTTAGAAGCTTTCGTGGAAATCAGGCACATGATTATTCTTGAGTCATTATGTCCGATTAGTTTTCCTATTTTCCTCTCATTGAGCATTAGACCTTGTGCCATTCCTCTGTTTTCACAAATGAGAGGACCGTGCATCTGAAAAGAATGTATGGATAGAATCAGCTTTGTTCATGAATCACACGAGATGTGGAAAAAAAGTTCATTAACACATCCCTGAGTATCAAAAATGAGTCATTCACAACCAGGGTTGCCGGGTTTGCAAATCTTTTCGATGTTCTTGCCTTTTTTCTAGAGGTTGGTCTAGTAGCACTTCACAACCTTTTAAATCAAGTGATCTGTTTCATGTTTAAAACCCATCCACATATTTGGTATAATGGTGGGATGACACACTAGCATGTCAAATTTCGTCACTCTAAGTGGTTTAGATTAAAGTAATCGCAAAAAGGCAGAGGAAAACACGATGGGTTTAATAGCTTTTTGAGCCCTATATTTGTGAAGTTCTCAGGATTCCGTTTTAAGAATGTGAGCAAATCTGTTCAAAAATGTGTTGGGTTGAAACGTTTTGGATGTTCGGATGTGATGTGCCACTTCTGACTATTTTTGCCTCGATCGCAGTTCTCATACGATCATTTTCTGTTTTTCCAGCTGTTATCATCCGCACTCGTCGAGTGTTTGGGCTGGGGACGTCTGCAAAAGATGACGACACAGCAATCTCTTTTATTCTGCTTCCTAAGTATGTGGACCTTTTTGTCTCATTGGAGAGAGTGAAGAGAAATAATGGCTAGAGGATATCACTCTACTGTACGCAGTTATCGATGTACATAATAAGAAAACCCACTGTGAACAAATTTTCAGTCATTACAGTAAAGAAGTCGGCAATCTCCCTGAAATCACGTCAGTAGCGAGCCTGCAGTCCACATTCTTCCCATGCACGGACAGGGTGATTTGTGAACACTATCCAATGGCAGGGCCCGCATATCCCATACAGTAGTGTGGTCATGACGCGTGTGCCCGTGAACCTATCAGTCCGTCACACGTCACTGTTCACATCCACTACTCACTGACAATCTACTGCTTACACTTCACACCAACCTGGCAACCAATCTGATGTATGAAACATTGTGATCGGACTTAACCAAGGACATTTTCACACTTCTCTGAGCAATCAATAACAGCTCCATATGTGTCCATGTATTCCGTACCTCATGCTATATAAAATGTAGATTTTGATTTCACCTGAATACTTTTTCGGCACTTTGGGATCGGCCGATCGAGGAATCACTGACCGAGGATAATCCAGGGGTTTGCACGCGGACACAACATTCCTTATGATAGACGATATTGTCGTGGCTGCTTATTCGAGGGGTAATATGCGTCACAATCAAATTCTCAGTAGTATCTCAATCAGTGAGTGGGGAAGGCGTTTTTGCTATTCAGAATTCACTGAGGAGAGGTCACCACATCGTACCGTGTTTGCGCTAAAGGAACAGTTACGAGTCAGCCCCGAAAAATCTGTGGTGAGCCGTTCGACTCACCGTCTTTCACCGAGGGTTCGATTCCGGTTGGGTTTGGGTGGTTGTGCAATATGAACTTTTCTTAGCAAGCCAGATGAAGTAACCGTAAAGAGCTATCATGGTTTCAATGACGAGTTGATCGTGGATGATGGATGGAGGACCTTATAAATGTGAAAACTCCAGCTATTTATATTGAGTTTGCGATTACGCCGAACTGCCCATTAGATATGCCTGATTCTATTACCGTTACCCTGCTTTTAATTTTAGAAAGTCTAGAAGGTCAAATTAGCCACATAATACACGAAATATTCCTATGTCCTAGCCAGTATAGGGTTACGCTCAACGTCAGGAGATGAATTCAAACCGAAAGGAGGATTTATTGTGTGGGTGCAATTGCGGAGCCGCACATAGTCAATAGAAACATACACAAAATTCACTTTTTGGCGGTCGCTAGAAAGTTCGCTGAAAGATCATTATCGTAGAGATGGTGAAGAACCTATAAAATAGAGCGGGAAGATAGGAGACTTACTAGGCAGTGGCAATCCGAAAAGAAAGTAGAAATGATGCTGAACCTTACGAAGTCAGTAAGCACTAAAGTGTAAATCTGACGTCGTGTCTGTTGGGAAGTTCAACAGAGTCATGTGATCCACAGTGTATAATGGGTGGTGTATGGATAACTAGCCAGGGATGTGTCCCCGAGGAAAGATGTGTTATTGACCTGTCCATGAGAAGGACTATGTCATCAGCTAACAAGAGGTGTGGAAAAATGCTTTGCATAATCAATGCGGAGGTTTAAATCTGAATAAAAAATCATTCTAAAAAATTAAATTTGCAACCGGCTGAATGAAATTCACAATAACAAATACCACAAAAATAACAGACGGTTTATACTCAAGAGACCATCCCCATTTTTCCTGACTTTTCTCCTAAATTCATTTAAGTAGGATCGTGAAAGTTGGTGTACAAAAGTCTTGTTCCATCTTTCTATTGAGATCGTATACGAATTTGAATTTTGACTTAGGAAAGTTGATTTTATCCCAAATAAAGTGCCCGAACAGTGTGAAATACATCTACTGCACCTCATGATCATGGTCGAAATAGTGCTCGCTATTGCTCATTTAACAGGCGGAAAGAGTCACGCACATAGCCATTGTCTTGAGCTATGATGTGATATTGTAACGGGGAATGCTGGGGCAAGAGAACGACGTGAAGATCAAGGCAAACGGACGAACCAAACGAACGCTACGGACAAAAGAACAGACGGTAAATATGTTGGAGGCTTCCCGAAGCAGACTAAAGGAGGTATACGGACTACCAGAGGGAAAACAGCGGGATCTTCGGCAACCAGCAAGATAGCACACGTAAGGGGCTGCCGATCAAGCCGTCAACTGAGACAATCGAACCAACCGAATAGAGAGGACCCCCAATGGAAGCCAGCTATTGGCCACGGGTAACTGACCAGAAAGTAGCCGAAGCACTCAAGCAATCGCAAGAGCAATGTTGGTGCAGCGCAGTCTGGAAAAGTGCCTACATAAACGATGTAATAATTCCATGACTGGACTTGTTTGGCCGTTGGAATACAAGTTTCCTGCTCCATCTTGTCGTCTTCGTTGATACAATATGTAACTTAGTAAAATTCATATTATGAGTGGACCATGTCCCTTCAATTCATGAAAAAATCGCGAGTTTTGACATTTCATTTACAAAACTAAAGAACACCACACGGATGACGGCTATCGGAGTTGGAATTGGGAAAAATGGTGACCCAAAAAGGGCTCAATAACTGGTATAAGCAAGATTGCAAGGAGGATCATCGGATCAAAGAAAGTTACTTGGATCGTTTAGGAGGAAACAAAAAAAAATTTGGAATACGACAGTAATTTTTGTGAAGGATAAGTGGTAACTTCTACGTACCGCTTTCAACCAAATGATAAACGCATGAAAGTTGAATAGGCCCATGTTATCGAATATTAGAGTTCGTTGTGCGCAGTTGCACAACTGCGGTCGTCCGCCCTTTGGTGGGTGTTTTATGATGATCTAAGGTGCTTTCTTTGGAGACAGTAAATCCACTGGCAGTTATCAAAGGGAAGCATAGAGCTGATTCGAACGTTAGAACTTTGACTTCTTAACTTTGTAATATCTGAAGATCGAAGGAGGAGCACGGTTTCCAGCTGAACAGCATGGCTATAAATAGAGATCACTTCAATTAAAAGTGGTTATTTTACGGAAACATAAGAATACTAGGTTGATCTGCTCACAATCCCAATTTTAACCCCATTGGAAATATTCGGGGTTTTCTTTAAAGGCGATTTCAAAGCGAAAGCAAGAGTCTTCAAAGCCATTCACGAACTGAGTTTTAGTGTCCTCAGTGAAAGGCAGAAAATCAAAATCGAGACAACACGAAATCTTATTATATGTCTGATGGACAGTTTCCTTTCCCGAGCAAAAAAGATATTTGCTTTTGTTCACCAGGTGCTTCTTTTTATCATTAGGTCGGAGGTGCGTTAAAAGCATTTCACATAATACGGGATTAAATCAATTTTCCGAAGTCAAAACTCAAAATATAGTGGAAGGACAAGAAGTATACACACAATATTTCCGAATCTACGTAGAAGCATTCACGGGCAATCGCAAAAAGTCAGGATGCACTAAAAGCATTTTGTTCACTAATGGAAATTCAAAAAAGCAATTTACATCCATCTCATCAGGCCTATTGGTAACCATCAACTGAATGAGTGCGCAAAATAAGTGCAAAAAAACATCACGAAGAGCCTGAATACTTCGAAATAAAATGTTTTCTTTTGTCAAGTTTATTGTTCACTATATTCCGTAGTGTGAATGGCAGACTCACTTTTACGGGTTTTGAGCATTTGTAGGACTTCTTTATTTCAATACCTAATCACATGCATATACACTCTGAATAGAACCCTTCGAAATGGAATTCCTGAATAACGGACGCTCTACACAAACGGATATTTATCGGTTCACTCTCAGTGTCCCCATGAGAGCCAACGACACCAGCTTATTTCAAACAAGGGAGAGTTTTGTGATATCCCTTGGGACTAAAAGACCTTCCTATATATGGAACACCGCACAGAAGTGTCGCGAAATCGTTTAGTATAGCAAAGAACAATAATAACCTCGTGGGCTCGATTACCAGTAAAAGTGATGTCTGCTTGCCTGAAGTGAATGTGTGCGGACCACCATATTATCTGCTCTCTCACGTTTAAAGGGCGAATTAGTCAGCCGACTGACACTGGTCACGCGCACTCACCAAAACTCACACTGTTCACATTGCTGGGACAGGCTCTATGCATTCGTCAGAGGAACGACGTGCATACACCATTAGGTTAACGTGACCAGCTTCAGCGGAATACAGTCGCTTATCACTGGGAGCCTAAAAGTACAAAAACTTCAACCGAGAGTAATCCAAAATGGAGCCGAAAAATATTGCATTCACAATTTTTGTCTGCTAGGCACAGATTGCTTAGGTAAAAACGTACCGAATAGAGATCCGTCCTCATTTCGAAACATGGGAAAGCGGTTCATCAACAAGACATATATTACCATGGAGTTACGTGGCACTAGCCTTAAACCCATAATGCTTTGGCTAAGCAGAATGAAGTCATGAAAGTTTGGAAAAGTGAAGTTCGTTGGGTTTTTTTTAATGTTGTACATTTCCCAAAGCTGTTTGATGCCCTTTTGGCTTCAGTACTACTTAATTATCTAAATATTTCCACAGTTTCTAACGATGTCTCTGTTAGCATTTCTTACCACTGTACTTTACTTCATCACACTAAAATTTAGTGTAAAATCAAATCTTTGACCAACACTCTGCACTCATCCGGCGTAGTCTGCAAAAGAGCTTGCACCCCTAGGAATCTCAATAATCCAAGAGTATTTACTGGCTCCACTGATTTTCCTGTTTCTCCTTTAAACGATGCGTTTTCATACTTTGAAAACCTAACTGACTGATTTGATGTTCTGTTAGGATTTGTGTCGGCCCATGGAAACCTGACATGGTCGACGCCATAGGTTCTTCTCCTCTCGACTGAGGAGGCTCTGTACAGCTAAAGAAAGGGAGTACAAATCGGGCTGACGTCGTGCTGTAAAAAGGTTATTCACACTTATCGGAAATGATGTACAACTTCTAAATAATCTGTATATAGTCACAGCCCTAGGTAAAGATAACTATCATGAGAGGTGACGAGCAGTTTTGGTATGCCAGGCCCAAGCTGAAGCTAAACGTCAAGGATTTTAATCAACAGTTCACCTTTAACTCTGACGCGTTCTCACTTCTCCTCAGTATCTTGAGATGTCGTGAAACCAATCTCGTTACTGCTGGTTCTGTCCTTAGAGGTCTACAGTAGGTCAAGAGCCGTGAGCCTGGCGGTCCCGACTTGCTATCACCAGTGTTATTGAAAGCCTGATCTTTCAAATTCGCATCCCCTTTGGCTGATCTATTTGGTCTTTTTATTGATCTCGGGGTGGTTTTCGGTTGTTGGAGACCTGTGCACATCACCCATCTACCCAAGAAATGTTCTAACAAACATCGTCCGACTACCTGCCCGTTTGCTTTGCTGAAGATGTACTTTCACTGCGTAATCCCCCAACTTCGATCGCCTGACCCAACACAGTTTGTCTAAAAAACCTCTTTGTCAACCCTCGATGCCTTGGGCTAAGTTGACAATTCTATTGCTTGTATTCTCAATCAACCTTGCTTTCTCAGCGAATTGGCGACAGATTTTAAAGCTTTCAGAATTTGGTCTTTTGACCATATTAAACGCTCTGTGGGTCAGACTGCAAACAAAGTTTCACCGCTCTTTGTCATTGGCAGTGTCTACACACAATGCATAATTCAACATCCACAGATTCTCCGATTACTCTTTCGTCAATTTCTCTAGTAATCACCAGATTGCAGTACGTGTCCACCACTCACCCACTTCGAATCCAGCTGATCAACCACGTGAAATCACACAACTCACACATGAATCACTAATCTGTTCGATCAGGCTGACTTCCAGTGACATTCTTCAAGAAGGCACAACGTGTAGTATTGCTCACTTGTTACTGAATTCTAAGTTTAACGAATGTGCAAAGTGAAGTTGTGATGGCTAATTCGATGTGATTACATCAGCAGTCCCACACTCCTCAATCTTTTTGATCACGTTGGGCTCCATTAAGATGTCTAAGGAACTGAATCTTGTGTTGAGTTCATTTTGCCCTACATTACGGTGGACAGAATAACACCTTTTCAACAAGAGTGCAATGAATGGATATATTGTTATCGACTAACGATAATCTGGTGCAGAATACGGTGACGTAGTACTACAAAATACATGAAACAAAGAACGAATCTAATCAAAATAGAAATTCTTTTAGGAGTTGGAACCAAGCGTTTGCAAAATAATCACTCGCACACTCTCCTCTAACGAGGTGATATATAAAATTTAATTTCACGAGTGTGTTTTTTCCTCGTTTAGAATCTGCTGTTTTCCCCCTCAAAACTTTTAGTTGGGCAAAGATTCACCTTCGTTTTCCCATTCGCACCAAGAGGCGGATATTGGATATTCACTTGCTTTAGTCTCGTCCGACTAGGCATAACGGGATGGTTTAACTGATAGGATGGAACTGTGCTCTAAGTGTGAGGTAGACGACTCGATTCCGGTTTGCACGGCGTAATTTCGGATGCAAAAATGCAAGTGAATATTCCTTTATCTATGTTATCAGTATTCTTCGAGCCAACGAAACTTGTGAACCTTTGTATCAGTCGTGATCTGAATGCTTTGACAGATAACCTAGAATGCCTGAATACTTAGACAGGATGGTTATTTGTACCACGTATTCCTAATTGCGTGTTGCAGATCTACCTCTAAGGATTTTAACCGTTTAGGGAAAATCCCCCGGGGGAATAATATTTGTTTTAATTTTTATAGACATGCACTAATCTTTCACAACAGGTAAGACTGTATACATTCACTTAACAAAATGATTAACCGTAATTTGTGAGTGTGCTACTTCTTTCCCAGAATGCATTTATGGGCAATTAAGCACCATGGAAACAAAGTATACGTATGTGTTGATTGCCACTCTTGAGGACTCAGACTGACTATCAGGTATTCTACTTGCCTCCAGAATTTTCTGCTTGGAAACTTAGACGTCACAGTCGGACAAGGGATGCCCTTAAAGGGGTATATCAATCAAATGAAAGATTTCACTCATTGCATTTGTAACTTCCTCTTACTGACTGAGTTAGCCGCTAATCGGAAGTCCTTTTCAAATTTGACTGGGCTAAAAGAATCGGGCTGTCAATAACACGGGAGATTTAACTGTCATCGTCCAGGGATTTGGTAGGCCATGTTACGTCTAGTGGATTTTAAGTTCCTTCATACCGACAGTTTGTCGGTACTGTCGAGACGGACGGTAGCTTATGAGGATGAGGTTTGTCAAAGAGAATAAAAAGCTGTTCAAGTCTATTCTAATCTCAGAAATCAAGATTTTGGGCTCCTGTGTAGCTGAAGTTCGCCGAAACATATTTGTATTCATTTGTTGATACGGTGAACCTGAGAGAACAGTTATTTAAATGGATCAGAGGTGAGCTGTCATATCGCTACCGGATTTAAGGGTAGAAAACAATTTGGTTGCATGAGCTGATATTTAGTCGACGTAATACTGTGCAGAATGAAATATTCTGTACTGTAAGAAAAAGTGTGTTATGCACTAATAAAATGCTTTCCTAAGTCAAAGAAAAACTGGATCTGTTAAATTACCCTGGGGATTTGATTGTTGTTTCTCCGATGGAATTCATTTTCATTGGCAAATTGTACGCGAGCTATCTGAATAATCTAGAACTTACATATATGTTTTGGCCTCAACAATACCTAGGTCATCATTTTTGTCTGCTCACCGTCACTCAGTCGTACATCAGTAGACGAAAATTATACAAAGCACACTCACGAGAACTTTAATTCACAATCTTTCTTCCACTTTATCACTCATTACAAGGTGAGCGGGGGAGGGGGAGTGAGCGCTGAGGGAAACTCTTCTGATATTTATATTTAGGAGTACTTCTGCTGCTTAGGCAAGGACAAAAGCAAGCAGGCCGAGACCTAGAAGTTCTAGCTCTGGTTTTTCTAGATTCAGTAACTCCTCCGAATTAGCCACGGATTATGGCTGTTGTTCTTATAAAAATCTCCCTTGATTATACCAGGTGAGAACTGAGTGATAGGACAAGTTCTACGAACGGTGCGACAACCACCGATGTCGTAATGAAAAACCAGCTAGAGGTGCTCTTTTCAGTAATCATCAATATAGCTTTTGACTTCACGCATGAACCATGGAATTTATCAGCCAGTAATTAATGTTCTTTCTAATGGTGATCTTTGTGACTGAGCTGATTTTGTAATGGAGATACTGTAGCAACAGAACGAGTAGAGCATCAGACCGATCTCGTCAACCATCTGAGACCCATAAACCAAGGAAGACACATTCATTAATTCCAAATCTTCCAACACTAGACAAAAAAGCCTTACGGACTTCTAGGTGGGACTCAGCTAGATCTCCGGGGGTCCCTAAAATAACTCATGTAGGGAGTTACCTATCATGAAGTGAATGAGAGCAGTGGAACCAGCACAATGGGAACGGTGTGCAAGAGAACCAAATCAGGGGTCGGAAGCACACGAATAGGACGAAGCCGAACTGCTCAGGCAGTCGGAAGATCGATATTGCTACAGCGCGGATGTGAAAGACAATTATATAAACGGTGGTACATGCTTCACCAGTCGTTGATTGTCTGGTTGGTCAAATGCAGGTGCACCTTACTCGTCTCACATTTTTCGCTATGGTCATTTTACAGTTTTTCCATCCCACTGTGATTTGCCTAATTCAGTGATTTCCCATGATCCGTTTTCACACTCGTCCTTGTCTTATCACGTGCCTTGTTCCTGTTCTACTACGTTATTTTGAGTTCTCCACAATAAACAGATTCCGCGCACATTCAAAACGTGGGTTATAACCATTAGTTCGCAGTCTATATGCATGGTAATCCTGTAAATTAGGCAGCACTGGCTTTCATGGGCATGTCAGCTTGCCGGCCTTTGTTGGTTCTGCTGAAACGATTCACCATGAAGTTGCTCACATATCATTTGGTCAGGAGTAAGTTCGGTTCCATGCACCACTCATGCACATACCGATTCATGTACACTGATTTTACCCTTAGATAACTGTACTTCTATCCTCTCTGAACGAACCGATTAGAGACTGGTAACTATTTATCAGGACAAAATTAACTCTCTATAATTGGGCACGTTACCCAACCCACTTGAAAGTTATTCGTAATGAAAAATATCATAACTCGTGCAAGATGCTGACTATTAATCACATTTGTAAGCGAAAATTTGTTTGAGCGCCTATGTTACCCAATCGAGCAAATACGCTGAAGAGTCTGATTAGCATAAATAACAAGTAAACTTTGATGTATTTTTCTATCTTCTTTCTCATGTGGATCCCAACTTACTGCACGAAAGTAAGGTAGAATATCATGCGGCACAAGATAACTGGATCATTTGAAATAGAAATTTGATTCACTTGCCTTACTAGATGTATACGGAGAAAGAATTCCACTTTTGAATGCAATTTTGTGCCACTTTGTGACTGATGTTTTTTCCGGGAAAAGTTCGGTATTGAGTAAGATGCCGACTGTTTATGGAATGTGTCTATACAATGAATACGTAGCCAGTGCTCATTTCATGAAGCCGATATCTTCAAGCATTTGAACTTATTTCCAGTTTATCTTTATCAAGTGCCTCAGATAAGTGAAAAACTGTGGTACGGTGAAATATGGACCTGTCAAAAAATGAGGAACAACTCTGCTGAAACAATTTCGAACACCAAAGTTCAGATCATAATGTTACGAGATGTAATTAGAAGCATTTTGCTGAATCTTTCATATGTCATTATCATTATGATTACTATATTGCATACAGCAGTCAAGGTGATCCTTTCATGAAACCAAAATCTGAAACTGGTCATCAATGAAAAGGCCACGGAAGAAGGATCAGTTTTAACCTGCACGTTGCCAATTGTTGTTTGTTGTAAAGTATTTCACATTTTAAATAGTAGCAATCATCGACAGCACCAGTTAACCCACACAAGGGGTCACCAGTAACCTCTGTTCACTAACATGTCACGAGTTACTTCTTCTTTCGCCTGACGACCAACATATTGGGCAAGGAAGACAGTTTGAGTGAATAGTGAACAAAAAATATGAAACCGCGGTTCAGATGTCTTCCAACAGCACGAATTTGTCAAATCTAACACAGTGTGATGTGATTTGAACATGGATTGACTCTAACGAAAACGAAAAGTGTCACGTGATGGTAGATGATGAAAACGAATGAGTTGAGTTCCCATATCCATTAGGCCTCACAAATGACACCCATAGAGCTACGGATGGAAACCTAGTCTGTGAAATACTGACGTAATAAAGAGGGAAATGCACCATTAAACTGAAATCCGTTGTTTATTCAGCCGAGGTAGTAAAAAGGTGTGACCGTATTCTCCTTTCCAATCGGTCTATTTTAGTTCGACCATGTTATACTTCTACAAAACTTTTGCAACTGTGTTTCCATTCACCGAAACTATCGTTATAGCTGCTTTATTTACGAAAATCTTCCTCTGTTATTGATTTCAAAACAAAAACGTGAACTAAAAACTTATCAAGTTGCCAAAAAATCCATCCAAAGGACTTTCCGCCAAATTTTCTTTTCACAGCAGTAGACTCTGGGGTGGTTATACTCCTTTAAACAGCTACGGCTGGAAACGTATGGTTTCAACTGATCAATTAGGGTTCTCGTGGGAATCAGCCCCTTCCTTTTAGGAAACAGATTTAATCAGCACAAATAGAAGAATTAAAGTAACGGACTGCGCCTAACTGAGGATTTTACGGTCTCCTAGGATAATGAAATAGGCACGCGCATTTTTCGTAGGTGAATTACTTCACTGTTCAACCAAAACATGAGAGTTAGGTGCCAAGACACTAGGGAGAATCACGATTACCTCAGCCTCGTATGTAGGGCCTTTAGAAGAACTGATACAAATCCATTGGTTTTCTCTTTTAAGCGACTATTGCCTATCAAATGATAAGTCGGCTTCATGAATATTGCGAAAACTATTCATGGAGAATCTCGAGAATCTAATACGAGGCGGTGGATGCACCTCTAACTTTTGTGCAACTCACTACAGTGTGCAAGGCAGCAGGGTTGTTCCAGACGTGTCAGAGGCCTGTTGTATGGCTCTTTTGCCCTTTCCGGTATATGGGATCGGGTAGGTTGAGCAGTCTTTCTTTGTAGCCGCTGGATAAATAGATCTCGTCCGCCCATTTAGGAGTTTGTCTTCGCACACGAAACACAGTCTGCCCGAGGTTACTTCGGTTACCCTCAACCTGGTTTAGCCTGCCTACCAAACGGTGTGCAGGGGTGTGGCCGCTGATACACGCTTCAGCTTCATTGAGCCACAGGTGAAAACTGGGTGAATGTTGGAGAGTACCCCAAAGGACACGAAATTCTACCAACTTAGGGGTTTTACTCCTCTCACACTCCCCACGCACCCCAGATCCATGGCTACCACAGATGAAAGCAGATTTTATGCTACCCGTCAATTTGATCGGCAGTCGTCATTAACCGGTCTCTTGCTCAGTCACACTCACCTCCTTAGCGCTTTCGAAATGGTGAGTCAAGTAACAAAATCGTGGAAAGTACCCTTCACACAAGGTCACTTTTTCCGCAGATCAATCAGCAAGTTAGCTGGCTTAGGTGTCAATGGAATAACACTGACATCTTCAAACTGTTCATTTCTTCTGGAGTAAAAACTCGTTTTTTAGGATCATGAAATAGATACTGGAGGATAATATTTTTGTCCGCTCGCTTGAGCACAGAAAACCAGTAACGGGCGAGGTGTGTTATTGCATCGACAAGTAATCTGAAAAATATCCCCTACAAGCAACTTTCCCATGAGTGATTTAACTCAGCATTTGTCTTTCAGATTTTTGGTATCCTTCGCTCAGTAGGACGGGCTATTTAGCTCTCTTCTTGACAGTTTGACACTCTTTCCGTTACCCGCATCGTAATCTCTTCCAATGAAACACTATCCATCTCACTTTCTCATTCATCAGCTAAAGAATCTCATAAGAAAGTTAGGACTTGTGGTGTATATGTGCAGATATATGCCATTTATTACTGGCGATAGGTAAGGTGTAGTTACTCCTTGCCTGCTGTATTCATCTGCACCGATTTGCATAAATAAGTCAACCTGGACCCCAGATCTATTCCGCTCTACAAAAGATGAGGTTTTCTCATCAAGAACTCAAAACGAAACAGAGCTGAGTGACATGGGACAATTTTAGCTGACAATATTTGCCTGGAATCCATAACATCAGTACTACGGTAGGGTCGTAACTCCAGCTAGCAAGTTCTTCACAACTTGCATCGCTCTAACACTGCACGGTGCATCGTCTATCCGTTACCACCTGTGATGCAACAGTCTCACGTAATAAATATGAATCATAGCTTCCAAGACATCTTAAGGAATTTCTAATAGGATATTAAATATGACTAGAAAATGAAGCTCCTTTGTAATCTAGTATTATCTGCGATGATTCGGTAGTGATCAGTAGTCGGCTGAAATTGTGTGACCTTGGTTATCAAGATAAATCTGCGCGAGGTGAGAAAGCCGGAAATTATTGAAAAATCTAACTTGTTCATGCTTTTTAACTTCAGAAAGATGGTAAAATATCAAGCTGGTTTGAAACCCAACTACCTTTGTCGTCAGTGTCCCATTTTTGATAATTGGGGATCTGTTATTGATCAGTGTTCACGTCACGAGGGACTCTTAGGCGAAGTTTGTTCAATCAGTACACTCCGATTAGAAGTGAATACCTCTCATTAATCAAAATAAGGGGTGGGGGGGGGGCGAGTGATCATGAATCTCACACAAAAACCTCCGGGCTACTCAGTCGGACTGACTTTCAACGGATACTACGTATCAAACATACGTGACAAAACAGCAAACCCCAGCCCACTCCGAACGTGAACACCTCCTAGCTCACACAGCGATGGACTCCTAAAATGGAACAGTTTCCGCTCACTTTATTCAGCTAATCACGCCTTTCGTGCTAAGCAGTGCAGTATCCTATATATATATATATATATATATATATATATATATATATATATATATATATATATATATATATATATATATATATATATATATGAATGTATGTGTGGTTGCGTGAAAATGTGTGTTTTTGTGCAACTCACAATGGAGCCAGATTCGAGCACCATCTGGGACGTTTACGGCTGTGTAATACAGCTGTTCATTCCTACCGAATGAACAGTGCTTTTGCGGCTATGTTGATACCACATGACGAGACAATTCCTAATCGACGAAAAGTATCTCATTGTTTGTCTACTTTCATTTAGAACGTAGCCAAGACACCATATGTGACCGACATTTAAAGTGCACCCGTTATTGTAAGAACAACAGAATTAGCAACGAATAAGGAAGGACAAGAGAGTAACCTTAGGCTGTTGTTTCTTTGTCTCCTACCGAATGACCGGCTTCGTCTGCACCTGCGGCTGGTTACTGGGTCCGGAACGTGTTCACAAAACTGCAACTTACTTGTAGTCGCAATCGCATTGGAGCTGGATTGGATACTACGGACAGTCAATATGGCATCAGCTCTAGTTTTTTGTGATCAATAGATGCAAGTGTGCTACTTTAACCGAACTTGATAGTAATGTTTATACAATATGCATTCAGTGACTACGCGGATACGAGTAGTGAAACAGAATAAAAAATGTAACAATATTTGCGTGTATGAGTTTGAATCTGTGACACACTTGCATCCACCCATTGTTGTCAACGGACGGTCACATTACTGTAAACAGAATATGTACGCTTTTTATATCTACGACTGTTCTAACTGTTGTTGTCACTGCTGTGGTCAACTTTATTGCTTCTGAAACAGAGACTTGTGCATTATCGTGAGTGGTTGCGCACGAGCCTTGACTTTCTTAGAAAGGCTGTTCACAGTGGTAAATTATTGTTACCGAATTTCATTTCTTTTAATAATAGCAGCTTTACTGCTAATTAACAATAGATACGGTACAATAAAATCGGTATAGTATAACCCTGTGCTGAGCCATCGAGCTGCCATCTTAATTTATCGCTTACATAATATAAGCCTTTAGACCGAGTAGTAACTACTTCCCAGTTGGGCAGTTTTGTCTTTAGTAGGCCACTTTAGGTAAACCGGATAAACAGCCTACAAACAAGAGGATGGTTCTACGATTCCCGCGTTTTGTCTCCCCAGGGAGACGGGGGCAATAACACCAAAATATGCGCATCTTTATCCACTCCTCCGGTGCCTTTGTCTGCAAAACCCATTAGGACTGGAGTTAAGTATGATTGTGTAGCTAAATTCACTACGTTTTATGGGTATCCGAATTCGGGGTGGGCTGAGCATTGCTTAGTTTGTTGATGCTTAAACCACGTAACCGATGATGAATCACACCCAACTTGTTATCCAAGGGGATAATTGCTTACCACAGAATGAAGCTATTGTGTTTAACATCTCTCCCGCCCTAGTTTTTGATTGCCAGCGGTCTAAACGTCTACAAATGATCCTTCCTACGATATTTTGCGTCAGCTGTTGACAGCTGCACTCGGTATTTCATGGAAAGAAAATAAACACAAAGGTCTTCGTTGTGTTCTCTTAATCGGTCATGAATGTTCGTCAGAAAATCGAACCAGATCGGAGCTAGAAAGATCACCTGAAAATCCACAATGCAATCTGATCATGCTCAGAAGTGTAATGATTGACTTACATTGAACTGCGCTATCTACTGAACAATACAACCCGATTATTTTCTCATGCGAATTTGAACATCTGGTTCTGTCCGCGATGTCACACTATGTCAGTGTAAACTTCCATCAAGTTGTGAAAACCCACATCCGATTGGAGAGTTTTGCAAGGGTTTCGGCCGTGGCTGATACCTTGTCGATAGTAATGGATAGAATGACTGTCTATTGAACCAGATTCTGTTTCCATTACCAATTTAACAGATCTTGTAAGTCGACTAGCATTTCACATCATCAATTTCTAACCGTCATAATTTTGCAGTCAACAGCTAAAAGATCAAATATGAGTCCGCGTGACGTTGAGTTTCATTGGGACCCAGATGGATCACGATTGATAGAATGCGTCTGACTTTTAAGAGTATAAACACAACTTGCAATAAATAATCATGATACTTATCCTTGGTTCTCATCTCAAAGCCTTTTGGTCGATAAAATGTTATCAAATCAAACGAAGGTGGGGGCTCATTTCTCTATTCAGTATGCCTTGAACCGTTTTCGAAAACGAAATGTTTTCATTGTTTTACAGTATTAGTGTACAACTATTAAATCACCTTTCCATTCATTTCCCTCTATCCGAAACTACCTCATAAAACAAAATTTCTTGTTGTTTGTTCCAAGTTTTTGACAGAGAAACTCCAATTTAAAATGTGTAGCTGAGGCTTTCTTCTTGCTTCTATACGACAAGCTTCTTTGAGAGGAATAGCCGGATTCATGCATGTCTCGTATGGCTAATAAAGCTCCTACTGTTAGCAAATGAAAAATACTCTATTTACTTTCCTTTTTATTTATTATGGAACGAATCAGGAAGAGGGGAGGGGAGGGGCTGGAGAGAGGGCAGTTGGTGAAAAGCTGCCAAACGGAGAAGTGATCGATGATAGCGGGGATCAAACCCGGGTCGATATTGTCCAATGTCTACGAGGACAAAACTTTCGACTACCAGTACTGTCACCACTTCCATCGACACCAACACTAGCAACACTACCGCTGTTACTGGTTTTGCCGTTGATACGAATGCTACTACCACGAATACTACTAAAGCTACTAAAGATATCAGCAACACTGTTCCTACTGTGGGCGACAATTATAAGACTATTCCGACCTTTCTTATTCTCAGTGCTGCAACTTTCCAAGATTGAAGTCATAGTAAGCACCGTATGCCAAGTGTGTTGTGAACGGGGATAAGAATATTCAAATCCGGAACTGGAAGACACAAATCTCATCACTATAAATGTTTAAGCACGTGTACGCGAAACACTGAAATTCGGTAATTATAACTTTTTCACATAATAATTAGTATTATTATCATAAATTACACTACCGTAAACAATCAGTGTTCCGTTTAGTTTATAAAGTGATTTTTTGGTGAACTTGGTTCCACTCACTTTCGCTCTTCTGGTTGTATACAGAATTATTCTGACATGTTTCAAATAGTGTAACAGTTTATTCTCATTTAATCGAATGGAGCGTGAAACTTGGATCGAGAATCCGTTTTTAGAATCACACCGTGATTCTTCCAAGATGGTTTCACCGGGTAACACTGCTAACCTTCAGAAGGAGGGTATGTGGTTCCAAGTTTGGACTTTTGATACAATACTAATCCGATTATATCAGTTCATGCATTTTTTGCAAGCCATCGTTTTCTGTGAAACTATTCCCACCAAATAGTATGCTGTCCACTTTGGCTGGTAAGACGGTATTTGATGAGAAATTCTGACAATCTCGTCATCATTTTATCCTTATTCGGAAGTTAGGGGGATTGCTTCGAAACAAATTGTTTTCGAATGAATCTGAACTCAAATAAAACATGAAGACTCTGTAATAAGTGGTACTTTTGGGAATTTATATCCCCTCTCTGACCACGTGAGCACTTTTTACCCAAGTCAAAATAATGTCACCGAAATTCATGAAGGTAATCACAAATGCAAACTCAATTACTTCCTCACCCGTAGAAAACTCAATCGATGTAGCGCAGTTGATTCTTGCACTACTAATATGAAAATGGAGAAAAGAAATCAATCAAAATAGAATCAAACAGTGTTCCTCTAGTCTTTTTCTACCCAAAAAACAAATTATGAAATTAGGTAATGACGCTTCAAAAAATACCTTAGTTTGAGCTGGTGAGAAAAAAAAATTACCAACTGAGCACACAGAACTTGACCACCAGTGCATGTCCTGATGCATTTGAAATCTACCAAATCTAACAACCACGGAAACTGTTTTACTCAAAACAACCGTCCGATTCTACGCATAAGAAATTTCATTGTCTCGGTAACTATAAAAACAAGCAAACAGCAGGTACAGTTACGCAGCCTGTTTTGTCGATCCGTTATTCAACCAATGCAAAACCTGGACTAATCCCCCGGAAGTATTGCGTAACACTTTCATATTTTCCGGTTAGACGGGCGGAATCATTTATAGACTAGAGATTATTGTTACACCTGTTTAAATTTGGTTCATAAGGACACTACAAGTTTTATTACAATTCAGGTTTCAACATTGACTGTGGTGTGGTATTTTATGAAATTTTCAGTTCTTATAGTGGCATAGTAGGTTGCTGAATTTGTAAGAACTTCATACCGCTATGCTAGTTTTGATTGCCGCAAAGTCAAAGGAAATCAGCATGTCTTGATAACTGTTCTCCAACACAGCCCATTCTTCATGAGAGCATGCGCCACATTCTGAATGATGCTCGACTTTCCGAAGCAAATGTTGAAAGTGTTGTCCGTTTTACCTCTCACAGGCCGTGATGGCGTTTTATAGCCATCTCGGAGGTCATACTTCCGAATCCCGCCACTTCCGTTCACTTTGGTGAAAGATAGTGATCTACTGTCCATCAGCTCTTGACCACGTGTGATCTGTTGGGATTTCATGTGATTTTCCACTCCTAATCTCACGGTCGACTATCCCTAATGGTGCAGTGCACTTTTGCGGTGATTGTACATATACTAATTTCACTACAGTCATGCTCAGACATGTAGTAGAATAGACTAGAACTCTTCCTGGCCTACGTTCTTCCCATTATTGGTCTGTGTTTATCCGAAAACAAACTTCCCTCGCAGGTACCCAAAGATGTTGGCATCGGTGCCTAACCGTGAAGACAAGCTTATTGTAGCTTTTCCAAAGACTGCGTAGACTAACGGCTTCAGGCAACAAGTCGATTTCAGTTGCTTGCAGTATACCCACATTCCAGTGTCCAAAGGGAGATCTGATGAATTACCACCGGCTTCAACCTATTTTGGGCATTGTTCCCAAGTTCCACAAACTTTCGCAATGTCCTAAACTTGTATGGACCAAATACTTTCGGGAATCACGGTCAAAAGGAGTCGTTGGTATACTTTTAATTTTCCTTCCATTCAGAAGAAGCAAGACAGCAGTTTAAATATTTCAGGCAATTCATATTCGAATACATCCAGTCCGCTCACTGTTTGTAAGGATTCCCATGGGAAACACTTGGACTCGATGAGAGATGTCAAGATGAGCAACTTTATAGCACGGGATGCACTAACACGACAGCACGTAAGTCGCAACCGCGAAGGGTGATTTTCTGTCGGCTAAAAACGCCCTCACTAAATAAACTATACTTCTGACGCTATACACCGTCAGTTCGGAATATTTCTAACAAGCCCAGCACAGTTGCACTTCTACGTCATAACCTTTGTGTAAGAACTTTTATGAATGTCTGGTACACGAGTACATTCCAGTCTATCAACCCATGCGTGTGTGCTCTTTTGAGTTCACTTGAAGCTCGCAAAGTATAAGTCGTCTGGTATGCCGTCAGAAGCTGAGGATCACAGAAGTTAGGCCACGAGATCAGTGACTATTTCGATCTTTCAAGAAGGACGGTGACCAGATCAATCAGTAGGTTCAAAAATAGAAACTATCGTTTGGGTAAATAAGTCAACATTTTCTTTATTCGAACGTAATCTTCGAAGAAGTTTTTAGAAACAAGTTTCTGAAACTAATAAAATTGTTATCGTAATAGCACCTATTCAGTACAGTGGAGGTTTAGTGCATGTCTGGGAAACTATCTAATAGGAGGTTCCAAGCGAGCTGGTAATTCTAGACAGCATCATCAAAGGTTATGTCTACCCAGAAGTCCTGATCGGACACGTCTTACACAAATACTGAATCGGTTTTCCAGGAAGGCACGGCACCTGCCTATAATTCCCTTGTCGTGCACGAGTTTCATGATTACCGCGGTACAAAGACACTCAGGTGGCTGACTGGGTCTACAGATTTCAATCCAATCGGATATTTTTAGGTTCACCTTGGGAAGAAAAATGACCATAACACGAAGTACAAATCTCTGTGGGAGTTGTAGACTGCTTTTGTGGAGGAACTGGACGGTATCTCTATCGTACCACTGATAGCGAGCAAGACCCAACGAGTAATTGCTGTTATATCACCCAAAGGATGGCTCAGCCATACACCGATGTATGACGATTTCAGAAAGATCACACTATTCACAACAAATTATTGTTTTCTGTGTAGGATTTCACTAATCTACGATTTTTGCCGGGATAGAGGGGGGTTTTTATTACACAGTGCATTACTGCACGATTCTGAACTCATTATTTTCAGGTCACTGTCGTCTGGAAGGTCTTGATATCAAGGAATAGGAACTGTGATGTTCTGTGGTACACAGTCCGGAGCTCAAATACGATGTGGTTTGACTGTCGCAAAGGATTACGCAAAAGTTTTGCACGAATGTTGATAAAGGTAAGCCGTCAGTTACTGCTTACCATATCAAATCTAGTCGGGCTTGTTTTACAAAAGTCTTAAAGTGAAATCAACCAAATACACGCTATCATTTCTGTGACTTCAAGAGGGTATTTCGATCAAGAATACTTGGTGAGCAATGTTTAGCTTATTCCTACGTTAAACTTTATCGGTTGCAGCATCAACAAATGAACTTTTTTTATCAGTCGTTGGTGAAAAGGTCCCTTGGTGGCGTCATTGCTCCCATTGCACGTATAATGGGAAATACGTCCGAGGAAAGTATATTCCGAACCAAAATACTGAAATTTCTTATCTTTCTCACATTTGGGTACATTCTAGTGATCATTGGTTTTATCACAGTGCTGTGAACTACCATTAATGATTCGCCTTATTCACTCCCGGTGCCAGACGGGCTGAAATCGAATGATAGTCCAACAGTTGACCAAATCTTATTGTTTGGTCTCCTGATTGATAATCGTTGAGGTTTACACTTCGATTCCTTATGATAATGGAATGTTTAATGTGTTTCCCTGATCCTTTCGCATTTTGACTGATTTTGTTCATCCCGTGCACATAACTCGATAAGTGTGATACGCAATCAGCGGAATTAGCGTTGACCATACGAACCTCAAAACTGCGTACTGTTTTCCATGTTGACTTATTGTTTCCTTCGGGATTCTACCTTCAAATGGTTGAAACTAGAGTTGAACCACGATCATCTGAAAATGGAAAATGGTGGTTTTTAGAGAGATTTTAGGGTGAATTTCTGTTTTACTGTACGGTGCTCGTGTTGATAATGGTTATCTCTCCATGGAAAGTGCTAGCTGTCATAATAATATGGACTGGTGCTTGAGGCGGACAAATACATGGCAAATATGTGTTGAGATTATATTCGAGTTTGACAAATTCTCTGGAGAAACCATTCATCTGAGCAAAAAGCACCATCATTATTCAAATGTCATTTCAAGTGATAATGAACATGTATCCTATTAATTTTCTGAAAAGCTCCTTTCTGTGTCCTTTATCATTTTCGGAAAAAGTGAAATGAATTTTTCTTGAGCAGCAAAGAATCTGTTGGCAGCGTTCCAAAATATTCATTTTGGAAACTAATTCCGTTGATCAACAAATGATCCGCTTGGTCACCCCGCGACTAAATTCGTGTGGGACAGTTCTTGTCACAGCATTCAAAATGTCCAAACCTGTACACGTTATATTTATTTCACTATCCAGTCTACTGACGTGTACGGAATTTTTAAATGGTCTATGTGGTAAAAGTCCTTGTCTCCGGCAGGGCTCGAACTCACTCACTGTTGCCCACGATTTAGTACAGTGTGTGCTCGACCAACTGAGGCCACTTCCGAGGGCTTCGAATGTTTTGCTTTTGGATCATAGTGCATATACTGAATAGTTATATTAATTACACAGCAAGATCACGAAATGCCTTAAGTTGAATCATGAGGATTTCTTGAAAATGGAAAGAAGACTAATTTAGTTTAAAGATAATGTGTACTTCTCTGCGGGATGCGATCATCGACAGTTTCTCACCCCCAACATATAGGTGCACTTCCTGTCCGTCTTTAAGGTTGTTTTTTCGTAAAAAACAAATAATCAGGCGGATTTGCTTTCTCTTTAGGTAATTGTTTGCTAGGATCAACTGAAAAGCTGAATATGCGGTTATCTGTTTACCTGAAGCTTCTTGTTTGACCCTTTTGGTTGACGGATTGGCCAAAGAAGTTTGTAAAATATCTCGCCTTACTGATTTGTCAGTACCATCCACTGATGCAACGGATGATCAGCTAACTAGGAAATTTTGTTCCGCAAAGATGCCGACTTGCTTACCCTCCTCGACGTTGGCTGCGAAGGAAGTACGACCAAAAGCGGTGCAATTTTTGATAAGCGGGAACCAACACGTGAAAAATGGGGATCTCAGTGTTACCAGCAATAGGTGCTAATTTAAAAGACACGTTAACTTCAGGTCCAAGATAAGACTGTCTGTATCGTTAGAAAAACTTACGGCACAGTTTTCTGTTTCGCTACTGTGTCCTTGAACACTATTCCGCTGAAAACCAATTTGTCTGCCGTGATAAATTTTTTGGTAGAAAGAAAAGTGCGTCGGAAATTGACAAACCAAAATCAGTGGGGAAAAGTATGTTGGAACTTTTAGATGAGAATTTCTTGCTTCCTGATATATCCGGTGAATTACTCCTAAACATTCTTTTAGTGTTGACCAGTTGGAAAGTTGATAAAAATGTGGGAATACAAACCTTGAGATGCGCGGTGGGAACAAAATAGAATGAACTACTGGAAACACCAAGGTGGTGCAACCACTGACTGGGGGTTCATCATGCAGCCTAAACGCTAAATTTCCCAAGAAATGTCATGAAAGCAATATGGCATTGCTGTTTCATCTAACTTTTTAGGGATGGTTGGATGTAATGCGTGCCTTTCCCCGGAGTCTGCTCAGTGTGTATGAATGTAAGTCACACACACACACACACACACACACACACACACACACACAGGTGGCCGTATGGTTATTCGGGTTGGCCCCCCATCCACTTGTCTCAGTTTGACACGACATTCAAGATAGCACTCTTCCGTCATTAGCTTCGCCCGTTGATAATTTGATGCTCTCACACACGGTGACGGATTTCCTCAATAGATGGCTCTTCTCCATCTATGCTGCCCTCCATTCGATTGGTTTTAGAAAAATGAACCCTTCAGGCTTCCTCGAACTGGATGAGCAGACTAGTCGACTAGGATCAGAGTTCAGAATGAAAAATGTCTGGGTGGTACAATTAAAAGCTAGGTCGTCAAGACCTGTTTGACACTTGAAAAACCGTGTCTGATTTCTTTTGTGTCAGTCCGAAAATAAAGATAATTTTGGGGATGGACTGAGTATGTCCTCAGAATGAGTATCATTCTATTTAATACAAAGAACACATTTCCAAAAGGTAAATGATTTGGGACGATGACTTGAATGAATAAGCTCGGCTTTGTGTGCAGGAAGTTGAGGACGACGGCGCAAAACAGGCACTTTGGTAGATAAAAATCGACAACCTCACTGGACACTTATGGAAATATTACACATTGCCCAATGCTTTCATTCAGCACTAAGATCACACTTTTTACATCTCAACCTCTACAAACATTCTCTCTCTCAGAAAACAGGAGTCAGTTGGGAATAAGAATGCGGAAAAGACTATATAATTAGTGAATCAGAGAATTATGCAGTAAAAGTCCGACATCATTCTTCTCGTTCCTTTTTAAAGGAGAGAAAACATTTAATCAGCCAAAAGCAGATATGACTTGTTCAACTTGATTTGTAAGGAAGAAATTTCACTTTCTTACTGCCCACATATCTCTTGTAGGATCTAAAATTATCAACCAGATATCGTCTTTCTAACCGGATTGTGCCTCGGGATTTACAGACGGTGTAGAAACTTGTGCGATTTTTCTAAATCAGTGCACCACATGAATGCAACGTATAACCGTGGCATAATGCTATTATGTTAGCTACACGTGCCACTTCGTGATCGGTTAATGCAAAGTTGGTCATTTTATCCGTTGTCTTTTCTATTTGCTTCCACATCGTTATGCAATAATGGTGCAATATTTATGGAAAGGGATCGTTGCCAATTACAGGCTGTCCACTGGGGAAAGCGCATGGAGACAGAAGCAGGATCTGAACTTGGAACAGAAGGGTTGAACTTCTATCATAAAGACCGTGTGGACACCGCCAGTTCGGACTGTCCCAAGTAAAATAAACGACAAATACAACGCGAAGAAACCAACAGTTCGTCGTTTTACCACAGAAGATAACTGAAAATCACCGGAGAGTCTGAACCACAGATCAGGAAACAAGAACGCAATAGTCAAGTGTGGGACTGTACCACGCCGCTTACAGTAAATAGTACCTATCAGTTACGGATCAATCGGTTTTCATTTTTTCTCGATTATTTCTTTCAACCCTTTAGGAATGGCTTCCACTAAATGGGAGCAGAAATCGCCAGATGCGTTGTTCACCTCTATGTATCTCCCTTTTTTCTCCTAAATTTAACTCGGGTAAATTTAGTTAACTTTCAGCTTCAAATATGAAAAGCGAATTGAGATCATATTCAAATAAGGGCTTCAGTAAATAATGATGAAAAAGGCACTTTTAAAGATCCTACCGTTTCGGGAGCTTAAAAAAACTATACCGAGAGAATGAAAGTGCTGATGGAAAAAATGCAACTGCATTCTCATGACACATGACATTGGGTATTATCTTGCAACTTAGCAATCATCCCAGAAGAACTTATAGTATTGCAATCCACGAGCACTTCCTTCATAACTGCGATAAATTCCGCGCTGTTAAAGTTTTTTCTTATAGTACACCGACAATGAAAGTGATCAGGATTTACCGCAGCCCAAACCACCAGGTGAAATAAGCACCTCAACCTTATTGTTTGTGGATTTGATTAATCTAGGAAATCTTTTCCAAAGAACACTTTTCCTCTCTGCCGGGGTTATTCACACACACACACACACACACACACACACACACACACACACTCATGGACCGATGGAATCTATCTCCACAATGATGTACGATGATATATGAATACATTCGCGAATTCAGAACATGACTTCCTTCGTTTGGCTTCCGACGCCGGTTTATGTCAACCGATTACTGAATCAGTTTGCTCTATTTCATCCGCCTTTTCATCGTAGAGTAAGAACATCGTGGAAGAACTCCTTGAACAGATGAGAGGTTCCTGCGGCATCCTTTTTGAACAGTCATTAGCTTTGGATGTGCTGACTAATCACCGGCTAAATTTTGTTCTGACCATGTGTTTCCCATTATTTAGGTGGTGAATGTATCCTCTACTCACAATAACTCTTCCACAGAAGTACGCAGGCAAAAAACAGACCGGTGCACTCACAGGATATGATTTTTTCTCTTCGGTTCTGAGGGCACCTAACTTCATCACGGAAACCCTATAGATATTTATTGAGCTGCGCTCATACGGCTTTGATGTCATGTTCGTGATTCTAGAAAAACCCGACTGTTTTCTCCAATGAGTTTGCCATTCGCAGACAGTTTGCCGTTGAGCCGCGAGATAATCAAGCATTCTTTACCTGTGCATTGCCTCTGGCACTAGACTCATTCTTGGTCAAAACCTAGGTCAAAAGAAATACGTCTGGTGGAATCAAAATGTACTTTTCACTGATTAAATCCACCAGCGATAAGTTTTACCCTCATATCGTATTGAAGAAGTCACTTGTAAAATTTTCATTCCAAGGCCATTACAATCACATTTATATGATAACACCAATTGTAGAAAGCTAATTCGACGAGTTCTAATTGTCCGATTCAGTGTTCGGAATGGGGAGAGGCGAGGAGCTTTCCAAACACTTAACGAGACACTGACAACTCTTCCGACTAGCATTCCACATTTATGTTACCAAATAAATGTGACTGTAATAATTTGAGAATGAAATTACCAAAAACATACGTTCACCTACATCCTGTGTTCTGATTATGCCTATAGGTTTAGTTCGCTGTTCAACGTTTTACCATGCTATAACTTACAAGCTTCAGGGCCGATTCATCATACTAACCAAGGTTGCATAAGTTCAACTGCCCACATATCATCACACAACTATCGTTAGGTCTGTTACATTGTATGGCTTTTCGTATTTCCTTCTTTTGTTAGATAAATATTGGGCAATTTTAGAGAAGTGACATTCGAGACAACGGAAAAAATTGCAAGAAATTTTGACAACAACTGCAGACTGGTGTATTTTGTTCACATGAAATATCATGCTAAGACAATGAATCAGTTTTGGGAGCGCGAATGTGAACACTGTTATGCCCAAGAAGGCCAAAACTCTGAGCCGTAGTCTTTCAGTTCAGTTTGTATTAAGCTAGATTAGAAAGCACAACAGAATTTGATTTCGCAGTCAGGAAATCGGTGCCCGGTGAAGAAAAATTAGGTATACGGTCCTCTTCTTTCGTATTTTGAAAGTTCGTAAGTCAAAATCTTCGTAAGTTGTGGAGTGTTTGTGCTTTGTTTATTGTTTTCTACAGGTTAAATTTAATCCTTCTTCATCCTACTGTTATGAAATGCCAGATCGGTTCATCCAGGAAAAAGAAACTTTTAAAACCAATTTTACCGACCTGTAACTTACTTCCGATAATTTTTTCACGTAAATGGGTTTATCTTTTAGTCCACAGTGTGTGCACGAATAACTGCTTGCAGATTAGTAGACTGACAGATTGACACCTGCAACTCTACGGGAGCAATGTTGCAAAAATGTCAACATTGTACTAAATAAATATTTAGGCGAGCCTTCTTTGACTTTCTACTGACAATGAGTAGGAGGTTTTACATACACGAAATCTAATGTTGGTTTGTTTCAAAACCGGGCAATAATACTATCTATTTTCTCTTGAACTTTTTTGCAACAGCCAAAATATACAGGATATCCGCGGATGGAACACCATCTGCAGTCACCTGTAAGGTGATTCAAACTTTCGGCTCCGTTCCCGGGTATAACCACGTTCGGTCTTGTTAACGGACAGCCGAATCAAGACTCATATTGAAAATTGTGTAAAACACTGTTCCTCTTCACTACCACAAGTCATTTTTACTTATTATTGCTTTATTTTGTTGCATTTCTTGTCACCATGAAACCTATCTTGAGACTAGGTAGCCATATATATATATATATATATATATATAATATACAACAAGTAGAACGTTTTCCTGACAAATACCACAAGTGTAACGAACTTTATTGTTTGAGGAAACAGACGGGTGAACAAGATGGCATCCAGTGATTCATACTCAGGCCGTTGCGCTACTTTCTATCACGATAAGTTGGGGGGTGAACCACTTAGACAAATACAAAGTAATAGGGATTATTAGTGACAAAAGAGAAAACAGTTTTAATCCAGGCCTAAATCAAGACCGGATGTGGATAGTTCCTCATGCGTTATGTCAGCTTTCATCTGGTCTATGACCAGTTGTAGGGTGGAGGGTAGGACAGGGCAGTATTAGTGCTTACACAAGTTGTTTTAGAGCTCTAAGTGGAGAGTGGCGAACGAGGATGCCGACACACCTAAGTTATGGCTGAGGTTGTCAATTCCCAGTGCAGTATCAACGCTCGACACATTTCTGAAACCATGGAAGCTCAGTACAGCTTCCTGTTTCGTGTTAAGTATCAGCAGTAATCCACATCTCTGGAGCCCCAATTGGGACTCGAACCAGAGATGAAAAATCGGGATGGAATAACTTGTCCCTAGACTATACGGGTTTACTCTGAACGATCTTTTCAACTTCACCACCAAGCAACATAGTACAATTTTGTTAACGGCTTCAGAAAAAAAGATCAGGGTTTTTAAGATTCCCTTTTAGACTCAAAGTCGTTTTTGTAAACAAGTTAAGACTCCTCTTACTGATATTGGTCAGGCAACCGACTCAAGCGTTTCGTGTGAAGGGTCCGTTTCAATTGGGCCAGTTCTGAAAAGACGTTGTTGACCACATTGGATGGCAATACAGCTTGAAAGTTATAAACGTCCAAATTCTGTGTTGGAAGGGTGCCAAATAATAAAGTTTTGAACTGTAACGAGCGGTTGACAAACAGCTTCGACAGCCTAGTGGTCGTGTTTGTAACTCCAAATGATGCAACCCGTGTTTGAGCTCCACTCTGGATCCGGTGAATTATTTTCTGCAACTGATGTCGCACAAAAGCCTGATGAAGCACTTGCGCTGCTTTGCTTCCATGGGTTCTTAATGCTATGTTAGATGTTGATAATGCACGATGTCTTTTTGCATACATGAAATTGATCGGAGTTTTGTGTTGAACAGCGCAGTGATGCTTGTAAAATTTCAGTTTGATATTACTATTACCTGATGTTTGTAGAATGCTTGAACCAGAATCCGTTCCGACATATTTTGAGACACTTTATATATGAACCTGTTCCACATACCCTAAACAAGTCTCATCAGAGTAATATTTGAAAACTCGAATAAAAATTCCGTTCAGTTTGTTGAAAGCATATCTACAGTGTAGTGCTCAGCTGAATGTGACGGGATACTACTGAGCTGTTCCGTTTTGTTTTCCAGTGGAAGTTGCTGGTTACCCTTGTCCGTTATTGCACTCCGATAATCATTCGAAAAGGAATATAAATAGTGTGTAAATGATATGCCTTACAGATAAAATGATTATAATCTGGTAAAATTTCCGATATTCTAGTGCTATTTTGATTTGATTCTCGTATTAGGTAAAGGTAAAAGTCCGCGGGGAAACATCATATGGAACACATCTCATTTTGCACGATTAGAAGTGTTCATTGTGTCGGAATGACTGAAGATGGTTCTGATTTACCGTTTCGAAAAGATAAACTTATGCTAAGGATAAGTCAGTTTCGATCTCTTCCGACGGCTTGTGTTTGACATGGCCCTAAAAGCCATAATGTTTGTACAAATTTTTAGGGGAGTTATGTGAGCAGATTAGGAACACACGTTTTTATCGAAAACCAAATCTTGGTGACCGAGGGTGGTCGACTGATTATCGCGGTGGGTTTCTGAGTTTTCTGTCCCGGTTTCGAATCAGCCTAGCACTGTCGGTCTTTTTCATACTGGTATCCCTTAATTTTCCGCTACCCTCTTCCAGAAATATTGCACCACTATTATATGATGAAAAGGAAGTTGGTAATACAATGAAGCGATTATTGACGTAACCAAGGTGCGATTGTAAGACAACGGAGGCGCAACATGGGACAAAGTCCCAAAACGAGGCTCCAAGAGCTTACTACTCGCGATTTACGTCCCAGCTGATCGTCCGTCAGGAAAGCTCACTTACTCGTAAGGGTCTACTGAAATAAATCCACCTAAGCGTCTGCTTCTATAATAAATTTGTGTGTATGTGTGTGTCTGTCACAGTGCTAGGTAAACCAAATCAATTCACATCCACCGCAGAATCGATGAAAGTCCACCGACGCGTCATGGTTGACGGAGCTGGTCGAAAGAACTATCATGAATGCAAAACAGTACAGCAAAGTTTGCCAAAAAAATTGACGATTTGCCTCTTTGAGAACGAAAAAATGGATGAAACAAATGAATCCCTACTATCGTCGCTGTTGCTGATTGGTGTATACGAATAAAATTAGGTGCCCTCACAAACCTGTCGTACGCCCTTAGGAAGATATTTTCATTTGGCCGGCACCGAATGTCCAATGGACTTTTTAGCTCCAATCTGTATCCCCTAATGTGAGATTTTGAGGAGCTAAACAAAAGTTTTCTCCTCGGTACATCGGTTGTGCGAAGATTCGTCACGCTGCATCAGTGCACTGAACAGACCGGTTTCCTTTTGCTTGTCAGGAATCATCCGCGGGGCTAGCAGTAGGTATCCGCCGAGTCCTAACTGCCACTCGTTGGGAGTCACAAAAATCACAACCAGACCATCACCAATACAACATGGCCAAGCTCTCATCGTTTGTTCTTTCCAGTTTAAACGTATATATTACGAAAATCATTTGAATATTTTTACTACGGGGTTTGCGTATTTTGGGCCATGCTCAGGGATACAGAATAGATTTTCATGAGTGCCATGGCCAGGGGTTCTCGGTCACTATCTCCAGGGTGAGTCCCCCATCCGAACAATCGGGACTTTATGTGGTTCGCCACTCCGATTCTTAGGATCATTTTGGCGTGTTGTGGGCCACTAAGTTCTTGATACCTTCCTTTCCACTAAATGAAGTGGAAAGGATTGGGATAAAATCAACAAATGAAGGCCATTTTGCATCCGAATATCCTGGCTCATCCTTTCAGTAAGTACATTTAATGAACTACACTTCATTGAAAAGTTCTCGTTTCCTGTATATTTTGGACAACCTTTGAAAATACCAAGACAAAACGGCGACTAATAACTTCGTTCATGATCAACAACTTTCTAAGAAGGTATCAAAACCGCACAACACTAGTCTTTTGAGAATAGTTCTGCCTATGTGTATCATGTCCGGGAACCATAATAGTGATTTTACACTTAGCTCAGTCAGTTCCTTATATTCAATTCCTGTTACTTCATGAAGCCGGAAAAATTTGTGATAGATTATTTTGATTAAATTTTTATTTTTGTAACTCATTTTTATCCTTGAAGTCCTCCTAAATGCAGTTGAATTCTACCTTCAAAAAAAACAACAGTGAAGCAGTTCGCAATTTCTACAGGACCTGCGTAATTAAGAAGTACGTCAGCCCACAAAGGCACTACAGATGAATATTTTTGCGCAGTTATCAGCTTTAGCCGGTTTTCAGAATGGAATGGACAATGCATTTTACGAAATTTTTGCTTAAGAGTGAAGACCAGCGTGCTCGAAATCGATCTTTCCGGTTGTATTAAATATCTTCTGCGCTCCTTGTTATTATTAGTTTTGTTACTAATAATTTTCATACCAAATAGGACTGTATATAAGTTGTCGTAGTGCCTGTTTGCGTGCGACTAACTGTGGTTCCGTACAGGATTTAGATCTGTGGAACTATTTAAACCGGTAAAAAAGACTCAAGCTGTTCAGCGCGCATACTCCGTGCGGGGACAAAATAAATTGTTCCGTTCAACTGAAACGGAATCATCAGATATGAAAATGTTCTACACCAGCGCGTTTATTTATGCCCCATGTATAGGGAATTTTAAGGCGAGTTGGTTCATTTTATTTTCGGTAAGTGTTGATGAACTGCCAGGAAATAACTTCACATGAGATGCTCATGGGTTTATTCCTGAAGGAAGAATTTTGCCTTGCTGTCTCCCACGATACGCCCAAGTAGTTGGATGGACTACTCTGCTCAAGTCGGATGGGTGGCTATTATCTGCGGAAACTTTATACCAATGAAACCAAAAAGTAAAGTTATACTTAATGTAAACTAAACTACATACTATATGTACAAAAGAGATTTGAGAAGGACTTATTTGATCTTGGTACTTGAAGTGATGATAAATTATCATGAGAAACTCATTGAACTAAAAGTAATTTGTTTCGTTAATTAATATGTCAACCACATACTGCATAAGTGATATGAATGCGTGTCACAAAAAGGCACGTTACACACCTCCCTTTTCCCTGAGGTCATAGTGTTTAATTTCTTCCTTGAAGGGGGATGCTTTGCGGACAATTTGAACTGGTTGTTAGGTTCACTTACAGAAAATGTTCGACTGCAAAAATTGGTAGAGCCGTGGACTATGTAGGATGCTTACTTAAGATCATCGACCAGCTAAGCTGTCCGTACTCCCATTATTCACCAGACGATTTGAAATTGTGAATATTTCCCCATAAATCAGTTGTTAACTTTCTCTAGATACAGCTCACTTATGTCCCGGCAAGCAAAATGCAGAACTGCTAGACTTTGTGATGGGTGAACCAAAAAGCACCACACATTCGGAAAACCCGATGCTAGAGTTACATCAGTGCGGGGTTTATTGGAACCGAGCCCATTGGCTTGTGGGCCTATCTTTCTCAAACATTCGAATTTGATAATGTTCACGCTTTTTACGCAATGCCTGTATCCTAAACGGAAGAAATGCTATACAGTCATCCTTTTGAGTTACAGTGTTGGATGCTTATTATTGGCTTTATTGAAAGAAACACATTTATCTCGTCGGACCTTTGATGTTCATCAGAGTTTCCAGTTTTTCTGGCAAGGAGTCTGTTCAGTTACAAATGATCTTCATTGGTCCCCAAGGGCTCGGCTTTGATCTTGATGAGTCAAAGCAGAGAAAGATGATTAACCTAATTTTTACAACGCAGAGAAAGAATCACCGAAAAATTCAAATCTAACTAAACAGATGAAAAAACCGCACTTCTGAAATGCCGACGGTTTCACTTATCCTAAAACGAATCATAACTGGGTAAAAGCTTTCAAAGCTGGTCGGTCACAGAAAACCCTCGCAAGACATGCCGCGATACATTATACTGCAAACAAGATGTCCTCCAAGAAGTACTGCTCATTTGACATTTGTCATACAGTTCCGATTTTTCTCACGGAAAGCGCTAACCAAACTTTATTGTATCCGAGGCCATCAGTTGTAACGGTTGTTGTAGTATCGTGACATCGGCTGGAAGAATTTCTCAGAAACTGATGAATACAGATAGCCAAATATATAGACACCTCATACCGTCTGATTCTTCTTTGAAATAACAAATGAGAGTGTCCTTTTTGGAAGACTTGACAGCAGTTGAAATGATCCAAGTGTTGAAAGTGGTTGATCTCGGAGGGAATCGGTGTTATGCATAGTTCCCGCCCATGCTTCAGTACCGCGTGCACTCTACCAGCTGAGCTGCTAGGCCACGCCAAACATTCTCTGACTTTTCGTATACGGATCAAACAGTGTTTCCGCCCCAACTACAGCAGCGCTAGGGATCCACCCTGGTGAACATGACTTGTAGTTTGACTGCCTACGGTATGGTCTCCCCGTGATTCAACCTGTGACTACCACCTGAATAAGTGGGCATGTATGATCCGTACGCAAAACGAACAAAGCCCTTAGGCTTGCCCTAGCAGCCCATCTGGTGAAGCACTCACGGTACGGAATGAAAATGTGTTACTGATTTCTTCCACAAACTCGGTTTTCTTAACTCAGATCAGATAGACAGAGACTACAGATCAGTTTTGGGAAGCAAGATTATTTTTTTCCAACTTCTCATACGGGTAATTCTCAGGCTTCGGTATCTTTATATCTTCTAAACTTTTAAAAGTGCAGCATTCCCCCCCACCCCCCCGTAGTCGAGCCGTCTTTATTGCCCAACTGCTAACCCATTAGAAATACAGGATGGAAATGCCTTCCGTAGTGCTGCATTTTCACAGCTAGTTGTGGTACGGTTTTGAAAAATCAACAAAGAAGCGCTATCTGTCAAGAGAATATCTATACACTGAGCTTCGACAACATTCCTAACTCCTAGCAGTGAAGGATCCTATTATTATCCATGAGAACTGCTAGTCTATTACACAGTGCTCCAAAAAGTCAAATGTGACTATTGGTTAGGTGACGGCTGAGCTACTGATTGCGGAATTTCAGTCACTAGATTATTCCGCCAGATCCGGTTACATGAGATGCGAGTTCAAGTATAAAGTGTTTAATTCTTTTCGGCGGCGATTTTTCAACTATTTCATAATTACTTCCATCTCTGACGAGCAAAGCTTTCTTGATAGGCCGGTTGTAGCCATACGAGCAAGCTAAATATCCTCAATATAGGCCAGTGGATACAAAAGATACCAGTCACCATCCCCTGGCACGTTTCATCAGTTGGAAATAAATGACCGAAATTTTGTGTCTACAGTCAACTGAATTCTTAGCAACTGAAAAACTTGGATCTCGTGATTAACTAGAATTAACAATTTAGAAGACAAACGTAGCGAGGGAAATTCCTTTCGTACACTCTCGTCGGTCGCGTATGTATAAAATCCAGCGAAACTACCCTTTTACTCATTCGCACGGCGCTTCTCCACTCCTCCATTCAAAGGTAGTCATTTAGTCGAATGTACCTTCCACTGCATCTACGCCTTCTCTTGCAGCTGCAAGGAAGCATACATCGGTAGGACCGACCGAACACTGCGAACTGGAATGGCCAAACACATCCTAAGGTACTTGTGCAAGGCGATGACTTAGCCTAGCCTACTACCTTCAACAGCATCACGTAGGCCTACCTCGGCCATCGCTCTCCACTTGGTGGAAAGTGGTCACACTATGGATCCGGTGAACTCGTTCTTGGTCTGGCTAAATAATCGCGACCAACACCGACTAAATATACTTAAGGCATTGTCGATCGTTCACCCTAAACCAGATCTGTGTCAAAAAGCGTATCAATTTCACCTTGAACCTACAACGGCTTTAGCCAACCACAAGCAGTCACACACAGACACTTACACACGAGTTCGAGCCCCGTAAAACTGTTTGAATTCTTTGAATTGAAAATAAAAGACACTAACTTCGTCAGCCTAATCTCATTTGACAATACCTAACCATCTGTGAAGTGCACAAGTTTAGGAATAACTGGGCAGGAGAGTACCACTTACCCATACCTCATGAGTGGCATAAATCGCGAAATCGGCCGCTTACCCCCCGGGGAAATTTTGCCCTGTCCTACAGATACAATACTCTGCTACTTATAAATTAACTTCAGTCTTTTCCTTTGTCATTGTCTGGTATAGCCCCAACAGAATACGGTCGTATTATATTTCCAGACAGTATCGTTATCATTAGTGATCGTACGGCACACAGTTGGGATGGAAGAGTGACACAACAAGAGTTAGACACTGCGATTTCGGAGCCCAAAATCTCTCAGCATTTGTGTGCATATTCCTATGAAACAAAAGTTTGTACCCTTTTTTTAGATCTATGTAGGGCCTTGCTGTCAATTCCAAATTTAGACAATATAGACACGAAAGTTAAAACCGCCACTTCCTTGTCAGCAGTACGACTTTTCGTGAACAAACTTTGATAACGGTATTTTTACTACCTAATAATTTTAGAAGTTAAGTCAAAATAGAACAAATCCCGCATATTTAGATACTGAGATTTATTTCCATTATAGAGACGCAAATAATGTCATTTGAACATGATTTGTGTGCATCCATACATAACAAAGTAGATTTTCTTACCTCAAAAATCTTACAGATGGGAATTCGTCGCTTCCTGACCTCGTGACATGTCGAAACGTGGATCTTGGTTTGAGTTATCAAATTGGGAAAATTTTCCGACAAACATCTTCGAATGAACACGTACACCTGTAGTTGTGATAGCGTCACCAGTGTCCAGCGAGCCAATGACCACTGCCTGATTGCTGAAGGAGATTGGAACAGAGGACATGAGAATTAGCTTATTACTAGTAGAAAAAAAGAGGATGGAAAATATGCACAAGATGTCAGTGTTAGATGGATGAGGGTCCCTTATCTCGTAAGTTAGCATTTGATGGGGAAGCACAAGCTGACGGGACGGTTTTTGACATATGTCTTATATCTACAAGCTTTGCTGTTGGGCTTGTGAGTCATAGGGTGACAAACTTCGACGGTGAGCTTGGTGCAGCTCCCTAGTGCGTTTGTCAGTCAGTCATCCACAAGAATGGCTAGTCGAAAGAATGACGCACCGATTCGACCGGGTTTGTGATATTTGGGTTAGATGAAACAAAATTGTTCCTTATCACGATCGACAGATAGCACTGATGGTAATAACTCATTGATACAGTCGGCCAGTTTTAGATGCCTAATCACTGCTTAAGGATTGGGCGTGTTGTACATTCTCGGGCGAATATTGTATTATTAAATAACAGCGATATTCTGCGGAGCAGCTGAGAATTCGTTTTCAAATTCTGTTACTAAATTAAAGTAGTTCTGTACCACTGAATCTGTAAGCATGCCCGAGATGTTACTTGAACCGCCCAACAAGCCTAAGCCTCATCAAAGGTGATTTGCATAAAATTGTTAATTCATTATTGTAAAAATCAAAATATAGTAGTCTACAGAAAATGGCAAGTAGCCGGTTACTGTTCTTCTTTAAAGGCTAAAATGTTGACATATCCAATCCAGTTGAGTAAACCCAGAAAAAACAACTAATCTGAAGAAAATTGTTCTGCGTTTCTGCATATAAGAGAATAATACGCACAAAGTACGTAATCGGCGGAATGATGCTAGACAAAGTTGGTGGGCAATGCAAATTTAGTTCGATTCACTTTGAACAAATAATCAACTTGCCGCGGTTGCCCTGGTTCCGACTGCATTCTCCCAGTGGAAACCTTATTTAGAAGTCAAAGCCATCGGGAGTGAAAATTTCAGTAAAAAGAGTTGATAATAGTTTCTAATAAATGAAGTTAATAACAAGTGGATAAGAAAAGTGCGCGGTTAAAAGATCACCACCGGCTGTGCTATATCCTGCTTTTTGAACTTGCTATGGGGCTCGATCTCCTGAACCTCTTCCAAGAAATCAGACGCTATCTGCATGGCTAATGTCCCTGGTAGACGTTTGCATCGGTTTCTCACGTGCCATGTGCTGGTTAACTTTACTCAGAGAACATTGCACGCCAGGGAAGACTCCCTCGTGGTATGGCAAACAGGTGCTCCAAAAGCAGCATCCTGGCAAACTGTCTATTGGTATAATCATTTGTTTCACATCCCTGTTACTTTGAGCCTTACCTCGGCATGGCTGATACTATTCTCCCTCTAGGTACGAGAATAATCGAAGGTTTATTACCAAAATTTTGCGTCTATCTTCCTCAAACGGTGACTGTGTTTTGACCCGATTGAAGAAACTAGTCTAGTAACTGCATTTTACACTGGAGTTTTTGTAGACTAAGGTATTTCACATCCACTCTACAGATAGCTGAGGCTGTCAAAAGCTAAACGTGCCTTCAAAAAATGCAATAATACCTCATCCGGTATCCTACCTATGGATTAAATGTGCCTAACTAGATAGTCGAACCTGTAACCTCATATGAATCATTAGAAGTGTGGATGGATGAAAAGTTCATTTTAAGAATCGCAAGATGATTTGCACGTGAGTATCCGGTACACATTCCTGGTGAGCGGCAACAACCGCGAAACCGGTCGTGTGCTTCCGGGGAAATTTCGCCCTGTCACCTATACACAATACAATTACACTTGTATAATATGATTCATCAAGCAGCTTGAACGCTCAAATCACCATTGAAAACCATGAAAGCACTGCACAACTGTTTCATCCTTGTTGGGAATCATCAGAAGTGCACATCCACCGAGCCCCCACGGGGACTCGAACCCGGGGTGAACGATTGTGAATCGAACACTTAACCACCAGGCTATCCGGGTCGGCTCTCAACGGTTTGTTGAACATCTACACTACATGATATAGCACCCTTCCGTCACTGGCTTTGAACTGTAACAACCCGCTTCCCGCACAGCGATCGACTCTCATGATGAATGGATTCTATGTAGGAGACCTTTATCATATAGCGTAGATGTTCAACAAACCGTTGAGACCCAGCCTGGATAGCCTGGTGGTTAAGTGTTCGATTCACAATCGATCACCCCGGGTTCGAGTCCCCGTGGGGGCTCAGTGGATGTGCACTGCTGATGATTCCCAACAAGGATGAAAAAGCTGTACAGTGCTTCCATGGTTTTCAATGGTGAGTTGAGCGTTCAAGCTGCATGATGAATCATATTATACAAAACTAATCTCCTACTACTCAGTTGCAAATTACACTTGTATCGAATGGCTGAACCTGTTTTATTGCTTCCTCTGATATTGTAGATGCTGAACTAGAGCAGTCATGCAGCTGAATGTTGCATCTTGAGGATAAAAAAGGATTCACAAACTTTGCCACGCAGTTGACTTCGCTGACGTGAGTAATGCGATCATTCACACCCTGGCGACGCCTGCCTTGTACCGCCCTACTGAAACGAGGAAGAACGCTTCTTTGCAAACTAACATTTTCATTTAGCTAGCGTAAAACAATGAGTATATGGGACTTTGGTCTCTGGACCTAGTCTTTGCATAAATCCCATTCACCCAACTAGTTCAGTAGACAAGGCCCTCCGCTGGGCTGGTGTTGATACCAAATGCTACTTGACGGGATTCATCTCTCGTTTTATCGATCCACACCATCGACCATGTGTCCTGTCTCTCGCAGTTCTGCTGTCTCGAACTTTGGGTCCGGCGTTGGACTGGTCTTGCTTGCGCATCCTGTGGCCCACTCTAATGAAGTTGGTCTACTAGGAAAGACAGGCTGCGTGATGACCACGAGTCAACCAATAAACATGCAATCCCTAAGTTATGAAAAACCAGGGAATCAGCAACTTCAAATATAAACCATTTTCTGTGATGATGCCAGGTTACAGATCCTAATAATCATGAATTCATCCCTAGATATTCACATCCCTTGGTTGGAAAAGAGTTGAGGCAGATTCTCAAAGCCGTACGGTAAACTGAATAAAAGGACTTGTGTAAAAAAGGAGACAGAAATAGTGGACCCACTTAAAGTGTGCTAGTATTCTGTAATCTGATCGACGCCAGTTTCGCTCACCCTATCATTCCAGATCAGGAGAAAATTTTCATCCCCACTCAGTGCATCTTGCCGTTTATTTTTAATTGTATGTAGGGACAGGGTAATTAAAACCAAGAATAAAACGGTAAATTGCTTTTATGCGTACCTGGTTTTGACGGGCGGGCTTCCTGGGTTGTGATTCACTGCAGGAAGCTCGCTGCGGTCTTCATGCTTGTGAGGATTTCTGAACTCTCTTGAGGGGTTCTTTCTCCCCCTAGATTGACGATGCTGTTCGTCAATGACAGCTTGAGCATTGTTTGAATTTTCGCCTCAGACGCACTCACACCAAACAAGATTGAGAAGGAAACGAATGTGATGAAACAAGATAATGAGCTAGTACTTGTGAAGGAGACCTTTCTTCCTTCACTCACTTCGAATCGCCTGATGCTCGAGGAGAGCTCGTTACTCCCGCTTGCTCCAGTCATTGTGTATATGATATTGCTTGTGTGAGCACGGTAACAAGTCCTTACACTGACAGGGAATACGATGCTCTGTTGAACAGTGAAGCAGCTGAGATGTTGTTGGATCACTGTTCGAACAACGGGATCAAGTTCCCTTAGGTGGAATAATCGAACAGTTTTATAAGGGCGAAATGGTTGGCAGTCGGCTCAACGATTAGCTGCCGATATTTGCTTGAAAACTTGTTCACTGTTATTCGTTTCTATTGACAAAATGTTTGGATTTTTATATTAGAGATTGACAGCGATTCACATCTATTTTTCTATTGTAGTTGAGCCTTTTGGAAGAACTAGTGGAAAATGAAAACATTATGAGTGGAAAAATACTGACCTTCCTTTCACGATGGCTTTCGCTTTCTTTGTTATTTAGTAATATCACTTCAGTCCATCTGGTAGTCTACTACTCCGAGAGACGAAACGCGATTTAGAGCAGCATGTTCAGTGATATATTTCCCCGGCTGTTAATGATTCACTTTGATGCATGCCACTTATTTTTACTGAATATATTCTCATGGTATGAACAAAGACGTGTGAGTATGTTCGTCATCGAGAAAAAAAACAACTAAAGGCTTGTGGACTCAACGACCCCGGTGGGCATTTTCAGAAGAAGGGAAAACTCAGTTCAGAGTTTTTATTACTTCAGTAGTCCTGGAAGAGGTCGTTATAATAATCGATTCATTTTGGCCAGCTCAGAGGTGCCGATAATTTCAATCTCAAAGAGCGTCGTCAACATCTCAAGTGATATAACTTTCCTTGTGAAGTATGCGGTTTGAACCGGGTCACTGCCTTTCATTTAAGACGGTAGATGGCGCCGCGTTGTCTCCAGGGTTCGCTTCTTCGTCTGATATTCTGAGACCTTATGTGGTTGCAAGATGAAGCTCTCCGGTTTTTAAGGATAAAGCAGTAACCCCTTGTGTTGAAGTGATATAACCATTCCAGTGCAGTCGTTTCTTAGTATGGTGTTATGAGTGTACTGGTTGATATGTTGTCAACAAGCAGTCTAACTTTACTGGGGTGATCTCATTTGAAGCGTGTGAAATGTGTGTGGACGAAGAGTCCATTTTTAGAATTGTGCGGTGATTTTTCCCAAGTTATTTCGTCTGTTAGCACAGCGAACCATCAGAACGAGGACACGGTCCCAAGCATGGATTTTTGAAACGGTTAGCAAGGTATTATTTATGAATGAAAGGAAAAAGATTCCTAGAAGCACACGATCGGCTTCAAGGTTGTTGTCGCTCATACAATGCCATACTGCTCATATCGAATAGTCCGCCTTTGTTTGCAGACCAGCTCTGTTACTGAGTGTCATGTACTGCGCATGCTCCACCTGCCCCAAATCGAGGCCATGACTGAAACCAACAGAGTTACGAGGAAAGAGACTCTGCATCGATATTGTTGATCTACAAGTTGAGAAAGGATGCCTGTCAATCGGCAGATTGTTGTATCACTAAACGGTCAGAGGAAGTTTGGAAAATCTGTTGGATATGGGAGTTCTGTTCAGCAACTGATGTCCCTCACTGGTACACTGAGATGGTTTAGAAATGTAGACATTTTCAGGGGAACGGAGAATAGGCTAATTTCAAGCAAAGGAAGAGAAAATTAACGTGAAAAGCTCGTGTGAATCATTGACTAAAACTATGAGTGAATAACGTTTGAAATGTGAGGGCATAAATATCCTCGTTGAACTTATTCCTGTTGGTACTTTTCGAAGATTCACTGCCGATGGGTTTCCACGGACCAAGAGTTGGTAAGCTGATATGCTACTACTACTTAGCAATCTCTATTCTTTATGAAATGTTATTTGTTTGATTGAGTGAAACATATGCACGAAGCAAACTGAGTGTTTCAAAAACCAGCTATATCCTCTTTAGTTCCACAAATCAAGTGCCGAACATCAACCATACGCGTGAAAACAGTGTGTGCCTCTTCGCCACGAACCTATTTGACATCCTATACTGAGAACATTGGGAGGAATTCAACAGAATAGTCTGTGTCAGACCTGGACGGGAAAAGGAGTCTATCGACTTAACTCTGTTTAAGTACTTCGAGCTCTGATCATAAAGGTTACACAACAAATTAATCCTTTAACCCTGATGCTCTCTATTACTCAGGTCTAATCAAAAGAACCACTTGAGTAGAAAATAGAAAAGCTGTCACTTATTAAGCAGACTTGAGTGCAGTAGCTTTACGACTGTAAATATTTGGAAATTTGTTTTAATCGTGGATGGATTTAACATGCGGCCTGAATTCCTAAGGTAACATTGTCCACAGTGTGCACTCGGACAGTCGAAACTAGGTCTTCGAACTGATGTGCAAAACGAAATGCCCACGGGTGACTAGTATGACTGTCGGGAATGGTTCTCAGTTGTTTGCCTCACATCTAGAGTCCTTTCCTCTACAGCCCGGGGATTTTACTCATCTTCAGTCACTAGTTTTATACGCAGCAATTTTCAAAAACACCACCTTGCTGTTTGTTGAATTGGAAGATGGCTGCTTGGAAGAATTAATCCGAATAAGTATACGCACTGTATTTCGATGTCAGATGTGTCTTGTCTTTCACGAATGAAAGCGGATTGAAGCAGCCTAATCCAAACCACTAAGGCAAAAACTATCAAGACAAACAAAGGATTGCGAACGCACGGACAGCACTCTGAGACAATTGTTTGAAGCAGTGCTCTGAAAACTTTCATTGAGATCCTGATCGAGATAAATTAGAAACCGTGAAATGGTTATCTTAGTAGAAACAATTTTGGCCATGATTAATCCCCGTTGACCGGTAGATTCCTACGCATCTAACGGTAAATGGGAATCACTTATCGGAATAATTAGTCATGTCTAAAGTGGTTCCATTCTAAAATGGAGTACATCGTGACCATGTGGGCTTGTCATACTTGGATATGAAACTCAGCGTGACACATGGCTTACATAGATCTAGCCTCCAGGTCACAGTTACCGAATGGGATTCACAGCCAGTGTGCTTAAAAGCATGGTGAGTGTGACGACCACACGAATCCCGACCAGCAGAGAAATCAGTGGCATTAGGCTCCCTCTTTCCCCATTCTACCCCAGATCGTGAAGAGCTGCATTATCCTTGATAAGTATTTAATTGAACAGTCACAGACAATTTTTGTTACATAAGAGCTTGACAGATGCACGCCAACTAAGTAAAAAAAGGGTGGAACCGAAGCAGTTTGCGTCAATCTGATTTTATCATTCAGGATAAAACGACCAAATATGGGTAGGGGAAAGAAAGAAAAACTGTCTGTTTGAGTAACTGATATCGGTGAAATGCTTTCATCAGACTATATTGTTAAGTAATGCGGTATCCTGAACTGAAATCTGATATATAATAGGAATTTGGTAAAGGTGATTTCATTTCCATTCCCCCTCAGAATATTTGTCTGATTCCCTCCTATAATGGTTTGTGAGGAAATTTGCCATTCGGGATGGAATCAGTTTGCAGCCGTGTATAAAGAAAAGTGGTCGGCTTCTCAGTGCTAATACTGAGGTAAGGGGTCAGAACCCCGCCACTTCAAACGGTTCTACGCTGAGGTGGACTTTGACTCCACCATCAGATGTTGTCGTAGTGTATCGTGGTAAGTGGTCTGATTATATGACCGTCATCCATGCGCAAGCACGGAATCTGAAATCGGAAAGTTTCCCTTACAATACCAATCCATTTATCAGTCTACAGATATACTCCAGATAGAAAAGAAGTATGTTGTTATTATAAATACCGTCGTTATTATCATTATTATCACCACTGTCATAAGCGTGAGTCCTCATCCGAATCATTGGTAATAATATTATCATCAGAACCAAGCACCGAGAGACATTAGAGCTCACTTTGTTGAAAGATGTACTGTAGACCATGAACAACCTATATTACTGTAATTCACACTAGGGTGTTGTTTTCAAGTTTAGCAAAATGAAAACCAGTGCACGGGTAGCGGTAACACCCAGTGACCAAGCTGTCCTTTTTACTTTGCAATATATGTTCTTACTTACTATTCATAGTTTACCTCGTGCTAGCCGAAGCACGCAATTTCGAGGCTGAAAATACAGACAATTTAAGACATTAAAGGAGGAAAAAATTAGAATAAATCGTCCAAATATTATCAAATAATTCAAATTGATTTCGCTGAGAATTGATTTGTGACGGCTAGGTCCCGTTTTGAGAACAGAAAACGAGAACCTTTTTACGAGAATTCTTCCACAGAAAACGAAAAAGTAAGTGTATCAACAGATGATTCGGAGACAAAACAGTGTGACTTTACAGGGTTTTGAGAAGGCATCCACCTGTCAAATTTATTTTTTCTAAAAATCCCAATAACATTTTTTTACCCTCGTCTCACTTATTGCAAATCAGTGGGGCAACTTTCAGGAAGGTGTCTGTGGAGGAGAAAGTTTTATCACCACCTCCAGCCATTCAGTCCACGTTCTTTCAGTAATTCATAAGAACGATCACTTTCGGAGGAGCTATGTTACCAGCAACAGTGGAAAACTTAGGATGCATGTGTTTGGTAAAATAGTGACTAACAAGAAGCAATTTCTATATCGTGCGTAACCAGCACACTAGGAATCTATGAAAGGTTTCTGATCTTCAGTGTGAACAGGGTTAAGTAATTAATCCGAGCAAAACTGTGGCTAGGGAAGTCATTAGTTAAGAACTCATTTGCGTCTAAGGTAAAATCAGTAGGTTTCTCTTAGGTACCAGTGGAAAGTAATCAACTTATATTACTACTGGAAAACCTCCCAGTCTGTCGCATTCACTAAGCATACTCAAAACAAACCATACATATATGATCGCTCAAACCATCGAGGCTGTCGAAAAGTGAGCTTATACTTTTCTATCTATCTATCCTACCTCATAGGTATCACTTCGCACTTGGACAAAAATATTCCATAATACCTATAACCAATAACGTAAGCATGAAAGCACGATTTGAACTACCCAAATAAATAACCTAAAGCCATATTAAAAGAATTAGATTTACAGTAGATCACCTCGTGTTGCAATGCAACATCATCAAATCAGAGCATGTAGATTACAATAGGAAGCCAATTTTTGAACACCCGCAAATCAGACGCACGGTTCAATCAACGCGTACGGCGGATGAAAATTGCTCCTAAGAGGGACCGACAGTGTATAGTACTCGAAATTACTTGTCTCTAGGACCTCCTACGCCCGACCAAATGATGCTTTATTTGTGGAGTTCTAGTGTGACGGCGACAAGTGCGTTTTTGATCATGAATCCCCGCGGTTTCCACATACAGATGACCGACTTCGTTTCTGTACTGTTCTGACACAACTCAAACCGTGAAAAACGGGACCTCAATTTCGGCACGGCAAAAGGCCCTGAAAAGTTCTCAATCTTTCACCCAAAATTCAGCTTGTATTTCCTGATAGAATAAAATCATCAGCTTTTCATGTTTCCCCAGCATGTGTAGTCAATTTTTGATAAAATACTTGCGAGAAATCTAACGTTTCTCCCACACTGTGTTGGTTTTAAGAAAGATAAAATATTATTAGAGACAAGAAATAAGAAGAGCTATTGTAGGCTCTTACAGTCCAAGTATGAAAGTAGTGGTGGCGGTTGACCGGCCGTCGATTAGCCTTCCGTGTGGTGGGTGAACATCATTTTCCCAAGTTTCGTTCGATCTCGACAACTCCGTTCAGCTTGCATCATCGGCATGTGTTTTCCACATGCTAGGGAACATATGTTGTCATAATCAGTGTTAACCGATGGCCCAGGAATGAGATGTTCTTCTTTGGAGTTTATTACAAGTGTGTGTAGACAGTATGCTATCACTTTCCTAGCGTATGCCTTGTACTTCTGGTTATTTGAATGCCGCACTATATCCTGTCCACGGTTCTGGAGGTTTGGACCACTTGTATATTGCGCGCTGTTTAAAACTATTTCGGAGGCCTTTGCAGATCTCATTTAAGTACATGAGTTTCGGTTTGGGAAATCGTAACAGAAGTGGAATTTGTATAAATGGTATAATTGGTCGTTCTTGGAGGTGTCTGTTTTCGTGCTTTGACAGGAACAACACTTAAGCGTCACTTATATTCTATCAGCTTAGCTACCAGGTCACACACGGTCTTCTTCCCATCCGTGTTGGGATAACATATGGCATTCGCCACCATGAACATGCAATCTGAATCCCCATGTATCCGTTATTCAGGGTTCATCAGCGCGAAAAGCGATGAATGTAACCGAAATGGATGAACGTAGCGACAAGCAAATCTGTAAGTAGACAATAATGAGTCGAAATATTTCGTTATTACTTGAAGAATTGAGCACAGGGCTGATTCTTAACAACATACTGAAGTCAGCAGTCTCAAAAAAAGGAAAACAATGGATCTGTAACACAATTATTCCAGTCACGAAGATTCTCCCCCCCCCCAGTATTCGGCGTGTTTTGACGTGTGACATTTGATTTAGGGTTCAGGCATTCTGAACTAAACCTTGGTTACATGTAACCGCAAGTGAAAAAGCACCTTGCCAACTACAGAATTAAAACTGTATGAATATCTGATGGAAATTTCTCGTGCATCCACTCCGAATCTGGACGATTATACCCAGCCAAAAGCTAACCCATGCAGGGATTAAACGGTTACAGATGGTAACTTTCAGGAGCAGGGTGATTTGCTATTATATTGAATGTTTTATTAAAAAAGAAGCATACTTTACGCTCACAGACACCTCACAAAAGAAAAGAATATCTAAATGCAAGATTATCATCACAGGAGATCACTGTTTGCAAATTGATGGGAAACTCGATATGCAGCTAATCAGACAACCGATTTTTGAGCTTCTCCTTGCGCAACCAGTCCATCTCCCACCATTTGGTATGATCCACAACAAATTAAGTAATCAGTACTTTGGGTTAATTTTGCTTAGAGCCTCATCAAACGTTCTACGCGCCTTGTTGGAAGATGCTTCACCGGCCGTAAAACTTAAAGTAATGTCAGAGTTAGCCCAAGGATTGCACGTAGAAAACACAACAAGTTTATTTAGAGAATTCAGATCATTCATTTCGAAGCTCTGATCCTCAGCAAGTAACAGAATGTGATGCACATCATTCAAAAGACAAGTTTAAATTGAACCATTGAAGGACAAACTTTCATACATGACATAAAACGATAGGAAGAGTCAGGTAGTCAGGACTTGCTTCCTGAACTATAGTGACGCCTTTAGTTTTATCTACAAGGGTGAGCTGCTCTCTATGCTCACCAATTCAAGTGTCCATCCTTCACCTACTTCTTTGTGGAGTGATTATCTCCGTGAGCGCCAACAGGTCACCCGTTACAAATGGCACCAGTTCCTTCCTTGTTACTTCTACCCTCGATACGGCCCAAACTGCCCTATGAATAACTTTTCCTTTTCCATTCTACGCATTTCCCAGCCCCACCCACGACAGTAGCCTTCTCATCAAATACGCTGTCGATGTCGTTCTTCGCTTGCCGTATTTCTGTAACTCTTATTTTCCGACCATGCTAAGTGGCGCCTCAGAACACTCTGTTAGGTCAGCTACACATATTTTGGCTCTTAATCCCCTCAAATGTGGCGACAAGTACTCTGATTTCACCGACCCTTTCACTCCAGTATCAATTAACGGGGAACAAGTGGATCATCAAAATTCAGAAAAGTGCCTGCATGTGATACAGGACTGAAACCTTACCTGGCCACGGCATGTAAGTTACTATTTTACAGAGATTAGATGCTCATTCTTTTATGTATCAAATCTCATAATCCACTCTTTACCGACACAAGTCATTGCACTTCTGATCTTCCTGCGTCCTACCCCACTGACTTTATGCCTCCTCTCCTTTTTTACAGGTCTGTAGTTGAAAGACTTCGAAGTAATTTCCAGACCTCTAGTGAATATACCCCCTTTTAGTGGTATACTCAGACACTGATTCACTCAATTCATCATTTCCAACACAGTAAAACTTGTCATAAGTTTTCCACAAACTCTCTGTCTCTCTGATAATACCCAGCCAACTCAAGAAAGTTTGATTATATTTTTCCTCTTTTGCCACACCTTCTATTAACATACATCTTCATGCACGCACCCGAGCTTACGGCTGTTCCACCAATCCATACATTGCAAGATTTTTAAACAACCCCGAAACTCCTCTACCGCATTATAAAGAACGACTGAACTGGAAACTCATCGGTACCCAACACTTTGCAATAATTGTGTTGTATTTCCCCCACTTTGAGATTGTTTGATTACGTGAAAGCTGAATGTCCACCCGCTGCGGGTGTATAAGGCAAACTTTTGTTTTGTTTTGTCTTGTCTGGTCTTAAAATGGGCCTTGTGTGACTCACCAGTCCGATTCGCAGAGACGTGACTGTTGATTCGATTTGAAACACCTTTGTTGTTTTGAACCACAATCCTGACCTCTGGCTACTACAGTACATCGAGCTTGAATTGATGCACCCGACTTTATAGTCATTTTGGCTAATAACGCCTGAGAATAAGTTGGAATTAAATCTCGAGCAGTACCAACCTTCATTACTTCGAGTAAGACTGGATTCCCTGTCTGATAGCTCTTTTTGTCTCAATGAACCCAACTGATTCTATAGAGGGTATTTTAACGGTTTCTAGGTCTCGTAAATAAAGTACAAAGATCCGGTTCCTCGCAATAGAATGACGGCATTTCGGCTTCAACAAGCCTATCTCGAAAAGTGGAGACGTCTAAGCTCTCGAATTGTGAAATCAAGGCGTGATAAGATAGTCGGCGAAATGTCTGACTAAAGGAACACAAAATCAGCAAGTGAAGTCTCTTCTGATGAATATCAGATTACCCTTGAGCTTGAGAAGCAAAGTACTTGCACTACTTCTTACTACATGAACCATTTACTCTCCCATGGAGTTTAAATTTCAAAGAAGCAATAAACTGTAATTCCTAAAACCTCAATGGGATAGCAAAGAGTTTCAATAACAATCAGTAACATTCAGAATGTAACACTTTTGGCACACGAAACAGTGTAACCATTCACGAACCCTAATTTTCAGAATTTGCTGTCATCTCATCATCTCTGTGTTAATAAAAAGAAACCGAATCTTTCTTTCATCCCAGGTAAGGGGTGGATCATGGTTGTGAGTGTTACAGAAGTCCACTCTATGCAGCAAAAGACAACGTAAGTAGACGAAATACTTATCGTGAATTTGTTAAAAAAGAGGAAAATTTCCACTAAACAGTGATTCAGACCACACAATGATAAGAAGGTAAATTGTAAACCAGTATCACTCGTTTCTTAAAATAAGGACGGTTGTTCTTCCACGCCTCTTTCGTGAGCGAAGCATCCCTTCTCTATACGCAACGTATCAGGAACTAAACAGCGACGACCTTTCATAATCATTCACGGCTGAACACATTTTGCTTCAGCTGTAGACAGTGGTCAGCAATGCTACCTGGCAACCGTACAATCAAACCTGTGTGTACACGTCTCAACATCTGTAATTGTCCTGTTTAAATTTCCTCTATTAGGCGAAAAGTTTCAATTACTGGTAAACTCAAAATATTTATACTTAGGCGTACTGATTCACGAGAGGAGTACAGTGAAGAAATGAAAGAGGATCATACAGTCTTGTATTTCTCTATTCGACGCTGATAATGCCAGGGTTCAGCCACCATCTCTTTTAGTACATGACTCGGCGGATCCTATTTAGTCAACGAGATGTGGGCGCAATAAATCTGGCAGCCATCTCCCATGACCTGTAACCAGTCCCACTGTGGCAAATCAGGCATCGTCGCAATGTATCTGGTTCAAGCATGGCAGCACCAAAAGTGATTATAATCCTAACTCGACTCGTCCATCATTACAGTTCGCACCTGAAAGATGTTGGTATTTAAAATACCAGCCAACTTTTATCCCGAACGAAACTGATTTCTATTGGCCCAATCAATTAGCATTTTCAGATCATCTTTGTTCAGATCTATTGTAAATTTCTTAGAAGCAATATTTCTCACAACTTCATTTGTGTGCTTCTCATGGTTGCATACGTATTTATTTGTTCTGATAGGGGTTTTCCTCTCAGTGTGGATTAGGCTGAACAGAGTTATCCTAGATGTTCCAAATTCACGAAAGACAGCAGGTGTGGACTGATGCCCTCTCCGGAGCTCAGTTTCGGCTGAGCCAACAAAAAAACAAACATACACGTGCGTAAACTTTTCTTGATACAAGCAGGACGTTGACTGTCTTTCTCAGGGAAAAATCATCCTCAAATCGTTTTGAACTCCCAAACAGCTCGATTGAATGTTCGCAAAATGGTCGATGGAAAATCGGGAATATTGCCTCAGGAAACGCTTAAGTCCACAACCAGAGACGGATAAATGGCGTTCGTGGGAAGCAAGCGGTTGAGAAATATTGCAGGCAGTCTAAAAGTTAGCTTGTGTGAAAAATATGTTTGCCCACCGGAGACACAAGGCATACGCTTTCAAATTGACAGCAAACTATCTACACACACTTGTAATAAACTCCAAAAAAGAACCTTCTACTCCCAGATTGAACTATAGTACTGATTATAACGACGTATGTTCCCTATTGTTTCGGACATCACCTGCCGATGATGCAAGATGAATGGGATTTTAGAGATCGAAAGAAACTTGGGATAATGATGTTCATCTACCATATAGAGAGTGCATCCATGGCCAGTGAACCACCAATACATTCATACTTAGAATGTAAGAGCCTTCAATAGCTGTTTTTATTCTGGAGCGAAAGAATGGTGTTTGTGTGTCGATTAAGATTTGATTTTTTTCAGAACAAAGAAAAAATGTTAGCATTCTCTCAAATATTTCATTAAAACTGATTACGCTTGCTAGGGAAACAAGAAAAAGTTCACAGTCTTATCTCACTGTAGAAAGTAAGGCTTTTTTTACATGCGTCAAACTATTTGAGGCAGATTACGAGTACTCGTTAGCAGACATTTTACTCGTATTAACAGCGTAGGTTTTTTTACACAATGCTTCAGCTTGCCATGCAAAAGTTCAAATCATTTCAAACTTTGGAAGTACAGCTGTTTCATCCTTGTTAGGAATCATTGGCAAAGCACATCTATCAAGCCACTAGGACTTAAATCCGGGATTAACGGTCCTGGGGCAGACACCTAACTACCAGACTGTGACTGGTTTATTGAACTCAAACAACACACACCTACTTCCCTTCTGGGAAGCCGTTTACCCTAGGAGTCGCTCTCTATAAGGGAAATGGTCTGCCAAAATTCAAAGTCAGTGCTAGAAAAGGATTATATCATGTAGTGCATAAGTTCAACAAACACTGAAAGCCAGTCCGGATAGCCCTGTAGCGAAAGTGTTAGACTCCAAATCGTTAATCCCGGGTTTGGAGGCTCGGTAGACGAGCATTGCTACTGGTTCCCAACAAGGTTGAAGCAGCTGTTCAGTGCTTCCGTGATTTTCATTGGTTTGGAAGCTCACTCTGCGTGATGAATCATAGTATGTAAAATTTCAATGTTATTTCCATACTATACGGATTAGTAATATTTTGATGTCAAGGATTCATAAGCTTCATCTGGATTGTTGAAAACAACCTTTCTTTTATTCTGGTATTTTGGCGAGGCAATGAAGGCCCAACATTACCAATGCGGCTTCTAGTTACGCTAAACATATCAGTCCAGTAATAATAATAGGGAACATATTTCCTAATAATTTCAGTGCTGCTTTTTCGTTTTAACCTATCACTCGCGAACAGACACGTATGTGTGTGTACACATCAAAGGAGAACTATTCGATCTTGCTCAAATTCGAAGACACCGTCGTCAGTACGCACATAACTGCGCAGTGGTAATGTTATTCGCAGTTCAGGCGGACTGTGTTGTCGATCGATCTCGCTACACTTCGGGTGACCTTGCTCGGTTTGAGTCGAATGTACGCATGGCACGGTCGTGTAACTCGGCTCATCCACTTACCTACTTACTTTCCTACTTGCTTGCTTGTTCATCGATTAGGACTAGGATTTTAAGTTTGCATATGAATGGATTACAAATGTCTCATTTCCTACTGGTGATACCGAACAGAACAAATATGAATACATTTGTCAGTTTGTATTGAATAATTGGGCTTATTCCCAGAGGTTTATATGAAATTTGTCTATCTCATGGGTTTAGATGACATTGTGCAGCCAATTAGCATACTTGGCGACAATTTCACTGCCTGTTTGCTAGCCTTTTGACTAGTTGTAGACTGAAGTATCCAGGGTAAACAGTTAATGGAAGAACAGGAAGTTATTTCTGAGAAAGCAGCACATTGTCAGGTATCGTTTTACTACCATGTAGTCTGTCTCACCTGGGTTAAATGAACGTGTAATGTTCCAAAGGGGAACTGTTCCGTAGCTCGACTGCATGAGAGAGCAGGTGTCCGTTGAAATAAGGGTTTTCAATTTGAGGGAGAAAAAATGAGAAATAATGTGTCGAAATAAGTGATTTTATTTTTTGTTAGGACAGAAATACTTCCGGAGAGATAAAGATAGAGAGGTAAATCTGTTATGACTTTTCTACGACATAACTAAATGAAACGGGATAAATATGACCTATATATAAATAATATCAATCCTAGAACTTGATAGGCAATTTGAATACCGACGGCCGTTACACCCTTGAAATAAGGAAATGTTGCGCAAACTGAGTCAAATAAACAGCCTATCTCCTAAAAATTACCGAAGGAATAAGTCGAAACTAGTCAACCAAAGGCTTCGCTGTGGTTTGCTTCTAACAGTAAGATTATGAAGCTTTTGGTCCAGAGGTTTATTTTTTTGTAAAATAGCTTAAGCGCCCCCACTGTGTACAAGATTTCGAGGAAAGATAAATAAAAGAATCAGTTACGTGCTGACTAGATCGACAAATTCAGAATGACGTATTTATGCAAATAACGGTTGTCACTCAGTCGGTCGTCTTGTAGACCTCTTCAGTCCCGATGACGGTTCCCAAAATCCCTTGAGTCCAGGATAACATGATAGGGACTAAAGATTTAATTGCCTAATACCTTGCATATTATTGCAACAGTGACATTTTTGTTAAGAGGTTTTTCACAGCAGTTGTCAGCGAATACAACAGTCCAGCCGACTTTACCATCTTTTGGAGCCCGTCCGAAGACTTTGTGAGGTTCATCAAATGGCAAATAATTCAGTGACGCAAAGTTAACATCATTTTTCCCGGGTGCTAAGGTCTGCTTCAGGAATTCTCATGACCATTATTCTCAAATCCCCTAGGAATCAGCATGTACTTACAGACAACCATCGAGAATGCCCTTCTCATAGGGCTGATTTGCAATTCGGCATCATCAGAAATGACATGCACATTGGCTGTACAAATGAGTATTCATACAGGAATCATGACAGGATGGATCTCAAGAGCAATTTTCATAAGCATGAAATTGGTGATAGGTTAAATTTCAGAAAGCTTTATAATTGCGGAACGCAACGCACTTAGACGTAGATCGCCACGTTCAACTTTATCGGTGTAGGTGCTAACGCTTGCTTGTGTACACACTAGGCTCCGACTCACCCAGTTTTCTCGCTGTCTTTGTAAGTCGTGCGCGTGCAACTCGCCTATGGAAGGATGATACTTCCTGTATATTGCATGGAAGAGTGAAATTAATTTCCACGCTAAAACTCTCGTCTGATCGATCTCGAAGGTTCCAAAGTTAATCGCTATAATTCCATAATTGCTTTATATAAATGAAACAAATGCGGGACCTCCCGCCGCAGGTAGCAGATTGTAGATGTGGGACACAATGAAGAATCAACCAATCGACTCAGCCAAGTTGTAATCAGTCATGCTTATCAATTATTTATATCTTTCGCTTTTTACTTATGTTTTCGGTAACTTAATCTAAATTAAATGGATCATAGAACTTTTCTCAAATTTCACCAGTAATAGAATGCTAAACGTGGATAAGATGTTCCTCAGTTAAAGCTCCATTTTTTCTCTCTAGCACGGCAGCTGACTCTTTGTTCTCGCTAGCCAAACTTCGCGGACAGCTTGGTGAACTTACAACACTCACTTAGCGGACAGTTTTCAGTAACATCAATCGACAGAGTGTCAACCAAGAGTGGATAGGTTGGAAGTTTGCTCACGTGATTTTGACTGACTCACTTGGCTATCTTGACCAGTTCTGTCAAGTGAAGCGCACATCACAAAACCCAGCACACAAGCCTTCTAACGTATGTGAACCTCGTGTCTGAACTTTTGTGCTATGAGATGCTTCATCTTATCTTGACATAATACTAGTTCTTGGTCTCTCTTGGTTGTATCTGCCACTTTCATCACTAACAGAACTAGGTCCAACAACTGTGTCACATATCAACTGAACAACAGATAAGCTCGCGATGTATATCAATTGCTTCTGTCACTTGTATCTCCAGGAAAACTAGATTCAGTAGCATGTGTTCATATGTCTTTCAAAGAGGTTGAATATTGAAAGCGGATCTCAGCGAAAGTCTGACAACCTGCCATTTATTGTCCATCTCCGAGAAGGATAGTAGAATGTCAGAAGAATCCGATTGTCGAATGTGCCACGAGCTGTAATTATTAAGGCTTTGAACACTTAAGGATGCACAGTTCTCAGTGCCTGCAGTGAAAAAGCGAATTAGTTACCGCAGGTTTGCTACCTATCTGAAGTTATGAGTGTAGCTATGTGCTTGCATAAGTCGTGTCAGTGTATCATCCATTCAAAAAAGAAGTGAAATGTGACCCACATTTCGATGACATTTGAAATCGCTGGTTACTTTAGGTCTTTTAATTACTTGGGGTGATAAAGTCTTTAGTGCGAGATTTTCAGTTCAACCGAATGATAAGCACGAAGGCTTCGCATACATTTCCTTCTGACCGACAGTCTTTCATTGGACTCGAAGTCTTGAGCATTCAGTGTGAAGCAATACTTTGTGTCAAGATGAGTCTGCATTTGGAGGATCGAAGTGACACGAATGCTGCCATATTTTTGTTGAAAAAAAACCGGAAATACTGGTTTACATGGAGCCCTTTATTACTAAAAACACGTTTAGATAAATAGCCGTTTATTTTTATTGACGGCGTGAGCAGATGAAGTGAATAATAGTCATTTTCTGTAGTCTTGTGGAAATTCCTCCCAGTTCATTTAGGTAATGACAAACTCATGGGTTTCAAATTCGCTGAGTTTTCCTTACTTTTCCCTAACTGAACGCAGATTTGTCTTTTACTTGTTGCGCTACTATTTTTTACTTGGCTTTTCTTTTTCTTTATCCTTTATCTTTGATGACAGAATATTCTTATAGAATCAGTCTTCTCCAGTCAGAGGAACAACGAACGACCAAATGGAGTATCTTCATCGAACATTCTGAATATCTTTTTAAAATTTGTTTATCTTAGAAAAATCTTGCAGAGGAATCCTTTCCCGTGTATCTTGGGTCAAATGACCCAAATGTGACATAGCCTCATGAACCAATTTTATATTTCTTTTGTTTGAACTTGGAAGTATATATGACTTTGCGATTTTATACTATCCGTGATTCACTCCTAACTTATTCTAAGTGAAAATGATTTTGGTGCGATATTGAGACAGTTCAAGGGAGTTGATCGACTTCATAAACCGTGGTGCCTGGTCGCAATTGTCCCAAAGGCGCTAGGTAAGACCGGTCAGTGATTCCCACGACTTCGTGTGTATGACACACAGTGTTCATCCTACTAACGAGAGTGCTCTCGGGCTTCTTGAATAGATAAACCGAGTGATATCAAGATTGTGGGAAATCTCATCCAATCACTTGACTTTCATTCCCCATGGAAGGTGTTTAATGTATAGGTTAATCTATTCTCTTGTGATTTGCCACTGTAAATTAGCTTTGAAAGAATGCGAAGCTGCACCAATTGCACAGTAACGATCCTTTCACTTTGGTGCTTCAGTAGCGGACCCCTGATTGCTGGTCAATGTAACATCTTTGTGATCGTCATCGAAACAGAGGCCGACATCAGCTATAAGCAGATACTGAAAACCGTCATTCGGGTCGAAAAATTCTACCCTTATTTATATTCACTAATTTTATTCATTACCGTGAAAAATGACGTAATGTAATTCACACGAAGAATTGTAAGTGAATTGCTATCGAAAGTCGATGTTTGCTTCTCATTTGTATTTCATTTCGTTGAGAGAGGTAATGTGCACAGTGAAACATCTAGCTGAAATACCAACTAAACCCAGCGGAGACTAAGCTCGGTAGGGTGCAGTTTAACAGATCCGGAGGAAAATTGACAAGTTCGACCATTCCAGCTGGAAAACATGGCAAATGGCTCCTGCAAAATAGCCCCCTATGAATCTAAAATAAGATGCGCATACCCTACTTCCTTTTCTAGTTCTTGATGAAGCGGTTTTTAGTTAAAAAAATCTTTCTTAAGGCTTCAGCAAAATAGCAGTTACCAATGACATTTTTGTCACCAGGAATACTATGAGGTATTAGCAAAATGTGATGAACTGGATTTATCGAAGTGGACTCGGCTTCAGTTTGTGTCATCGAAGTATAAAAATATGCACCTTCATAATTTATTCGCAATAAACTGGCAAGCAGTGCGTGCTTACTCATCACAAAGGACTGCTTTGCTGATGAAATTCTAAACTGATCACAATATGTGTTTAGTCCCATGAATCCAAGTACATTTCTGTACCGGATTTGGTTTTATCTGTTTTCCACATGCCAACAGTTCCGAGGTCAAAAGTTATCTCATTGAAATTGCAATGCTGACCTTTTTGGTGTTCCCCACGGACAGAATTACCAGGCAAATATATTTTATGTTCATAAAACCTTTTGCTGTGTTCCTAAACAAACTTTCCTCCCAGTTGAGCGGTACCTGTAGTTGTTTTGCAAATATTTGCCCCGGTTCTTTTTTCCTTTTTGTCTCTACTGAACGCCTACAGTAAGCTTTGCACTGTTCGTTTTTGCTGTATAACTGCTTCTTTTTCATCACTCTTTATTTTATTGTCAAAACACACTTAATATTTAATCTATTTTCAGCATTGGGGAAAGATAGTTCGGTCTTAGCAAATGATGGGAAAACATCTCTTGAGAGACCGCTTGTCTTTCATGGTTTCTGTATTGATAGGTCATTTGGGCAGATGCGACGAACGCTGTTGTTGTGTCACGCCGTTCTGTTTTAAAGGCAAAGGAAATCCGCTTCTCGAAAGATGGGACGCGCTGTATGTGAAAACTGTAACAAAGAACATGACCTGAAAGATTTGAGAGAAAAAAAAAAACAGAAAAAGGCCTACCAAGTAACACGGGTATCTTTAAAATTCGAAGGAAATTGCACTTTTTTCGAGAATACCTCCCAAATTACGCGCACTTATCTCTTGCTGACTAATATGTACAGAGCTATTCTGAGTCCTTTTACCCATCAGTGAAGAAAAAATACCGATTAATTGAACGAGGATGACGTTTCGTACACGGTGCCTTTCCACGGACTTCTGTGAAAAGAGACGTTTATTAGACACGTAAGGGGTATTCATTTACTCGCAAACTTTTACCGGGATATTCGATGGGCACATGATCGTCCAATAAGACGTACGTTAAACTGTCTCTTTTCTCAATGAACAGTTTCAGAATAATGGTATAGAATTTATCACCCGAGCCACGATACCACTGGTTGTCCCGTTCTGCTTTACACGGATTATAAAAGTCAACGTAGTTGAATATGGAGAAAGGGCACTAGTATGGTTCAAAGTAAAAATGAACATTCTGTTGTAATCAAAACAGGCGTTTATGCGGGAGCTGTAGCAACAGAACCTTCGAGGTGTTCATGGGTTCACCGCTGAAAATTACTCCATAAATTTAGTAAATATGCTCAGGGCAATAAGATAAACATCCCAATTTGAGACAGCCTGGTGTATTTCTCGACTTTAAAGTAGTGTTTCTAGGTGAAAATATAATCTGACACCGGAAAAACTAACATTTTGAGGGTCATAAACGGAAGGATTCTTGAATATCTTAGATAATGCTCCCCTCACACGATTTCCTGTAAGTTCACACGTTTCTTTTCAGCCAGTTTAAGGTGTTCCATATTATCACAGATATCATGCTGATTTTCTTCGTGAATCTCTTATGATGTGTTCCGAATTTTTAAGCCTACAAATCTTGGTATATTGAGTTCGGAAAGTAAGTGTACCGCCTAACCGAATAACGAAGAAATGGTAATTTCTTCAATATCACAACTAGTGTCCATTTTTGTTGGGAGTATGATCCTGGCGTTATACTAGACAAAAGATGAAACTCTAAGTTCCGTCATTTTAACTTGAATGACGTAAGGAATTCACTGATAAATCTTTCATCTGTATAAATTTCTTGCTCCTTGGAAAACCCATTACTTACAAAAATCTACGAAGCTTTGTTATCCGATTCGAATGAATTACCCTTTTGCCCATCATATCTTGTTTTACCAGCGTTTTAAATGAATACCATCCAAATACATCTGTTGATTCACGTAAAGTTTCTGAGTAAAGTGTGTTACAGAAAGGTAAGAAAAAGCGTTTCCATGAATTTATCTCTCTCCTGCTCACAAAATTATCTAACGGTTCCACTTCTGAGTGCCTCCCCTTTCATCGTCGTTAAGACAGAATGAACGTTTAATGGAGGATGCACATGTACCCCCGGATTCGGGGTCACGCATTCCACATAGAAGAGCAGTTGTTTTGTTTGCCTTCTCCGGAGTTTATCATCAACCGCGAGCTTGCTACTGAACCACGGGGATAAGACACAATTCTCTAAATGTGTTTGTTCCCCATTTCTGCTTCTTTCTGTTAAGGGCAGATGTAATCGAAACTCAAGTAAAACAAATCGCTCCCGGGCAGAATTCGCATTTATCGGTCTGTGATGGAAACCACCTGCGATTAATTTGACCTTCACAGGACGAAGCATGATACATATTGAATCGTTTAACAAATTCGGTTTCTGAAGCTTCGGGCAAATTTACCCTGGTAAATAAGGTCAAGCTATTTCAAATCCACATAGAAAAATAATAGTTGGTACGGAATTTTATAGTTCCAAACTTTGCTTTGCATAATGTAAAACATTTAAGAAAAATATTTTTAAAGAAAATATTTTTCGAGCTAACTGCGACAATACTGGTAATGACGACTAAGTCGCCCTGGAAGGATTAGGAACAAGAACTTATGAATTGCACTTCGGGTACCGTTTAATTTAAAAGAATTTAGGTCACGAAATTTCGGCGAGTGTATCACACATATGGCTGTTGCATGCTTCATACCAACAAAAACCAACCGATCAGTGGTTTGTTACAAATAAAATACCAATCGAGAGTACCGTCAAGATATTTCCGGACTAACAATACGCTCACAGCATTTTCTTTCCGTTTCACTAATGTAGAACAGAATGAGGTACTTACCCTGTGATGATTTGTCGATTATTCGTGCATCGAAAGCCTCATAACATATATTGATTCTCTTGGGCTATAAGTGAAGACGCATTTCTCTGGGGTCAATTGCATTTCTGGCATACTCATTTTCAAATCAAGCCCCAAGGAATAGCCGGAAAGCTACCTTATGTCTACGGACTAACTTGTGTTCAACATGCATATATCGGCAATAAGAAAAGTAGCACATCAAATTTATTCGTAAACTGAATGGAAATTTGTTATTCAAAGCTTTCCTGGAACTAGTTTATCACGAATCTGAATAGGAATAAAGCACAAAACTTCTCGCGAATCAGGAACGCTAATATGACCCTAATTTCTTCCAACTCTGTGATTTTGAAGTTGCGTAGAAAGGACTGATGAAATTTTTTCTGGTATTTTGATTGTACAAGAATAAACGAAGCAAAAATTGACACTAACAGGTAAAGTTTGACGAAAAGTAATTTGAAGTAACAGAGACAGAAGTAGTAAATAGAATGTTGAATTCTCATGTATTTAAGCTTTTGCTTCACACTTGTTGGTAAGTTCATTGCATATTCGTTGATTTATGAATAGAGGAGACACTACTTAAGATATAATTGCAAACTCCGCACCTGATCAATCTGAAAAGCTGGGAAAGTTTACAGATAGGGACGTGACTGAATAAACGAGGAAACTTTCGCAAAAGTGTTTCTAGAAATTATTCGTGTGAAGCTTTCAACATATTACTATTCATACTTGTAAAATATCTTGCAAGGAGACTCCCACTGAGATTATGAATAAAAAACAGTGAAAGAACCCCAATTTTTTCCATCAGTTACAAAGCGACTTGGAGTAGCCTAATAAGGATGACAAAATTAATCAGCGCAACTAAGAAGTATCATCGAAACAGCATGGATTTCTCTTCCATCCGAAGCAATAGAATTGACAGGTTAATTGACAGGATTGCATATCCATTTAGAAGGTCCGTAAGCTAGTGAGAAAATCTAGGTACCATGGCCCCAAGGAAGATATTTGCAGATATCTTTTGCAGGTTAGGTTAAAGAGGTCCGATACTGCTTGGAAACTTTCCTTCGAATCGGTAAGGTGTGTGCAAGTCGCCATTTACACTAGAAATAATACAAAATATTTGCGAGTTGGTCAAGAGCGGTGCTAGTCTGGCGACATTGACTTTTGGTAACGTACAATACAGTAAGTCAAGGCTGCCCTACTCACTGCACCTGACCTGCCATAGAATTGTGATATAATTCGATGTAAGGGGGTTGTTTTAATATACATCAAGATGTGAACAGTGAAGCGAAGGAGCCTCTAATCTGAACTGGACTTGGAATTTTCGTGTTAATTAGGTTCAGCTTAGGCTTTGAATACAATAGCTCTTTCAAGGCCATCTACAGCTCACGACTGTTTTTTAACTAGCACTCTAATCGTGCACAAAATAATTAGACTTATAACTTCAGTTGCATTCAGAGCAAGTAAGTTCCTATCATCTTGAATCACAAAACCTGTCCTTGACTGAAGGAAGTCTCTTCAGTTGAAGTGCGCTAGACCTGTAGAGTCTAATATAGTGGGTTTTATTCGGGCAACATGTCTTGGGATTAAGGTCTGTTGGCTGGTGATAATATAAGGTCACGTACGCTGATTATGTACGTAATGTACATGAAGTCAAGTGGAAGATAAAAGTGAAATATGGTTATACTTTTGCCATTTTTCTGAGTTCTAATGGATAGCACTCCGTAGTTCAGACATCTAACGGGCTATCATGTAAAACACAAATGAATAATGTCCATTCGCAGAGAAGGATCAGTAGCGTGGGAAGAACGAAGCGAATAAACTCAATTCCGCCCAATTTAATCGAAATCTTCCTTTAGATGGTTCATCGTATGTACAGTTGAATTCAAATCCATATTTTGTCTCAGCAAACAACCGATTGGTTGTCAATCAAGAGAAAGCTATAGTTAGAGAACAGTTGTGATGGTTTGTGAATCTTGGCCAGAAACCCAAGGTATGCTACTGGACGTATATTCTTCTGAAACGACACTGTATGCACAGCTGTTCTTGAGGGAAATGGGAAATTTTGTAAACATAAACTCTAGACCAAGCCGCATTTTCACAGAAGAACAACTGAAATCACAAGCAGAATAACGTTGTCATGACAGCCATATAAATCCGAGTTTTTCGATTATTGAAGTTCGGTTTCCGTATCACTTCTGTTCAGTTTTTTTTTGAACGCAGAGGAGTTTACTGAAAACGATGTAAGAAAAACAAAAAATTAAGATCACTGAGTTGAGTATCTAGTTGAGACTTCATTCGAAATTTGAAATCAATTGCAAATAATCGCTTTCACTTAACAGACTCAATAACTAAGTATTTTACCTGCGATCATAATGGCTGAAGCGATTTCAAATAAGATTACAGCAATTTTAAATTATGAATTTGTCATGGTACTATGCTCTCTTTTGACAACTAAAACACTGTAGTCAAATTTACAGATGCAGACTCATTAGAATCGTATGAATCGTATGTGGTTTTTCACAATGATTGCATTAGTCTTCGAGTTGTGATGTACCATGTTTTGACAATAAAGCACAAACTAGGCCATTTTTTGACTATTGGCCGAATTGCTTAAAAACAGATTTTCATCAACCACGACAGTGTCTCATACGGAATCCATTCGGCGGTAAGTAAATCTTAGTGTAACGCTGGATGAAAGCAAGCAGTGTTCCAACCTGGGTGGCATCCATGTGTGTTGTGGATCTCCAGATGAGAAGGACAACTCTAACAATTTGAAATAATTCAGCCTTTGTAAAAATCCTAAAAACCTTATTTCGATATTTCTGGTCATCAAACTCCATTTACGTTAAATTTAAGAGGCTACCAAAGTCTTGAGGTGACCTGAGTGGTAAAAGTATTCTGCTTCGAAGTTCGAAACTTTGTGCCGTTAGAATTTCCCCAGTGTTTGTCAAAATTTACACCACAGTTAACTGCAAAACACTCATTTGAAGGTGTTAACCGATGAAACGCGGTTTCATGTGTCACAAATTCGATAGTGTCTGGTAGGTATTGAGCAGATGCACAGGCCCAGGGTCTGAAATCATTAGACCGCGAAATATGTCAAAAGTGCATCGTAAATTGAACGAGTGGATAATTAACTGACCGAGTGAGTGAGTGTCGCTGTCGATTTTAATAGTTCACCGTAGGCATACTGTACCTCGTCTATAAACGCATCCTCCGTGTTAGCGACAATCGTAAAATCCCGCATTCGGTTTCCAAATTTTAGCACATCCGCGTATCCTGAACTGTACACAGATGATATTGCAAAATAGCAGAAATAGTTGCACATTCATTTTCACATAAAACACTCCGCTCGTCCATCCCAGCTGGCTATTGATATTTAGATTCTAACGGATACAGCTATGGCGACGAAAAATTGTGGGTCTAAGATTTGTCGACAAACACACAATCAGATGAGGATAACTTGGATGACCAGTTTGAAACGGCACGATTATATGTCCGGAGTAGTATAGGTACACTGAATAACCTTCCTTTCAGGGAAACCTCTCATTTATGGAAAATTGCGGTTTTGAAGTATGTGAATAAGTCGACGGGAATTTTAGTATAATAGCACAGAATCACGGACCACGAGGAAATTAGAATGCTCAAATGGACGGTGGCTTACTTAGTTATTTTGTGTTCCACGCTAATATTTTCTTGTATAACCTTTGCATTCTAGTAGATCGCAATTCGAAGTGATCAGGTCTAAATTGTCTAAAGGAAAAAAAATTACATTAGGAGATGAATACCATTTGAAATGAGTAACAATACAATTCTGCGGACAAGAAGCTATATCAGGAGGAAGATCAAAGGTTCCCCGTTTGTGGCTGAAGATAAAGTGAGACGGTTGGGTTTAACCTTTTGGGGCGAACTTTATTCAGCAACTCATGATCTTGAGTCCCAGTGTCTTGGGTCCAGTCGTTATTTTTTATTCGGAACTTTTGTGATCAAAATCTGACCGATCTAGTTCAACGTGACAGTATTCATAATTCCACCCCAAATAGATCTAACTGATATTCAATATCGGATCCCAAATTCACCGCCATCTCTCAGCGAAGGTTTTGATCAGTGCTGTCTTCAATGAAATCCTGAGAAATTTTGTGTGCAGAATCTTACTAAGTTCAACTTATTGGGTTCAGTAAACACTGAGAACTGATTCCACATGTGGGGTACGATACTTGGTCGGTTCTAGCCGTAGGTGATACTATGTTGTCTCTTTGATCAGTATCGTGTTTGACTCATACCCGCTTTAACTCTCAAGAACAGTTAGTCATAACTCTGGACAAGCTTTCGATGTCAGTGATGAAATCAGCGGCATGTCACATTTGACAAATGGATTACCATTCATCTAAATACCTATCCACCGATAAACAGGATGAAATATGTGACACCAAGTGATCTTTTTCATGTCCTGATTCATTAAGCAAACTAAAGCTATAGCTAACAAATAAAGTCTTCGAGGTACTGCGCATTCGTTTGATCAGGATTGTTATAAATAATCGTCAACTTATATGCACTCAGTTCGACATATGAATGGATTCCTGAAAACGAGGTAGATTACTCATCACACTGTCAAGGTGTTAGTTCTTCAGGGTTGAAGCTCTCATCAATATTGCATGATGCAACGCCCATCAGTCACCGACCTTGAAAATGAACAACCGGTCATCAATGAAGCGACTGATTTCGAACAGCATGAAGGATGATTTGTGGGACACAGTCTCACACAGAGTTATCGAGTCTCCAAATGTTCTCAGTAAATTTAGACCACCTAGAAATCTGAGCTAGTCTAGTAAAATGCTGCACAACAATGGCTGTTTACACATGCTTTGAGTGTTTATATTAGAAAACTGTTCATCCCCATACAATCCGAAGTTTTTACTGCTAATACTGATAGGTGAACAGTTTTCGGCCTCACTGCTCTTTGGTTACCTCCAACTGAGTCTCTGTAAAACATTTGGCAAGAATTCCTCCATCCTTCTGCTTGTCTGCCGCTTGTATAATCAGCCATAATAAGTCATTAGAATCAACACTGAACGGCAAGCCTTTTCGGTATCTCTTTATTTTTCAGTCTCGTCCTCGCGAAATTTAGTAGGCACACCGGAGAGCGAAAAACCTAAAACCGATCTTTCAGGTTGGTCTTGTGATTCAAGACATGGACAGAAGCTTTATGTTAGCCCAAGTGATAATAGAGGGTAAAGTCTTTCCACTTTCAGATGCAGCCTTTGAGATGAACTTATTGACAATGAAGTTTTATTTGGAGATGGAAACTAAATTTATTAAACTGCACAGTTTTCTTGTAGTGCAGAATTTATGTTCGCTTTTGATATGGCTCCGTACAAAGGTGCTATTACATGCTTTTACCAATGCATATTAACTCGTCTTTGAGTTTCCATCAAACAAATCAACAACGATTACTTTTATTGTGCTTTGTAATTAAGTTGTTATATCCTGTGATAAGTCAGGTTTTTGTAAGTCAGTCATTAGGGCCAACCCCATTATCAGAAAGGTGAATCGACAGTCACGATCGGAGATTTGTAAAGGGAAAATAGATAAGGTGTCAATAAATTAGCCGTGTTATCGAGCCCTGTATCAGTGGAATATTCTGCTGGAATACTTCGTTGGCACGAGTGGCCTGAATCTTACAGGTAATGCTAAATCCAACTGCATTTCTTGCATCCGAAATTCCAGCCGCGCAAGCCAGAAAAAAAACCGGTGACATTTCACTTACCAACAAATGCTCTACCACCTGAGCTGTCGTGAGTTCGGTCAATCAGGTGTAATAGGGCATCTGCTCGGTAAGCGGGATGTCCCTGGTTCGATCCAGGCTCGTGGCATCGGACTTATGGATGCGGAAAATGGGAGCGGATTTTCGCTTATATAGGAATATTATTTCACCGAATTCGACTGGAGATTTTCTAACCGGGTATCTCAAGCTTAATGACTGGCGATCTTTACGACATGATCATCTGCAATCAAAATATCTAAATGGTCAATGTTATAGTTGTAAAATTCTTTTTCACAAGTCCAACAAGTTGTTCTTCATATTAAAAACTACACTGTAAACAACTATTTCAGCGGCTGAATAAAAGAATCGTTTTCCTCTGTTGCACTAGGTTTGTTATCAAAGATACCTGTGCTTATAACTACCAGGATTACGTTTATTTTGTCTACGGGGGGGGGGGGGGGTGGTATACCAATTGGTCCGGAATGACGCTGCAGTATCAAGATGAGCTGCTGAAAGTGCCACTTTGAACTGGGTTGTAGGACCGGATAAGTCTCTGCCTGGTGGATTAGGCATAGTGATGATCTGGTCTAGATCAGAGTGCATTGTACCGTCAAATGTGGCCGAGGTTGTGAACACGGGAAAGATTACGAAACGTACACAATTATGGGAATAGTTATTCCGACGACACTTACGAGTGTTCGTGAGTCTCAACTCAGAACAACTTAGAACCACTGAAAGTAGATTTCGAGATCTGATCGAGGCATTGGAAACTGTACGGGCCCACAATCGTGGCACTCATTATGTAAGAGGCGGCAAACTAAACGAAAAGCCCCAAACTCACTGTCTTATTAAACCTAGTTAAAAACATGGCAATGGCAAGATCCTACAACTTCGCGAAACTTTCCCTCGTGAGTTTTAAAATGCTTTACTGTTTAGGGCTCACACCAGTGTGGTAGAAATATCTGATCAGTGTTTCAAGGGTTTCTTGAGCGCTCCATTTTCCATTGTAAAATTATCCCATGGTACCGGAAAGAATTTGCACGATCACCCGATTTCGTGGATTTACAAACTGTCACACTCTCCTAGCTTTTATGCCTTTGCATTTCAGTTGAGCCGTTAGCTCACTAACCGATGTGTTTGAAGCCGGCTCACAAAACAAAGTGGACTAATATTGAAACAAAGAGTACAAAGACTACAGATTAGTGCATTACTCAGAATCCACTCTTGTTGCAATGCTAGTCGACAGTAATTTTTTCGTCACTTTTGGTCTCCTACAAAAGAGATGTTAGTTTTACGAATCGATCACAGGCTAATTGTTCGACAAAATGTTTGCGACCAAGGTTGTTAATATTATTAGAATGCCTAATAGGTCAGATAAAACGATGAAACGAAGCCTTCGCAGCGGGAATTCGACTTTCAATGCTATATATTAACTCAAAAAAATGTAAACGCATCACTAACATTCTCATACTTTGCTTGCTGACTACTCCGGACTCCATCTTCCACCCACAAACCTCAGGTCATCCGATCAAGCCTGATGAGAGGCATTCGCTTTGAGTTAACTGGACGGATACGATTTCTCCATTCAAAGTTGTCGGGCATTCCTGACTATCACAGATAACTCCATCTTAACTGACTTAACTTTCTGATTCGCACCAGTCCGCGCGGCAGTAGAGTGGCGCAGTGGTAGCACCCGCGCTTTCGAGGTGAGAGGGTCCAGGTTCAAGCCCACACCATTATTGCGCTTTAAAGAGAGCGAATTCGAGTCTCTTGCTCCTGAGTGCAAGATTCGTTGGAGGACCTGAAATTTGTGAGTGATACGTGGAGTCCAAAGGACAGTCAGCCAGCCAAACAAAGTAAGCTCGATTGCACAAACTATTTGCATGTTTTTGTGGAATGTATACAAGGTCCAAGGATTAGTAATTAATAAGAACACAGCTAGCACAGTGACATCTAACACACTTACGATTAAGTGATTTATCGTAGTCATGTTAGCGCACATGATAGATTTCCAAACCACGTGAACTTACCAGTTTACTATCATATATTATTGTGCTGCAATTAAATACTCGTTTCGGTGTGCCCAATAGGATAATGATAACCGACTAGGGAAATTCAGTAAAATAAAGGGGATGGTTTATATTTTGAAATAACGATCGACTCGTTACGGCTTTCCCGATAATACTTTTGAGCTACACCTACAGTCATCGATTACCAAACAATATAGATCGATCATCCGAACAAGCAGTAGTTTTAGAAGTCTCAGTTAAAGGCGGATATTTTGTCAACTAAGCAAGTCTTAATTGACACCGTGGGATCAATCCGAACTGTGAGTCCGTCCGATCCACGTGACATGTTTACAAATGACAGTATCTGCAATTATCTTTCTTTCTTGAAAAAATGTACAGCCCTGGCTCTTCTGTTTCCGTGGTTACTTGTGTACTACTCATTAGCTTCGAAGTTCAAAAAAAGACCTTTAAATGTATCAATCCTTAGATCTAATCACGTTTAAATAACTTTAAAAAATGATTGATTTATTTGAATAGAATACCAACGAACCCCGGAAAGTTTTGCAGAACCAATGAAGGGTGAACCACTTACTGTATCCAGAAACGGAATCAAATCGTCGTTTACGATAACGAATGAAAATTCGCTCTGCAATCCGCGATAATAGAAAAGTAAGGATTATCTATTCCCGAGTGTAAACATTTTCGTAGAAGTAATGTTCTGTCATTTACTTTTCTAATGGGGTCGAAACCATGTGATTTGTCAGAGCTATGCTTCACCGAACCAATTGTTTTTATAAATTATTCTCTTTTCTAAATTACTAAATCTACCGATACTCGTTTCCCTTCTTTCAATACCCATTTTTGCTCGCTAATTTTGATTTCTGTCTTTCTTTATTCTCTGTTTCAATAACAAATGTCAGATCTATCTGCTTTTAAGCTAATTTGTGCAATAGTTGAATTATTAGTCAGTAAGTTAACTACAGTGGGCACACTGAACCTTGAACTAGCAATCCTTTTTACGTCCCGCTAATAGTTACCAACTGGATCTCGGATTCAAGTAAAAAAACGTGTTTTTACATGTTTTTACCGGAATACCTGTTCAACCACTGTCCTGACAACATGGGCTGATCACAAGCAATGCGGGTGGAGGTTCCTTTCAGAGTTCATACTCCTGCTTAAAAAAATATATTTTTTAATTCGTTTATCGATTACTCGATGAAGTTAGTCGTTTGTGGAACGGGGTAGCGGACAGAGTAGGACTGTTACATGGGGGAAGTGTTCAACCGTGGTGGGAATGGAACCCCGCGTTGGTATTATCCAAAGTCCACGATGATATCCGTCTGACCACTGCCGGTCTCTTGGCCTCATATCTTCGTTCCCTTTCCCATCCTGCCAGCAATGCCTGATCGAGATAGGCATCCCCGTGTGCACCTGTCACGTGAAGTCATAAGTGTATGGGGCAGAACAAAGGGACATAACATTCGTTTTTTCGGACAGTTATCGGGATCGTCAATTACAAAATGGTCTCGTTTGAGTAGCAGCTATATTTTTATCAGGTTTCTGCCCTTCTTACATTTTATTCTGTTTTAATATAGGGAATGCAATTTTGAATGAAAATTCGCGAAGTTATTTAGAAAAAGCACCTTCTTTTATTATTGGGTACCTTTGTTTGTCTACTAACTATTCACTATGATTTTTGCTTTCGTGTAGTATCAACGTCTTATTCACTGTTATTTTTATCCTTTAGGGCTAAGTATCCAGCAAACTTCACGTGACACTTGAACCTGACCCATGTGCAGGAGTTTGTGTCCAGCACGTTAACTTTGTCAATATCAAGGCTGGAGGTCACTGACTTAGTTAATCTTAGCTCCACGTGATACGGCTACAAAACATAACTGGCTTTAATCAGTAAAATATGAACACACGCAGACAAGCTATCAGCACATGCAAGAGTATTTTGTTATACCTTCCTTTCACTTAAGAAACCGCCGAAAGGGAGCTCTGATCTGGATCCAGCACACCAGGATTGGTCGAATAAATGCTGTCAATGATGCTTTACTTTGTGAATGAAATGGCTCTGTACTGTATTCTTCGATTTACAGTCGAGAGCAGACATTCAATAGCTAATTGGAGACATTTATCCATGAATTCCTTTATTTTCGAGTCTGAATCTTGCACGAAATGGAAAAGTTTTTGGCAGCAATGAAGGGAAGCAGCAAATATCATGAACTGGTATACTGCTAATGTCCATTCCTACGTCTTTCGAATGGCTTGTATTTACTACAATTACCGCATTGTTCATGGAAAGTAGAAGCCACTTTATCACTTATTCATGATACTGAAAAGTCATCAGATGATATACAATCTTATTGCTCAATTTTATTGCATTTACTTACGCCTTATCAACATCGTTTTCCGAAGCTTGATTGAATACCGCATGCATATTCGTTTTATCAAATGTCTACACAGTTAATTACTTGAAGCCACTGGGTTGGGGGGGGGGAGGGAGACAAAACATTTCCTCATCAAGTTCGCTGAAACACTTCAACTCCGTTTATTCATCTTTTCCGTGTAGATTAAATAAATGTAAACCGAAAATAATGAGCGGTAAACCAACTGCAAGAAAGGAGAATCAGCTTTTAGGCGATAACTCACTTTGTATGACTCCCGTTTATACTTGAAACCCACGCGGTGTGTGTGTGTGTGTGATGAAACGTCAGCTCTGTCTGTGGTAAGTCAGCTGCTTCGCTCATTCCATTGTGGCAATTTCCTCGTGATAGAAGCTTATCGAAAATAGTGCCCGAGAGCTGAATGCATTATGGAGACGTGAAGGCTGTGTAAGCTGCTACTGTTGAAGACATCTTTGTGACTGTTGAAATTTACAATAAATTCTTGTTATGGAAGCCATGGTCACTCCTTGAGTCCTGACGGAGAAGCATGAAATTTGGCGTTAGGGTTGCAGAATGTGTTCTGCATGAGCTAAAACAGCAGCACAGGGTGGCAGGCCCGATAGGAGAATTAACTTATAAGACGTCTACTGACTAGGAGCTAGAGAGATTACGGGGAACAGTGGTGGATCTCGAAATAAAGGAAAATGGTAGAGTCCGCTTCAATTGGCAACGGGCGAAATTTTTTACCGTCTGGTTAGAAGTAACGGTCCAAGAAGCCGGGCGTAATCGAGATAATCAGAGAATCCCGTGGTTCACTGAATCACTCTCGGGAACGTCGTCTGGACCGTTGGTCGAGGCACTTTAGAAACAGCTCAGTTGGTCCGTTTCTAGTGATTCTTCTGGTACTACTTAAAGAAGCTATGATAAAGGTGGACATCACTCTTCCATCAGAAATGGAGGTTGCGTGGGAGGCAGGTTATCTGAGATGGTGCAAAGTTGCTGGAGCAGATAGGTTGATTTCGTCTTTTTCAAAAAAATAAATAAATAAATAAACGGGAAGCATTGGTGTCAGAATTAATAAAATTCCTCTGAGTATTCTGAAATCGCGAGTAGATTATCCGGGGACGATGTGAACCGGTGCTTATGCCGATTTTCAGTAGAGGTTGCAGGCCATCCAGTAAAAACCATAGAGGAATAATCTTGATGAGTATCAGTTAGGAACTGCTCGCCAGGATAATTTTTCGCCTATTACCCAACGCCCGTGAAATGCGATAATCACGTCGATTTCAGACCCGATCTTGGGTGTATCGACCGAACCCTCAACCTTCGACAGATCCTGTAGCACAGGCAAACCTTTCATAGACCCACAATCTCAGTGTTGCCTGATGTGAAAGCGGCTTTCATTCCAGTCTACCGCACGGTTCTCTGGGGTTACCTCCTATTGAGGGGTGTGCCACAGAAATTTATTTCTCTTTTCCAATTCCTGTAAGTGAATAGCCGAAGCCAAGTTTGTGCCTAAGTCGATCTTTCGCGTGAGTTCACCACGAGAAGTGGTGTTTTTCAGGGTTGCTCTCTGCGGCCCCTTTTCAAACTTTTAGTAGGACGAGTTCTCAAGGTAGCCTTATCCGTGTGTGAGACTAGCGGCATCGATTTGTGCTTGGGCAATTAGTTGTCTTGCTTAGAATACGCACACAGTACTGTTTTCCCCAGTGAAGAACCAGGTGGGGTACGAATTCTTCTAGACTTTACACATAACAATGATTAGGGTTTGTTTTGCACCTCCAAAGTGTACATAGTTGTAGCAGGACTGCGCTATTCTGTCAGCAAAGCTTGTTCTGACGGGGGAAGTTCTAGGTAAGATAGAAAATTTGTGTTATCTTATCAGTTACATTTCATCACATGATAGGATATCGGTTGAATTTTCGTCATATATACCAGAACCCCGCTTGACGTTTTCCAAATCCGGACATTTCTGATACCGGCTTGTCTTCCAATTGTGTATTGAGGGTCGAGTATACACAGTGATGGTTGGAGCTGTTCTTTTTCGCGGCTCACAAACATAACCGTTAAGTATAGAAGATAGACGAAGACTGTCCTTTTTTGAACACGAACATCTTCGTATTTTTATTTGAATGTGATGGGAACACGCTATTAACTACGCTGAAGTTAGGCATAGGGATTTGGGAACCTGAGGTCAGTCTCTGGATCAGGTACTGAATCTGACCAGGCTAATGTGGCTGGGACAGACGTTATGTATGCCCACCGATAGACTTTCTTGGCGTACGCTGTTCTCCAAGGCAGGTACTTTGTGAAAAGTGGATCGAGGTGGTCAGTCCCTGATACGGTAAAAGTATGAAAACCTTGACCAATGGACTTGATCAAATAGGACTTATGAGACTTCCGGGTTGGGGTCTGTCAGACTCACCAACCAGATGGTTGGAGACACTAGGTGACATAACTGGGCGTCGAAGCTAGTGGCGTTGTTGCATCCGGGTTCTCTCTTTGGCTTCGCGATTTTCGTTTATTGCTTTGTTTTCCGCTCTTTTTCACTTCTTGCTTCTGCTAATCTTACCGTCGACTGGGTGACACGGCTAGGTAGTGACCGAAAAAGAACATGAAAGTGCTACTACGAAGGCTGAATGAGCTCAGCCAAATCTTGCAGTGTTTGGAAAAAGTACAATTTGGAGATTATGTACCAGTATTAAACCACTTAGTTTCTATCCTATGTCAAGACCGTCATTTTGCTGGATTAAAGTTATGCTATCGTCCCACGGATTTGACAAACGTGTATATCATCCATATTGTCACTTGGGAAAGATCCATAGTTGCTTGTTAGCAAGACCTGTAAAACACATGAATGCAGATTTAGATTGATTTTGTATTGACTTCTGACGCTATAAAATACAACAATTTTAATGTGGAGCGCTTTTGGTGAGAAAAATGTTCAGTTTGGTTTAAGCGTGTGAACTGCATCATGATAAAGTGGAGTTTTATCTAAGTAAAAGTTCTAACAAAGCCGAAAATCACTTGTCAATTTATCAGAAAAATGAAGTTTTCCAATCATTAAGATGCCTCTCTTTTGTCTATTTTGCACTTGAGTGATGTTATCCACTTGACCAGTGAACCTACTTGGGCTTGTTAGGGATGGCACAAGTTATCTTTCAATTGAGCTACTCTGGCCTGTAGAAGAGAAGCAAAAAATGGAATTCTTAAGCGTGTTTTTGAATTGTCCCTAATCTAAAAGATTGTGTAGAGGTGCGAGGAAGCTGGTATCAGAACTGGTTTTGGGTGGTGCTTCCCGCTTTCTTGGTTGGAGCTCACGGCACGAGGATTGTCGCCCGTTAGAGACGTTGATACCCATAGCTCGGAATAGAAGTCAGTGGCAAGAAGGCTTTGCGGTCTGCCTGTTTAAATCTGGTGTCCCATCGGCACAAAAATGTCACTCAAACGAGTAAAAACGACAAAGGGTCAAAAAGCTTACAATGAATAAGCAAGAAAACGACAGATTCGTTTATTTTACGGACTACTTCTTTCACTTTGGTATACTTCTCCCTCCCAATATTATGTTTGTTGTCGTTGCTTTGGCACCGCTCTTGATTTCAAGTCACTATATACACATACGTATCCCTATATGACATATAAATGTGATAAGTTTATTATTCATATATATATATATATACATATATGCATACGTGATTTCGATGTCAGACTTTCTGCCTAAGGCGCGTCTACTTATACAGAACGCATGTTCAGATTACTTATACAGATAGCTTTACCCAAAACTGATGCAAAAGTTGCAATATTTTGGAACTTGATTACTTTGGGAAATCAACATTAGCAACGCAGAGTATATTCTTTGAGTTACTGATGCAAGCCGTAACAGTGATACCTGTGGATATAACACATTTGATTTCAGCCCGAGTTCCACCAATCACTAAAAAGTCAGCACGGCATGCCCTAGCCGTACTTTCGCAATTGCAGGTTGTCACAGAAACATATTTTGGAGAAACGCTTGTTCAGTCGATAGATCTATTCAAGTCTCGTACATGGACACAAAAAGCTTGTTGGTTACACTCGGGAATATTTCTGGTAATTAAAGCTGTATCGAATCCGTCGTCAATCTGCAACTCGTCTTCCTTACTCTAATCCAATTTTTCTGCGGTTCAACTTTTAAATATATTTGAAAGAACCAAATTTGGAAATTCCACCCAACTTTTGGAAAACCTAAAAGATGCTCTAATTTCTCGAAATAATATTTGGCATTTTTTGCACTTATATTTCATTGTCAACGTGTTTTTCTTCTTGTTCGTTTTTAGCTTTATCCTTCTGTAAGTTTGATTTTGAAGGTCCAGACTCATTCAAAAATGATAGTCGTTATCAAGAATTTTTTTCTTTCAGGTTTACATACAATAATATTATCACCATGGATGCCTACTTTTCTGCATTGACGATTTATCGATGAACCCTTGCAAATCAAGTGTGAGGGCTTCGTCCGTTCCCAATGAATTATAGCTCTGTGGTTGAGGAATCAAAACTTTCTAACATTTTCGTATTCATGAATCAGAAAAACGTTTTAAGGTTTGCGGTACGGGACATAGAATAGTTATTCATCGTTTCATCGTCAATTCAACTTCATTTGTTCTTATTTTGCTTTATTTATCAACGTTTTGTTAATTATAAATTGCTTTTAACCGTCCCCTAACTTTGATAATATCCTTCACATTTTAACTGTCTGGTAGATGTGGTGCTTCAGTTTCAATTTGAAGGCATCGACAGCGTTCGAAGAACTACTTTCATCAATACGATAACTCGTCCATTTTCCCCTTACTTCATTCACAGCGATACCCCTACAAATCCGTTCGATGTGCCCAGTGATTTTGAATACTAGTGCTGTTTGCACCTCAGGTTCATGGTGTTCATCATCTGATGATTGCTGAGTATGGCGCTCAGGTGGCGAAAGTTCCATCACCAGTGGAGGCGATATCGTACCTGCTCGATGACGATGTAACCATGGCTTGTGATAAAATGTTTGTGACATAAACGACAAACTCAGCAATCATCAACCGATACAATGGACCAGGCGATCATATTATTTAATATATGTTTGGTTTTCAATGTGGATAGGTCTTCTTTGTTTCTGGATGATATTCGGGTAATACGATTCAAATCAACTCCGTTAAGTGTTTGGTTGAATATTACATTTAAAATTTCCTCCGACCCTGGTATCAGGGACAGGTACATGAAAATCGGGCATCTTTCCTGTTAGAGCTGCATCAAATAACAAGCCAGTCCCGATAGTCTTATCCAATTTGGGTTTCATCCACTACAAAATGTTTCATAGCAATCCCCCAAAGACGTACCGTGAAAAATGCCGTGAAGTGTAGCATGAAGAACCACTCTGAAAGTGAATAATCCCATCTTCCAGCAGCATATAAGCCAATAACTGCAAAGCTTGTGCATACCGATCATTATCTTCAGCCTTATGCTAAATTGACTTCTTGGACATGAAACTAACTAATTATTCATTTTCTTTTGGAGCACTCCTGGTTTACTGAATTGCTGCATAGACGTATGTGATCTGTGGACTCATAGGGGGCATTTTCTACCGATACTCTTTGCCAACGAGAAACCTCGATGCGATCGATTGCTTTATCAACCCTGAGTCATTGGTAACGTAAACGGAAATCCTATAGCACTGTGGTTCAAGATAATTCTATGTTGATAGCAAGCATAGTTGTCCACGTAGCTGTGGCGCAGCCGTCTGTTTGTTGCACAGTGAAGAAACTGAGTGCTAAAACCTGTCCATCGCAATCCATATTTCTCCTTTCATTCTATTCACTCGTTTATCTGTATGTGCTAAGAGGGATCCAAAAGTTTTCCTTAACATAATGCCTTACAATCTTTCGAATTTGCAGAACGATTATCCATAAATAAACATTTGAACTGGAGGTATTCGCAAATATTTTTTTGAAGTGATAAAGACGGCATCCGTATGCAAGTTGGATAGTAAAATAACCATAATAAAACATCAAATAATAACGGTTCTCAGTTGAAAATATATCTTGAATCAGCGTCAACTCAAACTATAATGCACAAAAAATTCAAATGAAGAATTGAGCAGCATTTAGAAGTAACCGACTAAAGTCATTTAATATGGAAAAGACTACTGATTCGATCCTCCTAGAGCTTTTCAAGTGTACATATGGGCTAAGTTATATTGCACAAGACTTGGGTTATTCTGTCATTAGGAGGCAAATATTCATTCACTGTGGTTATTGTGTTGCATATTTACGAACAAGGTAGATAATTATACATCAAGGAGTAAAAGTTTGAAGCAGTTGTCTTGGAAATGGCCAAATTTGAACTGATTATTAGACGAACTTTGAATCTGTTCCCCAGGTTTCCTAGATTACACCTTGTGAGTTGCACCGTCAGCAAATCCGTGCACAACTTAAGTGTTGGTGCACAAACAATATTCTCTGTTTTCTAAGCTTTGGGGATTAATTCAAAAAGAAGAGTTGTAAATTGGTGCTGCAGACGAGTAAAATGATATCTCTGTTTGAACGAGAGTGGAAATGGGGAACAGCAAGATGAGCCATAGCTTGGGTTAACTCTAACCAACGCAGCTCCAAATACAAGGAGACCCCAGGCTAGAAATCACGGTCGTTGTTGGCCACGCTAACAAAGCAACCGCGGACGGGGTTTGTACTGTTGGCGTATTAGACTTTCGTGGTCGTAAGCGAATCCACTTCATAGAAATTTTATTGTTTATCGAATTGATGTTGGCGAGTGGATCAAAATACTGAAATTTATCGACTAGCATCCCTTGATTGAACTCAAGTGGTGGACATGGATACCCGAAGGCACTGAGAGATGTACACCTTCACAAATTCCAGGGGCCTGGAATTACTACAGTTCGGATTAAAACGATCTTGCTATCTACTGTTTGGTATTATCGACGGATGCGGTGCCAAGCTATCGAGATTAATAAACTAGTCAATCTTTAGTATCTCTCGCTTGATGGCATGAGCAAACTATACTTCAGAAGTAGGATCTCTCTGCTATTTACCTCCCATTTTCCGGGATTCTATTTGCAGCTAACGAGTAAGGTTGGTACCAGCAGATATATATATATATATATATATATATATATATATATATATATATATATATATATATATATATATATAATATCCGTCTGATTTCAAGCTGTGCCAAACAAAAAATGGTATATCTTGAGAGAAAGGGGTAGATAGCATCAGATTCTATGGTTCGTTTAGGGACTCAATACTGCCAGATTCCTGGGCCAAAGTGGATGGCTTTCTTAGGGGTCCACTACCACAGCCGTCTACTATCCAAAACCTAATCATCAAGACAACTGGAAGAATCTTGAGGTCCGTAATCCACTGGGGGCCAGCGACTGATTGCTCAGTTCATACGCCCTTCGGATGGAGCCACACTGGAGTGAGAAGGCAGTGCTCAAGACTTCCTCAGCCGAGGCTGCCTAAGACGAGCGATCACTTGGGAGCATTTCGAGAGGCGTTCAGTTCGAGTTTGTAAATTTGATCAACATTTCATCTTCAGGTTCATCGTTTCCCACAAACGGTTCTTGCCATCGAAACCACAGTTTTGATCCAAGGAATGATTGAGCAAATGTCAAATCCGTCCAACAACCCCCAGCTGCATGAATACACAAAAATTAAAAGGAATTTTTGAGATTTTTTGAGACCGGGTTTTATATATTTTCAGTTGTTTATCTCTGTTTTCCCGAAGGGGAGTGAGGGGAATTCTGAAAATGTTTAGGATAATTTTCTGTACATTGGAGTTGAACTGGTCTTTTCCAAGTGGTAGAAGGAAGATTCGCTTATGATGTCGAATATATAGATTATTGAAGAGGAGACGAGTTGTTGCAGCAGTCAGTGAGGTTTTATCAAGCAAAGAAACACGCAAGCGGACAAAATAACACTTGACGCTCGAGGGTGTACTATGTTTTATGTACGTTACATGGGTGGTTCTTTTGTGTAACTAGTCAAAGTTGCCTTGTTTTTGGGATAGTTGTGGTAATGCTCGTTGACATTGTGCTGAAAACTTGCCAGACTGATGTTAGAAAGAATACGAGTGAGCTTGGGCGTGCAATGGACGGGGGAGGATTGGCTGAGGGCGAGTGTGTGGGAGTGGAAATATCACAGAAATTGATTTCACCTCTTCTCTGTCCCTCTGTTGAATTCGCTCCATTTTCACCAAGTTGGGTACGGCCTAATTTTGTGTTTGCATGTTTGTTAACTCTCTGTTTTGAGATGCATGGAATGCGCGAAGCCATTTGTGGTCCGGTCTTGGCCACTGGTCTGTCAACGGGGACAAGTCGGACCCCGAGGGATGAAGTGTATATCATTCATCAAACCACTCGTCTGTGGATGCATCATTACTTGATGTACGATATTCACGTTCCGGCATTTAGTGGAAATGTGCAATTCCACACGAGGAAGCCAATGATCGTGTAAATCCATCGAGCCACTAGAAATACGGGGAGAAGTATCACGTGAAATTTCGTCAAAATTTTATTCAAAACGGTTTTCTCTGTTGAATGCAGTGCAAATGGATTGAAACAGTGGTTGACTCGAAGTGATCAAACCAGGTGAATAGTAATATGGCTTTTGACCAACAGTGAACGTCATGTTTATATAAGAGTGTTATAAACATTTTCACCCTGCAATAGTCTCCCGCTCATGGACGCTAATTGAACCTGCGAAGCTTAGACGTATTTAGTTAAAAGACTTCGGGAATTTTGAATTTATCTAACGATCCATCAGAACCTCGAGTTCTTTCGTGTTGATGACGAGAATAATGAAGAAAATGCTGATGTGGTATTGAAAGATGATAAGGGGCTTTTGGAGTCGATAAAAATTGTTTAACCATGCTGATAATGACGATGTTGACCCCTAAGACCTAGATGCGAGTTTAGAAATTGGAGTTGTATTTAAGAGGCTAGAATACATTTATAGGCAGATTCTCGACATTGAGGATCAGGCGCTCTGTTCTGAAGTACAAAGTGAAGCTGCTGAAACGTTCGATGATCTTAAGAAATCATTTAACTCATTTCAGAGATAGATCCGAGCAGTCTCCCTCAAAGCCAAAGAAAAGAGAATTGTAAACCAGAGCGAAGTGTAGATCAACGAAATGTTTAAGAAAACGTGTCATTGTTTGTGATTTACACGATTTTTTAAATAAAATAAGAATACCTAAGTAGTAAATTTTAAGACTGGAATTTTAGGGAAATTGTGCGTAGTTAACTGGGATGCGAACTTAATTGGGTTCTTACTTAAACGGGAGATTACCGTATATATCCATCAAAAGTAAGTGCGAGAATCTCTTTCCACGAGAGAAATTTCGTACATCCTTTTACAAATACTACTTAATTAAAGGATTATTTACTAAATCCGATTTCTGACCACATTATTTCTGAAATATTTACTAGTTAGACGATTTTATATCCAATTTTGAAGTCTACGTTCTATATCGGATCGACTCCTTTATTTGAGTCATTCAATCGGACTTGATTTTAAGATGTTCATCACGTCTCCTGTAGGCATGACTCAGTGACAGATACTGAACTATCAGTGGTCACGTCTGATCGGTACTCGTTTTTTATTACATGCTTGCACATGAGTGTATTGGAGGGCGTATAACCCATATCTACAATGACCCAATGTACCTTTAGAGATAATCAGCAACCGGACCCTAAAACCTAGATCGGAGAACCACATAAGTTCCAAATAGCTCAGGTGTGTCAACGAACCGAAAGACAGTGGATCACCGTCCACGGACAGAGAGGTGGGAGGTAGCGGTGATTCGAACCTCTTACATCAGAGGTGGTGATCATACGCTCCAACCCACTCAATCATTACCTTGCGACAACATGGTAACTGAAAACTCAAAAGAAAAATTAAATTTCCCATAAAACGAGTGCTAGATCTACTGTCTTGAAACCGAAGATGTCGAAAACACCCTAACGAATAAGCTTTTGAGGTCCGAAGTGACATTACAGTCTTGACCATGTGGTCATTGATTAAAAAACGACCGCTTTGAAATGTACGCTATGCACTGCAAAACGTCAATCAGGTTGTCCAGTATAATAAAACTGGCAGATTCTGAACCACTCATACCTACCAGAATGTTTTGAAAGCAATCAAGTTTGCCCGGAATTCTCTACAACTTGGTTGCGGAGTTAGTGCAAATAATTCCGCTGATATAGCTCCTAGGGGCTTTCTCCTGATGAAAGTGTCTATACTCTTACTTTTACGCGACTATCTCCTGCGAGAGGATAAGTCGGCTCCATGGATGTCACCGACCATTGTTGATCACGCGCGGCGGTTCGAGGCGAGCTCGATACAGATAGCGATCCAGTCCTTTTTCGATCCCCGAGCTCCGTAGACCGACCGAAGGCCCAGAAGCCCTACGTCTTTCGCTACTTGGCTGTTCCACATTTTGGGCTGCCCACTAAGGCGGAAATGCCAGCCAGGGCAGGAAGTAAAGCAGTGTTTTTTGATTGCCTCTGACTCGAAAAACCAAAGGGCAAGGCCGAACCACTGCTGTCGTCAAAGTTGGAGGAGGACGGAGAACGCATCGATATCAGAGCATCTTTTCCTTACCTCTTCGTTAGACACCTTGTCGCGCCACTTGACTTTGAGGATTTGCCGCATGCACCAGTGATCGAAAACCTCCAGCCTTCTGTTATCCTTAGCTCGTAATGGCCAGGTTTCGCAACCATAGATGAGTACGGGTCGGATGGCTGCATGGTAAACACGGACTTTAGTTCTTAGGCTGATTTCACTGCGCGTCCACAGCCTTTGTATTAGCTGAAAAGAAGCTCCCCTGGCGCTGTCGATCCGTAATAACACTTCATTTTTTGCCTGGCCATTCGAAAACAGAATCGAGTGTAGGTACTTGAGTGAAGGGACGTATTCGACTGGTTGGTCATTGGTCGACAGTTTTTGAATTGCCAGGCCTAGATGGGTTGTGAAAGCTTTTGTTTCGGTCGAATTTACTTCAAGTCCCATGGACCTCGCGGAGGAATTGATTCGGTCGAAGATTGGTTGTAGCGTAGCGGGGGAGTCTCCTAACACATCAATATCATCAGCGAACTCCAGGTCCGAGATGTATATTTCCTGACTAAGCTGAACGCCAAGTAGTCGTATAATGCGTGACGCATTGTCCAATCAATGGCGTAGTTGAACAGCACCGGTGAGAGGGGACAGCCCTGTCTTACTCCGGTAGTGAGTGCGAGCTTGCAGGACGCTTCACAGTACATACGAAACCTAGTACCAGTTGTCTACTAGTATTCCCTCAACAGCCTTAAAAGCTTATCGGGCATCCCATCGGATTGGATTATGGTCCAAAGAGACTCACGGTTAGCCGGATCAGAGGCGGCTCGGAAGTCGATGAAGCAAGCTACCATCGGCTGCTGGAACTTACAGCCGTGCTCCAGTATTCGGCGCAATGTGAAGATTTCATCCACACAGCCTCTGCCACGGCGAATTTGCCGGTCTCTTGCCTCGGAAAAACAGGTTAGTAACAAAGTGCCGAAGATTCTTACTGCCACATCGTTTATGCTAATTCCTCGGTAGTTTGCCCATGCCGATTTATCACCTTTTTCGGAATGTGCATCAGAGCGGGAATTCCCCAGTCGGATGAAAGTGCTTCCTCTCACCAAATGGGGCCAAAAAGATGTTCACAGCCTGTTCATCAACGACGATAAACATGAATTATACACTTCTGGAGACATGTCATCTTCCCCAGCAGCCTTTCTGTCCTTCAGTTTGTTAGTTATTTCCGTGATTTCCGCGGTACTAGGCGGGTCAAAGTTGCTTTCGTACTGGACTGGAGGGGTTGATATTGGTTGGTCCTTCGAGTCGTTCGTAGGCCGGTTGAGCAGCTGGCCAAAGAGTTCCACCCATCGGTCCATTTTCTTACTCTGTTCGGGTATTAGGTTTCCTGCAGCTTCACAAAGAAGGGATTCTTGTTTGCAGAACCTATTTGAGGCGTTGGGAATAAGGCCGAGCAGTTTACCAAAGCCACCAGTCACGTAAGCGGTCTCCATTTTTTCAGCTATTTCTACCCAGTAACTTTTGCGATCAGCCTTGTCGGAGAGTGTGGCCCCTCGCTGCAGTCTGTGGCCTTTATCACTATCTGCCAGTCAGACTTCGTGAGCTTTGGTTGACAGCTACAGTGTGCTCTCGGAGATCCAGTCCTCTGCCCGCCATTTTGTTCTCCCGAGTACCGTACAAGTAGCTTCCTTGATTGTCGTCTTTATTACAGTCCAATGCCCTTCCAAAGAAATTTCTTCTTCTTGTGCGTCGGTCGTGTTGGTAATTCGAGTCTTGGTTGCTCATGGCAACGCTTCTCGCTCCTCTGGATTTTCTAGGGCAGCAACGTTTATCCGGGAGGTTGCAGACACTCTAGCACGTGCGGACAGATGAATTTTGCAATGCGAGCGTAGGAGGAAATGGTCGGAGCCGTTTGTATTGCTCGTTTTTGTACCTCGGTACGCTCGGCAGTCCTCCACAGACGAAGCCTAACGGGATCTCACCAGGATATGATCGAGCTGGTGCGCAGTGTGACCGTAATAAGAGAACCTTTTGAGTAGGTGTTTCTTCGGGTGTAATTCGAGTGCTGCAGACAACCATTCTGTTGAAATGGGCTAAACCAGTCAGTCGGCCGCAGTTCTCGTGACACTGACCAAGACCAACTTTTTCGGTATTATGATAAGTGGATTCGTCGGCCGTACCTGTGCGAAAGTTCCAATCTCCTGAAACGAAAAGTACGTCGCACCTTAAAACCCAGTTGATTTCCTCCTGCAAGTTGTCGTGGAATTCGTCCTTGGTTTCGTCATCAGCCGAATTGGTTGAAGCGTAGATCGCAGTCGCCGTCAAGTCGTGCGGGGAGACCGGATGAGACCAGTTCCCAAGAGACCATTGCATCATTGGCTGCTTTGCTCAGAGCAAACGCAACACCGTAGAGACCAGAGTTGTCTTTCGGGCAACTGTGATGGAGCCAGTAAGATGTATCCACTCCCGGGACCTTTATTTGTCGGCTACCAGAGTTGGGCAGGCGGACTTCCGAGAGGCAAGCGATATCTACGTCATAGTCATGTAGAGTCCGCATTGTGATGCACTGACTGCCAACGTCTAGAAACGTCCTTACATTCCAACAGGCTATGTGTGTTCTTCTCCTGTGGCGAATAATCTCAGCTTGCTGTCTTATCACCTCAACCACCGGGGCACGAGGCACGTCGCTTACCGGGGAGGCCGTAGTATGACGAGCGCTTGAGGTTTCGGGAGTTAGGTACGAAGCAGTGTCCCCAGCACCGTTCGGCCTTTTTGCTCAAGGTTGCACCTCTAGCCTTTTCACCTCCAGGTGAAGATTGCAAGGCAGCAGGGTATTTCCGGAGGAGCCGGTGGCCTATCATGCAGTTCATTCGCCTCTTCTAGAATGCCGAGTCAGGAAAGTTTGGCAGTTTTCCTTTGAAGCCAGTGGATCAGTAGATCTCGTTCGCCTATTCAAGAGAATCTGTCCTCACATGCCGATGTGTTTTAGTCCTCGGTAAACCTCAACCTGGTTTTGCCCGCCAGTCGAGCGGTTAACAGGGGTATGGCTGCTGGTGTATACTTAAGCTTCGTGGAGCCACAGGTGAGAGCTGGGTTGATGATGGAAACCAAGGAGATAGACGAAGCCCCAAAGGACGCGACAGTGAACCGACTCAGAGGTGATATTTCTCTCCGACAGTGAAATTGTTTCAGCCTCTTCACTTAAAAAATACATGAAACCTAACAACGAGTTCACATCAGGCATGACTAAAGTAGGCAAACCTGTCAGTCACTAGTTTTTTCAACCTCCTTTACACCATAGCATTTTATGAAGTGCAGAGTTGACCGGTGTCGGCGAGCTTTGACATCGGGACTCTGTGAATATGGTCGCTGTCCGGAGCAAGTCATCCAGCACTGGTATTAAATAGATCGATGGATTCATTGGCATTGGGATTTCGCACGCTCGATATGGATGGCTTACTTTCGACAAGTTAATAAACGTATTTAAAAATAAAATTTTCAATCGTCATTTAAGAAACAGTCATATTTGTCCACGGACCGTGGGCTAAAGTGAAATGTGTTACACTATTTTGGTAAATGCGTACGATTTACTGTACCAAATCTAACATAATAGCTCACCGTGTTTTTGAAACCTAGGATTTGAGCCAATTATCACCCTTCTTTGATATTCTGGAAACAAACTCATTTCGGAATTCACCGAGAAAAACGATGCTCCATGTGATATGTAAACTTAGGTGTTTATTGTTCGTTAACATAACGTTGTCGGGTGTGTTAGTTTATGATCAAAAACCAGTCTTGAGAAAGTTTACCCGCGACAACCAAAAGTTCAATTGACTACCACCATTTTCGACAACTTTCTGTCGCCGAACATTAAACATTCAAGGGCAGCCTTTCTTTCCTTAAAAATACACTGAGGAAAGTAGCAGTTATTTTATCAAAACGGTCTCCCCAGCATCGCAGTAAAAGGGTCAGCCGGTTTTGTGCGACAGTTCTGGAATCAGTTTCCTCTTTTATACTTGACTAAGAATCACTAACATTCAACTGTTGATCGCATTCCTGTACCTATTTTTGTACATTCTCTTCTAATATAAATAACCAGTTCTCGTATGACTCAGTCGTGAAGGTCATAGCCGTGCAAGAGTAGGCGGGTATCTGCGAACAAGCTGCTCAGCGCACGCCAGAACAGCCGAACATCTTTACCGAGGATGACGTAAATACCTAAACCTTCAGTTCCACACATGGGACATTCCTTCCGATTTTCCAGGAGATGGTCCGTTGTTCGTACCAGGAACTGAGTAAGCTGTGTATGGATATGCAATTTTGTGCATGGTGATGTTTTCTGCGTGAATCGATTTTGTTCTAACGTTTCTTTCGTAACTGACTGAATTGGCAGGAATAATAGTGATACTATTATTAATATAGGATAATTTTAGGCCTACCGAATTACACAAATTCTATTTGTACTTGTAAACATACGGGTTAGCTTCAGTGGCAAGAAGAATGTCGCTCACGACTATAGAATGACTCGGAAATAATTTAGAAATATATTGACAAATATTCGGATTCTGACGGTTTCAGTTCCAACACCTTGACTGTTACTCACTTGGTATGGCTTTAACTGCGCCAGATCCACCAGCCCGATAAATGAATTCATCTGAATGGTGAACTGGGCTACTGGATTCGTAAGACTGAGATATTCGAGGGGTTTTGAAATACATGAAAACCTCCTTGCTGGCCAACAAGATTTGATCATCACCCCGACCATTGGTTATTGGAGCGGACGACTGCATTAACATTTGATTTAGCCCTTGATTCCCAGGGAGGTCATCGATGTGGGCTGCGTGATCTGAATGTTGTTGCGCATCCGTCCTGGTGATCGCTTGCACCTTGACCACGTATTGTGTTTCTGGGGCTAGGGATGACAGGATAATAGATGTTTCGCCCTGAAAGAAATTTGTAGGAAAATGGGAGCGGGTGAGAATGATAAACGCGACCGGGAGTTAAGCAATAGATGTCATCTTAAGCCATCCATAGTACAATGTTGTGACACATATTTATGCTGGTCAACTAGTATATGACTTTATTACCTCTAGGGTGTGAGGTCAGAAATTATCATCGTAGTTATTGGTAGGAAAAAAAATCACGCTTGTTATAGGTTATTAAGTTCTATATGGAATGCCCCGTTTCACAGCACTCTTGCTCCAGCAAGGAATAAAAACCACTCAAGTAAAATTCTCGTGGTATATTTGAACAGATGGTGTGACTGATCAAGTTAGATACATCCGAATTTTATTCCATGTCCTGCAGTCAGTTAACTCGGACAGCTTTCTGTTGGAACTTTGAATTGTTTCTCACTCGACAATGATAGCAATTAGGGAAATTTGCTAACCATTTAACGACAGTGGTACAATAGTCTCGGAAGATAAATACGGTTAATCAGATGCTGTTGAAAGGAAGAGGCAGATGATCGACGATATTAAAATTTTAAAACACAAGTACCCGGAAAGTCACAGTTCACTGTAACAACCGTTTCACCAGCTCCGGACTAGTGTTTTTGAGAACTCCGTCATCATCATTCAATAAGCAAGAGCATGTCCAAGAAGAATGGAGAAAGTTCCTATCAAAGAATTGCTTTACCCCAGGTAAAATTAGCTTCAATAAATTTTGATTACCAAACAATTCATTATTGATCAAACACCATCGTAAGCGAATATATAGTATATATATATATATATATATATATATATATATATATATATATATATATATATATATATATATATATATATATAGTATTTCGCAATAGCTGATGATCACAGCTTTGTGCTTGAATTTTATTTCAGTAAACTTCTTGATTTGAACAGAACTTTACCTACTATAGAGGTTAAAATTGAAGTTTTCGAGGTTTACTATGGTCAGTAGTTTTCAGTAACTTTTGCTGCTCTGTATTTTGAATCAGGTGGAGAAACGTGTCCTATCCAATACCCATCATCAACCTTGGTTAAATCTTTTTCACACAAGGAAACTTTTATGGGTTTGCAATTTGGTTAATATGCTGTGAAGAGGTTGTAAAATACACGCCGTAAGAGAAAGTTCATGTTTCTGCAAAATATCTAGTAATATATTTCTCCATTTGAAAAAAAGATCAGAACTTTGACTTTCGAAGGTTTGGTAATGTGCGAACAACGCCCAAGGTCAAGCAAAATGAAAAAAACATTGTTTGAGTTCAGAACTGTTTTCGCCATATGTCAATAAAATGATCAAAGCTTTCAGCAGGTAAATGAATCGAGTGCAATCTGAATATCATGTTACACATAGGTAGACGCCATGAAGTGTTACTTTTCAGGATTAGGATTTTGTCATCTTTTTGAAAAAGGTCAATCTGCATTAGTAGATGAACATGCAGCCAAGGGGACCGAGTCACATCGTTCACGAGAAAGAGGGTGCAACTAATTTCACCTTGCCTGTGTTGAGTGGTTCTTTATTGCACACCTTTTTCCCCTTTTTACTGGTACATACAACTAGACAACCTTTAGATAAATACATCATTGGCCGGCGGTAGTCAAAAGGTTATCATCGTGGACTTTGGTCAGTAACGGCCCGGGTTCGATTCCCGCCACGGCCAGTCACTTCTCCACTTGGCGGCCTTCCACTGACCGCGGCATCCTTGAATTGTTGTACTTTGTTGTACGTTAAATAAAAAATGGGGTAAAAAAGCTCTCAAGCATTCATTCATCATAAAGCCCATTAGTATGTGTGTAATTTCGTAATTTGTTCTGAATCATAGAAACACGTTTTCCTACTACTTCTGGATAAAATTTGATGAAAAGCTTTTTGCTATATCGGTTTCATAGACATGCTTTAGAAATTTGATGTCTATGGATGGTTGCTTTACTACACTCAGTCGGCTATTTTGGATGATATCGATTCTAGCCACAAGTTGGGACACATTTCTCACACAGTTAACATCTGAAGCCAATTTTTGCTGAACTTTCAAGCACGGCAGTCTGCATCACAAGTCTAAGAACTCAGGCCAAGTCACTAAAGCGCACAGACATCAGTTCTTCTCAGAGTATGACTCTTCTTTTGTCGATATATTCGGAATTAAGCTGTTTTCGCTCTATATCATGTATCGTAAGGTTGTGGGTTAAATTTTTTCACACCTTTGTTTCCGTTTTAAGGGAGATAGGAAGGTAGAATAACTCACATTTCGTAATACTTTGGTTTCCGCCAGTCCGGGATCAAGACGAGGTCGTAGACCGGGCCACATTTTCCACAAAGACGATCCAATCGGTTTATCTCTACTGGGACCCCAAACAATTCTGTGCATGTGAAGGACGGAAAGAAAGCGAAAAAAGGCTATCCGTGAAACAGGATAAAGAATCTAGTCTGTTATATTACAAATACGTGTGGAAAAGTAACATAGCAAAACTGCTTGAACACTGAGGCAGACAGACCTGATGTATAATAGGGATACTGAATCCTATCCTAGGAAGGAAAAGCTGTTAGTGCTGTTCCTAAGAAGAAAAGGTAGAAATGCAAACAAAATCGGGTATTTTCTTGATTTCTGCAGCTTTCGAAAAGAAAGGTGGGTTGAATACCGTCTTATGACTTCTTTTGAAGTTAGTTATGTGTCCACTAATAGGATACATGTGGAAGGAGCATTTGAAAGAATGAAAAAGCTGCTGTATTAAAGAAACAATTGTCCAGCGATGAAGTAGAGACAGCCAAAGTAGCTCTGGGGATGGATGAGCATTATCGTCCATGGTTTTTTGTGCGACCAAATCCTGAAGATTAGTAAAATGTACGCACCCAATGGAAAAACTTCCCGAACTATTCTGTTTGGTATGTATCAGAAATGAGTCGTCTCAATGGTTTTCGTAATGCAAGTTGCATGGCACTGTGTCTGGATGGCAGGTTAATATTTGTCCGAAAGCACACGAGCCGTGTCGCGGTTTTTGCCGCACATCGAGTATGCGTAACCAGTAATTGCCTACTCAATCATTCCCACACCTGAGCACTCCACTGTAGGTTTATCACCTTGATCTCATTTGAGTCGTATGGAGCTTGCATTGGAGAAGATTGTATTCTGGGAACCGAAAGGAGTTATTTTTTTGGTTATTGAAGAACAACGTTTAGAATGAACAAACAGTTTCCAACATTTTCGATTCTTCGTGTAACTAGAACGTTATCGTTGAGTTCTTCTCGTTTCATACAGCTGAATACGTGTTGTCACCATCAAAAGTCTATCAGCTACAGGTTATTCAAATTGTTACCAGAGTATTGTTAGTGCAATCACGTGATTAACCGCTAGGGGGTAAGTGGCGTTTCTGATACCTGAAACAACCCGCCCCCACTGATGTTCAAACACTATGAATCCATTTGTGTTTTTTATTCTCAGTATCGGTGGCCGTAAAATTAAAAAGAACGCAAAACAAATACTTCGCCATAGTGAGGGGAAAAATACTTGAACATCCACCCAGAAGCACACACAATGGTTGCGTCAAAGTTTAATCTCCGCTGCACACTCATTATTTGCTGACGAACTGATCCACGAAAGGATGTTTTCTATAGTTTGGGTGTCAACCAAAGGTGACGGTTTTCTCACGTTTCCCGTCTTTTACCTATCATTCTTCATGTTTAACATTTTCCTGACTCTTGGGCAACTCCGAAAATAAAAATCACTCTTCGAGTACGTGACTTTTTTGTTTAGATTGTCAGAATAATCGTTATTACTGGTTCTTAGTATCGGTCCGTTAAGTCCCTGAGGATTGGATCATTGGACGGTATAGACACAAAACAAGAAGATATATGAGTAAATAGTTAAATGCAGATGCAGCTGCTATGGTCATGAGTGGCTCGCCGTAGCACAGTCAATATGGGCCTCCGAGTTAACCAACGAACTGAGAGAATGCTTAGTACCGTGGCCTACCGTCTGAACCGGAGAGGATTTCCACGGCTCCCATTTTCCAGCAAATCATTTTTGAAGTAGCGACCCCCTTCGGTGCCTACCTGTCTGCATACTGTGTACTTGCATCTTTAGCACGACTAACGACAACTATCTCTTCGAGATGAGTAGTATGGCATTGTATCTGGATGACAGGACAAGGTTCCTTAAAAGCACATGTCCGGTTTCGCCGTTATTGCCGCTCATCAGGTATGTGTACCCGGTACTCTTCCGACCAATCATCCTTATACTTGAGCATTTCACAGTTGGTTTACAGCTGTAATCTCATTTGAATCGAATGGAGTGTGCATGGACGGGGAGTCCATTGTTAGAATCACACGGTGAATCTTCCTAAGTTAATTCGTCCTTTAACACGGCTAACCTTCAGAACAAGGACACATGGTCCGTGTGATTCTAAAAATGGACTTTCCGTCCATGCAAGCTCATTCGGTTCAAATGAGATTACAGCAGAGAACTATCTCTATTCAGAATTTCATAACCCAACTTGATAGGTTGTTCAAATCGATGGTTTTGAAATTTCCAATTCGTAGTTCGCTGATTTGAATGTGTATTTCTGTACAAAACTACTGTACGAGCAAGCAATCAAACTCATCTCCTATTTGGCTGAATAAATTGTGATGGCAAGTAATAACAAACGATTTATTTGGATGAAACTTATAATAAAACCTCATAATCAGTAGATTCCAAAGAAATGTACATTCCTTCGGTTAACTCAGTTATCAAAGAAATCACCAATGTGTTTGTTGAAAGAAAGACGCATCCCACGGGCGCGCGTATTGCAGCCCCAATTCCTTGTCACTGAACCCAACAAACAGTACATTCGCAGTCAACAATCGGCCTGAAAATACATAAAACAACGTAGAAGTTTGCCGCAAAACAAAGTGATGTTTATGGAGCTCATCACTCTGAAAGAGAGAATGACGGAAGCAGATCAGATACACAAATAGATCAAAGAACCTAATCACCGTTGACTGCACGAATCCTATTGGATCTCTTTCACCGTTACTAGTTGGGTGCAATTCTTACCGATAATGTATGTCATGCGCGGGGCTGACTGATCCTGAACTAGCAGTATCCGACCGGGCATCGTTTTGGTGCAATTTTGGATCTACAGTGCTGGTGACTTTTTGGGATCGGTTGCTGGGCGAATGTGGAAAATCTCCGGTCACTGAAAGGCCTGGTAACCAAGTGATATTGTACGATAGAGGAGCGGTCCGGACGAGACGATGTGTTAGATGTTGTGGTTCAGGTAATGATTTTTTCTCTGAAATAAGATGAAAATCATTGGTGATAATTACGTGGATGAATTTGGTTGGAATATCACTCAGACTGAGTTTTTATGATGAAAATACAAAGGTGTAAACTAGTTCATCACTGTTGTATCTCATCTGAACAGTCACGTATACTGCACGGGCAATCTATCCACGTACGTGAATATATGCCTGTTAGTATTCGGTTTTACTTCGGTCTCTGCACTGTTTGACTACCGATCGATCTCGCTACTTATCGATATGTAATTTAAAGTAATTACTTCTAAAATATCTGAAATTGACCGTCTAAGACCTTCATGCAGTTTAAAGAATGTCTGTTGAATTCTCAGTAAGTGGGCAACACGTCTCTAATGGCCTGAAATAACACAGTCAAACAGTTCTTAAAACTCATTTATCCAGTAAAAGACGACCAAATGAAAACATTACCGAGGAAGATGACGTTGTTACATCACTGAACATGGTTTGTCCCTATTTCAATCCATCGTCGAGAAATTGTCGTTTACCAATCATTTACGGTATATTCACTCTGATCGTCCATTATGCATTCACTTTTGTGATATAGAAGACACTGTATTGGAAGCGCACAAGCTGGCCTTCGCTAGAAGAACATTGAGCGAAGCAGTGCCGATTCACCTATCGTCTTTAGCACTACCAACTATGTCGGCGCGGTATCCAAGTAGCCTGCAAATCCCGTTAGTATCATTCTTCAGTACGAATGCCTCAATTTTGTTCTTCATAGTGTTCTGTACAGATTACCCGGGTTTCCACAAATGGGGGGCACTCGTGAAGATACAAACAGATGGTACAGTTTAAGATCCTAATCAATCACAAGATTTTTAGCATATACTGATACAAGCCTAGCCTAATACCCTACTTCTAAGAACCATATAATATTTCTGTCCTTTATAATTCACAAAGCACCTGCACAGATGAAGTGAAGTGAAGTCGTTTATTTCTTGGCGGTTTCGAGACAGTTTCTAAGTAGTTCTCATTGTTCCGAGAAATAATAACAGTTTTTCAGCTAGTCAGCATCATTGTTTTCTCTCTCCATTTCTGATATTCTCAACTAACTAACAGTACAAGCCAAGTCAAAGTCTTCAGGTGTTACTTCCATGCAGCTGCAGGCCCGAATTCGGTTAGCGGCTTTGGATCATGTGAACTTGACATTAGAACGAGTTGTTCTTTGGGTTTCTGGCTAATGTCCTCACCGTGCAAGGGACGCCTTCATCAATTCATATGCACGCGTTGTCGCTACTTTGCGTGAGTAAAACAAATCACCTATCATAACCAGTCATTCTGCAGCCGAATCCCACTTTGATCTCGACTTTCCGTGCCTCCATTTCTCCATCCATTTCTTCGGAGCCGCTTTGCCATGTTTGCCGCCCACTCCCTCCTCGTATTCGCCCTCAGTTTCTCCTTCTTCCGCGGACTTTGATGATGCTTTCTGCTTTGTACTTTGCAATAAGTCAATCTTCTGTATTCCTGAACTCGGAACTCATCCCTATCTTTGCCTAGGGGTGTGAAATTATTTTTTGTCACATTTTGTGATGAACTACCACTTTCTTGTCCAACTTTGATAAAAGTCCTCCTTCTTACGAGCGTTGAGAGAAATCATTCAATAAGAACGTTATTTTTGATGCCTTTCAAACTCCCTCTCCTACCCCAATGTGAACCCTTTTTACTCGAAGTTGTCTGGCATTCATATTAGCCAATCGCATATGCGGCCCACGAAGCACAGCATACGAATACCATAATAAAATAATCTTAGTTCTAAAGCCCATATTACTTGATTGTCATTTAGGGGTAGTGATAATAGTTTTTTCTTTTAGTTATGACCGGCGGTGGCCAAACGGTCATTATAGTGGGCTTTCAACCCCCCCCCCCCTTCCCGGGGGTTCGAATCCAGCTTCCGCCTACGATCATTCTCCCTCTCCCCAATTGGCAGCCTCCTCCTGAAGTTTTGTACCATTAGTATGTAATAAAAGAAAGTAAACAAAAAAATAATTAAAGATGTGGTTTGTGCTAGCTTGAAAGCCTCTCGTTCTTTCGTTTACGGCCCTCATCCATCGTCAGACGAATGGGCAAATTTGCATTTTATTTCTTACTGCATATCCCCTTCTTTGAGAGTTACCTACCTGGGTCTCGATCTACATGATGTCTCGGTGTATCATTGGTCCAGTCCAATTTAGTTCTTTTCTTCTAACAGCCAATTTCGCACTTCAGTACTCTTTTCTCAATGGCTACCTCACACATGATATGGAAGGCAGCAAAACCAATAGAAGTATATGGAACAAAAAACAAATTAATTTGTGAAAGTAAACCACACAGATGAAGAAAGAACTCGAGTGCATGTAGGCCACTGGCCACGACACCTGACCCTGTCAATCATCTTGTCCAACCCGAAGGTGGGCGGATCTTGCGAAATCCAACCCCTAGGCATTACACGGTCTTCATGGCCAAGTGTACTGGTTAGGGCTTTTATACCTATTGGCCTCTGTCATGGACTGGCTATCTCGGCCCATCCTCTAGTCAATACTTGCCTCGGAAAACAACAAAAACACCTAGTTAGATTTACCAGTCTTTAGTCGGATTTTCTAATTTAATAGCACTTAATGCATACTTTTTCCCCCAGATTCAGTATATGTTCTATCTTTGGAACTAATTCAGTTATTGGTAGTGATCAAATTCGTTAGGATTGGCGGTAATGCGTAGTGTCATGTATATTGTAAAAACCTGACCACATGGGGATTCGCACAAGTCTCAACTGGATCATGACCCATGGAATATCTCACACCAAAATTCTAACAGTAATGTCTCAGGTAAGGTTCACCATATTTAATCGGGGTATACCAGCATCTTATATATTTTTCCACTGTGACCAAGCAAAACAATTGTTTATGTGTATCACTTCGTCAAGTTGCCTGAGTGATTTTGAGGGAAATAGAAGGCTGCAGTGCCTTTTGCTAGTGATTCTCCATCTAGCATATAACAGATTTGTTTTGCCCCTAAAAAAGAACTTCATCTTTCAATAACTGCTTGTCTAAGAGCCCAAAAGAAGGAAAATATTGAAAAACTTCGGAATTTGATCTTCTGCAAGTGATAATTAGCTAGTCCATCGCACTTGTGTAGGGAACAATTTACAAGATACAATCCGTTGAGTTGTAAAAGTTGGCATCAAGCAGTGAGGTTCTGTTCCCCGTGTAGTAATAAACCACCGTTTAAGCTCGTTACGAGTGATTCGGTAATCCATTTGACACGTTTTCTTCGCCCAACAGTAATAGGAGTGGTCTCGCTGAGTTATAAAACATCAGAGTTTTATCAACTTCGGTTCATGAAAGTACTCTTGACTCTTAAGGGTCCACGCGTACCGCAATTTCGGAAGTGGTTTACTCACACCCATTTGACTGTGTCGCTAGTATACTGGACACAATTTAGGGGACGGTTGTCTGGCCGGGGACTTAGTGTTGCAGACACAAAAATAGCATCATGGATGAATATTCGTCTCTTAAACAAAACAAAGTAGCCGGCAATTAACGGGTTGATTTTAGTTGTTCGGTAGATTCGTCATTAAATAATTGATCCACCTGTTTCTGAGAATTTTTGGTATGCCTTCAAAGTCACATGCTTCTCAACACACCAAAATTCTGGGTAAGGAATAAGTCTTCTTGGTGAGGTATTTTGATGGTAGCACACGTCCTGTGAAGCTTGAGTAGGATAGAGAAGTTCATTTAAATTTCAAGAACTTGCACATTTCTGGAAGTCAGCAAACACGAGTGAAAGAAAAAAGGTTTTGATGTCTCTTTCTTTAGTTGGTTTAATTCGAAGAAAACAGCTAGAATTTCACATTCTGCTCGCAGCTAGTAAGTAAAATGGAACGAATCCTTTGGGAGAATGTTAGATTCGTGAGTGCAAGATTATACCGTTTGATTTCGTTTATCTCCCGGAAGTATCATAAAGTTTACTCTGATTCAGCTGAAGTAAATCAGTCCGACTACTGATTGTTCGCGGATCAGGAGAAGATGAACGAAAACGTTGATATTATCTTTCCTCACTGTTCATGTTTGCTTTTTCGTCAGACGAAAAAACCCTTGTTAGCAAACTGTGATAAATGTATTTACTCGAACGGCCTGCTCCTCGGGAAGATGTTTACGTACCCCTTTACTCAACAGACACATATTCAACCACACTTGTGCCCACCCAAAGGGAAGCAACACTCACCTTGAGTAAAGCAACTCAACGGTCTAACCCACGGGGCCAGTTTGACTTTTGTACAAGTTGGAGTACACAGACAGGCCGAGAGTTGCACACGACTTTTCCCCCACGGGCTGTCGGCCGCGTGTGGTGTAGTCGAGGCCACATTGTACACTCGAATCAAATAGCGACAATTCAGTTGCAACCGGGTCAGCTGCATTTCACCAAACCACATTGTGGACTCGTTCGGATTGTTACGGCGTAGCTGGTTTAGGTTGATCAGTCCGGATTGGGTACCGAATGCGTCGTTTGCCATTTGCATGAGTGTGACAAATTGAGAACCGCCGACGGTGGACCGAGTAGATGATGAATCGACTGCTTTTTCCTGTGGATCGGCCGGTTTGATTATTGTGTCGTGCGACTGAAAGCCGGTTCGAGTCTCTATGCATACCTGTGGTGTCCATCGCACAATGAACTGGAGATTTTGTTGTCGTTGTTGTTCTTCTGTAGAACGGATAAAAAAGTGAATGACTTCTGTCCTGGCTTTCAAACAGCTAAATTAATAGGAACCCTTATCCATACTCCAGGTTGTCTATTTCTCCCTATGTAATCATAGACTTGCTATATTGGCAGATGTGCCATTTCCGCGGAGGAAATCCCTATAATATTACCTACGGTAGACTTTCTCACTTTTTTCTGCTTCCAGATCATGTGAAGCATAAATAGGTACAGAAAGGCCTTGGATGAACTTGCGTACGTGAATCTTCTCCGTTCCAGTGTCTGTGGTCTAACCACATTTGATCTTGATTCGCCAAAAGGCTTGTCGACAAATCCACATCCATAGTCATAAAAAAGCGGTAGTTCTTTTTCCACCTACCTAACACCTGTCAGTTTTGATAGGCTTGATCAATAAAGTTACCTAGGAAATCAAAATCTGCAAAGTTGTGGTAACAGGCTACGTGTACCATCCTAGTGGAAATATTTTACAGCTTTGTGCTCTGTACTGTTTAAGACAGTGAGTGAGTTCGGTCACCGTATATCATTTTTGACGAGTGGGTTTTGCCCCGTACCATGTGCTTGTGACAATAATCGATTTGCCATGGTCCAGACGGGATAAATTGCACTTATATGATCATTTTATTTCGCCTCAGTATGCCTCTTTTTTAGTCACTCAGCAACAGCTAAACCAGACTTTCGAATGTTAGCCTGCGTGACGTTGTGCGATAGACGCCTTGTATGAAAGTTTTTTCGACTCTGAAATGTTTACCTATTTTAGGCTCCTTCACAGCTTTCCAACGTTGACTAATGAACCTCAAATAATGCGATAACATCTAGCCGTGAACCGAAACCCTGAGACCAGTACAGAGTGCATTATTACTATTTGGCGTTTTCATCTCGCATCATTTTTCTTCATTTTCAGTTATTTACAAACTGAGGTCCATTGTTAGCATTCAAAAGCAGCACTATGAATCAGGATGGTGGTGGAAATCGTCTCACCGTCATGGTATCAGTATAACCGGTACGTGAAAGATTCGAGGTGTTTTTACATTAGTTGAAGTTCCTCAATACATTTTGGTTTGTACATTTTCCAATAAGATGTTACTTTCATTAGGTAAATTCTTGTTGTGAATTCACATCGTGCTTCCAGTCTGACTGGTTCTACGCCGCCCTTTGGATCGAAATTGAGCTCGCTGCTTCCCAGTGAGAGTTCGGAGAAGATAGAAACGAGAATGCACCTAGTGTGAAAGTCAAACTGAAGACCAAGTCATTCCCCACATCAGACTGTTAGTATGTCAAAATTTTAAACAAGAATCTAAAAGCAGAATACAACGAGGACTCCCAACGCGAATAAACGAGTAAAATGCAAACGGCTCAGGAGGGGTGGGGGACTCGATCTCGTGGATTTTCGGTTCAACAGAACACGAGTAGTACTTGATGTTAAACTGCTCTCATCTTCATCTAAAGATGGTACCCACGCGACATAAAATTCTCCGTTTCTCTCAAATTCCATGGTAATCCTGATTTTGCTCATCCCATTCAGGGATGGTGTGACGGAGGGAGGGTCATTGTAGTTCTTAGTTCCCTGTTAGAGACAACAATCAGCTAACCCGATCTGTTGCATGCCTAGATATCTGAAGAATGTTATTTCCATCAAGCATCAACTGCACCCCAAGAGGTGCGTGACCAGTGCACAAAGAATATTTGAACCATTTCCAATTGTTCTCGGTTTTATGGGGAAAAAGAGAATTCGCAACTAATGTTTTGCCCTGGAAAATTATCCGCCAAATTGATGGTTCTTGTCAGTCCGTGTTTTTTTAACATTTTCCGTTTGGAAACATGGTCTGCTGGTAGACAGAATTATCCTTGGGAGTATTTTTACTATGAACACGATATCCTTCATTGTAATTATTGCATTTGTATTTTAACTAATACAATTTCAAATAATCACATCTACAGCCGTTTGTAAGTTTATTACCCCAGTGAACAGAATATTTCGTCCAATTTACCTGGAACCCTAAAGGCAATGGAATTGCTTCGTGCGACTCGGGGTGACCGATTTTGAGAAGTGCAAACTTGTCCGGCTAGGATGGGACTCGAATCTGCACACGTACACCTCAGTTAGGGTATGTTTGTGATGAATTCAGTCAAGTTGTTTCAAAACAACGGACAATTTTTCGAGTACATAGAGACTCTTTCACTTTGTGTGGCCATGGGTGTTCGGAAGTGATAAACGCACGTATGAATCAAATTTGGTGAAACTACAAAATATTGGACAAAAAGACGCATTTCCCTCAGCCATTGGAATTATGAATCATAATATTTAATTTCAACATTTCGAAATGAAAATAAATTCAGTTTCTTATTTTGAGTTGTTTTGCACTAAAACGTTTGTGGAGTAAGAAAAATATTTACAGAAGTACGGAACTATTCATTTTAGACCCAGAATTATCCTCGTCATCCAGCTGACTTCAATATCAAGTGGCACAAAGGAATTACCAATACTACATTGTGCTAATTATCCTACTGTTCAGAATAAACATGAGACTAGAATACATGGAGTATCATGAGTTGGTATTACGAAAAACGATTATATTACCGATATGTATACTGGTATCGACCACAGAGTGCATGGATGACTCTCCCTTCGGGATTGATTTCGTCAGCTGAAGCCGGACCCGCAAATCCGAGCCGTCGTAGACCGCGGGATCCGTGTGAATCTGAAGACGTGTTCTACTGTCTGCGCTGTCCTGATCGCGGGACGAGAGCGATGGGACGATTTCACTTTTGCTAGTTCCCTCACAAATACAAGCTATGGAGTGATCTGGAGCAAGAAAAGGAGCAGATTAAAAAAAAACTTTCTAGGACTTGACTAACAGGGCATATCAGTGAATTTTCACAATAAACTAGACCATTTTCACGAACAATGTTGGATAGAAGTGGAGAAAGACCTGCAAGAGGTGCCTATCCACATAACATTTCTTCATTTCACTTGAAGACAGTCGTTATTCAGCCGGAGGATACAATCCTGGGGTTTGAATTCCCTGCTTCGGTTTATAGCTTTCAGTTCGTCTGACGCGATCCGACTCATTATCCGTAATTATGTTTCGATCAGGCAACTACTTACTTATTTCGTAAGTAGTATGCCTATTCCATCACGGTAGTAATAGTGGGAGTGATTGTAGCTACACCAAAATCAGCGCCAGTAACAAAAATGGTAGAAATAGTAGCATTTTGGTACCAAACTGGAGGTATAGCAAGCTTCTCCGGCGGCTAAATTCTCAGAGTTAGTGATGAGAAACTGTGAGGCAAATTTATACTCATATCCTGTTTCCGACAGCTGTGGAATTATTATTCTCTTCATCTTTAATGAACACGCTCGTGATTTGAGACTAATCTTCTTTTCTACGGATGTTAGGGGTTATATACGAGGGAACTTTTATAGTTTATGTGAATCCGTACTCTGTCTTTCTCCCTTTAATAATAAACAATCCTGATTTCCGGCTTGATCGCTTCCCCTTTTTTGGTTCACGTGATGGCCAAAATGCAGTTGCCAGTAGCTGTAGTCTTTTCACCAACCTGGAAGGCAAATCCCGTGGTGATTCTATATAATTATTATTTTAAGGGGATTTGTAAGATCTCCCCATCAGAATAAAATCTGTCTGACAGTGATCATCTGTGATTACATCGGTTCATGACTGCTCATCGTGGAACTGTGACGCCATTTTTCTCTAAATGTATGAAGCAAATTGATACGACAGGTGGGTTTTCGTAAATTTGAATCCATGATCCTTCTCACGTGAAAGGCTGTATGCGTAAAAACACCAGTGCTGCAACCCATCTGACTTTAGTTTAATCTAATCGGATCTATATACTGTTCTTCATGATACCTTACATAATCTTGTTATAAGTGGCCTTCAGTATCTGTAATCAGCCCTACCTGAATTCCGAGTACACCAGGAAAATTTATTTCAAAAAGTCTAGGGCAAAGCGGAGAAGTCGTATATTCACCGGTGAACCAGGTGGCAGTGGAAGTCTACATATCAGTACAACTTAGCGCCGGCATTGTCTTCCGGGCACATAGTTGTCAATGAACTAGATAATTTGTCTTGCTTACAAACCATAATCAACTTTGATATATGAGCTCCTATCCCACTTTCCAGAACTGCTATCAGTCAAGCTATCGACTAAAAGTGGACAGCATAATGAAGCTTAAACAATCCAGCTAATCTTGTTCGATTGTTCGTCTGCTTGCTTCATTAGAAATTTTTAGGAATGTTTCGTTGACATCATACATCGAAATGTTCACTTTAGCAGAGTTGATTGAATGAACTCAAAACGTATGGAGTAGCTTACAGATATATCGTGGCTTGCATTGGTGATCCGGTTATCCATGGAAGCACAAAACCGGTTGTCCTAACAGCTATCTCGTGACAAACTGATAATCCATTGCAGTTCCACTTAACTAAAAAGACTTACATGGAGCATTTGAAAATGATTCAGTTTCTCTGATGTTTACAAACGGTGCGTGAGAGCTCAAATTTGTGGTTAAGCTGATAATCGTGAGGCTACATCAGAGATGTGTGTGTGCATATATATGTATATGTACATTATATATATATATATATATATATATATATATATATATATATATATATATATATATATATATATATATATATATATATATATGCTGCATTTTATAGCAGTAATAATTGTACGGAGGTACACCCTAAAGATTGATATCCATGAATAACAAATGAATGGGCTATGGAACAGAGACTTCGGAGTATTTTTTTCAAAATTCCCAAATAGCCCCACATACCCGGAAAGCTTGTCTCCTCAAATGCTTCGTAATCTCTCGGACTAGGACTGGCATTTGATGGGTTGGAATGAAGCTGATCACCTGTTCTTGATCCCTGAGGCCAACTGGACGGGTCTGCACGAGCGGGGAATCCTAATCCGATACGTTGATGTAGATGGCTTATCGGCGGTGTTTTAAGAAAGATCTGACTCGGTTCTGAGCGTAACTGAACGGCACCCCATGCGCTCATTGCAAGTACCTTTGAGAATAGAATTCGGAAATATTGGGTGGGCTAATAACTGTCAGGAAAAAAGGCTGTGTACATTTTTCACATTGGGAAATGCGTTCAAACCCATAAGCTTTGAGTAACAATGAAGTGGTTTGAGTAGATAAGTTGTTCTTATTCTGCATCCACTTACAATTTCATTGGATTCCGTTGGTGAAGTCACATTTTTGGTAGGACCAACCAACGTGTGCACACTTCTGCAACGAGGCTCGCCGAAATTTGTCAGCAAACCCAATGTGATGGCAACCAGTCTTGTATCGAAATTTGTCTGCAGATGTAATTGGTCGTGGTTTGTGAGGTCTTTCACTATAGTTGCTTCAGAATCAAACTGGATTTTTCCTGAAACTCTTTGCCCATCAGGCGGATGCCATTTAGTTCGCTTATTTCTACTACTTCGTGCAAATAAAGAAGCACCGTGAATTTGTGAGATTTTTCATTTGTGTACATGACGAGCTCAAGCAACTTGCGGCCATTGGCCGAGTGGCTTTAACATGTTCCACCGGTGTGTGGCAATTTGTTGTGACTCTATATTTCATGCTTCTGAGGTACCAGTTAAAATTCCAACTGTTGAGGATTATATAACTGTACTGAACTCTGCTAAATTTTAGTGATAATCACGGTATTTGTAATACGTTCTAACTAGTTATGTAACAGTTCAAAACTTGTCTGCTTTCGAACTAGTATTAAACCGTTTCTCATTCGCTAAAAGTGAAGACATCGCAGCAGGGAAGCACTATTTCATAGGATTTCAAAAAACCGGGTTTAAGTTTCTTTAGCTAAGAAGCGCCTTAGCGGTAGATTAGGTGTTGCTGTACCTAATGCAGCCCCTATGCTTGTAGTTTAGTTAGAATTCACGAAGCGACATGTATCTTACGAGTGTAGTGGAAGTGTGTCCTGGACGTCATAGTCATATCAACCGGCACTGTGAAAAGGACTAAGTAGAGAGAGTATGTGTGAACAATATATCTGTCCCCTGGGTTCTTTACAGGTGGATTAGACCATTTACTGGTTTACTCACAGAACCTTGTTCGAGATTTTAGAAAATCGGTTCGTGACGCTGAAGCAACCAGAAATGGTAGGGCTAGGTGGACTGCAAAAGTTCATAATGAAGTAGTTAGAATTTCATTAACATAGTAAGGAACATTTCTCCCTGGAATTTGCATAAACACTCATCTTAATACGCACAACTACCAAATAATTAAATCCTCGGGCGTCACGCGTTCTGGGCTGCATACTATCACCCCCAATCTGCAAGGTAACAGGCAGAGCCGAGAACGAAATTTTGAGCACACTTACCTCAGGTGTATTTAACAAAATTTCAACTGTAGATTCACCTAAATTAACAAAAATACACCAATAATAGAACGTCTGTGAATTTGTTAGATGGTCAAGCTCTGAAAGGTGAATTGCCCGTCGGCCGAGTTCGACTTTCCAACTACACTGGAGCCCATACCAAGGGGAATCGATATCTATGTCACGAAATTCATTTCCAGCCAACCTCAGGCTCAGCGAATAGAGCGCGACGGAAAAGTCGATGAGGTGTCATACGTACCAGGTGTCTCGGCCAACGAAGCCGATGGAGTGATATGGTAGCACTAACCGATACGCTGCATGCCCGGTTCCGTAGATGCACGTTCGAACTGCGGAATTGCTTATTCACTGTTGCCACCAAACCCGTGAGATACTCCTCAGGCATCGATGGTCGAACACGGACAACAGACAGAAGTCAGGCGCTTGAAAAAGTTCACGTCACACAGGCGTATAGGAGCACACTACGCACAGCGGCTTTGTGCACCCTACCTTTCAATCAGAGAGAGAGGTCACACTGTCTTCATAGGTGAGGTAAATTGCGGAACGCCACTTGAGTCTTCGCTATTCAGTTGTTCACATTGTCACCAATCCGTCCATCGACAGTTATGCAGCTTTCAGAGTAGACAAACCTTTCAAAAATTTCTAACCGGTCATTACCGAGGGTGAGCGGGAGGGGGAGGGGATGAACTCCTGCCATTTTTTAGAAGCACTTTACACTTACAGGGTAAAAACACATTCCTCATCTCAATACTGATGACGTGGGATTGTTCAGACAGCACTGTATCACAGTAGCATCGTCGCAAACCAATGCGATACCATCTGTACCGTCCAAGTCTAAAAGTCTGTTAATAGGTAGGAGCTCAACACCTTCGCTCCTTCGATTTCCTTGTGGACCTCTTGGGATGTGGTTGACGACGAAATTGAACAGGAAGGGTGAGAATAGGCAACCTTGACGTATGCCACTTCCAATTGCAAAGCAAGGTGACAGTGAGCCATATGCTTGTATTCGGCGTGAAGTCTGATGGTATGGAGCTTGGACAATTTTCACATACTTATGAGGCACGTCCTGTCTGATGAGACAGTCCCAGACAGCCGTCCTATCAATGGCGTCAAAAGATGCCTAGAAATCCCAGAATATGATTACCATCGGTCTACGATATGCGTGGCGGAGCTCAAATATCCATCGGATGGTGAAAATTTGGTCGGTGCACTCGTAATTGGGACGAAAACCGGACTGTTCTTCACGGACTTGTTGTTCACGCACTGAGAACAATCTCTGGAGGATTACTAAAGCTAACAACTTTGATGCGACCGAGACCAAGCTTATACTGCGATGATTAGGACAAACATTTTGGTGTCATTGTGAATCCCGTGGAACTGAACCCTAACTTCATCAAAATCGTGATATCTCGAATTTAAACTGGTTCGGAGTAAAGGACCCATCGGTTGATGAACTGGATAAAAGTATCAAGTGGAAACACTGAATGTCCGTGACATAAATATTCCGGTAGCAGACAGTTTAAGACAGTCACTCGTTCATTTTCACGGGTATATTTTCATACCCACTTAGGAAGGAAAATCCATCAAAAATTCCGACCAGATATAAAAATCTTATTGTATCATTCTAGTTTGAAAGCTGGCTGGAAGGAAAAATAAAAACGCAAATTTGAACCTACCTGAACCCGGTAGAGCGTATCTGGTCCAAGACCGGTCAACAAGTGGGAGGTCTGTGACTAAAACGGTAACGAGAGAAGAGGTATCCAAAAGAAAATCAAAAATATATGTACATCGCAATTGTGTAGTACATTTTTATAGATGGTTCTTATACAGGTTGAGTGACACTCGGAATAAATGACACCGCCCGCTTAGCTATGCTAGCAGTGGACCGGATGGATAAAAAACCCAATCTTAGCGTATCCAGTTGGCATCGAATATCAGCTGAATCCGGATATTGCTTTCGAAGTTACTTATCGTGTCCCCAAAAACAAATGCAAAGGTGATTAAGTGTGCCATCCAGCTATAGTCAAGGCAGCTGGAATAGGAGAGTTAGCTCCTGACCTTTGAACCCCAAAAGTGTTTGTTGCAGACAGTCCAAATCCCATGGTGCAGGATTAACCAATGTCGTAGGTTAGATAAGATAATCTTATGATAAGGCTAATCAATTTGTGGCAAATACCCATACCTGATTGGTGTTTATAATATTTAGCTGCATGGTCTTCTTCTTCAGTGTCTCCCCCGCAATTCGTGGAGTGATTAAGAATCATGCCTGTTATCTCACGTGAATCGTAGGCACTGTGTAAATACTACTAACCCTTTTCCTGTTCTCAAATTTCACAACTAAAACATGATTATTCCCACTTCCTTATCATTTTGCGCATACCAGTACCATCACAAACCAGAAATTTCACTGTTATAGCAATTCACCAACTGCATTAACATCTAACAAATATGACACATCGCTTCTTTAAATAAAGATAGTTTCGGAACATAGAATTGAGATTCGTGACACTTAAGGGCTATCGTGAATCACTTATTATGTTCCGTTGACAGGATTTCCGCGTTATCTGTTGGATAACTTGTGTGATCAGGAATAACAATTGAATGGTAGTTGTCCAACTGTCCATCGAAGACAGGATGCCAGGGAGTCAATGAAAAACGAGGAATTCTGAACACAAGGTTACCCCTCCTTCGATATACATACATTTGATGGACCACTATTACCGTGTCACAGTAGTCTCCCTTTAGGGCGCACTCGGTGTAACAGAATTATTCGCTCGAAAGTAACCTTGGTGCTCAACCGTGTATCGTCCTTCCGTAGCACTAATCCATATGTTGTAACTGAGAAAGTAAAGTCGTCGTCTAGCTAATGTCTTCTGGAAGAGAGGGATTTACAGACAATTAGATAGTGTTAGCAATTATTTAGCTAAACGTCTGCTGACATTCGAAGTGAGCAGTGATATTGCCATATTGATTTCAGTAGTCATCGCAATGCGAATAAAACTACTTCTCGAATACCACGATAGAGATCGGTTCTGTGATGGGGTACTTTGTGGAAGACAAAATGTAACGCAGCTACTTTCACTGTATAGCAAGACAAACGGATGCAAAAAACGAGCACTTATTATTGACTGAAATAAATTTCACGTTTGATACTCCTGATTTCAACCAAAAGTTTCCGTGCCGTACATTACACGTGTTTAATAATTATGACTTCACAGGGGCTTACTTAATCTTATATGACCAATTTTGTCTTGTTAAGAATAAGTACACGGCAGTCAAAAGTAGCATAATCAAGGATCACAATTTTACCCGCGTTCGTGCATAAACTCCAAAATACTGTGGTTTTTTCTCTATAACAGTGTGCCTTGAAATAGTTTGGATTTGGTTGTGTCGGAAACAGTAGACAAGGCCATCACCAAACTACGAGGGGACTGCGTGCATCACCAAGTACTACGAATCGGCGCGTCACCGCATTTTTTTCCTTGATAATTGTCCATCAGGTGCGCAAAAAAATTCCACCTCAGCTTGCACACCCGTGGAGCTGGGTTAGTGGTTTTCGCGGAACAGTTGACAGTTTGCTGCCAAGAATAGCCTGTCGGTCTGACGGGGTCGGCTTGCTCACAGTGCGGTCTCTATCCCAGATTTCAAGCATAGTTCCATTGTGACATTCATTGTTTTTATTCCCATTTCCACATCTTGCTCCGAACTTTTTGAAGTCTGTGTGTGTGTGTTTCTGCGTGACAGGAAACTGGGCTGTCCATGAGTTCTGTTTAACCACTTTATTTTTCATTCTTGAGACTGCTCGAAAGGACAGTAGATGAACATTAACTAGGGTGTCCAACAGGTGGAAGAACACCAGTTGGGGAAGCACTTTCTGTCTGCGAGGTTTGCCCACCTTACTGCACCTATTGTGAGTTTCCTGCCAGGAGACAGTAAAGCTTCCGCTGACTGAAGTTCATACTTAATGAAATGAAATGGTTGCAAAAACTGCTAGAATAAGTGATTAGTTCAAACCTCCCCCTCTCAAACCGTGCTTACAATTTCCGTACGTAAAAGGGCTGGGAAACGTTGTCAAATGAGAATTTGGGACCAGCGCGTGAGATGGGGTGTACATATATGAACTGGTAGTACTTGAGCGACCGGAAAGAAATAAATCTCAAGTGCGTACACCGCATTCTGATTGATAAATCGCAGCTTTGCACAGCCGCGCAGCCACTTAGCGGTACTGGCGCGCGTGCCATTGCTATCAATTTATCATGGTGTTTAAAAGATTTTCAGAGCACACAAAAAACTTCTTTTCACCTTCAAGTTCATTTCAACCAATCAGTCATTCCTGCCGTTTTCATCTCTCAAATTTGTGATACACGAAATAACGCGTATTGCTTTGCCTCAACAGTTGTGCTCCGTAAGACTTTAAACCTGCGTTGTAGCTTCGTTCCAAATAGGACAGAAAGGCACTGAACTTCGTGGAAGGGACAGATACACTCGCCAAGTTATTAATGAAAACTGTCACCGATACAATGTAGTTATATCGATAATTTATCTGTTTATTTGGTCACTTCGTGAAAATGATTCTTTCCCACAGGAGATCCAGAAGACGGTGGATTTAGTTTCCTCAAAACTAGAGCACTATCCGCTCGTTCACGGCTGTGCCCACATTCGATCACGAGTGGCGTCAAACAGTACACGAATGCTGGTATTCAAGTGTTGATCATATCCGTGGCCTGACCATTGCTGATGACCTATTGGTTCCCTCGATGAGGAGTTTAGGCAAAAAGAGTTACGCAATATTATCAGGTCGTGAAAGTCAACTAAGTGTGTTGTTAGGACTAAGTAGTATACTTCCAGATTTTCATTCATCAACTTCAACTGACAAGTGGTATCAAAAGAACTCTTGACAGACTAATTTCACGAAACTGGACAGCACTTCTAAGTGGGTGCCTTTAAGGATATCTGCCCCTATTTTCCCTTAAAGAGTGACAACAATGACGGTAGACCAAGTTTTGTAAAGTTCCTCCGTTACTCATGTTGTGTGCTAATTCACTCTACTACCACTGGTAAAAAGACGTTCAACTTTTTATAATAAATATCACATTGAGATCACCGTAAGCTTAACACAAATAGCAATCGAAAATCCAGTAAAGTAATGAAGCAGGACTAATAATGAGATCACAAACTATAGGATGTGATAAACGACTTCCGTTGGAAAAAGACGTTTCAGTTAGGTCATGTCAATCAGGTTCCAGTATTCGGTCTTGTCTCCTTCAAGCACAACACAGAAATTACGTCACTTTATTAGCTAGCACTATGATTGTCATTATTATCATCAATTCAGAATTATACCCACAGTTCCAGCACCATTCGTTTCACTTTTCAGGAAAAGCTTTCTCAGGCGCCTCAGAACAAAATATTCGAATAAATGACGCACTTATTAGAGCTACACTGTGCTGCGTGACATCTTCGCACATATACATCAAGAATGAATTATAAGTACGGGCTTGTGGGAGCAATTACTCATCCCAGCCAGTGTGAGAAAGGACAACTATCCAGCACCGGGGCCGAAACTCACCAGATATACGACTAATAAATGCAACCATGTAACACTGAAACAGCAAGCTCAATACAAATGACGTGGTCCGCTGTAACTTTATATTTTTTCCTTCTCAATCACCATCGCTCAGGCCATGGGTATGTACGACTGAAATTTGCATTGTTTCTCACCAATATTTGATTATCAGCACTATTCCAACCCAGCCTTTTCATGTGCACGTCGGAAATGCATCCAAATTGAAATCCGTGAAATGGAATTCGGCATCAAAGGTGGACCGTCAGAGATCTCTGATTTTCTTTTGTCATTATCAGCACCACCACCCGTGGAACAGGTCCATCTTTCGACTCTACCCCCCATCCATCCGCGCATAATGAAGAGTCCCTCGTGAGATGTTCACCTCGTCACACCAAAAGTATGAAGTCTTATTCAATGCTGTCCGGACTATCCTGCTCAAATGCTCCCATATGGACAAATCTGCTCATTGCTGACATGATTATGTTGACATATGTGGAAGCATAACAACTTATGATCCCAGACAGCGACAGCCTTGGATGCATTATGCATACGATCTCGTACGAACTAGCTGCCCTTCCAGACGAACTAGCACTATTCCCCCTAGGGAATTCTCTACGGTCAGCATGATACACACTGACAGTATGACGATTGAAAATAATGAGACAATGAAACGAGAGAAAACAAATATATCGCCCTCTTCTGCAAACCGTGAATATAATTTATCATTTGTGCCTGGGGAAACAAAGTTTCTCCCCTCGGGCCCTACCCCCCACCCCGCCTGTTTTTTGGTCACCACCCGGCAGTCAAATGTAAAGCCCTCCATTGATTCTCTCAGTTAGTATCAAGGATAACTTCCACTGACCTTTGTTCTGAATGAAGGCATGAACTTTACACGTTAGGCTGATTGTAAGTGAGTGTTGTTCGGTGTTGAAAGAACTTCAGCAGTTCGTTTAAACAAGTAAATTTCCTTAATTGTTTTTCAAACGTCAGCAACTAAGGCTGACCAAGGTGGGTGTGTTTTCGTGCAAAAATGTACGGCTCCCTACTGACAGAATGCGTTTGTTGTTCGGTACCTCTACGGACCGATCGTGTTCGTATCTAATGACCAATGCACTTTCATCATTTGCATACGTGACCAAATACGCAATCGAAAGTGTTTTTAGTCTTCGGTAAATCGGAAGATATTCCGCCTTATTTTTTCAGTTTCAATCTGGCTGTAAAACCCGGAATGCATTCGATTTCTCCGACGAAGCTTCAGGCGCTCGGTCCTGAACATGAATGTGTACCGATTTGTTTAATTTTATACATGAGTATGAATACACTAGAAAGGGCAGAAGCACTTTAGCCTCTGGAATCGGGGTGAACACGATCCGGCAACATGATCCTGAGACTTGGATTGACGGAGCCTACGGATCTTCAGTTGATCTGGCCTGTTAGTGTAACGTTAAGTGAATTACAGTGATGGAGTCGGTGCTTCATGCCTAAAGCTCATAGTCTACCATACTTAACAGTCAACAGCAACCGGTCGTTAGCACTGTCGTGCTTGAACCACTGGTTGATATATTATTGAAATCGTGCACTCAATGATTCCACATAAAAGAAGTCAAGCGACTGCACAAGTGTGGTTGATATTGGTATGCCAACAAAAGCACACTTTCGTCCCAAATGGATTATCCCCGTGACACGGTAAGGCCTAGTCGATTGACACACTAAAAGATGGACCAACAGCCCCAATTTCGTCTACCTTACCTGCTGATTAATAAATAGATATCTGAGCACCGGCACTAAGATAAAGTTTTAGAAAACTCTTTCATTTCATAAGCCATCAGAATGTTTCTTACTGAACTGAATAAAACCTTCAAGCTGTGAACAGTAGACAAATCTTGTGAAAAAGTGAACCGGTCAGTAATACGACCATTTTCCCAGAAAATGTACAGAATGGAAACAACCGTTCCCAAAACTGTTAAAATAGACCCACTGAGTGGTAAACTGTTATGAATAGAAAAATCGGGTTTTGTTTATTCCCTCCACTCTGTTCACGATAATGAAATACACATCTCCCCTCATCTATGTGGACCGAAACCGTCACGAACGGCGTCAATTCACCCTGGATAACACCAAGTGGATGAAGTGAACAGGATATCAAATTCATTCGAAGATCACTGTTCGTTCCATTGCCGGATTCAAACCTACGCGCATTGGCAACACACACAACAGTCACATTGTTGCAATTCTTACGTGAACTTCTCACAGTTAGAATAATTTGACATTTCTCATTTTCATCAAATTGCAAAAATGCACCACCTGACACTCATTTCAACCGAATTTAAATATGCCACACCAGAATCAGAATTCGACGACAAGTAGAATAGCAACTCACCGCGGGAATAGTTTGGACAAATTGTGTGGGTTTTTCGGAGAATCCCGATTCTTGTGGACTGTTTGAAGCATCCGGTCCCCAAAATATCTGAGTGATCCAAAAAAGAGGAAGAAAAATTGAGGAATTTCAATCACACTGATCAGTCTTCTTTTTCTGGTCAAAGCCGTCTAGCCCACTTGGCATGCACTCTATACATGTATAAAGTAAACGCGACTCCCTTCCAGAAATGTTTTACGTTGCTGTAGAATGAATAAAGGGAGTAGAAAGTTTATTATTTTAGCATATTTTTTCGAAAATTGATCATAGGTTATCTGCCAAGAACTGCCCACGTTTTTGTTGGGTCTAGAGGGATAACGTATTTGGGGATAGCTTGTTATAGGACGTAAGAGACAAAAGGCATTTTTGTCTCGACTTCCTTGCTGGCTTACTGCATTACTCTGAGCGTACTTCTAAGGCACTGTCATTGATACTCTTGGACAACTTTGAACTTTCATTTCTTCATTGCATGGTTTGGAAATGTTTGGACGACAGTTAAAGCAGTCTCGACAATGGGATGTTTAGCGAGATCAAGTGTTATAGACTCTGCTGACGACTTGACTTGGAATGTTGGAAGAACTCTATTTCTTACACCAAAATCAAAACGGTGATTTGTTTTATCGAATTCTGTCTGCCAAAGTGGATCCAAAATAGCAAGAGAATCACGAGAACTGTTAGTGCTTCATGCACCAAGTTGATCCTCTACGTCCCGAGGATTTGACCTGTGAGAAAAGTGAGATCAGCTGAAAGAAAATGAAAGCAGTTAAATAACATGCGGTGGTACGAGTGGAATGTCGGCCAGTTTAAATTTCCATGGTCTGGAATTAAACTCCTTCCAACAGGACTTTCTTGTAAGACTCTGACCAACTGGTCGGGCAAAGCTAACAAATCTGGGTGCATTTTAAGTCCCATTGGGGTACCCTTTTTAGTTAGGCTGCAGAGTTGCATCGAGGCTTCAGAAAGTTCGGTAAACCCGTCTGATGCATTCAACTCACATACTGGCGGACACCGAGACCGACGATAATCAAAATTTGGATAACATGAAAATCGTTCAACTATATGGCAAACCTGGGTCACAAAATTCTTCGATTCATAAGCAACTCCTAGAATAAAGACCTGCACTTTCCCATCACTAGCCAACAGTGATTTTTCATAAACTGATGCGAGATTTGAACGGCGAGGGTTTTCTTCTGATAGAAAAATACTGATGGAAGGGGGATGTGAAAAGCACCTTCCCAAATTTTTTCCCGTTAGTTCTGAATGAGTGACCCGTCAGACTCACCAACATCTACACTAGGCAAGCAATGCGCCCATGCCTTACGAAGGAGGCATAATACGCTGTTTAATAAAACTAGCCGGGTATGCACTAATGGAACAGTCACCGAGTGGTTAATTTTGATCCATAAACGGCTGAGAAACGTCAGATATTCCCTTGCAATCGTCATCGGACACAACATTACGAAGCGCGCGAAGTAAAATGTTCCATCAGTATTACAAATGAAGGTTACTATATGTCTTCCATTCAAGGGTGATTCCCTAATCTATCTGTTCGAACAACGCTCAAGATGCACCGTCGTCCGAACTTACTATGCCGCTTACGAGAAAACCAACCACTGAATAAGATAACAAACCGATCTTGGCGACGAAAGAATGCGTAGTTCTGTACATACACTTCGGCTGGATTTAGCAGTTTAAATGAGAGCGTAGGCTCATCTCCGTCGGCTAAACAGATAAGTAGTTACTCAGTCTGATTGCGGAACCCCATGGGTTCAACGAGCAAATGACCCAGCGGTATGAAATAGTATCAACGATCGAGGGTCAATAGAATACCGTCACCATTCGCTTGTCTCAACACTTACTGACAATGCAGTCAGAGGTTCGAATGAGAGAGCTTTTGGCATCATTTATAAGAGATATCCCCGAGACAATAGAAATAAGATATTGAAAGATACCTCTAGGCAAACAGGGATGGAGAGACCTGCAATTTAGACGCTTGATTTGGAACATTCCGATGAAGCTGAAAGCATCAATTTCAACTATATAAATAGCGGAGCATTGGTTTGTTTCTGACAGCTTTCTGTTTTTCGCCCACACTTCTTGTTAACTAATACGCATGATTTGTCTATACATTTCGACTGTTTATCGAAGCATCAAAAAACTGAATTTGTTTATTTGTAATTGTGTCTCGTATTTATCATGTTTTTGGCATGTGCACGCGTCAGCCGCGCAAATTTAATGAAAAAATATAATTCACTATCAAAATCCACATACTGATTCTGAATCCCTTTATTTACAGGATACAAAAGTGTCAGTGGGATTTGGATTTTAGCAAAAATCAGCACCGTATCGTTCTACATAATTTTAGCGAAAACCATAATTTTTTGAATGCTACGAAGCTGGTCACGCGCATCGCTGGGTCGCTTGTTTCATTCTGTGATCAGTTGTCACAATTGAGCAAAATACTGGTTAAAATGTGTTCCTGACAATTGGGAAAGTTCAAAACTGTCATTCGTACCGTATACAGTTCACCGGAATTTAACCCACACGAAAACACATGGACCCCATCAACATCGATCACGTGAAGCAGATGGAATGGGACACTGTTAACTGGGTCGGCTCATTCGAGTGTTCGACTGTAGCACTTATGTCGTTTCATCGTTCATTTTTGTAAACTGTGTAAAGCGAACCTCAGTTCCGACGGATAAGAAAGTTCAGAGAATGTATTGTTGGCACGAGGAGCCTGAATCGTATGTTTTTGGAAAATCCACTCGCATTCTTTACATCAAAAAGTCGGAAGTCGCGAGCCGGAATCGAACCGGCGACCCTCCGCACACTGTGTATCATTGGAATAGTGGTTTGCGCTTTATCGATTATTCACTAGCGTTATTCACACCGGACCGTTCGGACCGCGATAGCTCAGCTGGTAGAGCATCTGCCCGGTATGCGGAGGGTCGCCAGTTCGATTCCGGCTCGCGGCTTCCGACTTTTCGATGTGAAGAGTGCAAGTGGATTTTCCAAAAACATAGGATAAGAAAGTCATTGGTTATTTGCTCGTTCTAACATTCGCCCCTCGTTCCACTTGACGATGAGAGCATGAAACTGGCAAGTTTTAGGGCGACTGAAGCACAAATTAGTGACGTGAATTGCGAGGAAGTTATACAAGTGAATGAAGAACACGTTGACAAAATCGTCAATGCTGCTAGCGATACACTAATGGAAACCAATAGAAGAACGATTAGTTCACCTGTACGAGGCCGGGTAAGGGTGAGGGAATAAGTAGACGACTGGCAAATGGAAAAGTTTTAACATTTTCATCAGGATAAGTAATTATTTTGGTCTGATTTAAGGAAAGGTGCGTTGCAAAAGTAGTAGGGTCAAACGAAACCCATGGTCAAGCTTGGCCTGCCGTTGAGTCAGTGACTCCGGTAGGGAAGTGATTTTTTGTTAAACCCTTTGTTCTGCCATGGCGAAAACTTTTTCCCAATCTGAGTAGTCAGGTTGAAACTGTTTCACAATTAAACACCGAGATGCGGAGAGGAAAAGGAGTGCCTTCACATGGGACTGTGTTTTAATATGAATTATCGGGTTTATACTCAAGCGCACACTATCTACTCGTATGGCTAACTCTGAAAGGCTTTTGCACAAGTTGGAGAAAAGACCAACAGCACGCTTGTTCAATCCATTCTTCAAAAATGAACCGGCTAGTTTCATTTGTAAAGAGCTCAACGATAGGTCCATTTTACAGAGTCGAGGGGAAAACGGATCATGGATGGGCAAAAGTTACCCGGAAGAGTTACAAACCCACCAGCCTATAGGCTCGAAATGCGCGAGGGTTTCTTCATTTAAATGAAACCGGTGTTTATCAACCGCATCAGTACCACATATATTCAATGCTACTACGTGAAATATATTTCTCAATTTATCTACTCACCTACATGCCTGCATCTTTATTTAGGAAATAAAGTACGTACTAAAACTTGAGGCCCTATACAAACATCTAGCTGTCATTTCCCGTTTCGAGTATTCAAACATCGCCTAATTTACGTTTGGCTTTCTTTCTAGGCAGTAGTATAATGTCCCTAGGATCCTTAACAAGCTATTCCTTTTCTGATTCCCTGCTCAGAGTTTTGTTTCTCTTAATTTCTGTTATTCGGGACCTACTTGTTCGTGAGAAGAGTCCACATAGCCCCGAGATCTCAGAGCACCACTAGGGACAGTCGGAAAACTGACCCTAAAATTCTGAGTTGGAGAGGAGCATACCATTCCAACGGTTTACGCGTGGTAGCCAGTCGGGCAACAGTTAGTTGCGGTCCAACATCTAACTGATCTGTGTTCACAAGACTCGAATCTCTGACCGCCAAGGCTGTTAACGTTTTGAACCACTCAGTCATCAACGCTCAAATTGAGTCCCTCTAGTAGCATACGTACCATTCCGTGTGGAATTAAAAAGGACGACTTCCTATTTCGATCATTTGTATTTAAACCTGTGTTGTTTGTCCTCGAAAAACTATTGGATCGCATCACGATGGAACAGATGTGAATCAAAAGATCATACTACAACCCCAAATACTCTTAGACGAAATCATAAACGAACAATTAATCTGTAAATTCTACCAAATTTGATGAACACATCTGAGATAGGAATCCAGACTGTGTGACTGAAATCAGAGTTTGAATGGAGGAGAACTGGAAATGTTTTCTCACCCGATATTCCGTCACGGGAATACTCGCCAAAGAAGGTGGTGCCCAGTGTATCCCCACGCGAATTTCCCCGTTTGCGTGTAACGTCAGAATCCCATCGGACAAATCCCGCGGCGGAGGTGGTGGTCGAGGTTTTTGGCTGGTCAGTTGAACCGGCGGTGTTGGTAGCTCAAATCCGCGAGAACCCCACCGGTTGACGGCAGCCACTTGAAACTGATACCACCAACCGATGCCGGGTTCGCTGAGTTGAGCTCCTGTCAGAGTGGACTGTAACGGAACCGTGAAAAGGACATCTGAACAACTTCATCCCGGCACATAGACGAAAATTTATGTTAATACGATTATAAATGGATTACTCTCGGTGCAAATTTACGAAAGCATAGAGCTACAGTTCTCCGTCATCGAGTGTGCCCCTGTAGGCTCATTATGATTTTGGTGTTATCCATTTTCTTCACGTCAAAGAAATTCAGTATGAGTCCGAAAAAGCCTCCATAAATCAACGAATTTCGAATGAAACTCATGTGATTTTGCGGAAAGTGCTATTGTTGAGTTCTCCTCTATTTTGGCCATGTGTAACTAGATGGCAGAGTAAATCCATGTCTATTCTTCTTTTCGATAATTCTTTCAACAAGTAATTCGTTCCACGGTCTTTCAATCGATAGGTCATGCCCAACAGATTGATCCCATCTTTTTTGTTCAGCCGTCCCGCGGATTTTATTCTTATGTCATAGTTAACTGAATGAAGTCGGCAGTGCTAGTCTGTGTCGACCGTTGAGCTACACCAGCGAGATGATACGCAAAGCTTTTCTCTTGAAAGTATTACAGTGTTCAGTAACTTATAGTGTCATCACAGAGTATAACAAGAAATGATGGTTATGAATTCGTTTTGTTGTGATCGACAGTTGTTCTTCTAGGATAAATGGTCTAACTATCATGACATCCAGATATTATACTTGCCCAGACGGTGGTACTGGGGCCTTAGTTTCTCGAAGCAAAGGAAAACATGTGTAGTTTTTTTTCGCCAACGTCAAGGAAATTTTGCAAAAAATTATATTTAGCAGTCTGGTAGTTCGCCGTTCTTTGCTCTTATTGAACCCATGGTAATGGTGCGCTTCGTCACTATTGCAAATTCATTTCGCACCCAGAATACCTACCTCAAGTAGTTTTGCTTAAAGCAGTAATGGTGATCTCAGCCCAGCACTGCTGCTTTAAACGGCCGAATTGTTTATTCTAATATTTTAAGGCAAAAGACTGTCAGATTTTGGTAGGGAGAGGAAGAAATTTGCTCACTATGGCCAAGAAGACGATGCTTTTTAATAGACATCGATATCACTTCAACATAAAATCAAAGGAATTATGATTCAACTTGTTGCCTGAGAAAAATGTTTATCTGCAAAATTTAATGTCCAGCGTGATTTGAACTCTCCACATAGTATTCACTGAAAAAGGTTTCTTACAAAGAAAATATTTTTGGCATTTTCATTGTTAAATGGTAATCAACTATTTTTATTCAGTAACCCATTTACGAAGTTGATCAAGCTTAGAAATAGGAGGGAAAGATTTGCAGTTGTTTTACTGGGTTTCGCAACAGTCTTGGATGTTGCAGACCCATCACGATTCAGTTGCGCGGGATTGTAAGTTACTCTGTTTGAGTCAACAGTTTTTGTTCGAACGTATTTCTGTCAAAAAATTTGAATGTTAACACCAACTGGACACTCACACGGCAATTGACTGTTTTGATGTCTTCCTTCTCATTAGGAGATCAAGTGCCAGAAAAGCCACGAAAGCCACGAAAGATAACATTCGAAAATAAAACTATTAATTTCTGATGAGCTTTGCTGAAACGGCTGTACCGCACATTGTTAGCCAAAAAACGCACCACCACCCTCCTCCCTAAACCACTGTATGCTAATGAAATACTTAAATGAAATCAAATCCTTCGTTTTTACTGGAATGGTACCATCATTCCCAAAAGGTCACTTAGCGGTGTAAGGTTGAGCCACCTTTGGATGGAGTGCTAGCATTTATCCTTCGAGTCATGCTCGTTGTCAATGGACATACGGTCTCATTTCTCCTTGAAGGCAGTCTTTAGTTTCCCTGTAACTTTGCACTCCCCCCTTTGATCCACTTCTCGCCCCAGCTGATCCCATAACAGTCGATTGGATTGGTATCAGGAGGTCCATTTGGCTACTGGAGCGTCTTTATGCTGTGATGCGCATCAAACTCACGTACTACAAGGGGACGCTATGCAGGTGCGATGTGGTACTGGAAAATCGGTTTAGTCCTTGTGCATAGCAGTGGTAAGATATGTCGGACCAGAACTTTTGGACACAGTGGTTGACAGTGTCTTCCAGAAATACCAGATGGCTACGATCTTCGCACCAGCTAGCCCTGTAATAATGCACTGAACCCACATTATGCAGCATTGTTGTAGTCATCAAGCTGCATTTATTAGTAGCAGGGATTTGTTTCCAAACAAGTTTGAATTAGGAAATTGCTGACTCTTCGTTCCAAACAATGTATTTCCTTTGTTGAACACATTGATCCCTCGATTCACTCTGTCTTGGAAGATTAAAATACTTTGTGACCAAGTGGCATGACTTCCCTGATTTCCACCTTCTGATTGCACGCTGGACGACCTTCACCTTTGTGATCATCAATTGTACTCAGTTGAAAGGTTAAACATGTGGGCCGTCGGAATGGAAAGTACACAAGTGTATTTCTGACCTTCATAGTAAAATTCGTGCTATGATGGAATGCACAAGGTAAGCGTACAAGAGTGTTGGACTTATACCACGGGAAATCAACTTTCAGTTTTCACATCCAATAGTCCAGCGCCGACAGACGCAATCGAATCGGTAACGTTTCGTTTACCGGGCTGAAGCTCAACCAACTGAGCTATTAGGGTACGGCCAGTCGAGTGTGAATGACGCAAGTGAATATCTGATGATGCGCGAAGCGCAATTCCAATAACACACAACAACTGTCCTGGTTATAACCACTGAGCTAGCCTAGTCGGTCACTTACACTTGGGACGAACAGCACACGGCTGAGTATGACCTAGTGGACATCGTAATACATTTGTAATATATTTGTAGCACCAGGAGCCTGAGTCTTATGTAATACAATACCCACTTGTTGGACTTGTTTGAAATATTCCAAATTGATGGTATGTAGTCTCATGACTGCAGTTTATTTTCTCTGGGGGGGGCGTGTTCTAGGGGCGAACAGGGTAGCTTTACAGCTTTTAATTGGCAAGATGAGTTTTCACGCTCTCAGTAAATAATTAGAATGCCGTACTGGTAGTATATATTAGCCAAGTGAAAATCCTTTGGGATTTTCTGTCGACTGGATAAATTTGTTAGCACCGGAAGACAGAAGTCAAAAACAGAGATTGAACTAGGTATTCTGGGACATTTGGCAGCATGCTGCCATCGAAATGATTATTTTTCTAGCTGAATGAATGGACGGAATGAACACTCACATGCACCTGTGAATCACATGAGCACACAATAATTATCACTGTTCATTTCCCCGGTAATGACAAACTCCTCACAAGCTCATCATTGGAACCACTCCCGATGGTGTGCGCTGATCGACCAAACCTCAATACGCATTAAAAGTTTGGTATTTGTGGCTGAGTCGATTTGTTTGAATGCCTGATCTGTCAAGGCATAGATTTATATAAAGACTCATTAGTATTATTAAGCAATCTGGATAAATTTCCTGCTCATTGTCTTCTGAATTTAAACGGGAATGTGTCCAGTCATTTGTTGACGTAGTTATCTTTTCATTGGGCCAAGACAGGTGGCTGAGCACTCATGCTTAAGCTGGTATTTGAAGCTAGACTTGACATGGATAGACGACGGTTCTTCCGTCAATGGCATAGTTACCACTGAGCAGTTGCGAACACAATAATCGATTCGGAAACACAGTCGATAAGGCTGACAGTTAGTTTCAAACTTTTGCTGATCAACCCTCCTAAAGTGACTCCTTTGTAAAAGAATTTCAGATATACTTTCATCCCATGCAAGGTGGTTGGAGTATGTTTCCTTGGCTTTATATAACGATATGTTTCCTGGAATGATGCTAAGTGTACGGTTTCTATCGGAGCTTTAACTGCTCGACTTTCATCTCCCTTTAGTGTATCTGTCGTACAAACTTTCTGCTCACCAAGAAATGGTACTTGTATTGCTTTTGCTTCGAACCTTGTTAGAAAGAAGCCTCTGAAATGTAGACTTTGCCCCCGAAGGGTGTTTTTCAGTAAACGGATCATCCGGTCGCGTACCAACTTCTCAGCTAAAAATTTCAATACCTGAAAAGCCTGTTGTCACTAACCTATCTATGGATTGTCAGTTTCATATCTGGATGTATGCCAGTGACCGGAGTGTGTAGTTCTTCACCATCTGGTTTGTTCTTTATGATGACGAAAATATGATATGGACTGACTTATACCTTCACTCGCACACACATTACCCCCCCCCCATTTAGAATTTTATTCCTGAGAAAATTTTTCCGTTTTTCCCAATCGGCTTGTCGGAAATTATGATGAGCACTGAGAAGGATAAACCAACATCCGGATACTAACTATGCACCATCAAGTCTGCTGTGTTCTCCTTTCAAGGAAGTTATGTCACCAAGTCAGTGGAACAAGGCAACGCCGAATTTAATTCTCTGAGTGCATGAGAACTCATTTATGCACTCCCGACAGAATATGACGGGGTGAAGCAGTAACACGTTTTGTGCTATTTCTCATTTGATCCCATTCTCCAGCTTCAGTTGCTGTGCTTTGTGCACACTGATGCTGGCGTTTCTATTTATTTACCAAACAGTAGTAGAAATAGATGCTAAACTGGCCCGTCACTTGGTCAGCATTGTAACTCAAAGACCATCAGTGGCCGGGTTAAAATCATGCCACAAACGGTCAACTTTTCCCCTACCCGACTGCCAGTAATTGACTTCGTTCCACTACCCGAAATACTGTAGTAGGTTAGCACAATTTCTATCCCTCATTCTACTCGGAAATGTGAAATAGACCAGAGGAGATTTTTGTATTCCATAATTTGGCGGGAATTTGAAGGTCTACATGGACAGGAAACAAACGGTCCACGCACGTCGGGGAAGTGAACTCAATCGGGTAGGCGTCATAATTTTTTGTAATTTCACGAGACCAATATGCCAAAAACAGTGTTGATAATGACGAATCGTATACCGAGTGGTCACACCACATCACACACACACACACACACGTGGAATGACTTACAATGACCAATGTTTTCCACGCGCTGGACAATCGATTATCGAATTCGGGGCCGAAATAGGTCTTCACTTGTAGCACATACACAATCGGCTCGGAGAGATTGTTCAGCGTACGCAGTCCACGTTCCCAGGATAGAAGAAACGACGGCGGTGATTTGGCCTCTAAGATGCGTACGGTTGGAATGGGTGGTAACAAGTCTAGCGTGATTCGAGCCCCCGGGTGAGCACGATTGCGTACATGTGAATGAACGAGGGATGTGGAGATGGTAGAGAGCATCAAAACTAATTGGGTGGGTGGGTGAGGAGGTAAAAGAAATCAAACGTTGACCAACCGTCACATACCGGGTCATCGTGTGTCCGGCACGATGACGAACGACGATCCCGCCGAGTTCACATGACAACAAGGCATATATGCTGAAGACGATGAAGGAAGCGAACGTAGTGTGGGTGACAGCCCCATCAGAGTGAAGGACAAGAAATTTGAGGATAAATAAGACGATGGGATGAATAAAATTTGTCTGTGGGAATCGATTTACGATCCACGTGAGTGAACTATTAATTGTTCTATGTCAACCAGTGTGATATGATTTATCCCCTTGGAATGTTGGGAAAGGCACTACACATGTGCGTATGTGCACGTGTTCATAGACGCCTGTTCAAAGTCTAGTTGTTTAAGTATGCAGCGTCACATTTTCTCCCAGCCCTGGTAATGAGAAGGGGACAAATGAACGGGATGGCACTGCAAGTTCAAAAGTTTATCGAACCGAATATTTCAATGGCCATCTACAACTCGTTTTTCTGGACTGTGATAGAACTTAGTCATTCATCGATGAAACACCCGCAGATTTCACAGTCGGTAATGTCGTCCGAGCTGAATGCAAGCACGAGTATCCAAGTCTGTCGGTGAAATTAAAGTGAAATGCAGAAATGAAGCAGTAAGTTTGATGTACAAAGTATGTGGATCTAATTTGAAGAACGAAAATCCCATCACCGGGAAATATTCTTCGGTTATCCTGCCAGAAGTTTATCTTATTTGATTGCTGAACTTGTCGAGTTTATCCTGTCGACCAGTACTCGTGTCTATGCAGAAACCTTATATACGGGTGATATTTCAGGGGAAGGGGCGAGGGGCATAAACCGTTCGTCAGAAAACTTTTCAGACCATTCCATTTTCCCGGTAATCCCCTTATTAATGGCCCTTATTTAGCGAATTCAATCGACAGTACTCTCGCAAACCAGCAAAAGCTTAGTGAGCAACAGCAATAGTCAAGGATTCATCTCCGTTGTTACCGGATTTCACAGCGTCATTTGATGTACACAGGTTAATACCGTGATCAATTGTTCCCTGCCTTCCTTAATGAATGGGGATCTCGGTGTATCATAGAACAAAAGATGCGATGAGCAAAGACACACCGCTCCAGTGACTTACTTGCACAATGTGTATGACAGGAGTGGATGTCTACAAATACTGTTTCACATAATAATTATTACGTTATTCGATGAGAGTAGTATTCTGAAGTGAATAAAACTGAAAGTATTTCCGGGAACCAGATTAACAAGCAACGGACTTGAATAAGAGAGTATCCGCTTCCGGTTTTAGTCGAAGGGTCAGCGTTGAGGTCATGCTGAATATGGAAGTCGTTTAGTAATTACACTGCACCCTTAATTGTGACTAAATGATTTCATTTTCGATGTAGAAAAGAGGAAGATCCGTCGCAAATTCGCTGAATCCTATAGATACCGTGTTTGAGTGCTTGACGGATAATCCACGAAACTGTATCTTTCTGGATTTCCGCGCCGAGTACGACCTTCTTGCAACTTAGATTAATATATGAAATCTAGCACTAATTGTAAACCAGAAATGAAACGGAAACTGCTCCGCATGTAAGAACGATTTTCGCCCAACTACCTGCACTCTATAGTTATAGTTCATTCACCGCACTGTCCGGCGTCGGTCAGACGGTTATCATCATGGATTTCGGACTTTGGGATTCCAAGTTCAAATCTTGCCACTTCGGTGACCATTAACTGGCCACGCTCCGCTTTCACAAATATTACATTTGCCGTATAATGCATATAGGAAGTAACAGATCACTCCATATTTTAAGTATTTTGTAGTGCTAAATGTTAAGGTACTTACTCTTTGAATGTGCCGATTGTGAGTGAACAAGCTTATCCGATATTATAGTGGTAGGTGGATGATTTCCAGAGGGCTTTGACTTTTCAATTACAAGAAGTACTCCGGTCATTAAAGGACCCCTGCTGGCCACAGGTGTAGAACGTTACTCACCTTCACGAAACATGGCCGCTTTACACTGTCCTTGACAACACTTATCCCGTTTTTTGCGACATTCCGCATCTACCGTACACATTCCAGTTTGTGGCGCATCGGGGTTGAGAGAGGAATGTGGAAACCAAGGTGAACGAGCGCGACCTTCCGACGGATTGTCGCCGGTGGTAGAGTCAATCGATCGGCTAGATGATCTTCCCGGACTGTCTTCTACGTTTTCTTCTGTCAGACCGGGCAGGCGATGAATGGCTGGTCCACCAGTAGGTGGACACTCTCCGGATCGCTGTTTCAACGCCGCATCCAGAATGCGACAACCGGTTAGACAGGACCAACCGCTAGGTGAATCCCCCGTCTAAGGGTTAGGGAATAAGCAGAATCGTACTTTATGAACTTCATGAAATCGATCAAAAAACTAAAGCATTACACTACAACATATTTCTTGTTCATAGTTGGTCATTCGGGAGTTTGAATTTCTCAACTATGGTCTTAAAACTTCTCTATCAAATTCATGTTCCCTTCATTATCACAAGCAATAAAGTTCTAAATTCATGCTGTTTCCGGTAAATTGAGCACATATTCGCTGTTCGTGAAAGAACGACAAAGTATTCCAACTCTTTCTAAGTTGCTTTAATCAGAAACATCAATTGTTGATGTTACTGATTGGGATCCAAGTAGACAAACAGAACACATTTTGATCAACTTAGAAAAAATTTCTGAAGAGCAAATACAAGAGTCGGTTGAAATATTTGAGCTGAAATGGGGTAAAAGCTTTTGTTAACTTCGAGGGTTGATCGAATAGGACATGAGAATGACCATTTTTGCGCCTCCAATACATTTTACATAACCTGAAAAAATTTCATTTTTTTCTCCATCACCTAGATAATTGCTTTCACGTTCCAGTCTCCATTATTTCTTCTTATCAACTCACACCCAGTTCGTGATGATGACTCCCACCCGTGTGACAAGAATTATGCTTAAACTCATTGAGAGTGTATTCATGTTATAACCAACATGAAACGAAGGGTAAACTTGTTCCGATATAAATTTTAGTAGTTAGGGCTAAAAGTGAGCATGGTTTGCTTACATTCTTGTTGTTGTGAATTTAGAGTCTGAATTCCTTCAGTTATGAACTTTCTTATAGATCATAAGTAGTTCATTTACCTATCCGAATAATCCCACAGAGCATACAGAGAAGCATACAAAGTGGCGAACAAGACATGTACCAACTCCTATGTCTAATATGTCTATATTGTGGATAATTCAGCTTTTAAATAACTTAACGCATTGTGTCCCCTTAATTCATTTGATAAGATCGAAAAAAGGCATATATGGTGAGATGCAAGCATTTTGTTCACTGCTATTGATCGCGAAAGTAAAAGACTTCCGTATATGCAGAGAATTTATTGTTGGCACTTCCAGTATATATGTGATGTAGTACATGGGATAAACAGTGGGATTCCTGGAGGATTTTGTAGCCAATGGCAGAGAAGGTAGGGAGTTTGTAATGACTGTTTTTGGGCACATGGTAGGTGATTTTCTGAGTAGATCATCACAGCTACGCTGAACGCTAATAGCTTTATATTCCAATTTTTTAATTTCACCCTAATTAGCCAGGTCAGGTCAACTTGATGACCTGTTGAAAGCAGATATTTCACAATAGATGACGCTGGATTTCTTTCAGGAATTTGTCTTGTTCTTTCTTTGCTTGCCCCCTACCCACCAAGAAACCTCAGATCAGGCGCGAACAACTATTCCAATGATACACAGTATCTGTCCTGGTGTTAATCATTGGGCTAGCCTCGTCGGTCGCTTCCCAATGGGACGAACAGCACACAGATGAATGTGATCCATCGGACATTGGAATATGTTCAGAGAATGTATTGTTGGCACGAGGAGCCTAAATCGCATGTTTTTTGGAAAATCCACTTGCATTCTTCACATCGAGCATCTGCCCGGTATGCGGATGGTTGCCGGTTCGATTCTGGCTCGCGGCGTCCGACTTTTCAATGTGAAGAATGCAAGTGGATTTTCAAAAAACACGATTCAGGCTCCTCGTGCCAACAATACATTCTCTGAAAAACCACAGATCCTTTGATCAGACTAATGACTCCGCAGACACCCACTCACGGTCCAGAAACGTATCTAGGTCACGCACTTGATAGTTGATCCACTCTCGCCCACCCGATTTTGACTCATCGCCTTATCTTGATTTCTGTTCTGCTCATCTAACATTGTTCATATAAAATATGATGTAACGGCATGATTACGAACCACTGAAAACGAGTCTATTAACTATTGAATAATCTATAATTTTTGACACAAACTGCGGTCTTGGCCTCCTCTCAGTGAGAACTGAGCAACGAGGAAGCGCTGTTCATGGGCTAGGGATCTTGATCAAAAGAATCATGATTGGTATAAGATCCTGCATAGGAAGGCACACATTGAACGTTTGATTTATGCCTTCCCCATTACCGTGTCACGGTTACATCATCCGCAATCACGTGCCGAATAAATCATATTTGGTCATAGATGGAAGTGGGGAACAGCTTTCATATAAATGAAAAATATCTTGACCCACTTTTGATTATTGAAATAACTTTTGTGTTCAGTTATTTTCCTAGACTTTTTTCAAAGTAATTGAATACATAAGCATCAAACCGTTCTTTCTTTCCATACCACAGTTCGCATATGTGATTGGTTTCCGTAGCGTATAAGAAATGGTACCACGAAAAATTCATTTCATTTTTGCAGTGTATTTAGCCTAGTCTCGTGTTGTCCCAGTTGGATCAAATTCGAGGTGGAATTTTCTTTTCACCATTATGGACAGTATTACTTGCAACTGAAATAAGACTATCAAGTGAAGATAATACTTCTCCTTAATTAGAAGAAATCGTTATGATATATTGGACCCGTGAGTTTATGCCTGTTTATGATCGCTATCACTCGATTGCACATACACAAGCTGACTCCGTTCCGCACTCAGTTACTGGTTTTCTTGCTGAATTATTCAGAAAGACGATGAACTGTACATCAGTCTGATCAATCAATAAATACCGTGGTGGGAGTGTGTCGGTTGAAAAACGCGACACAGGTTAAGTTGACAAAAAAATACTAATACCACACCATTCAGTAAGAAGCAATATTGTTAGTACTCGCATACCAGTTTAGTGGGTTTCCTGAAATTCTATTGGCCACCTTCATTGCACATTAATCCATTTATTGGCGATAGTGTACGCATCAGAGGAACGAAGCTTCACCACTTCTATATCATATCTCTGCATTCTCATACGTAAGAAAGTTGGTATTCACTCGTACTCAGAAAGATGTACGCCAGTTTTGCTGAGTCTGACCGTCAAAGACGGCAAGGAAAGCTATCACGGCAAAAGTCCTACGGAGCGCCAAATTCGGTTCATAGAGGGATCAGTCAACAGCTTTTTATTCTTTGTCTACCAGGTTAACTCCGGTACTGTTTGTCCTAGTGGGATATCAACGGTGTTCAGCTTCCCGCTCTTTCGACAAAAATCATCGAGGACCCTCCTGCGTCCCCGCCCCACCCCCTCATCCCCGAAAATGATACCCCAAAGAACTCACTTCGCACATCCGACTGCATTCATTGTACGGCCGGTCCGATTCGCAAGCTTGCTCACACTGTAGAGTAAGCAAACAAGAAGAGATTGTAAGGTGCGGAAGATGGACGTGTTAAATGAAACAAAATTGGAAAACTATGACAAACCATACCACGCGGTCTCCATTCTTCTCGCGCAAAAGGCTACACCATACAGACTTCAAATCAAAACAGGGTGTGCTGGTAGTGCACAAAAATGCGGATTACCGTGGTGACTTTCATTACCGGACCAGTTATTTTTACTAATTTACCGTCTCCTAAGGGCTAGTTACGTCTGAACATTTTCGGGTGAAAGCTGGATTGATCCCTGCGTGGCCGTAACGGCACGTTTGACGAGTTTCAATTTCTGGTTTCCATTCTAGAGGAAATTACAAAAGAACTGAACTGTGGATCAGTAAAATGGACTATAAAAGGGACAGGCACGAAGTCTGCTCATTTTTGAAATAGTTACAAATTACTGCTAAGGTAAATCATTCTCCAAGAATGAAATCGAGCTTTCTTGGTGAACGAATTGGTTTCCTGATCAACAGTTAACTGAGTATCTCTTTCATAAGTTATACAACTAAGTCGGTATGAATTTTTCACCAAATTTTGGGCTGTTAGTAAAATTTGCTTTGGCAGACTTTGATATCTGTGAAAGTGACTGTGAGGTCAAAGCCGTTTACACACTGTGAACTTCAAAGTCACACAAACTCCTCAAGTTCACTGTGACGGAAGTGGTACCAGATTGATGGTGATGATTCTGGGTGAATAATAAACCCATCGGATAAATCCAACAACTTTTCAATATTTTACAAGTTTCCAGTAAAATTATGTTAACTTCTAAATTTTATTCACAGAGACTGGCCAGTAGAATGATAATCCATGCCATCAAGATCACAACTGGTGCATTGGTTGTGCAAGAAAATAAGTTTTTTGATTGGTTTACACAATTTTACTTCACTGAAGCATTTGAATATGTCTTGGACAAAGTATATCCGATTTACGCTAACTTAATCATTTATTATGACGATAATCGAACGCTGTTGCTTGACCGCGTTTTCGTCATCTGCTTCGGAACAGGCAACATAAATAACAACTGTGTTTGGCATTACCCATGCTGTTCAAGTCCCGGGGCCGAAATCTGTTAAGAGTATATCGAAAAAGAAATTCACTGTATGATATATCATAAGTAAGAGTTTCTTGTTTGCTAATGCACCGTTGGCCCGACTGATGCGAGCGAGTTGACTTTTCGGTCACTGCGGGTGACCTTTCTCAAGGCCAGTTTACAGTGCGGTAGTAATCATAAAATGACTTAGTGGACGATGTTTCTACATCATTTTAGGGAAAGCTATCGACCGCAATATGAAAACCAACGAAAATTTTGGTATATCAATTTACCGGAACACCTGTGATGGAAGGGCCAAATGACTGTGATTTAGTTTTGTTGACTGTGTAAAACTTTAAACAATATGTTTGATATTTTCGTTATGAGTAGTATCGCATTGTATCTAGATGACAGGAGAAAATTCCCGGAAGCACAAGACCGGTTTTGCAGTTGTTGCTGCTCATCAGGTGTGTGTATACGTGCAGGTACTCTTCTGTTCAATCATCCCTATATTTGGTCACTCCACAGTTGGTTGACAGCAGTAATTCCACTTGATTCTTATGGAGCATGCATGAATGAAGAGTCCATTTTCAGAATCACATGGTGATTCTTCCAAAGTTGATTCTTCGGTTTACACGGCTAACCTTCAGAACGGGCACAACCCCGAAACCGGTCTCGTGCTGCCAGGGAGATAATGCCCTATCATCCAGGTAGAATGCCTTGCCACTAAATTCGAAATCTAAGTATCCTCTGTCCAAAGGTTAGCCGTGTTAGTCGCCGAAATTACCTTGGAAGAATCACCCCGTGATCCTAAAAATGTACTTTCCGTCCAAGCACGCTCTATGCAAATGAAATAAGATAAAAGTTCTTTAATAAACTATGGATGTAGTTTGCTCAGTCTCTGTAAGCTACCGATGGCATACGTGAGTTGACTATTTGACTGGTGCGTCTTTGAAAGAGAGCTATTTTAGAGGCCAGTGACAGGTAAGTACTTAGTATACTATTCTTATTTGATTTTAATCAATTTGTTGCTAGCTGGTATGATGACTCAGAGCTAGAAACCTCCCATTTTTTGTTCCAAAATCTTGCGTTATAAAATCAGTAAAAAATAATTGGCAAACAAAAATAAACGGGATGATAAGCTGTCTGAAAAGCCTTTAATGATGACAGAATGGTGGATTTCGAGAAACAAATGACTTCGTACGAAGCAACACATATCTACCGAAATAATAATCCATACCAGTAGTTTGAACGACAGTGGGAAAATACAATTGGGCACCCTTTGAACGGTTAGCTAACCTCGTCATAGTAGAGAAATCCAACAGACAATCGACTGCATTCTGTGCGGAGTTGGGTTGGCAATTGAGTGAGTGCTTTGAGAACTTCACCAATCTGCAAAAGAGGGAAATCCAAAGAATTCTTTATACGAATCATTTTATCTCGTTGGGCAAAATGTGACTGGAACCGTATCATTATGTAGACCACAATAGCCCCTACATTTTGCGGGGAAGTTAATTACGAATTTTCCTAGTCTGATGGTACTGTATATTATTAGGGAAAAGTCAGGAGATATTCAACAGCCTTCACGTTATTTAGATCAATTTGTCAGGAGGTGGAACGAACGCCATATAACTGTTTAGTCAGCGGATTACCTTGAGAACAGGTTACTGCTTCCGACTTCAGAGATATTCAAATGAAAAATCTGACCTTTTTTTATCATACTACTTGCTTCACCCAAAAAAATTATTCCGATGCCCTTTGTTTCATCTCACTACCGGTGAAGCCCGCTGAGATCAAATCTCTCGAGAAATCTGTGAACACACACTGTCAGTATCGTCAATCTCCAAAATCCTCGTACAATATTAAACAGCAGGGCAGCCCCACTGATCATTGCTTTTCTCACCATGTTGAACGTACCAGAAGAAAGAATAAATATACAAGATGGACGGGGAGTCGACCTAAAAGGATGGAAAAAGGCAAGAACGCCTCGGTAGCCAGCACAAACAATACACAGTCTAACTGGAAAGACGAACTTTGACCAATCAGTCTGATCTGACAGAACGTGACAACGCGATTCTCTATCGTATTCCTCAGTGTCTACAGCCAGCTAGTTGACATATCTATTGAAACCCAAACACGAAGAAGTGAGACATCTACCTTCACTAAATTCACTATACATTTTCTCATTCCCCGTAGAAACTTCACCTGTTAACAACCACGTGGTTCGTTCCACTTCCAAAAAGGAATTTTAGAGTAAGTTTCCCATACACAATACATGCTTGAACTAACGAAATCTACTAAGCTGGGTACGCTGTGATAGAATATTCTCTGAACTGGTAACCAATGCTCGATTTCTGATCCCGCCATTGCTCACTCAATCATTCCATCCATTCTCAGAGATATTACACAGACATCGGTAGTGGAAAACCTCAAGGCGACAAACATCTTCCACATGCAGACTCCATGTCTCTCAACCATTCAACAGAACTGAGTGCACTGTGGCAAAGTAGGCACGACCGTTCAACTTGATCGGAAAATCAGGTCGGCCCCACGAGCGTTCAGTTGCAAAGCGCATGCGAAAAGGAACTGCAGCACTTGTGAGCCGGTCTAATGCACGTTGCATACGTTCCGTGCGTTCGAAAAAACGGACAAGGTTGGTGGTGTAATCTAGTTCATATAACTTTCACCATTTGTCAGTTTGACGCACGCATCTTGAATATCTCGAATGACATTCCATACTATCTCGCCAGTGATGAAGTTACCAGGAATGGTGAAATTGGATATCCTTGTTGAACACCACTGGTCGTTTCCAGTGGAATGGATAGTTCACCATAAACCCTTGCGCGGGCGATAGAGGGAGAAAACAGCTTTTTTGTGTCAACGGCAAGTAATATGAGTCCTGACGAATGTCTTTTGTTCTGCTCAACGCACCGGCCACCTTCATACTTTTGCTGCTACAAGTACTGGGAAATCTGGAGAGTGTTGTGGTGTGTGGTGATGATATAGTGATATTTTCAAAGACGATTGACAAACACGTTTCCAGGCTGAGTGTGGTCCTGAGCAGAACCAAAAAGGCGGGCTTTAAATGTGAACGGAAAGAATTGTCAGATAGCATGTGGCAAAATCTTTTGTTCGGGACTTTGTTGGAGGTGGCAAACTGCAACCCCTAACCGAGAAAGTGGAACATCCCCTCGCCGAAATCAAGGCGCCAACTAAGATCGTTCCTTGACCTGGTTGGTTATAATGCCATAAAAATGGTGTTCTGTTTCAACTGCTGAGGAAAGATAAGAAATATGAGTAGACATCGTCTACGGAGACGGATTTCGAGGAACTCAAGAAAATTGCAAAGAACCCTCGAAAATGCTTAACAATACCAAAGCCGCTTGAGAAATTCACCGTGTCTGTGGATGCCAGCGGGGCTGGAATTGGAGTAGTATTAGCTCAATCGTTCGACGTGATCGAGTACTCCAGCCTGTTGCTCAAAAGTGCCGAAAGAAAATACTCAACCACGGAAAGGGAATGTTTAGCAATCGTGTGGGCATTGAAAAAGTGGAGAACATATCTGATTATCAATAACTTCTGCATCAAAACGGATCACAAGCCGTTGACGTGGTTAATGATAACACGAGATCTAAGAGGGAGATTGGCTTTGTGGGCATATTGCCTGCAAGAATTCACTCTCACATTCAAACACTTCAACGGTCGAGAAAACGAGATACCGGAAGCTTTGTTCCGCCCGATCTCGGATGACCAGTTGCCGGACAAAGCTATCCCAGTGAATCAGCTGATGTCAAGTGTTGAAGTTTTCAGTCACCAAAGGAAGAGCAACCTGGTGAGGAATGTTTTTCTATATATTCTAGCCCAGACCAAACCAGGCGGGAGCTCATCCGCGCTGCACAACTCACTGGAAATATGGGAGCCCCTGAGTAAGGAAATTGGCAAGCTGTTTGCTGACGTCGATGTGGAACAAAGTCTGCGACCCAGACGACTACCTTTTGTTCCCGAGGCATTGACTGAGCGTGTGATACAGCTGGCTCATGACAGTACTCACATGGGACAACAACGAATATTTGAATTGGTGCGGAGCAGGGTCTTCTGGCCCACCATGCTTCACGACATTGATGACTACATACGGATTTACTCTGATTGCCGGCGGAAAAGAAAGCTCGGGGGAGTGGCACCTCCAATACAGCCCTCTTTCAAAGTTGTGGGTTGGATATTTCTGGTCTTTTACCCGTGAGTTCAACTGGAAACCAATACATCATGAAGATGATTGACCATGTGTCTCGCTGGGTGGAGGCAACCCCAGTACTGGATTAAAAGGGCTATTCGGTCTCACGCGTATTCGTTGATCATGCGGTGTGAGATTTGGTGTACCCAAAACAATCAGTACTGACCAGGGTTACTACTTCGGATTGAGGAAATTTGGGGAGTGATTGACAAGAAGGACTGTCGGAGATGTCGCTCAGTTATCTCGCGTCGAACCATTCAGCAACGGGGACGACACCATTTGAATTGGTTTTTGGGAAGGAACCCAGGACGCGAGTGGAGGTGTGGATAAACATGAAAAAGATAGACCTCTGACACCCCACGAACGGAGGTATCTAGAGACATTGGTGGCACAACGAACGAGAGGTGTTCAGAGTCCAAAAAAGCAAAGTACGATAGACGGGACCAGTGTCAAAATTGTAAGTCATTTGTGTCGGGAGAGTTGGTGAAAGCTGGGAAATGTAACAGTCCTGGCGTAGTCGGTCCCGGGGGCTGGCAAAGTTCCAGAGACGGTGGAATGGACGATACACCGCACTGGAGAGAAAACATTTCAGCTTGAGAATCAATCAAGGACACCAAGGCATATGGGTCAACAGAGGCGACTTAGTACCTTGATATAACCAAACGGAATATTTTAAAGAAAGGGCGAGTGTAGCGGCGATTGCTGGAGCAACAGAACGATGAGGACATCAAACCGATTGGGCCTTTTATTCAAGAACGGGTGGTGAATATGTCGGAAGCATCCAGCAGCAGAAAAAAGGGGCATTCAGACTAGCAGGGGGGATGCAATGGGACCACTGGCGACCACGAAGATAGCCCAAGTGAAGGGTTACGGATCAACTTGTCAATAAGAACAGTCGGACTAGCCAAACGGAAGTAACACGCAAACGAACCAGGCTAAGGGACGCAGGCAACTGGCCAGAACGCAGTCAAAATGTCCGGGCAGCTAGAAGATTAATATTGCTGCAGCGAGGATTGGAAAATGGACTACATAAACGATTCTACATGTTCCACGGACTTGACTTGTTTGGCCGTCCAAGTACAGGTGCTTTTGCCCCTCTTGCCTTCTTTGTTACAATAGGACTCAACCTTCTGCATGTCGGAACTGCAGTCTGTTGGGACGTATGCCAAGGTTACAAACAAGCTGCAATGAACACTGTTATCCTTCTGAATGCCAACTGACCGCTGAAGTCTTAGAGCATATAAACTACTGCTAATTATGCGTACGCGGTCAAAGCACGTAATCTTCTTATCACTCCAGTCACGAGTAAGAACGAACCATCACCATGCTTGGCTAAGGATCATACTACGAACTTACCATTCATATCTGTGTTCGGACACTTATCGACTGCATTGATGGTTGCTCGAATTTTACTACTGCTTGTCTCTGTATTGTCTTTGTGTAATGCGTTGACTGTAAGTGCCATTCTACTTTCAGCCCGCTCACTTCTGAACAGTACAGTTCAAAAAGGCATTCAGAGTCTTGCCAGTGGAAACGATTCTTGCATCACTTTGACCCATAGCTCTAGCTGCTTCGCCTCCTGAAGTGCGCAGGAAATGCCTCGATAGTATACCAGAAGCAGTTAGTCGAATCACACTGCTCGAATCCTGGATACAGGTTCCACGGAAGCCGTAGACAGCCATCGCTAGAGAGTAAATTATGAGCTCTAGGTACACCTGCTGACCGGAAAGCCTAACAGAACTCACTTTAAAGGAGCCGAGATCGAGGGGTTAATGAGGCTTGAGAAAAGGAGGGTTGCGAGATTGGAGATTATTTACAACACTGTTTGACAATGAACCGTTGTGGGCATACAGCTTGTTATCAGCAGGAGCATTATAAGCAGCTAGAGGGGACAAAGAAAGGTGGTTGGGGACAGAAGACGAAGGTAGGATAAAAGAGAGGTAACTCTGAACAGCAGCCTACTTATCACAACCTACCCTGCTCGATGCAATAGGCAGCGTGGTCCTGACTATCCTGAGAGACGATCGATGAAGTATGGATTTATTTGTATTAGTGTAATTCATGGCAGAAAATGAACAGATACTGCTAAGGAGTTCTTACGCTAGGCAGGAGGACGGTTATAGTTCTCAACCAAAGACCGTAGTTCTCCAAGGCACCGGTGGGTGGCTGAGTGGAGGCCCCGTTTGCTTGGATCATTTATTCTTTCACTGCTTTTAATGACTGAGTTGCCAGCTCAAATCTACCCCAAATTTGGAAGGCTATGTGTGTTCTTAAGTTAAACTCTACTAATGAGCAAGATACTGGACTCGCATGACAATGAATTCTTGCAGCATCTTGTACTCTATGCACTTCACAATCCAAATCACTCGATACAAGCTCCAAAGAGGTTCCACCGAAAAATTTACTCGTTGACATTTACGTACAGTCTAGCTGTAAGATACACTGGGGACCGAATCGGAAATGCGTGATAGCAAATTTAGTTCACTTAACTTCAATGCAAACGTGCAGGTTATTCTAGAATACTCTTTTCTTTTAGACTTATGCAAATAAGTTTCTCATCTCTCAAGATGACTTCCTTGTGAAACACAAGTACTCAACACTCCACATCAGTGCTACGTAAGTAAAACTTCGCATGACGTTGATGTGAAGCAATTTCTAGCGGGCAATTCCGAGTAACCTAACGAACTACTGAGACCGGCTTCACAATCATTCAAGTCAACCAATGTTTGAACGGTCTTCCAAAAAAGCTACTGAACATTCTTAGCACGTCAGTCGTGCGGTGTTCTTCAATGAATTGTTCATAGTAAGCCCAGCGTTGATAATGTGAGGTGATTCAGTCGACGGAAATCTTTGTGAATTCTCAACAATTCTACTTTTTGCAGTGTCACTTACGAACTTTTTCAACTGCCAGTTGCTTCAGCTTTGCTGAAAATCTTTGTTGTGGTCATGCTTAGCTCCTCTCTAACGCTACTGCAAATATGTTTACTGAAGAAATTGAATCGAAGAGGTAGTAGTCAACATAACCATACCATTCCGTAGGTCATTTCATATCTGTTCACTGTGCTCACGATGACCAGGCTTACTTTCAAAAACAGTCTTCTGTCTAAGCATTGAGTACTGACATGCTATATCCCTTTGCTGTGACCTATTCTGAATTTTCAAGTCTCACGGAACAGACACATCCGAAATGTCCACTGACATGCATCAACCATTCAACCATTTTCGAGTTTACAGGCGACTTAGAACACCAAAAACTAATAGCCAAAATCGATTGTGTTCCTATTCTAGCTCTCATTTTGTTCTACTTGATCGGGATAACTAATTGGAAATAGATGAATACGTCTTTGTTCTGCTTCCAAGTGAACACGTGACTGATACCACACTGTACACTATTCCTGCCAAGAACACACTTTCCGATCGGCGAATAGCAAAGTTAAGGTAAACCACGAAGTTACCCCAGTAGTGAACGTAAGCTTTAAGTGAGATGTCGTTATTTAGAGACGGCGCATCGAACACGTTGAAGTTGTGTCAAAGAAAAGGAAGCGTCGTGAAAAAAGGAGACTCTAGACGCGAAGTTAACAAAAACTTTTATTCCTTGGAACTATACTACTAAGTAGGTGTGTGCCAGTTGGATGACCACACGTCCTTTTCCAATAAACTACACAAAACCCGTGGGTCAGTTTTGCACAAAAAGTGTACAAACGTGAGTACGAGGGACCGGATAACTTAAACAGCTCAGCCGAATGATGTAGGGAGATAGTAAGTGGGAAACGTTCCGTCGGTCATGCATGATGCTCTTCTATAGCAGTTGGCAGAACCGGTGTTAAAAGTTGTGACATTAAACTGTCAATCATTTTGGACAACCTTCTTGGCCTTATTTTATATCGAGGCAAAATTATCTGGCAAATGTATTTCTCTCCCGCATGGATGAAGCAGTCAATTCGATCACCATTCCGATTACTACAGACCAGTCTGACCGAACACCATGATGTGAATCCCATCAGTCACGGTTGAGTTTTGGCAAAGTGTAAAATCTCCGTCATTCGGCTTCTTATCACATATATCCAAAGCAATGTCTGCTCCCACTATGTGACTTAAAATAGGAGAACATTTTCCGCACATTATCCAAAAAATGTTATGATCCCCATCACTGGCTTTCTTCGATAGTGTTACTGAAAGCTGACATACAATCCAGTTTGAAATTCTAACAACCAGAACTTCATCGAACACTGAACTCGACCAAGACAGTATTAGTAGAAGATAAGCATACGTTCATCATTCTGGTTTTCAGCGTAGTACCCCTACCGGCGATGATGAATCGATTAAATGCGTCCACCGAACTCTTTTGCTTTTCTCCCATGGAATGACTCCCGTTCAGATTCAATCCTGCCTTCATCAGCGAATTTGCTGAAAAACTACATATCGATAAATTAGTCAGACTTCGGAATTTCTTATCGCCGATTCTGATCTCCCATAATCTGTTCCCTTCAACAGTTACTACTGATGATTACCAGTGAGTCTGATTTACTTCCTTTCGATTGAGTGGACCATCAGACAGAAAGTTCAGTTACGCAAAATAGTCATGGTTTATTTCAGTCACACTTATATTTACCCATAACACAACACATGATTCTAAATGGTGAATACATAAAGTTTTTTCTCCCCGGACTTCATGGAATGAACTCAGTTTCTAAATTCCTTTTAACGGGTGAATGTAAGGAATTCTGGTGCTCGTTTCTATTTTTGTGGTAACTACACAGCAAGGTTTATTTTAACACGAATGATGATACCGACACAAACTGCTTTGGTGCCGAATCCGTTTACCTTTGATACAATGATCAGTGCACTATTGAATTCATCTATAAATTTTTCGTTGAATGTATCTAACAAAATTCCGCTACATTCACAGTCCACCAATAGGCCTACGCCAAACTATTACACGAGTTTAAAGAAAGCTGTGGTTGGTTTATCAAACTGCCAGCTGTTTGCCATCCTTATGCTTTAGCTGACTAGACCAAAATTGTCATTTACCTATCCTATGGATTTAAAATTGCAGTCCGTCAACTAAATTTCCCCGACATTAAAACAGATTTGACTCCAAGAATTTGATGAGACTACCTAAAAAATGAAAAGTGGCAGGTCGTAAGAGTGATAAGCCTGCAGGAAACCTGCCAGATTCCAAATAAGAAAGTAACATTACATAAAGAACTACTCTAGAATACCGTACTTGGGGACAAATCCTGACGATAACTATGGAAGGAGCTTGAACTGCCTTGGTCATCCCCTTTCCTAGTCACATCACATCACATCACACGCTGCTCTGCTAAGCTTAGTAGATCTTTCCTTTAAGAATGTACTGACGTCATAGCCCTCGTTGCACGACCTAATTGTCTCATTCAGCCGTCTGAGGATGCTTCCGACTAACGTCACGAAGCAAATGTAATCCTTGTGAACGAAACCTCTGACCCGGGCTGCCTCCCTTTCTCTTCAGCTATTTAAATCACGCGGCCGATTTGGCCCCGTTGATATAATCAGTCTTCAGTCGTCGTTCATCCGGATTAAAACTGGAAGATATCTAGCGTACTGGTTATATCACTCCTATCTGCTTCCCACTCTGAACTTTTGATCAGATCGCTACGGAAAAGCTCAAGTCGGTTGCTAATCAGCAGTCCACGTTTGACACCGTCTCTTGCTCGTAACATTCCACTGATCTTTTTATTTCCTGAGTAGCAAAAGTTTTTCAGTTGATTCGGCAGACTGCAGTTGCCCTTTTTGTCTATTAGGGCTAGGGCTATAAATTTCCAAAAAATGTCTAGTTTACTCTATTGACTTACACTGGTGCGCTAATCAGAAGAGCCAATGTTCTTCCACGTTTCATATATACAACGGTGTAATTCAAGGAATAATTTTCCCCAAGAATGTTATTTTATACGACTTTTCTGAAAAAAACATTAATAATTTTCTAAAACCCCGGTGACCGTGTGGTTGAGCTGGTATCCAGGTACAGATCTGAAATAAACCTATAAAGGCCATCGATGATATTCTTCACGGAATGGTTCAGTACTGCTAAGTTAAATCCCAATCGAAACAGAGTTTGCAGAAATGTTGTTCTCGGTTTACCGCAGGTTGACGTCACAAGCCCAACCTAGGTTGACGGCAAAACCGCAGAAGTGGACGTAACAGTGAAAAATATCCCATCGAGTGCTTAGTGGTCTAACAAGAATACAGCCCTTTTCTCTCTAGGGTCTTTGAGCTTTCCAACCCCAAGGTAATCTGTGAACCGTTTTCTCACCCCTTATCACGATTGGAATTTCCTGTAAATAGCCTGACCAGACCCTCGCCTAGATGGATTTTGTAATGCACTTTAATTCCTCAGTGAGAGATTTTGTACTAGAGACCCCTCTTCTTTATGCGAACGGTTTTGGAATGCGACATTCTTGTATTAATTCGCACCCCGTCTCTCTCTCTCTCTCTCTCTCGCTTTCTGGTGGAATTCTGAACTGCGCGAACGACAAAAGACCCAACTGCCACATGATGTCCCAAAAAGAATGTTGTCAGACTTCATGTTTCAGAGTCAAAATGACCGATCGACCCAGGAGGCTTTGTCCCATTCCATTTTGTATGAGATTACCGATTTCAATCACCAGTATAATTGCCATTGCATCCCACCGATTCGTTAGTTGTCAAAGAATTCAGCTTTGAGTATCAATGCACATTTTCCCCTTCGATTGAAGAAAAAATGAGTTCTTGACTTGGCTTGGCTGCATGCTTGTCCGGAACACTCTGGAAACGCAACACCCTAAGTACTGATTAGCGTCTGCTTTGAATACAACCACGGGTCCCTGCGTATCCATCACAGTTTGCAAGAGGTGACATTAAATTTTTTTCCGGAGCATCTGCTTTGGTAAAAATCTCGAGAAATTCCCTGTAAGACAGCTATTATTTTTCGAGGTTATACATGTAAATAAAAGGAGAGACTGGTATTTCGCAATGGGTATGAAAATGAGGGGTTTGGAAAATAAGGTCTTGTATCATATTCACCTTTACACGGTTATTTATCGATTCGAAAATTCTACCGAAGATCAATGTGCGATTATCATTTGGTTTGGATATAAACTTTCTCCGAAGCAGCAACGGCGCCAACGAATCAATTTCAATGAGTTAGATATCTTTCGACCCTTTTCTAGGAATTAAAGAAACATAGCTTGTTATTATACTGTGTCCGCTACTATGTTTTAGAGATCAGTACAGTCTGTCTTTGTCCTGATCGGACATATCGGACACGTACGTACGGCCTACCACTTGTTGGTGGAATTATCTAAGGTTAAAACTGATTCGTACACGTCTGACTGTCAGAGTTCTCAACTAGATTTCTGGTATTCAGGATAATTTTGGACTAAGTACGGGTCATTTGAGCCACACGACCACGAGAAACTTCAGCTAAAAATTGTCCACAATCCCAACGCAAAGAAAAAATGCCAAAAAATGCCTAGTCCCGGTATCGGCTTTCAGGTTCTGCTGATAATTGCAAGTCTTATTCCCAGTCACTTTAGTACTTTGGAAAACGATTCTTTCGACTTATTGATCTGAAGCTGATGTCAAGTTTACTTGAGGTGGTTTGGTTTGCATTGTGTCCGTCGCCCTAATGGGGAGTAAATTCTCGTATATTCTAGAAGCACCCACCTACAACACTTTTTTTTGTTATTGGATCGGGTCGTTTCCTGTCGGGGCATCCAGACAACAGCTGTGACTAATTTTCATCACATTGACAAGTTGTTGTGTCCGTGTTGGACGTGAAAGTGTATGTGTGTGTATGTGTGGCAGAAAACGTGCCCCAACGCGGGATAGATGTGTGCGTCAGCTGGCTCGCAGCTCAAGACATTAGTAGGGTATACTACCAAGACAGAGATCATAACTGAACATGGCATTTGCTAAGCTGGTAACCACACTCAATCCACGTTGTATGACTAGGTGATGAGAGGCTAGAAATATCCTCTCTGTGAGGGTGTAATTTTAACTCACTTTCTTCACGCGTGTGAACTGACGAGGAGACACGAAGATAAAAGTGTTGACCTGTGTACGTGTTACAAAGCGGCAACACATCACGACACAAAATACTAATGAACCACCTAGGGTGGGTAGTTTTCGGTGAGCTGCAGGTCACAGAGTGAAAGAAGCATACGAATTCAATTTGTCTATGCGTCACGAGGTCCATGAGGCAGGACACCCCCGCCCCCCACACACAAACATTCTCAATTGTTAGGAGTGTGACGATAACCCAAGATGACAGACCCACGTATACGGAAACCACGAATGTGCGTAAATTCACTCAACACAACCGTGAATATGGGCGTGCTATATCCGAAACCGTGTAAACATTATGCGGGTCTCAGTCATGTATTTCCGCTAGGAAAAGATCATCATTCGCACCAGCATGAAAACCAACATCTCCACAGCACCTACATGGTCATCTCAATCTACTCGTGAAACTCTGCCAAACATGCGTCCAACTGAAGTTCAATTTGTCAGTTTAGTCAAGCGTATCCCCCGCTAGTATGACAGATAGCACCAACTGCGTGTTCTTTTAAACTATTCAGCCAAATTGCAAGAACCCAACCGTTGACTACGGCTGATGATTTTCCCCACTTAGCCTTTAACGTCCTAGCAAATTTTAACACCATATCGCTCTTACAAACACTAGCTCTGACCAAGATGTTCACAAGCAGAAGGTGATGGTTCACTGGTTGAAATTGAGTTCTAAACCAACGCATGAATGTTAGCCAAAGGGAACACAGTCAAGCGTCACTTTTGTTCGACTACACCGACTTTACACCCAAGGCCGGGGTGGAAGAGGGTCAGGCTAGAGAGGTTCACAATCAGAACATGATAATTCTTTAAACAAATTTCGTCAGATCCTATCTTGCCAGCCATATGCTGGTTCCAACTGACAGATTGAAAATATTTGCTTGTTAGGATCACTGCACTTAAGAATAGCCAGTCAACAACGTGTGTTCTTTTATTTCAACCTAGCCGAAAAGTTCAATTTTAAAAGGTTTTATTACTTCGAAGCCACATCTACTTCATTTCGTCTCTCTCTCTCTCTCCACTGAACTTAGTTGCAAACCGATCAAATCAGCTGGGAGAAAACAGAAAAATATTTGGTGTTTTCAGTTCTGTTGCACCTCATCACCCCACCTTCACTCCGGTTTGTGCATTCCTGATTCATCCGCTTCATTGCTGATCATAAATAGTGGATTAACCCCCCTCCGATTTAACTGTCATCACTTTGCAGATGATTCTTCCGATAAGATGGCCCAAAGCCATGGTGGTTCATAGATAGAAATAAAAAAAGGTCAGCAGCTGACTGATTTAATGCTCATTTAGACAGGTGCAGCAAAATAGATTGCGCTGAATCCATGCGCAGAATTTCAACCTCGTCTCGGCTTATTCCTCTCTTTTGAAGCATAAGACACTCGGTCGGGAGACGACTAACAATTTGGAAACTCATTCAATTTGTCAGAGGCTAACTGATGCAGATTTCCTTCGGGAGAAATCGGTTTTCAATCGACGGCAGCGCAAGTGTTGAAAGAAAACTGAAAGCACGAGTGTATCAGTGACATCGACATTTCACGTGTGAGCCGAACAAGCCCTTTTGTGTTCGTCCACAAAAAAATAATAAATGCGTATCTAATTTGCAATCCGAACAGAACCAGGGGGTGCGCCGCATAAAACACTAGTAAATTGATGAATTGCATCAGTGTGACCTGTCTGTCAGTGAGTACAATAGAGCGAATAGGTCTGCCTGTCTAGTAGTTCGAACATGCTATAAGGAAAATGGTAAAACACTTACGGTGTCAAGATATGATCATAAATTTGAAGCAAATACTTCGGAATCACGGATATCCCAAACATTTCAGAGACAAGAGAAACACGTATTGGTAGCCGCTGGGAAGAGAGCATATTTCAAAGGAGACGACAAAACCGAGTCTAGAGTAGACAGCTTGGAAGAGGTAGTGATTCACACTTTTCCTTCTCACTATGCCCATCGGAGATATCAATAAACCTAAAAGGCAAATTATCTAGGCCTAATTACTCTATACGTACCCGTGTGCCTGTTTTTCCGGCAAGGTATATCGTTAGAAGGACACGGCAAATATTGCAAAGGATCAAAAAGCACAAACCAACCTGGCTGAGGTCGGAAAATAGAAAAGCTATTACCAGTGCAATAGTGGCGCACCTTAAGAACACCGGACAACAAGTGAATAACGACTTGCTCAAAACCGTCTATTCCCTGCTGACGCACGAAAGTCATTGAAAAACGGTATTTAGCAAAGGCAGGAGTTGAGGCGATCAGATCATCAACTCTGCTGCTTTGTTAATAATAGAGTTTCGTTAGGCTATTTCAGCTGCCTGGTCCAAGATCCAAACCACGCCTTCGAACTCAGTGAGACCCCGACGTTAACAATTTTGTCGAAACCGGAAGTGGATAATCCCCCAAAACCATGCCAAACCATGGAAAAATAATATCTACCCTACCCTTTTCGAGCAACACAAGTTCAGATTTTTTGACAGTCTAGCCACACTTTGACAAAGATATTCATAAATTATGCAGTTCTATCCCACAAATGTAACTGCACTGAGACGACGTTAACTGTTGATGACGAGATTTGAATTCATGTTTGAAAAGTCTCACGGTTACCTCAGACAAACAACACTGGAGAGTGAACAATTGTTTCCACTGATTCCTAATCTTGCTGTTACATATCATATGGGGGACAGTCATACATCTGATTGGCAGTTGGCTGAGTTGGAGGTCATTTCCACAATAGAAGTCTGACGTGAGGCCTCTCATTCCCTTGATAAATTGCTAATATTTACGTTCTTTTGACGATAGCATCACCTAATTGAAAGTTTTGTCGAGCATCTTTTCACGGCAATGAAAAACTCTTTCGTTTTCTTGCAGCTTTGTTCCAAAATCGCTACTGGCATAACTGGTGATCAGGAACGAGTAATCCACGATAAATGAGCACACCTACCGCTAATAATCCAAAACAGAAGATTACATGAGAGTCGTTTTATGAATACGGATGTCAAGGCGAATCCCATACACTTTTTTGACGTTGACTGCTTTGATCGGTTGACACAAATAGCTTTCAGACCAATCTCTCTCTCGACTTCGAAACCTGCAGCCTACGGCCAGTTACATTCCTTATTTCGTAGCCTATAACTGGCTACGAAAGCATTCCTAATACATTGCACCAATACTATATAATACAAAGAAGGAGAAGAGGTTAAATCTATTTTCGTCAATTTTATCATAAGCATTCTTTCCAGAACTTTCCGCTCTCTAACTCGACTACACCTTTGGCACACAAACGACCCTATAAATTACATGGACCATTGGCATCCAGTATGTTACCAAGTTACAGGAATTTTTCCCTCGCATACGCTATTATTTCAGCCATACAACAGTTCATGAGCTACCCACTCAGTACTAGATGCCTGAACCGAAAAAGGAGAAGCAACTTATCTAATATTGGCGCTTGAAAGTTAGGTGATATTTTTTCGATGTGTGTACTACACTATCGAATGATGAAGTGATTTTTCCCTTTTTTAAGTCACGATTGCTGAGATTACGGGATACAATTCAGAGAACAGACTTAGACCGTTCATTATGCGAATGTGTTTACAAATGCTTTTTCCGACAGAACGGAAATTTCCAATAGACAAATAAAACCGGATCTCCCGAAAACTGTTTGCTGTCCCTTGTCCGAGGAAGTCTGAGGAATGCGATCTTTTCCAATCTTTCCTAGCTCATTATGTCATGGTCAGATCGCTAAACATAAGACTTACTGGCACTTATATATATATATATATATATATATATATATATATATATATATATATATATATATATATATATATATATATATATATATATATATATATAAGTAGTATGTAGATCGATAGACAAAAGTTTCCGGGAGGCGCACTACTGATTTCGTGGCTTCTGTTGCTCATCAGGAATGCATGCTCCGTACTATTCTGACAACTCGTTCTCATACCTGTGATTACCTTTGTTGTATATGGCACTAAGACCTCATTTGAAACGTCAGACTTGTGAATGAATGCTATCTGTTGCGGTCCACTGTGGAATCATAACTGCCGTTGGTGATAGTTGCTTATGGACTAAACCGAAGAACAACGAGGTTGCAGGTGCTTTTCGGAATGCAGAATTGCGTAACAGTTGCCACTGACGAGGACTTTGGTCCAATTCCGAGAAGGCTATCAACTAATTATGCTGTGGATCTCGAGGTTCGCAGTCAGGCAGGCTTGACGGACCGACGGAAGCAATCCTTGAAGTCAACATATTGGCCGACCTGTGCCACGTGACAAACTTACTGTTACCCTGCTTTTTCCAACCTCTCTCAGACTTCGAAGCAAACTGTGATAAGGAAGTCAATGGTTAGACACATGTAGTGTGTCCCAATCTAGGAAGCCGAAGGAGTGATAATGGCATTCGCGGTACTTTCGGTTCCGAAAATGCGTATACGAACTGTGGAGTTACTGACTTAATGTTTCCCCCAAAACTGGCAAATCTGTAGCGACCTGAAGATGACAGAGTTTGAGTGCGCAAAATGATGACCAAAATTACTATGGACAGACATAACCAGTATGTACCTAGCTCTAAGCAGTTTGTATATTGTTCGGTGCCACAGAGTTGTGCGTTGTTTGTCTGCTTATTGTAAGAACAATTGGATTCTACCAATTGAAAAACACATTTTTGGCTTCTCCGTTTGGAAACGGTTGAAGCTTTAGCTCCCTCAGCTAGTATCGCGTCCGGTGTCGCTCTAAAACGTAAACGTGAACGACAGTGCTTCATTACAAACTGTCCTTGGATTTTGCCGTCTTTTGGCAAACGTCGGAACTTTTGATTTGTTTCCCGTTCCTCAGGCCATTCTCAAGATCTAGTCAGTACCTGGTATCCGGAATACTGAAAAATAATCCACAAAACAACCATGACTGAAGACAGACAGCAGCTGAACGTCGGTAACCGGAACAGAACAGGTCTCGCAACCATGTAGAAGCGCACTGTGTACATCACAATTGTACACTCTACCTTTTTAAAGAAAAGGGGCTTCTCACTGTTTTCACTCTCCCTGAGCCTTTATAATTCGATTGTCAACCTCCTCTGTAACGTTCTCATCAGGGCTTACACAAATTCTCAAGTAGACAAATTTCGTGGCATTCTCTAGCCTGTTAACTGTGAGAGTGGGTACGGGAGTGAACCCCTGCCATTTTTTTAATAGAACCATACAGTCTGAAGTTGAAAAGTAAAAGTCGTACCTCGAGCTGGACAGGGCAGTACCTTTCATAATGCATAATGTACCGTGATAAAGTCGTCGTCTACTAGCGCAAAGTCCCCAGCATAGTCTAATTCCATAAGTTAGTGACCAAGCAGCTCAGCGTTTGTATTTTTTCTACGTTTTCGTGCTTCCCTTAAGATATCATCCAGTGCAAATTGAACAAAATAAGTGAGAGTTGAAACTGCAGAGGACCGCTCGTTTGTGACTGAGAAGGAAGGCAACAATGAACCCCATGCAGGCTCTCGGTTTGATGTCTGATAACACAAAACTTGAATAATCTTGACATTCTTATCAGACGCATCTTTTCTAACGGGACAATCACAAAAGGCCCTTCTGTCAACGGAGTCAAATTTCACTCGGAATTCCAAGTATACGACTACCGTTAGTCGGTCTCAGGACTTTTCGTCGCCGGACACTTTGGTCGCCGGACATTTGGTCGACCATTTCGATGGTTGTATTACATTATGTTCACCCGAGTCTGTCAGATACCGCACCCTGGGAAAGTAGCAGAAACCCAATCCCAAACCTGTTTACCACTGGCTTTCATCCTTGAAATGTAACACCCTCAAAATGTCGCAGTCTGTATGATGTTCCCATTATCGACCAAAACCAACCTCAGTGTAAAGATTTATTGAATTTGGACAAAAAATTCAGCTCTCTATGCTTTCCATCATAATTTTCTCTTCTTTTCACCAAAAAACTTGCTTGCTTTTCATGCACTGTCACCACTAAATTCCAAGCCGACCAAACACCTTGGCTTTCTCACCCGCGTGACAATTTGTTGTTCAGTCCTATTTCGCCACGCAATTTTTGATATTGTTTCTATCACAAGAGTCGGGTGACCCCAATTGTTACGGGTCTAATAGCTGTTCCTATCTGTTCGATTTTATCGCTTACGTAAACTTTCTCCCCGGGTTTGGAATGATCCACATCATAACTGGCGCGCGCAAGCGAACCATGGACTCGGACTGTCTACCTCTACCTCTCCAATGGTACCGTGTTTCATTTGGCACACCAGGCGGGTGATATATATATATATATATATATATATATATATATATATATATATATCCTCATTGCCCGGGTAAAATGACGAGGCACAAGCGTCTGAAAGTAATTATCTTTTCCTCCCAATCTACCTTATCTGTGTGAATGACTGGAATTGGTCATCTCTCTATGGTCTTGCACTTTCTCATAAACATGTTTTCCGCCTGTTCTTCATACAAGCTTGTGTGAATGTATTTCCTCGAATCACTAATTCACTTCTGTCCTTTGATTTGTCAGAATGTCCCCCATAAATAAGGACCTTCTTTGTAAACCACCTGACTCGCTCCTGAATTGCAGTCTCGAACCTTTCCTGTCTATTGTTGCTTGGGCCTCTCGAAGTCTTTATTGACTGTATTGACTCTGTGGTTGGTTTGCCCACAGTTTGACGCATGTTACTCTTATTGTTTGATCACCTGACCTCTAGTACTCGTAGTAAAGCAAGCCTGGGGATTTGGAGTTAACTTAACTTTGAGTCACTCAGTTACGGGACGACAATCCTGTACAAGAGTATTGTAAAAGTCTCTCAAAATTAGCACCCGATTAATGAAGGGTACTCTCATGCGTGAGTGGTCAAAACAAGTGATCTGTTCGACTAATTGATTCAGGGCCAACCGTTTATGAATCAACATTATCCAACTTCATACACTAAGTGCTCTTCTTCTCGCGAGGCCCAGCTTCGCTGAAATATATGACGGAAGAAATATTTTAAAAATGGAATGGAGGACTACGATTAAGCCCGGTTAGGCTCAACGGTAACATGAAACAAAAGAGGGAGCCATATCATTACTTGTAAGTACGTACGTAAGTAGCATGCGTGGTCATCGACGAAACATTTTCCCAATCAGATGCTCGCCTCGGCTAGAAACCGTGAATTCCATTATCTGCAACGTATCATATGCGAACCGTCAGACTCACCTTAAGAGGGCGACCAGAGGCTGCCGATCATAGGGCTTTGAGCGTGTAAGTGACCATGATTCGCTCATCGGTCGATAGCGCAATCCATATGCAACTAGGGCGAACAGGAAGATTGCTTATTTGACAATGTCTGTGATGGGTATCCATCAGACAATCTATCGATGTTTTGTCCAGCCTTAGGCTTGCAAATTAGGGCCGTTGGAATGTTCATTGAAGGCGATCAGTGGTTGAGACAAGGTCAGTGTTGAATCCTGTTTTGCCTGCCGCATGTAATCGTTAAGGTGAGTCATTTTGTTCATATACTGAGGAAGTCAAGTGGATCAAGTGTCTATCGCCTCAAAAAAGACAAAGACTCGAATTCCAGATTAACTGGTCGCTGTCGTGGTAGACGGAAGCTTGTCATTTCAGCTGACCTTAGCTTCAAGCCCTGAACTTTAGGAATTCCAGTGTGCAGCTGCTGTGAGGTTACAACGATCAAAAGAATTTGACCGTGATGCGTTTGCACTTTGTCTTTCAGGCTGGAGGAAATAATGGGACGCAAGCCTTTTCGCTTACCGGTTCGTGATCAGTGTATGCCTTTATAACTCTGGATTACCAGATGCTAACTAAAGATCCAGAGAATGGCCAAGGGGACGAGTAACGCCTAATTCATTTTCTTAGGGTGCGACATTTGACAGACTTGAGTGAATACAATGTAACTCAATCATCGAAATGTCCGTTCGACCAAAATTCTGGCCACCAAATGTTCGGATATGCTGTTAGTCTGCGGTACATGTGGAGAAGCTCCAGCACCTGACGGATAGTTAAAATTTCGCCAGTGCACACGCGATCTGAGTGGAAACCTACCCGTTCTTCACGGATCAGTTGTTTACTTCCTGAAGTCAGTCTACGGAGTAATAGAGACGTCAATAATTTCAATGTCGCTGATATCAGACTTCTCCGTCCACTGTTGTAGCAAACTGCAAGTAGAGTGCATGGATAGGTACGCAGTTCAAGTTTGACGCAGAACGTTCATGAACCCAGGTCTCATGGAAAAGGTTGATGAGTTCTTGGGTGAGCGATAGACCACCGTCCTTGAATAGGGCCGGAATTAGTTCATGTGGGCTAGGAATGGTAAAGCGCCAAAGAAGGTGGAGTGCATAAGTGGTCTCCTCTTCAGTGGGCCGATCAGTACGGACCGTACTAGGAGAACGAGCAGGTTCAAAGAAACTTCTGGATGAAAATACTGATGTTGAAAGTCAGTTACATTGTTCAAAGTGCTCCGTCCAGCACCCAGTACAACGTGATAGCTTCATACTTGACATGCAACTTCCCTCGAAGATTGTCTCGCTCACACTTGGCTTCTTTTTGTCCATGGATCACATGAATTGGGAAATGCTTCGGACGTTTTCAGTGCCAGTTGCTTGTCAGAGCTTCGCTGCACTCTCGGAACAACAGACATCAAGGTCCCTACGTAGGTTTCTAAGTAGTTTGGTATGTAGATGGATGGGGACTCGGAGTTTTTGTTACCAGAAGGGGTATGACGACAACTATCTAGAAATTCTATGGATGGCGATAAGATCTAGTGGGTAGTTTGGCGTACGGCTAATCCACAAAATGGGGTATTCACTAATTTCATAACGTCGGGGATATGTTGCCAGCCGTCTGACTCACCAAAGTATGCATGACTGCCTAGCTGAAGGGTTAGCTCATTCTGCTGCCGCTCTCAGATCGGAGTTAGGTACAATAGACCTACCTCTATTGGTTAACAACGGTCTTTCGCCTCCGACGAAACATGTATCAATAGCTCAGCAAGCAGATTCTAAGCACTCGCTCCAGTACAACCTACTAGATTTGACTGAGCCACGCCATTGGTAACTTATGACTATGTGGTCTATCTGTGTCCATGACTGGCTAGCGTAAGGCGGACGCCAACTCGTACTTCAAAGAAAAAAACTGTGATAGGTACGGAGATTTATTAGACGACTACCGCTGTCCGTACGCTGAGAGCAAGCGAAAATTTATTCCCTTAACATCCGCTCGCCCGGACCCAGGTGACTAACCTGAGCAATGAGGTTCCAGCTTATGTCAGTATGATACTTATCATATAAGGTACTTCGGTCTTGGATAAAATACATAATTGGCAGTTTCTGAACTGTATTCAGTGGGAGCGTAGGCTGTGACAAGGAGCAGACATCTATTGGTCACACTCACAGTTTAGCTCGAACGAATCTTCGAAACAGATCGCTTACAGTCTACTGTTTATCGGAATTCAGTCACTTAAAGTACACCCTGCTCTGGCGCTGAGAGCGCTACGCACACCCGCATGGCCAGAGGCAGAATCCCCATCATCGCCGGATAGGAACGGAATGAACGTCCCGAAGCCCAATTGGGCCGTATTACACTGGTCGGATACTGGAGTTGAGTCTGAAACCAACAGCGCCCATACGCAGTTAGATTCTCCAGAGTGCGTGCTAGAGCTACTCGCTGACTTATTCGCATTGGAATTAAAGGATGGAAGCTTTGGTGACGCACGCGGTTTATAATTTGGTTTACCGAACCACATAGACCGGATTGAGTTACTAGACTTCCACGATCATTATTTCCGTCAGTTGCACCCTGAGAAAAACAGAACTGCTTTGTCAGCTACGGTTTGTGGGAAGGTGGTGAGGTGAAGAGAGAGAGAGAGAGAGAGAGAGAGAGAGAGAATCTGTTCAACTGGCAGTACCTAGATTATAGCTCGTGCACAAGAGAATGAGAACGGGTGCACGAGTGTATCTAGCGTGATGATCATTTAGACTGTGTGAACTGGGTACTACCCGGCTGCCCAAATTGACAGAAGTAATTTGCCCTAGGAGGCTCCCTCTCCGAAGAACTTTATCGAGGATCAGTTCGCAAGGCTGCGGGGCGAATCCGGAAGAATGTGACCTTTAGAAGACGATGAGCAGGTCGAAGCTTCATACGCCTTACTGAATAGATCCAGGGTCTCAAAAACATCCTTATACTTTATGAAAGCCGGGGGTAGGTAGCAGGACCCATAACATTCCTCATGGAAACCTAGTCGGATACATGGAACACGAAAATGAACGGCGGCCTTATTGCATGGCAAGCTTACATGCCGAGCCGCAGATTCATCTACGGATTTAAGTGTCGTTGTATAGGAGGACGATTACCAGGCATACAACCTACCATATCCCGGAGTACCGTGACTGATCGTGCACGATCGCCTAATTGGTAGGCACAAATTTTATTTTCGGTTAACCATCAGAGTGGCAGCCGTTCTCCTATCCGTGACCTGGTGACGAGCCCTGTAAAGCTCCATTTTTTAGTATTTTTTGCTTTGAATAGTTCAGGTTAAAGGCAGCTTAAGTATCTAAGATGTCCTGTGTACAGACATTCATCCGCAATTCCACTGATATATTCCGCTGCGTGAAGTGCGTTTGAAGCCAAGCCAAAGGGATTTTTTCATTTAGTCAAAAATAGTTCCTTCATTGCCCAGGGACAAGTATTTGCAAGTGAGGAATAGAAAAATGTAATGCCAGGACAGGGAAATTAGTTCAGCGTTTGCTTAAAAAAAGAGGGATCATTAGGCAAATTGGAGCAAGTGAGGTGATATTGGGATTAAACGTCCCAAGGATATAGGAAGTCTGAACTAGAAGGATTGAGGAACTGCGGGAGTAGGGATGACCGATCTGAGTGTGACAAACATCACCAATCTAAAGTTAGGTTAGCCTCCATCCTTCGGGATGAAAGTTCGAACTGCCATTGCATCGGTGATACGCAATGTTTTGCCTGACATAGACAAATGAACCTTATAGAATGCGTCGAACGGATTCACCCTACGGCTAGGGCGGAATTATGTTTAACTGGCAAAAGCTATTTTACTGGATACCAAATATACCCTGAATCGCATAGTGTAACCGTAGAAATGTGGGGAAAATGTCCTTTTCAAAATAATTCGTAGGAACCTTAGTTCCAAATTTATTTGCGCACATCTTCCCAGCATCGATATTTATAATCCACAGTTTATAGTATATCTATTGAAAGTATAAGAGCAGCTGTACTGAAACCAAATCATCAGTTGTTTTGCTTGCGAAGTACGGAGGGAACATTTTGGCAACAAGGCAGACGAGATGAGAGCCTTCCTACTGCATTCGGTGATACCGTGATCTAGGAAGACAAGATCATTATACCTCGTCATTTACAGTATCACATTCCACTTAGTGCCTCCTAGCTAATTTACGCAATTCTTCCTTCAAATTGCGATCAACTGTCCAAAGAGAATATTACGTATCCCTGGCACAGTAGCAGTCGTCTCGTCGTTCGATGATGCATGACATATATATCTACTTTGTGCATGTGCGTGAGTTCAACGGCGCAGGACTGCCACTTGATCTTACTGTTGTGTTCGACTTGAAAAATCGTACTCAGATAGACATTCTCGAACGCACGAGCACTCCTGACCCAAATCCACTGCACTCATGGGCACGCCTGCAGCCGTACGCACGTACTTGGTTGACGTTAGCTTCGTCCTGGACTGCACTGATCAATCAGAGCCTATCACGTGTTGAACGATCTTGCATAGTCTAATCCGATTGCGCAGTTGGCTTAAACTTTCGCCTGCGTAAGGTATTGGCTCACGCACTAGCCCAAGTGTTTGCGTGTTCACGTGCTCGCTTGTACATCCAGTCACCGTACGTTGATATTGGACACGCGTTCATCCGTACGGGCGCGCTCTCCGGCCTACCGAGTCCGGGGCCCAGCACTAACTACCCTCATTGCACTGGCAACGCTAACCATGCGATTTCAATCAGAATCGTACAAATTCCAAATAGGTCGGACGTTGTGACGGGCGCTCGTTATTAGGTGATGCTGGTTTCTAACCACGCACCTCGGACGAGCTATTAATTTATACCAAGTAACCATTAGCAGAAAAACTAAACAAATTTGAAAGTAGATAAATTTCATATCGAGCAGCACTGAATGCTCCTATCTGGACGTTGTCCCGTTTTAACAGAAGCAAAATCATTCACCGGTTGGCTCGTCTTCTGAACTATCTTCTCATATTGCCTTTATATTCCGTATATTTCAAAATCTTTTGATATGCTGGCTTCACTGTTCTGAAATTAAATAGGACGCCGCGGATGAGATTCGAGTCCAGTCGTGCCAAATCAGATAAGTGCTTTCGGCGACCCGAAGAGCAAATATTCGGCTGTCATAACTAAAGAATGCTTTATGAATAAACTAAACAAAGCAATATCAAGAAAGGATGGACTACAGCTGGGAAATAATCTGATCAAGTTAATTAGAGAATCCAGTAGGATAGAATAAAACAGAACATTTTTGAGCTTTTGTGCGAACAAATAAGCGTTTTGTAACTTGCCCGATTTGGAGAATTAAAGACACTGTTAACAAGATCATAATAATGTGGATGTGCAGTATCAACTATTACTTTTCCCGGTGGTTTTTGACATGTTGGAATGTTGTGCTATCAAATACTGAAAAGGTGCGCACTTGGTATGCATCCGCGAGCATGCCCGGAAACGAACTGGGGAAAAGTCTGAAGTCATTGTCCAACTGGCCGGCAAGATCACGGGGATCCATTAAGTTAGTTTGACAGGATACATGCGTACACCAAAAGCATATCTAAGTGGTGCAGTATGGAAACATTTTCAAGACGTAGCTCAAAACGTTAGCTTCTTAGCGTTTACAAAAACGACGGGAATATTGTCAGACTTTATCAGGCTTCTTATTAGCATTGCACCAATGTACTTTACTGAAGTAACTCTGGTAAAGTCGTTTCTGATAATATGTACCGAAGGAGTTAATTCTGCAGTCTGTTTACACCCAACCACTTTTATGTGAGAAAAAAGTAAATCTGGACACTTTGAAGGGTTAACAGGTAGGTTGCGGTTCGAAGACCACTTGGTTATGCCCAAGACGCTTGACTGCAGGATAGGAAATGCGGGGTCGTTGTCGTAAAGGTACGTAAGGCACTACATCATCAGTCTGTTGTATGGCCAGTCAATCATAGATAGATATGTAGAAAGGAAAAGTGGTGATGAAGTGTAGCCTTCTATAACACCCAACTGTGAAGATGCGAGATATGGATCTACGCCAAAGTGTGCTTTGTCGCGAGAAAGCTGTAGAAAAATTATTCTGGAGCCTTCTCTCACTCTATCAGGAAACAGCGAACAAATTTTTTTTTCACACAGTAGTCATCTCGTTTATTGTATACATCAACCACCTGTCTGTCCGAAGTGTCTGAATGATACAATAGATGTGGATGTTGTTATCTGAAGAAAGAAGGTAGTTCACCGAATCTGTGTATCCCCGTGGAAAGCCACGCTTGAACAGCCAGAAACTTGTGTATAACAATTTATCCGGAATAGACTAGTCTATCATTCTGGTATCACTTCACTGACACTTCTTCCCTTATCTTAGCAAAGCTTCTGCCATCGTTTCAAAAATAAACACAGCCTATCAAATACACCGGAAACCTCTTGAAGGGGCACTTCTCTGAAGTTTCACAAAAACCCTTGAGACCCAAGTCCCTCCGTCTCTTCTCTTCCTTGCACAAACATACACTCAAATTTGCAAGATGGACACATCTACTCAGGTACCGTAGTCATCCGGTTTGTCGTACACTTGAATCCTCCGGACCAGTAAAACTCCACTGCGATAGGTTCGCAAACGGACGAGTCAGAATTGTTTCATGCGTGAGCAAACATGCAAAAACCACTTGGAACCGTCCGCTCACCTAGAGCTTTGTCCACTTTATAAGTTTGTACGTAGGAGATCTACAATGCTGGTCGCTTGCCGAGTTAGGTATGATTTAGTGAAAGTTTTCGATGAGTAAACAACAAAAAACAGGGTCATTCAAATAGTTAGGGACCAAATTTTCAAAAATATATTCACACTGAATCAAATATCATATTCAAATGATCCTCCTTCTTTCTACACGTCGACTAAACCGAACAATGAAACTCGAATTGAATTCTTATTTATCTTACAAAATGGAACGTCTGATTAAATAACTATTATTTACGGATATGCATTACCTCAGACGCATTTTCATTCTTATACCGACATTAAATTGCTTTTACTTTGCATTTGAAAATTCATGAGCAGCCATCCGAGAACGACTTATAGCTCAGTAGTATTGTCCACCAAGAAGGCCGTGGCTGGGTGTTCAGTGATCCCTTAAGTGTCAGTATCTAGGGATAGTCCAATAATTAATAAACCAAAACGCACCAAAGGTATGAATACGCGTAAGAAATAAGATTATCCAAACTGATCGGGAGAAGTTATTAGGCGGTGAACACATGGTTCGATCCAAGTTATGTTTGTGAATCAACCCTACATGTGGGATTGATTCTGTCCACAAAAGCTGATAAGGACAGACAAAGGTGAGTAAATTTTCTTAATTGGTTTTCAGTGCCCTCACTCTTCCACACAATATCACACTCTACACTCAACCACTGCAATTCGTCAATCAGACACTATCCCTCTTAACTAACTTCCAATTGAGATTCTTCCATATGTTTGCTTGACTTCATCAACGTCACCATCACCATCTTGCGACCACTTTTCTCCCGTTTGCAAACGTGTCTCCATTTTCTGCCAGGGCAGATGTGGTCTGAGCTGGTCGAGAGAATCACAAAACAGACGGTAGCAATAATCCTGCCAGGTGCTCCTCAAACGTAAACTGTCAAGCGCGTAAGACACAAGAATACGCAAGCAATCCATCAGAAATCTTATTTACATGAAACTAAAAACTGCCAGTTTCTGATTTAATTTTGCATTGTCATAATTTTAACCAAAGCCTCTCTTCACTCAGGTTATAAGTCTCAAAGAGGAAGGTGAAGATTTTTCTCGTCAAATATCTAACGCACACATTACCATTCGAATCACAATAGTAGAACGAGAGGAGATGTGAATGTCTAATTTCTTACGATTGTAGGTCCTTAGAAAGTTGTTCAGCTGCCTATTTACTCATTTATTCCTTCTTATTTACGGATATTAACTCTGTTCATTTTCAGAGATTTCATTAGACTCACTAGCTTTTTCCTCAGTGAACACCGAGGGTGTTTTACTTGCCCGGCGGTGGCCAAACAATCGTTATCCTGGACTACTGATCAGAACCTCCCGAGTAAGGTTCTTGGCACCGTCGGTCACTTTCCCCTCTCGGTAGACTTTGAATGGTCTCAGGCCCTATCCAGAAACATTTTACTCGATCGTGTAATGAATAGATGAAGTGGAAGACTCATTCAGTTATTGACTACACCACACAATTCCTTCTAGTTGCAGCGTCGCATCCTGCTCGTTACTCCCGTAAGATCTCATACTAGGAGCATTTTCCTCAGTGTAGCTTACTGAACTTAATAACTTATGACTCCGGGTATAAAACGGGCCACGGATTCGGCTGAGCGAAAAAGGAAACTTTCAACTTACCACTAAAGCTCGAAACTGACATCTGGATGTCCGCCTATACTTTTTGTACCTGTAAAATGAAGGATAGTTCACACGTGTTTTTAGACACACTGTGTCACGTGCTAGTCTAGCGGATCGGGTCAACACTGTTGGTCCTATGGGACCGTCAAGTGCCATTTGTCGCGATCAACGAACCATTGTGTTTCACACATGGCTGCCGACATCACGCAACGCCCGTGATGGAGACGTGCCCTGGGAATGGAACTGAGTAGTTTTGTGCAGTGGGTAGACGCACAGGGTGGGAGAACAAACAAACCACCCCGATTATCATAGCTCTGAACAAATGAGAATTCAGTCCGCATCAGACAAAGAGTTTGCACTGAACGAGGTCATTTGCGTCAGTTTAGTTCACATGGCTCCCTTTGAACTTCCTACTTGTCTTAGAACTTGGAAGACGACTGACCTCGACAGTAAAGTTATGAACAGCTAATCGTGTGTGCATACAAATTCAGCGACTGGATAGTCATTCGATGAAGTTTGTTGTGTTCGTCGGTCGCTCAGTTACAGTATCCTTGACCGATATGAACTAACTAAGCGTTTCCGTTGTTTAGGTTGAAGAAAATGGGATATGTACACTGTATTGTACGCAAGATAGGCGTAATTCTGGCCAATATTTCAGTCTCTCAGAACCGCTACTAATAGAGATGATGTGGGTCACGGAATTTAACCCGGAATTACTTCACACCGAAACAGATGAGAGAAAAAAACGGATTTAAAGTTGATAGTTATGAAATGGACTGAAAAATCAATACATCGCACTCACTTCGACTCTATTCATGTGACTGCGAATAGTTATTAGGCCCGGCCAAAGTAGGCACTCGTTCGATTGGCTAAACTGTACAAACCACAATCCGTTTCAGCACTGAGAATTCGTTATGATCTATTAACCAGGTTGACGCTGTGAGCATTGAAATAAAGCAACTTTCAGCCGTCTTGTTTCGTGGAGCAGAAGGTTCATCATGGAAGATAATTTTCAGATGAGAACACCAATAAGAGTTGGTGCGGCTACAAACCTCAGTGAAGTCGAACAACAATAAAGCACCATAATGTTATCAAGTGGTAAAGCTTTATGAATTCCATAGCCACCAGAGTAAAACTTGAATTAAATTAGTATCACCTGTGTACAGGTTGAGAAAATTGGATCCATACCTTACTGATGTCCGAATGAGTTAGACTGCTGTAACCCGAAGCCTTGTCCATTTATGTGGTTTACAGATCCGAGTGGCAATTAAAATTCCAAATACTGCTCACAATGATTACATTACCCCCGTGGCAATAGCTGATTCGAGGTTCGAAAAAAACAACAGTTGAAATTGGTTCTTATTCCTTGGGACGTATCAAACGAGATGACTTTGCGAGACAGATGCGACGGTTTAGGGCTGCTCGGTAGTGTTTTGATTAGCACCTAACGAAAAACTTGTCACCTGGGTAACCTATTCGTGATTTGAAACAAGATCTTGGCGGTGCTAGTGAGAAGATATCACTCCCATTGAATTAACTAAATCCAACTGAAATAGCTACATCCGAAATGTGTTTCCTAGTTCATAGACTGTATTTCCGTCAAGTAAAATTGGATTCCCCGGGGTGCTTTCTCAAAATCTAACCGACTGACTACCATTTTTGTCCAAAATATCTCACACGCCAGTGTGTAACTGAGTCTCGAGTCATTGAATTTCTTTCGTTCGTTGCCCACTATGAAATACAAATATAAGCGACATTATACGGAAATTGAGCCCAAATAAACGAACCTCATAAGAATTTGAAGGTGAGCTTGGAAATCGGAAGAAGAGGGTAACTATTTTAAGGATGGGGCCAGTCCGTTCTCAAGGTTGGGAGGAGAGGAAATGTTTCGCCCGGTGACAGTCAAATACATATTTTAGAATCCCAAATCCGCTTTTGGGTCAATCTTCATGTTTGGTCGTGTTTTATGGGTAGAGTCACGGTTACTGAAGCTAAGTCCTTCACTAAGTATCAGATCAAAAGGTATTATGTAAACTCAATTTGATAACATAGTCTGTGTTCCCGTAGAGGAGTTTCTGTGAATATATTCGTCACTTGTTTTCAGCTACTGTCCTGTGCGCAAGCAGTGAGCAATTCACATGTAAAGTCTGTCTTAACTTGTCACAAGCCTGTTTTTATCCGTTCAATTTTCCCTAGGATTGCGGAATTTCTGAGATTTTTCCTTACCTTTGTATTTCTGCAATCCAAGCAAAAAACCAACAAACTGTTTTTTTCAGGCCTACCCTCCACCCTCTCCAATATAACACAGTAGGGCTTCAGATTATGAAGCCTTTTTTCTAAAAAATCTCAGTTTATGTATGAAATAAAAGAGTAGATGGATAGAAGGATTATGAGAAAACCTTAGGATTCGATGTGGATAAAAAATTACGTGATTTATTAGATAGCCTACATAACTACCGAATACAGATAGGGGTTTCACAGTCATCATCATTATCACCATCACCATCCTCCGAATCATCATTATCTTACAGATTTAGGCAACAGGATGAACTAAACTGACCGTTGTCTATCTCGTTAAGTTTCACGTAGCAATAAAGAGAAAAAATATACAAGGTGGATCGGGAGTCGACCTAAAAGGATGGAAAAAGGAAAGAACGCCTCGGTAGCCAGCACAAACAATACACAGTCTAACTGGAAAGACGAACTTTGACCAATCAGTCTGATCTGACAGAACGTGACAACGCGATTCTCTATCGTATTCCTCAGTGTCTACAGCCAGCTAGTTGACATATCTATTGAAACCCAAACACGAAGAAGTGAGACATCTACCTTCACTAAATTCACTATACATTTTCTCATTCCCCGTAGAAACTTCATCTGTTGACAATTACGTGGTTCATTCCACTTCCAAAGAGGAATTTTAGAGTAAGTTTCCCATACTCAATACATGCCCCAACTAACGAAATCTACTAAGCTGGGTACGCTGTGATAGAATATTCTCTGAACTGGTAACCAATACTCGATTTCTGATCTCGCCATTGCTCACTCAATCATTCCATCCATTCTTAGAGATACTACATAAGCATCGATAGTCGAAAACATCTTCCACATGCAGACTCCATGTCTCGCAACCATTCAACAGAACTGGATGCATCGTGACACATTATGCGCAACCTTTTAACTTGATCAAAATGTTAGGTCGGCTCCACAAGCTTTTCATCCACCGCACGCTGCTCGAACCTTGGATATACGTGTTCTCATCTCTATCATCGAGCTTTCATATGTGGTCACTTTGCTGTCGAGGTAAGTGAAGTGGTCGTGAAATGTTAGTCCTTGCCCGTCAGGCATTAAGCTTGGAACCGTTGAGACCCAGTCTTGTAACATCACTCTACACATTGAATTTGCAAAGCTCATGCGGAATGGAACTACAGTTCTTGTGAGCCTGTCTAGTGCACGTTGCACATAATCCACACGTTTGAACAAGCAGACAATATCAGTGACGTGATCTAGGGCACGCAGCTTTTCTGTATTTGCCAGTTCGACGCACACATCGTGAATAATTCACAAGGCGTTCTTTATCATCTCGTCAAAGAAGAAGTTAACAGGGAAGGGGAATGAAATATCTTAGTCGAACACGGCAAGTCATTTCCAGTGGAATAAATAGTTTACTTTAAACCTTTATGCGGCTAGAAGTACAAGAGTACAATGATATCAGCTAATTCGATAACCTCTATGGTATAACTTTTCGGTAAAGAGCTTGGAAGGGCGCTATTCAGTTAAATGAGTTGAGAGCGCCCTTCAAGTGGAGAAAAACCATTATTTCAGACGACAACGTATGTGTGAAGCTTTTCAGGTAAACGGCACAGAGCAAATCCCTGATGGGCACATTCTCGACCTGGGCAGAACCCAGCCTGATGTTCGCCGTCGTTCCTCTCGCGAGCTGGTGTTGGACAGCGCAGCATAATCGCGGCTGATACGTTTGCAACTATCGGAATTGAACTGATCCCATGGGGATTTGCTAAAATCATTGCTTATTCCTTTCTTAAAAATGGGTATAGTCAAAGACACACCCTATGATATCGGAATGGGCTTCTCGTGTCAAATGTCACTAAGAAAGGTGGAAGTTGATAGGGCTTACATAAAGTATGTGGGTAATACAACACAGACCCGTGAGGATCGACTGGTTTACAGATTGAGCTTACCATCTCCGAGGTCAGAAGCTCTAATTTCGACATGGACGTCGGTTACTTTAGTGGTAGACAGTAATCTACCGTGTCCCCCGGTTCATTATCGTATCTCACCTATTGGGACCTTACATGGCTTTCTGTCCCTTCAGGTTTCAAGGTCTGGCTGCAGGCTATATCCAATAGTGTAGCAGGTATTTGAGTATGCCGGGTATACTACTTCCTCTTCATTGGTGCGCAGACATGGTAAAAATAATTCAGCGGACAGAGTGATTGAAAGCATGCTCCCTCTATTCTGGGGCAGTTGTTTATGGTGCAATAAGGAGTCGTGCCAGATCAATGATGGTGGTCGAGTGATGTACATTTTTATCTGTTTCTGCAAAAGATGTTCGAGTCCCGTTACCGAAGGTCAATTTACTGGTAGACCACCATCCACTGTCACCCGAACCATGTCTACGACTGACCTAACTGGATTTTTTGCGGCTCTCTACACCAAGTCCTTCGTATATGGTTGTCGGTTAGTCATAATTGTGCACTTATTATTTGAGGCTCTAGTACACCCCCTTCCATTAAAACCGTAAAGAAACACTTCTTAAAAATTATCATTCGGAATCACAATTTAAGGTCTGGAAAATGTTGTTCTCTGCAAAAACAAGCATATCATCCAACCAAAACTAGAAGTTCGTATCGATAGACACTTTATATGGAAGTATTTTTTCAGAGATAACAACAATCAAAACAAAAGCCAATCCTTTCTAGAGTGTCTCTCGGCTTCCAGTACAATCGAATGATTTGTGTTACGCTATGGTTTCCTTCGGTAAGGATAATCAGTTTCGTCATGTAATTGTAAAGTCTAAAAATCAGCCACTACCCATTTGATTTCCATATGTATTGTGTTTGGCACACTTATAAATCAAACTATTCTTCTTGGAGCATGGAAATATGAAGTTTCAATGCAACTCACTGCGATTGTTAATGATAAGTGAAGTTAGTCAGAGCAACATCTATGATAAATTTTAAACTGCAAAAATTCTTTCTTCTCTACTGCATAAACGAGTTTCACATAGTGCACAGGATTGGCCTTTATAAGGGATTATTCATCAAACACGGTAGAAAAATCAACCTGATTGTGAAGACATCTTAGCGAACAGCGACAGAGCGATTATGGTAAACCTGTATATGAACCAGAGGAGCAGAAACATTTACACACTTGGTTCGGTTAGAAAATGATCCGCTTTTCTCTCTGGCTATCGCTTTCGGATGGCAGCCTGATAATTCCTTCCACACGAATGTGACGTCAGTAATGGGGAGTACTTGTATTCCCCAAACAGGTTCCATACTTCACCCTGAAAATTTCACACATGGAATGTGAGAAGGATGAGGTTAGCGTAAAGCACATCATCCCTCATACAGGATAGTCTCTCCAATAATCTTTTTTTAAAAACCATTTTGTCTCTGCTCTTTCAGAAATCTGTCCTTTTTTACTAGAGCCGCATTCACCATCCTACCCTGTCCCACTGTTACCGTAGACTCAACACCGTCACAGTCGGGTGCGTAATTTAGTTATTCTGCGTCCCGTGGGGCAAAGATGGTCGGGTAAAACTTTGAGCACACAATTCTCTGTTGATCGGTACAGCCCAGCCAAGTCATGAAAATCTGAAGAACAAAACCAACCAAACCCCACACCAATCCGAGTGAATGAGGGTGGGACAAGCTTCAGCGGACCATGCGAACATGTGTCGTCGTCCTTCTGTCGTTGGTGCCAACCTGTCTAGACGCGCCAGAACCAGCTAGCACACTACTCACTTTTGACTGGGTACGCAGGAATAAATGAGTAGGTTGAGCGGTCGTGCGTGATGGAGGACGTGTGCGGAATCCTTCGCACATGTCCAGCATCCCTCCTCCTCTTTCACTTGCACCTCTCACACACACCGCCGGTTTTTGGCAAGTCACACCGCAGACAAGCACACATACATTCTCTCGCTCACTGTGTACGACTCAGCACAGTCGCATACAGGTGCCCAGTTGTCTACAGTCCCCATTGTGTAGCTTGCCGGTTCATCTCCCTCAGAAAACAAACCAAACGACGGAGGCTATGGTGTGACCATGTTTGACTCACTATTACTTCCTGTCACAGCTGGCAAAGGTGGAGCAAATGTCTGTCGTTCGATGTGCGCATGAAGACGGGAACCAGTTGAAAAGGTGTTCCATAAAAAAATAATAATAATAAAGCGAACGTGCACTGTGAACAACTAGATTTGCGGAGACCTAATTAGCGGATTCGGTGACGGACCCTTTCATAGACAAACTCAGCATACGCACAGGGCACATACACGATTCACACACACGCGCACCTGTGTATCCATGATCATGCCTGAAAATGAAGAGAAAAAGCCTGGCATTGATGCAGTTGCTATGTCAAAACCTAATGCTGCCAGTTTGCCTTTCTCTTTCTTATTGTTAATCAGCATTGTCCGTGCCCGACTGAGTCTGTCAACCCCTTTATTAAATGTCACAAGAATTTTGAACCTTGCCTTACTGGATAGAATGTTACATATTCTTAGAAGACCGGGATTGAAATTGATGATTGGACACGTTGAAACATCTTCGCAAGCAGGCTACCAATAGCCAAACTCAAAACTTATTACGTCTCTTGAGGTTATCTGAGAAGACTGCTCACTGTTAAAGAAAATCTGGAATTTCCATCTACCCAGGCGATGTACTTTTTTGGCAAAGCCGACAGGCTTGTTCAATTTGTTCTCTAGCCTCATCCCGCTAAGCTCGGGTTACACGGGCATCATGGATATCGGTGTTCTATGAGTAATATTTCAACGACTACATCGTAAAAACAGAGTTTTGTTCAAATATGCATGTCTCTCATGTATTACCAACAATAATCTTCAGGAAAAAAAAACTCGGAAAAATTGTTGTAAAACTGTTTAATGGTGCTCTTAAGGCATCGCCGATTGTGCATACTCACTCTGTCGTAGGTGGAACGTGCTACAATTCCCAGGCGGGAATCGAAACAAAAACATTATTTTGTAACTGCTCCATTCACTCAGAGTAAAATCAAAACAGTTATGCGGAAAATTCTCGTGTGAATGTTGTTTTCCTCCAAATCCGACTTCGCATCCTGTTCCCACAAGGATTGCCCTCAAAGCACCTGTTGGTTTTTCTCCCTGGTAATAATAAACCCGATCTGGATGAAAACGAATCCGTTTCAATTTTAACTTAGGTGGAATTTGGAGCTCCACGCGATGGTTGAACACTGAGCTCAGCTGGGCGGGAGGTTGTGGAAATGCAGTTGGTTTGCTTTTAACCCAATCTATGCGGGAGAAAATGGGTCTGTGGAGCGGGAATCCCGATATTTGAATTCGATTTGTTTTTCTTTAATTATCCTTATTTTCTGCCAGAAATATGAGATAATGACTGTGTACGTATACCTTAGACAACCGTCCTGTTTGAGAATAGTATGACCAGTGCACTCGGCTTTGACGTGTGGCCAGGGTTACAGGCGTTGCAACTTGCAAATAACCCCATTTGTTTTCTGTCATCAGTATATCGCGGTGTCTCGCTTTTCTAGTCCATAAACCTTTAACCCTACCCAGCCACTGATCTGTCCAAGTCTATCCATCCGTACAACCCGAAGAAAGAGGGTGCGCAGGAGAGCGAGTGTATTTGCGTGATAAGCAATGACAGTTCCAAGGTATCCCTTGACATCCTACAAACCGGTGATTCGCCGAGCGGTCAAAACATTCGTTCAGTTCAGTCCGGTTCCGTGCAATCTTCTGCGCACATCCATACCCACATGCAGTTCTATAGGCATGCAAATGAGATGAATGAGTGGGTGAGCGAGTGAGTGGGTGAGTGAATGAGTAAGCGTCAAAGAGGAATCTACAAACGGTGAAGCTCAACTGTTGTTATTATTATTCAATGGCGATGGGCTCGTTTATGTCGAATCAACCGTGAAGCAACCAGGCAACTGATTGCGTATACTATGTTGTTGTACCGACTGTGTGTCATCATATTGGACCATTTTACCGAATAATTTCCAGCAAGACAGAAGTGTGAAAATAAACAAACAGATAGAACTCCGATAAATCACGTGGAACGGATATACATTTCTCTCTCTTGCTGAGGAGAAATGTGTTTGAACAGCGTAGTAGCTATATATATATATATATATATATATATATATATATATATATATATATATATATATATATATATATATATATATATATATATATATATATATATATATATATATATATATATATATATATATAACAAGCGTGCTTCTAAGGGTGCACCCTCCAGATAGTTGTGTAAGGAATACCAAGTAATCACTAAAACCTGGTGTAAAGCAAAATGCGCAACTCCGGTAACAAACAGGATATCATTCGCTACAAATTATAAACTAATAGTTTGCCAGCTAATAAGGAAATTTTATTTGCCTGATTAACTTTTGAAACACAACTCTCCACGTGGAATTACTGAATAACTGATGTTCCCTCGATCATGGCGATGTCCGCATGATGCATACTCTATACGACAAGTTAGCAAATTACAACAGTGTAGCAACGGTGAATTGCGTCTGCACAAAATGTATTTGTCAAACTAGAATACGCAAGAATGTATTATAGTCGATAATGAGGAATCAGTGGCAGTCCTTGATATCAATCTAGGGACCTGCAGAGCGTTATCTCAAGGACAAAACTGATTGTGAACTGTCACAATAACTAACACGCAAAAATACAGAAGAACACATACCAGGGGGAGGTAAAGCCGTGATTACACTGTTGTTTCCTATAACTATTTTTTTAAATTCATCATAATTTATTTTCTGTTCGCTTCATTTTCTAACATAATAATGGTAAAACATTTCAGGACGGGAGCCGCGGAAAATCAGAGGCTATCATTTTGGGAAACTGATCGACCGTGGCCGGATCTAAACCCGAAATGGAAAGGCATAAAATTCACCATGGCGAAGTACCAGAATAGTTTCTTCCATCGGTACCCAGTAATATTGTGAAAAAAAGTTTGGTTTGCTACATATTCACTTAGAAGACCGTAGTTCCAAGCTTTTGGTCAAACCCTTTGGGTCTGATAGCTTGTGAGCAGCCAGTAAAAACTTCAAGTGTGAAGCATTGTAGCAAAATTCCACTTGAAATCATACGTCGTGGAGTCGAACACCAAACGTGAAACGTAGCACGAACAGGTAAACCAAAGGCTTTCAGGAAAGATTGAAATCGTAACAAGTAAATAGTCTATAGTACAGACGAAAAAGAAAGTTTACATCCGTATGAGATAATTGGTACAAAAACAGGTGTTTTATCTTTAACCTGAAAATATAGGCAGTGTCTTATTTGATCAAAAAAGCAGTTGTCAAAATCCATGAATTATTGTGTCCTAAACCAGCAGGGCCATTATGTACAATGGGTAAATGGTAATGCCACAGTCATTTTGGAGAGTGAATAGTTAGACCCAGTTACCGAAGAACAGAAGTTGTTCACATGCCCTCGTAACTTATCTCCTACGGCTCACGCGACGTCAGCCATAGAGGACTGGTAAATATGTGTTGGGGGTTTCAAATCTACAAGAGGCCAGTTGTCGTTGCCAGAAACCAATACACCAATCATCATGTCGGACTTATTGAAGCCATGCATAGCTCTCCGTTACGGTATTAGGATCTTGCTTTTGGTTATCTGTGACATTACTGTGTGCCTTGAAAGCTATGGGGGTTAAATCCTTTCTCTGTTCGGGTACACAGGCATATAATGCGAAAGCTGAACAATAACAAACCGTGATCGCGCTACTGTATTCGTATGAATTTCTATCATCTCATACCGACATATACGTGCATACCGTCATGAATTTATCTCTGCCCGAGTCTAGTTAACCGTTTTATGACTTAACACGAAAGTCTTCGCAACAAGCTAAGGTGTGAGAAGATTGGAAGTGGAATGCTGGGGAAACGATGTCATATATGTATCACATTACACTTGACCCGAAAACTGCGTGCAAATACACAATCACTTTCATCCGCTAAGATTCTGAAAAAATGACCAATTCTAATCTGGGTATGAATGACAGATTCATCTTTGGTCAGAAATTACCAAGTTGTTCAACATTTTAAAATTATTTATTGAAACTACAATATACAATGAAATTAACGGATCTATTCGTTTCAATCCGCGCCATATGCGTTCAAATTCATACACGAGGTGACTATAGTCTGTCGGCTATTCTGCGTACATTATCCAATGAGGCTTACACCCACCTGGTTCATTTCTGTCCCGCTTTTCCGGCTGTCTCTGCCACACCCGTTCCGGATCGGATTTGTATAAGACTAGCCTTAATTGAGGACAATGTAAACCATATGAGTGAGCCTAATTAATTTATCGCGCTTTCTGAACACTTTTGAGACCGAGATCACAATCAACAGATGGCAACTTTGACTAACTCAGTCCAGAACAGACAGATGGGTTGGGGGATTCAAAGAACAAAAACCCCGTTAACAAATTTCCAACGAGGAAAACTGTGCCCACAGTTGACCTTTCGGATGGCCAAGAAAGCGACGGGGATCTGGAAAATCCGGGCAAATATTTATTCCCCTTTCTATCTATCAAGTTTTTCATTTTATCAAGGGTATCATTATGCCAAATGAAAACAGTCGAAATGGTCCGATTAGTGAAGCGTAAACTGGATCTCACGCTCGATCGCCTAACAAAGGTGCAATAATTATCATCATTATATTGGAAGCAATCCTAAATCATTTCGAGTTCAACGAAAACCTGCCCGAACGAACCAACCATGCCCATTCCTGGTTTGTCAATCTTCTCTTGTTCAGCTACAGACTGTTACCTTGTACCAAGATGGGCAAATTGTAGCCTGAAACAAAATGCCGAGTAGAATCTACGATAAAGCCTAAGCTGAATGAGAAGTCTTTTTCATTTTCATTTTGGTGTCAATTGTTCGACAATTTACAACTGAAGGCTGCCTGTTGGGGAAGTGAATAGCGTTGGTAGGATTTTAGCTTGGGACCTCAAGGTCAGAAATCTTCGGTGGAAAACATTTGACCTTCTGCGATCAGCACGATGACCTAAGAGTATCTTTTAAACTTCGGGAAAGACAAAGCACGTGGAAAATTTCTAGTCATCCCCCAAATTCATGGGTTGAACTCGTTATTCCAACTACAGTATGCAAAAGCAGTAGGAGGGTACAAACCAGGCATTCAGCGTATCAAGAAGGGGATCATTTTACGGTCGTTATAAAATTACTTCACGCAACTAATTCCTACTTTAGGATAAGATGGTGTCGTGGTTGTTTTATGGCTGCTGTCCGAGCCTAGCGACTATGTCGGTATAAAACTCCGAGTGATAGACTGTCCGCCTGAAGACCTGAAGGTAATCGCATAATTTATCGACATACAACCGCTCAGCAGTTAACGCTGGGGCCTACTTGGCAAGGATAGTCACATCCGCGTGATTGCGGCTCCAGTACGGAGGTAAGTTTGGTGGTCGTAACTTCGTGTAGCCCACAGTTAATCATCGGTCCTTTATGAATCTTCCAGTAAATATCACAAATGTGGTGAATTTGGATGCTTTCAGTATGGAAATTGGGCAGATGTACCTCAAAAAAGTAATCGTAGCTATGCAAAATGTGCGTTAAGTATTGCATACAGGCGTTTGCATGTGTCATAATTCGTGTGATCCCGAAGGAGTGTGAAAGGCATCAGTGAAAATGTTCACGCGTTTACCGAGGGCACCCAACGGCGTGAGTGTGCGTGTATCGTCGGGTCACTTGATGAGCATCCATCTACGTGGTTCGGGAGTTTTGAGCTTTTAATCTGCGTACGCTAATGCCTCAAGCATTCAAGAAGTTAGGCTCCAGAATCTGTCTTGGATCAGTAAGAATCGCAAATGTGATACGATCAACAAAGATGAACATAAACACCTTTGCAGGGATTTCAAGAACTCCAAGAATCCTGAAACGCAGATGTACGAGGCGAAAGTTCCGATTTCAGGCTCATGAGATCATCTACCAGATGGTTGGAGAAGTGCCGTGATATGGTTAGTTGTCGCAGTCAGTGGAGTAGTTGCATCTGCACTCCTTCTCAGTCTTTGTGATTTCTGAGCAGTACTTTATTTTCAACTCTTCTCTACTCTATGCTTAGATTCACACTGCTCTCAACTGGACGATTTTGCGAAATGGCGACTTAAGCTTGAGCATAGAAATAAGACTGAACTGAATGCATGAAGTGGTGCTGCAAATTTACCGACAGTCTAAAAAACTCAAATAGAATTTATTGAATGCATTTCTCCCGAATATCGAGAGATTAAACACCCGTAATGGCGTGAAATCAACATCGAAATTTGCGCAGTGCTCGGAATTCCAATACGCATAATGGGAATTTTTATCCCATCAGAAATTTTGATTTCAGTGAACAAGAAAACGTGAGTCTTGAACCATTTAATTTATTTACGCAGGCGCATGGGTTTGGTGAATGGTCCTAAAGTCGGAACATATAGCGATGCACTGACAGTAGTCATCTGAACTGCCCGAATTCCATGATTCTGACGCAAAGTGAAATGTTTATGGAAATGCAAACGGATTTGTGGAGGTCGCTCAAAAGTACGTGGGTTGCTTGAGAGATAGTCATGCAGTATGCACCTAACTGATTAGTTCATTGGGTTAACTGCCCAAATCAATCCACGCTATCCAACTGACTGGAGAAACACTGAAACACAATGAACGCTTTCTTGTAATCAGACTGTAAGACGAGATTCTCGAAATTTCCAAACCACTTGAATTTAATAATCCCTTTACTGCCTAACATATTTTACAATGCATTTTCGTTCCTCAGTAAGCACTATTACCCCACAGATATAACTATTAACCGGAAGATAAATGAATTAGCTCACATAATCTGATCTTGTTTCTCACCTAAGGGATTCCCCCGAAATAATCTTGACTGGGAACAGCACAAAGCTCTATTGCAGTTGAAAAGTGGAAACAAAAAGCGTCGACTATATGAACATCTAAATTTGTCTAGCTCATCGGAATTTGGGTTCTGTCTCCGGACTATAGCAATGAGCCGGGAACCAGTTGATGCTTCTGACGCATTTGAGTAACAGGACTATCATATTCCGTAGCCCTAAAAGTGCATTGATGTATCAAGAATAATCAGCAAACGTAGCTCGCGGACTTGGCTTGGAGAACCACATAAGTTCCCAATGTGTCAGATGTGATAACGAGCGGACTGCTGGCTATTTCTAAAGTGGCGGGCGACGGTAATGTTTCGAAACTCGTAAATCAGATGTCATCAACGCTTACACATCTTGATGACCACGGAAACCAATCAGTGGAACAACCGCAACCGCTTTGCATTGATATATCGTTAAAATAAGAATTTTCAAGGAACACAGCATCTTGTAGTGGGCTTCATATTTTTATCTAGATGAAAATGAGTTAATTCGATTTAGTCAAGCACTGGATGGACACCGTGTTCCATGTGTTTACTTGCGAAGAGACCCATGCATATCCTTTCACTTTCAAATGATTATTAGCTGGAAAGGTCAACTAGCTCGGCTGAATGAGTCGATCAATTTCTGTGTGCCTCAGACCGAAAGCAGTCAGACTGGGTATGAGGAATACAAGTCACTGAAAGCGAACTTGATCGCGTGTTGAGAAGATACCCGTGTCTGTATACTGATACATATCTTAGCATCACTTCTACCGTCCCAGCTTCCAGTTCCTCCACAGTCGGTGAACTTTTATGGCAGATGGCATTTCGATATGGGGCAGTACAGTGTCACGCCTTCATGATACAGGCATTATGCGTTCCTTCGTTCGCAAGCTAAGCCTAGTGGTTACCGGTTCTCTCTAGCAGTGCAATGACCTACTCTGGATGTGTGTTATACTTCTTCCATTCATCCAAATTGGGTGGAACCAAAGAAGAACAATGTCTTCAATTAAAGGTGCGATATTTTGCGTTTTCCGAAAGAAACTTTAATTAAATGTCGTAACCTTATTACTGGTAATCATCATTTCAATTCATATAACTACGTTTTACGGGGATTTATAAAGCACCGAAAGATTTCACAGGACAGACTACTATCATAAGCTGCTCAACCATGGGTTTTCAGGAAAGATGAAATAAACCTTTGAAAAACCTATCACAACTCACCGTTGTGTCTGTTAATGATTTCTGCTGCAAATTATCAGCACATTCCTTCAGGCATTGAGCTTTGCACACACCAGCTGCAACTGTTCGACTCTCTGGTGAGTCGATAATGCCCGAAGACTGTACGAATGGAATCTGATGGTCCAGCTGTCGTGGAATCCGCCGTTGAATAAGATGGCATGTAATGTTTTCAAAACGCCTTTCAATCTGGACATATGATCTGTGATTGATATGTTGATAATAAGTTGACGCTGGCCTTGAGCGCTCAGTTAATAGATGTGTCATTGAGGTAATAATACACGTAGCCATCACAAGCAGAGTCATATACCAGCGTTCCTGAACGGTCTTCACATCGGAACACATGATTTTCACTCGTGTTCAGTGGTCACAAATTTAACCATAGGGCAAAATCCCGGGGTAATATAAGTCCGAAATTTATTCCGATGCAGGTAAAGACGCTTAATAAATGTACATTCGGACGGAAACACTATTCACCAATTCCAGATGAAGTCTACCATCCAAACAAACAATTGGCGGCACGCTGTCGCACAAGTGTTACACGTCTCTGATTGGTCCGCTTTTGTTTTGACTTATTTAGACCAATCACATCGTACAGATAAGGTCACGCGTCATTCAGTCGAGAAAAAACGGGACACCCTGTTGACACGTGTTCCGTGCTCATGCATCAGGTACGGTAATAGCTCAGTTACGTCGGTGTTCTATTCCACAGCTTTGAAACTCAACCAGCGAATCCTCCGAACGAATGCAAGTTTATTAGGAGAGCTCCCGTTATAGTCAGCTGCACATACATCGTGCTTAATTGCCTACCAGTTGGAAATACCATCAAAACTCACAAAGAAAATCGTTGGCATTTTTCGCTAAGTGGAATTTCCGTCAACTCTAAAACTAGACTGAGTGGGTCAGAATACAAATGTGCAATATTTCACTGAAAAATTTCTGGTTTTTGACAACTCACATCTATTTGCAAATGAAGCCACGGTTACTAATCCATCCAAGTAAGCAAAGTTGAACAAAAATCGCATTTTTATTACAGTTTCAGCTCTACCAGCTGTCAATCATACCTTCCTTTCCTACTGTTTCGGTTGTGATCTCACGGATAAAAGTCATCAGGAACGATTAATACAGAGTTACAAACCTGTTGAATTAGAAATCAAGGAGACGAACGATCAGACAATGTAAAGCATGAATGTAAAAGCGTATCTGACCTTGACAAATCCGTGTCTTGCAGTGCCTAAAAGCCTTCGGTAATCAGAATTCATTAACCAGAACACCTTCAGACAATCAAGCTCACCGACTGTCCCTGACATTTTGTTATGGACCAGCTAATTTGATTTTTCTTTTAGCAGCTGTCCACTCCGGAGAATCATACTCAACGAAGCATAGAAGAGCAGATTGCGGTAGAACACCCGGGTGCTGGCCAAAAAGACTGTCATATCGTCACTGCCACTAGATCACGTTGATAATGACTGAAAAGGAGAGGATGTGATCTGTGCTAAGACGGGTTAGCCAACTTAATTGCTGACAGTAGAGTTACATAATTTCGGAAGGATTTATCAGACAAATGCAACATCTTCATGAAAAGTCGTAGGACCAGCGTTGCTTTTTTATCAGGCTTGTTAAGAGTATTCAGCAACACCGACTTAATGAGCTCTCGACTGAAGTCCAAGCTCCATCTGTGAAATTAAAAGTTGCTCAAATCAAAATAACCACGTAATACAGGATCTATCTTTCCCTATTTTTCCGTGGTAGAGATTGACCCTATTTACTGAGGCATTTTTCATATAAACCTATTGGACTATTGCATAGGGGTTTCTTGAAATAATTTGATTGGTACCAAGTGAGTATATTGGTTGCTATGCTCGCTGAGTTATCGTTGTACGGTTAAAGGGGTATGACTGGTGCAAGTGAACATCCAGTGATACGCAACCACCAGTCCATTGATACGCAGCAACTTTTCGGGTTATAATCACTTCCCAATGGGATCAAAAGCACCCGACCGACTGAGATTCAGAGCGCCATTTCGACGGATCAATCTCTCGGCAAGCTGAAAGTCGTCCGTTCGATTTGGTCTTGCGGGTGAACTTTTGGACGGGGAAAAGGGGCAGTGAATTTTTCATCACGTGTACCACCTCGGTTCCTCAACAGATTCCACTTACTGTTTAGTATGTTTGTTATTTGCAAAACGGAAAACAAATAAAATGTCACTGCTCTGAATAAAAGAGCTCACAATTCGTCAAGTAACTTTCTTGGTCTCGGTGTTACGCTGGCCAAGTCCATCAGGGGCATTCTTTAGTCTGAGTATTGAACGCAATCGCATTTGCTGTAAACTTTGGACCGTGGTCACAATCTATCAACTTTCGGTGAAAAACATGAATGACAATATAAACCAGCCGTATTGTAACCCTATAATTGATATTATATATATATATATATATATATATATATATAATATATATTATATATATATATATATATATATATATAATGACACTGTCCCATGTATTACTGAAATCGATGTTTTCTCAAACAAATGAGATCTATCTCAGGGAACTGATGCCGCTGAACTTGAGCCGCATGGAGTGTAATTAGTATTACGTGGTCTGAACAGAACATTTGTAGACCAGTCATTGCAAGAACAAGAATATAATATTGTCTAAAATTCCTAGCTAGTCCTTGTTAGCCCGGAAATACAAAAAGAAAAATTCATCATGTCCTGTGTACATTCAAGTCCCTTTTTAAAAATTCATAAGAATCCCGAATCACTGATTCGGTTGCTCTGCTTGAAATCATTAGCTACTGTGAGTAGTGTTCAAAAATCCCTAGGGGGACTGGCAATGGAAACACGGCAGATGATTCCTAATTTTTTGAAAATGATGCTTCATGATCATCTTTAATCGACTGACAATCTGTTTGAAACGAATGATTTCTCAGGAAAACTCCAAAATGCTTCAAGTTTAATCCCGCTGAAGTTTGCGCCTAGAAATTCTCTTGGCATAAAATATTTTGTGAACACAACTTTCTTGAAAATAAAACTTTTCTCAAAATCCCCATTTATGTCCGCTTTACCAGTTCAAAAGACAGACGATTTGGCCCTGTCCATTTACACTCGTAAGAACAGAAAGAAAACAAAGGTCACGAGATGAAAGCATTTCGTCAACTCTTGTCAACCGCTAACGTATAATGTGTCAGACAGAGCTCTGTACACGAAAACGATTGGCCCAAGTCGTTTGCTTGCCTTGACATTAACCCAACAGACCTCACTCTCCCCGACGTACACACTACAAACACTTTCGTTCCTTGTTGCTTTACAGGTACATTTACTCTTCTGCTGTACTGTATATACACTGACGTTTCACGTTTGAGGTCGACAAGAGTAAACGAAGAACTTGTACCTCGAGACTTATGTCTCCTTTCGATTCTCATGAATTGGATAAAGGAGACTCAGCGTTTTACATATTCTTAGTCACGTGAGGAATGCAAGAGAAACACGCAGTCGGAAATAAAAGCAGAGTTCAAGGTTATAAGACACCCGAAAATGTGCAGAATTTGTCCTTTTATAGTCCTAGCAGGCATTTTAGAACAAACTGTTCTACGCAGTTGATTAATTCACTTCGATAATTTTCTGTACTTAGTAGGGAAAAAGGCACCCGAACTCAGAGTTTGCTATTATCTAGCGAATAATGTCACCTCTGTTAGCATAACAAACTAAGAAGGAATTACTGTGTTGCACTATGATCCATTTCGGTAATTTGTGCAGTCTTTCCCTCGCTTACTCCGTATTTCTTCGTTCCGTGACTGTTCCTCACCTCGGTTCCGACTTTAGACCCACTGCTAAGTCAACAGGTGATTAAAATTCATCGTACTTGTTGGTTCATTTCGTGCAGTGATTGGCAAAATGTAGATTTCCAAAGGTTTTAATCATTTGTGTTAGTTGTAGCTCATGTTGTTGATTGCTATGATATTCTAATGACTAAGCTCGGCCTTTGGTTCGCGCATGGCACGTGCACTGACGACGACACTTCGACTGGTCTTGAAACGTTTTTCGATCGAGACTTCAAGCTCAGAGGTCAGAACATCACAGCAACGTAGATTTTATTCTCGTCACTTCTTATGTTAGTGGTTGCTTCACTCGTTCTTAGACATGCTTTCATGTTGCCCGTGACTCGATACAAATTTTAGACAAACATCTGTTTCCGTCATTCCACTCTAAATTCGTTGTAATAACGTTTGTGTGAAAACAAATTAATAGAGCTAAAAAAACATTATGCAAGATAAGCGTGAAGGTGTAGAGGTGGTGATTCTCCATTCCATTCTAGTCACTATGGACGAAGACTCTCGGCTCGTTCTTTTGTACTACAAACCATCTACTGTGAATATCATAGCAGAATATACTGTGAGAAAAAACCGACAAGATAAATCATTTCAACTAGCCATTTCAAAAATCTCGTTGTAGCTGGGACGGAACGACAGACAATGAAGACTAGAACTTGGTGTCCACAGAGATGCTAATTGGGATGCGGGGAGTGTGGAAATATTATTTGTTTCGTTTTGTTTTGTTGTAATCAAATTTTAAAACACTGTCATTGCATTTGCTTAATGTGATCGAGAAAAGCAGCAGACTATGTTGTTAATAAACGCTCGCCGAAATACATGGAAATTATACATACATACATACATACATACATACATACATACATACATACATACATACATACATACATACATACATACATACATACATACATACATACATACATACATACATACATACATACATACATACATACATACATACATACATACATACATACATACATACATACATACATACATACATACATACATACATACATACATACATACATACATACATACATACATACATACATACATACATACATACATACATACATACATACATACATACGTACATACATACTTACGTACACACATATGCACGAGTAGTATGATGTGCCGCGTTGCATCCGCGCAAGTTTCACTCGCTGTTTTAGACACAAAATAAGCTCTTTTCAATGGAAAGTCACATTCACTCAGTACCTTCAGTCTAAAGAATAACACCTAGCTTCATGTTTCACTATTGAAGTGCAATATACAAACGATACAATAAACAAATTGCTCCGTCTGCACTAGACATCTCATCGGATAAGTAACGCAACTTCGAATTATTGGAATTTCCAACCCAGTATGATGCAGTACTTTCCGAACTTTGTTGAAAACACTATTACAGATTGCTTCCCACATTATTCACTTCAGTTCGCATGCGAAATAGCTTCAGGTAAAGCAAACTCTCTTACTACTTAAGACATGGTTGTTTTGATTTTGAACTAACCGTCCTTCAGATAGTCCGTGCCTCTTCATTAACAGTGAGATTCGGTAGAGGATTTCCAAAATGAAGAGAAAGCGAGTGAAAACGCATCCATGATGGCCAAAATATTTCATCTGGAATGTAGGTACAGCAAAATTGCTCAAACTTTACATCATCATCATCGTCATTTTACGACGCCTTCCGCTTTCTGAAGTGCGTAGTGTGAATCATCGTGTGCATGCGCTGACTTGCTAGATAACCTGCTTTTAATTTTCTTTTTACGACAAAGAAGATAATATCAAGTGAGTCTCTACTTTTTATTAGATGATTTTGCATGAGACCACTAAGACCCACTGCACTATTAGGAATAACCGGCCATCAGACACTGAGAAATGGAGTGGCAGAAAACCACACAAGGTCCTAATAGGTCAGGTATGCGACAGACAGAAGGGGTTACTCTGTACCACAAGCAACCGGTGGTGGCGGGGATTTGAACCTCCGATCTACGGGGTGGTAATCAAACGCCCTAAACCATTAGACCATCACCGACCATGAAAGCATGCAATGAAAAGTGTGAAATTAGCATCGAAACGAGTCCCACTGCCATCCTGTTTTGCCACCAGTATTGTCAAACGCTCATGCATTGACACATTACCGAAATTAGAAATTCGGTAACCAGTTCGATGCAGAAATAATTAGGGAAAAAAGACCAGAATCATGTGTCGTGAAAGCTCGTTGTTAGCAATCGACAGAAGAATCCAATATTCACAACATCGAAAGCAAAAACAAAACGACAAAAACAAAACAAGTTTATTTACTAGCCATCGGAATTTCAAACCTATTGAATACTTTTGTTTAAAAACCTTTTCTTTTTATCGTCGTATGTCAAAAAGTGGGTGTATGTGTAAGCGACCGGTTGTGTTTGTATTCAATCACAAAGTTCAGGTTGACAGTTGACCATGAATGATTTCAGGCAGACCATAATATGGTCAAATTCCCACGACGAAATAGAAAACGCGAATACTGTCCAACTTCCTCGTTATTGCAGATACGGTCACCTTATTACTGAAAGCAGTCCCGTGTTGGCCAGCTAATGTAATTGCCAGTGGTTTCAATTCAGCTGAGGTCTGTACTATGATCAAGGGGACGTCCATCGGTAAAACAAGTACCGTGATGCAGGCAACTGGTTTGAAGGCTCTGAGCCATAGACTGCTTCTCTTCTATTGTTCAGCATTGATCCATGATGATACGACCAAGAACCTATTCTCATATCCTAAAACTGTTTATCTACACTACGTAAAAGAGTTAACGTCTTCGTTGTATTCACTTCTGCCCTTTGGGAATAGAGTTATTCGGCAACTTTCCTCGTTAAAATGATGCTGAAAGTGGTCTCATAATCGTAAATCCTGTGGAATTTAGGTTCGCCTGGTTTAGCTTACCCGGAGATTTATGGAATCAGCTGGAAAAAAGGTTCTTTTCTGTGAAATTCTGAATGCCTTTCATATTTTTCCAAAGAGAATTTGCTAGAAAGAAACTAGAGTCTAATTCTGTTCTACTTGCAATCCGGAATTTCACCGGCTAACATAACGGGCGCAGATTTTGTTAATCTTTCAATAAGTGCTCATGGATTCTCATGAAAAACTCTTGAAAATCACAAACCAACACTTTATACCCAACAATATTTGTTGGATATGTATTTTAACCAAACAGTTTTGGATTTTCGGATCTGGCCAACTGCCACTGATGGGATGCATATCATTTTCCTGTTATTTCCCAACGTTTGATTTCACTGTCTTTCGCGTAAAAGGTTCTCATGCAGATCCAGTTGGTGGTCGAACGGTTGACAGCCTTTGCTTACCACATCGGAGGTCAGAGGCTGGAATCGCCGCGACCCACGTCGTCCACTTAGCTCGTGGACTGTCTTCCTGCTAGTCATCACACATGACCTGTTGGGAATGATTGTGGTGCTCCTTCGCTCCAAGTTTCAGAGCCCGCTTGCTGTTTATCCCGAATAGGGCAATGGGTCCTGCACTGATGCACAGTGAGTTAATTGAAAATAACTCAAGCCCCGAAAGTTACGTACCGTACTCAAGGAAACACTATGAAGGATGTATCTACTTTTCGTGGGACTCAGATCAACTTAAGTCTCGCCAGTTGTCCAACCCCCAATTTCTCGCTGAAGTTCCGATTTATTTGTGCACACTTTTGTCACGAACTTACTGATTAAGACAACTGTTCGATTTGATTCGATCACACATTCTTATGCTCTGTGTTTTACGTTAATTTTTGACCAACTTCGATTGTGCTCACACAAAATTATAAACTTGGTCACAAAGAAAACATCAGTTATCACGGCATAATAGACAAAATAGGTTCTACATGTCATTCTTACTTTCACGCATGAAAATTCTTTCCTTTCCACTCCGCTTTTATGAGATTCTGTCATTTGATTGCTTCTAACGTCTATCCGCTTTTGCCACCTAACATTTTTTGGGAACGACTCAAAAAGGTCGTCAATCGAACCCTTAAAGAACACTTCCGGTTTATTTTAGGGTGTTGCCCTATTTCCAGCCTTATATTCCACTTAAATCGGCGGCTTATCTGTCCCAACCTATTGCATTTCCGGTTATTAGTAAAACAAGTAATAATGGTACTCCATTCATTTGCTTTATTTTAAGTGCAGTCCGGTCGCAGACAGCGGGTAAACTGCAAGCAAGCAGGCAAACAAGCAAGTAATATCACTGAGCTGAGCTACATTCATGCTCTAGCATGCAAACACCTCAGGTCAAGTAAAGTCAATCAGCATGTAGCGAGATCGATCAGTCAACAAACAGTGCAAGGACTGAAACGTGATCAAATACCAACAGGCGTGCCCTACTTGAGAGGCATATTGATCAGTTGCCTGCGTACTAAGCGTGACTAGTCAAATCGTTTACAACTCAACCGAATACCTGTCAGGGCACCGGGACAGCCCCTCCCCCAGAAGCCAAGCCACTAATTTGGGTTGAACTTGCCAATCCAGCCCAACATATCACACACCACCCATCCATGTGACTGAGCCACCCGTGTGAAAATGGGGAAAAATGGTCCGATCTTACTACATGTAGAGAGAAAACTCAGTCAGCCAGGCCCCACGAGGCAACAATCCTACTGGATGGGCTTGTACGAGATGAGTCCATTTTCGTCTTAAATAGCCTGTCTTTCTCGCGCGTTAATATACGCTGTCATCTGACGTGCTGTGCCCATGCCTTCTGGTTTATGCTAGCGGACTGGTGCGACAGGAGCTGAAAAGGAGATCCACAGCTCAGGTCGTCCGTAGAAAACCCGCGGAATGGAAACGCGATGGACCACGATGACTTAGTGACGAAATCTTTTCGGAAGCCGGCACGTCAATTTCAGTAGAACAACATCAGTCAGTCCTACGACAACTACGGCAACAGCAACGACAATAGCAGACACAGCTGGAAGCAGCTCATTTGAAATTGATGCAGTCCATAGTGCAACAGTTCAGTTTGCAACGTTCTGCTCCAACCTCAGAGGAATCACAATCCACTGACACGCGGTTTAGTTTGCGGGATGATATTTTCCTTGCCGAATTCACCAAGGCTGATGCCTACTGGAGGTACCCAAGAACAGGATCTTTATACCAGCATAATTCCACCAATGTGCTCTCGCGGTTTGTCATTTGACCAGACAGTGAAATAAGTTTCCCGAAATTTATTGTGACGAATCATCCTTCTGACCGCCGACTGCCAGCGGCTGGAAAATTTAAATAATGATTCGGTCACTGTGGAGCAACCCAGACAAAACTATGCCTCCACCACTGTTCACACAATATCAAACCCCTTTCCATAAAAGGAAGCGAACAAATCAGTTTCCGGAAAAGCATCAACCTCACGTTGGAATTGCGGTAGTTAGCATTTCACGTGAATCCGTCCTTTTACGAAGCATATTTGCCATAAGTGTCACCAGCAAGGACAGAATGAAGATCACTGCCGAACCAGGCAATGTTCCGTACGCAGCGCTTGCCGAAAGAAGCCCAGATAATCTGAGTGCCTGACAACAACGTCCGGTTCACAGTCTCTCAGCATTATGACCACGTTCCATAGAGATTTCCACACTCGTTGTCATATCATTGTCATATCCAACCGTACTTGGAACACGACGAGAAAGTCCACGGCAACCAGACTAGCAAAAGTAGAGCAGAAAGCACCTGGTGATTCACTTACGCTCGCGGGTGAAATCGAGGGCACTTTTACTTCCAGTGACATGTAGTTCAAAGGTATGTTCTATCTAACAGGTCGTACAAATTCAAACCTTAAAGAACTCGAGGGGATCGAGAAGCTGAGTTTTTTCACGTAACATTCAGTTGCTTAGGGAACAAACTTCAGCTGTCTCAGCGTCCCTCGTTGATAGATAAGCGAGCCTTAAACTTACCCCCCCCCCTTCCGATTTACAGCAGCAAATCGCCGTTGTCTTCCAGAATAGTCCCGGCAGGAGCACAAAAACCATAGCCGGCTTATGTCTTCGTCCTGAGCAAAACCGCTAGTACGGTATGCGGAGCTTCTCGAGGTTTATCAGGAACTGGATTTTCCTCAGGTAGATAAACTTATCCAACCAGCAGATTACTCAGCATGAGCCGCTCCTTTCGTGATAGTCAAAAATGTAAAGGGCAATCTTGCATCTGGGCTGATATTTCAACTAACCTTACTGATGCAATGGAAGCACACCAGTATCCGTAGCCTGTGCCAGAAAACACCTTTGGAAAGCAAAACGATGAAGAACAATTTGTTCAGCTGGACCTGTCTGAACCTTATCACCAGAATGAGGTTTTCGGAGATTCGAAGAAAATTCTAACTATCAACGCCCATCGTGGTTTATTCCAGTACACGCCTTTGCCATTTGGTAATAAGATAGCTCCAACAATATTTTAAAATCTCATGAATACCGCGTTATCAAGCACTGAAGGAGTTGTTCCTCATCTTGTTGATATCATTGTCAAGAGCAATTATCGCAAACCTTGGGGACCTTTCTCAGCAAAATTTAAGAGTACGGGTTTTGTCCGCATACGGACAGGTGTATTGTTTTTCATGCCGTCTGTAAAGTATCTTGGATTCATCATCGACAAGTATGGTCGCCATCCAAACCCATAAAATTTTGAAACCACTAAGAAAGTGCCTCCTCCTGAGGAAGTCAGTTCAATGAGATCGTTTTTGGCCTCATGAGCCACTACAGTTCGTTTCTGCCTGACCTTCATCGCGACGGTGATCGGCGGCTTAAGCCGTCCGTGGAAATATTGCAGAATAGAAAAGCGAGGGATCATAGCAATACCACCTTTAAAAAACAGGCCAGTTATCTAACTTCTTCCCAGATTGTTTGCTGGACATATATTTTTCATCTGGTTTCTGACAACATGAGGAATTTGTCCACATTTTTGGCCTAACTTTAAACGCTGCCGAATGTGTTGGACATGTTTTAAGTTACTCATGATCAACCTTATATTCAGACCTATCAGCAGTCAGGACTGATCGTAGACTCCCAACATCAGTCTTCCTTTGTCCTCTAGTATTCCATTTTGTATCATTATACAGAGGTGACTGCCTTTTCATGTCATTGAGCCCAAGTAGTTTCAGGTTACACAACACAATCATCGTTACTATTGTGCCCCAATACTTTCTTCTCAGTTTACTCGATTGCTCGTAGGTAGTCTTCGCTATTATTTCCAGGATTGATTTCAAGAAACTTCGTCGTCTGATTTTAATCACACTCTATGCCTCTCTGATTCCGATAAATCATTCGCTCATCAAACTGTTCAAGCTTGAATTTTTCGCCCGTGAGAAGCTAAAATAAAAGAAACTGATCATACATATCGAACTGTCGTTTCTATCATTCGACCAGATCACATTTCGAACTCATTTTTACCGAAATAGTCAGCACAGAAGTTCCGTTGTTTCTTACCTTCATAAAATTCTCTTTCATTTTATTCTGTCTGCCCCGGTCCGTTGCTGAGTTAATCAGTGTAAAACTGCTTTCACTGAAAATTAAACGCTTGTAACTGAATGGCGGGGCCTTTGAATTTAGCAGTGCTGCTTTGTACCATATTTCTTGCTTTGTCATATTTATATCATTGTATTTTACAGTTTTCTTTTCCACATCAACCTTGTGTTCTCGATACCCAAGTAAATAGCGCATGTTTTGGTTTTTTAAGAGACACCGCTGAACCAAACAGAAAGTCGGAATTACGCCATTTTCCTCATTCCGTGAGACATGAGGTGAAATTCGTCAAACACCGTGCTGCTAGAAACATTCGTAAACATCGAGCTGGATAGAAAGTTGCTTTTTCGAAGAAGACTACTAAATCAGTGTGTGTTCCGTTGATCCTATCTGTTCGATCATGTCGAAAATGTCTGATATCAGCCACTTGCTGAAGCCTTTTGAATATGAGGGCCGAAGGTTTGTTTTATTTTAAGAACATTGGCTTCATTCGGTAATAGATGATGAGTTACTGAAGCTTGATGGATTCACCCGCCATAGGCTGGATAGAGGGCCGGGCAGAAAATCCGAAGGAGGTGTTGTTAGCTACGTACGTCATGTTTGGTGTCATTCATCCTCATGTATATTTGCATACTACACACAAAATTGTTGGCACTAGACCATCGAATGTAAGACCTGCTTTATCCGTGAACTTTCCTCCATTGTTTTGTATAATCTGTGCATAGCCGCAGACTGTAGTTCCACAAAACTAGCCAACGTCCTGGATTCATTCTACTCGACCCTGATAGAGTGGATTGAGAGTTCACGTTGACTGTCACTGGTGTTTTAAACAGATCCGACTAGACATTTCACAGTCTAATGTCCCTCCGCAACATAGTTAATATCCCCATCACAGATAGCACTTATTTGGATTGCTTCTTCACACTGTGAGGCGTGCTCCCCTTGGAAAGCTCAGACGGTTGTATTTTCAAAGTGGTAGACAATCCGGAAGGTGCTTTCAGGGCAGCCTGAATCTCCCAACACTCATTTACCCAAAAGCATGGTGATCTCTTACAACTTGGATTTATTTTACGACTCTGAAGTGTTTATAAATTGTGAAAATATTACGAGCTACTTTAGCTTCTGTTACGAAACATGCTGTCTACGAACAAGGATTATGATGCGTACAGACCGTTTTAATTAGGACCAGCCAAATAAACTTCGGAGGATGAAATAATGAGCATATCTTCCACACATTAAGTCTGCAGTAAGACTACTAAGCCTGTACAACAAAGAAGAAATAGTCCCTTTTCGTAGACTAAAAGTGAGTGCCATACTCAAAGTCGACTCCTCTGGCCAGTTATGGAATGGACTGAAAAACGCTATGATCTCGCGCCTCAAGCAAACTGCTTTAGGCATGATGTCGGAGAATTTAACAGGTCTTTCGCAGCAGAAGTTAGTTCAGTTAATCTATCACAAAAATTACCTAGAACCCTGGGCAAATTGGGACAGTCTCACTACCTTCATTGGGAACGTGTTTACAAGAAGTTTAAATCGAATTAAAGCCTCCGGACCAGATGGAAACAATTCGGTCATTCTAAAAACTTGTGTCGCTGACTTGGCCCCTGTGTCATCTTCCTTACTCACTCGACTTCTGTCTGAAGGCAAAGTAGCTGACTCCTGGATTCAAGTTCATGTCACACCAATACCAAAGAAAGAAAAATGGCAAATTTCGTTCCACCCATTCCACGTCAATCTTGCTCAAGGCTATCGAGCGGATAATAATTGATAACAGTTGGTCCCCACTATTGATTTGGATCTAAACCAATTTGCCTACCGAGAACAGCCTACTACTTCGGCAGCCGCTAGCTATCTTATCCATTCAGTAGCATCATTCATTGACCAGATAAACAAATTTGTTCACATCTGCTTCCTGGACTATACAGATGCTTTCAATTCGCTAAGAAGATAAGCAAGGGGTATCCACAATGATTTCCAACTGATTAGGAGTTCACGTATCTGAATGGCCATAGATCTTCCACAATCCTTATAAACACTGGAGTACAGCAGGGTGCTATCCTATTACCAATTTTGTTTGTTTGCTGCTTTGCAAGATATCCCCTCTTATTCGTCATCCTTTATTTTCAAATCCGGCGACAGAGTTTTGATCGGTTTTTAATCTCGGAATAGTGTTATTATCAATCCACAAAAGCAGTCTATTTACATGATGATGAGATGGTCCACAGCCATCTAATTAGTCCTTAATCCAAACACGTGCGCAGAAGTACTCTTTTTAACCGACCGTAAATCCTCATCGCAACTAAATTATTCAACCCTTAGGATAAGAGGTTCAAAAGTGAAAAGAGTCCAGAGCTATAAATATCCTGGTATACTTATCTCTTCAGATCTTAAGTAAACATATCATGTACAAGATATCTTTTTCAAGGTAAGAAGGCTGACATTTTACATCTCCGGTCTGAGGTCTTTACATGTGCCCACCCGTATCAGCTCTCGGTTTATTCATTCTTGTGTACTTTGTCACTGCTTGTACTGCACCCCTGTCATTTATTTTTTTGGTTTACTTGTCAAAGAATTCGTGTCGATCAAGCACCCCTTAAGTGTAATTCTAAGTGCAGTAACATATGCTACTCTGAGTTATTGGATTTTGTGTAAAAAAAATCCATTTTCCCGCATGCGAACGGTTGGGCAGCACTATAGTTTCTGGTGACACACATCCGCTACGTTCATCTCTAACTCGCAGTAATTCCCACTCTGCTACACGTAGTAAATTTAGATTGATAAATTTGCGAATTACGATCTTTTATAACTCGGTTTTTCCATATCTGGCAAAGTTTTCTTTTTGAAAAAGGTAAATTGTGAACAACTTGATAGAAAAGTTTACTTGATCACAAGTGTCCATTTTCCGTTGTTCTTCATTGATGAACACAGTGCTGATCAGTATGATTCAGTCATCACTTTTTTTTCCTTATCACGTATTCATTGCCATTGCCAAAGTATGTAATTGATAACTTTTCACTGAACCCTTGCTCCTTTGGGGCAAATAAAGTGCATCCTTGAATTGACTTGATTTGACTTGGTTCAAAAATACACTACAATACAACAGAGTATGATATCATACCATGCATCGCTGAGGTTGTTAGTTGCCATTGATCTCAGTGAGCCAGGGGAACACAATGGGTGGTATTCATTCAGTCTGGCGATGACAAAACGCATTTGACGAGACGGGTGACCAGCGTGCATCTGTAACCAGAACACAAGCCCAAGAGATTTGCTTCACGTGAATCAGAAGTATCCGTAGTATAGCCGAAAATTTGTTGATTTTCATAAATTCCGTTAATTAATAAGGATCTCCTGAGTTTGCACCCAGCACTACTTTTTATGTCAAGCAATGAAGCCTTTCGTGGAACTGACGAGCATCCAAACTGTTCACTGTTATATGTTAACTAATCCGTTATAAATACATCGACTACAAGTGAACATCAATCATACTAGACTAGTTATATTTGCTAAACATTATATATTGGCGGTACGGAAGCTACGCTTGACGGCGTACTAAATGTAACAACTGTTCAGCTATCTTGGTTGCATTTAAATATTTTGTACCATTTAGTTAAGAGTCTCATGTTTGAATCCACGTCAGGTGGACTACTGGACAAGTTAGACTAATAGTAATTTATAGTAAAGTTTATGTCATTTAGTATTGTATGTTTTTCGAGTGCTTTTCATCAGTGAGAAGGAAATTGACTTAACGGATATAATGTATCTCATAAACAATTCATCTTTTGAAATGAAGCAATTTTTCGAAAAATGATTATTCCCCAATTTTCTCCATTGGATTATGCCAAATCAATAAACTAAGGTATTATAGTATACAATTCCACATCCAACGGTAGGATGCGTATCGTTTTTTTTGTAATTCTATAAACCAGTTGTTGGCAAATGGGACGCATTATTGTGGAATTCTTGGAGTCCTTGCTGTGGCAGACTGCATATAGCTGATATACGTCACACACTTAGGGGACTACTGATGAAAGAAGAATTATATCTTAATGAGTAAATCCGTAACAATCCCGTTTTATCATTTCAATCTCATGCTTTTTGTATCTATCGGGAATGAGTAATTCGCTAGAACAATTTTATCTGACGCAGGCTTGGCTCATAACACAACTTTCATAGTCACTCTTGCCTACTAAAACACTGTAAAGTGAATGATTAAGCTCTACGTATCTCGAAATTTATTTTATTTAATCGTTGTGGAGAAACTTGCCGGCTCAATGTTGATAGGCGGCCAAGTTACGTTAGCAGTCAGAACTGTACGGTACCGAACCCACGGCTTGAGACAACGGACTCTCGTGCGATAGCCAATTGGTGACAGATTGATAGCATGAGTTATGACTCCTGTTAGCGGTGTTTAAGCTTCAGGGCTTGAATGTCCACTCCAGTCGGACCAATAAGCTAAAATGCAATCCCTGGGTATATGGACCAGCATCCCACATATTCTTTGTTTAGCTCTAATAAACGAGATGCTTCGGAGGCAGAAAAAGCTTCTCATTGGAGTTGGTGGGACGGCTTAAAGCACTCGTGGTTGACACTATTTGATGATAGTGACCGTACGATATAAGTGACTGAGTGACAGGTCTGTTGTAAGAGGCCTGAGGAATTACACCACCGTGGGCCAGCCTAGGTGATAGACAAAACCAGACTAAAACTGATCACTTGAAGTACGAAGATAAGTCATGTGTGATGTACTACTCCCTTTCTCTTCAGTAGTACAATGTCCCTTTAAAGTCAAGGGTGTATCATCCGCCTTATCGGCAGCGGACAAACAACGATACTAATGAACTTTGAACCCGGTTGTCCCCGTCTCGAATCCCATACCGCCTGTCACTTTCCTCATTGAATGGCCCATAACTAAAGCAGCATTCGTCACTGTGACATGACTTGTAGTTTGTCTACCTATGGCAGGATGTCCCTATGAATTAACCAGAGTCCACCAGTTGCGTAAGCGGGCACCCTTGTATATGAAAAATCGTTTGGCAGATTTCAAAAACTCTGAAGTATTTTGAATGTCAAAAGCTCTCCAATCCGGCGGGCATCAATTCCTCCCACGAAAGCCGTCCATGCGTTCGTACAGCGGACGCAGTATAAGGTAATTTTGATAAAAAGAAATCTGTTTTATCCTAGCTATTCAATTTGCTAAAAATCATTGGAAAGAGATGGAACAGTCAAGAAAATATCGGATGAAATACGAAAAGATTCCAGAACGAAGACTCCTTACCTCCATGGCATTCCATACTACCTTAAACGAATACCAAATTCATTATTCTTGTTCTTTATCAACTCCCGTTTGAAACATATTCTTCTATTCTGAGCAGAACTACGGCCGGTTAGCTGGAACACAGCATATCAAATGCTACTTCACTTCAGAGTATGAGTCTAACTTCAATGTCACCGGATGTTTATTCTCCGGTGGTTTGTTTACCAACTTGCTGACGGCAAAAAGAGGAACCTCCAATAAATGACGGTGCAATTTATGACCTATGAGTAACCCCTTTCCGGAAACTGAGGGTGAGCCACAAAGATTTTGTGTACAAATCAGGGTGCCTGTATCTAGTTTCTTCACTTCTAAAACTTTAGCAGAGCAGAATGGGCATTCTGGTTGGTCACAACGTTGAAACTTTAGAATGAGCAGGTATAAACTAAAATTTCAGCCCCTGAGTTGGCCGGCGTAGACTGGTTCCATATTAATAGGCTTCGGTGTTCTGATGCTTGATGATGATAATGATGAATCTACCACTGCCAAGGACAGGCATCTATAAAGATTCTCATTGAGTTGGTCGTCACATTTTCAGCATTGTGATAGCTTTAAAACACAAACATTCAAAAGCGTTGTTTTTAATTCATTTTTTATTCACTATACAACGCTGTTCAGCAACTCAGGAAGGAGGCCGCGGCCAATGAAGGCTGACATATTGGGAAAGTAACCGGCTGTGGTCGGGAATCAAACCCGGTTCGGTGTTGTCTGAGGTCCACGATGATAACCGTTTGACCACGACCACGGCAATAAACAATCCTGTTTTGATGTCAGAAATAATTCCAGCTCCGATCTCTCCCACTAAGTAAAACATTGTTCGAGGCTAAAGTGTTTGATAAGTTCATAAATCACCGGCTGTTGTTGTATACATAACAAGACTTTATGACATCGGTAGATAGGGCAAATAAGCCAGCTGATAAATGGCCAGAAAAAAATAAAGGAAGGAAGAGTCATATCATCTTATTGGGTTAATAATGGGTACACGCAAAACATGCTGATTGTGATAAACGCTTCATTAGCAATTGCACTGCCGATCAATATCGCGCCTGATGAAGAATAAGGCTAGACACGCGTCAAGCAGTCAGCACCTGGTAGGTCACAGTTTGATCAAACAGTTCAGAAGACCAACACAGAGAAAGTAATTCCTTTCTTATACTTTCATCTACCAAGTACGTATAAAATCAGCAAAAAAGACCACATTACGAAATAAAATGGACAATTAAAGCAGTTTATTGGGACCTGAAGCCGTGTATTAGCCTGTGTGTTGTGTGTGTATATGTGTGTTTGTGACTGCATGTATTTGGCTAAAGCTTTGTTAGGTTAAGGGTGAAGGTCATACTCTTTTGGACACTGAGCGGTTTGGTGTGAGCCATTGATGATGCCTCTACTATCACTACACATTTTCCCGTCAAGCTTTAGCCGAAACCAGAAATTCTTCAGCCACCACCCACAATCCTTTTGCCAAGACCCATCATTCTTTAGCCCTAACGCATAACCTTTAGCCACGCCGGATCGACCGTGTGACCACTTTCGATCAGGTGGCGATCAAGGAGCGAATATTGAGAGTATCCGAAAGGAATTCCTCTCGGAGTGTTTGTCTTCCGATCTACTTATTCAAATTCATCACTGGATCTAAAGGTTTCAGTTTCCTGAATAGACGTCATAATTTACACTTCGCAATGTCGATGGATGACATAAGAGAAACCGGCCACCTCGAACTCCCGGGAGATAGATCACAGACTGTATGAATTACTGAATCAGGGATGATCAAGGTAAAGGGCTAGAACAAAGGGATCAGCTTATGCGACTCATCGTTTCTCGAATTGAGGGACATTTGTTAAGACAGGTATGACAACAGATTTTGCTTTCACGTGATCCAGACGACCAAAGGGTAGCAGCAGTTTCAAGACCTGGTGAAGTCAGCAGATACGGAAAAAGGTAATTGATTACTGGCTAGATTCGTCCTCTTACGGGTATTTGAATGAAGTACTGAGATGAAGTAATGCATTAATTCTGTTCAGTAATCATCTTTTGACTGTGTTCATTTTCTCAAAATCTCCCTAATGTAGTACACATAAATACATACATATATACGTACGACAGGGGGGGGATATCTATCATCACATTTTTAAAGTAAAATCGTTGCAGGGCATCAGAATGATCTAAAACTAACTTCAGTAAATTACAATAGCTTCACTTTGATTTCTGACATCTGCAGAGTGAATGACTACAGATGAATTCAAATATGAGAAATATTATTTCCGAGGCAATCACTGTCCTATCCAATTCATCTGTTGACCCAAATGTACATTCTACTGTCACTGGGCTCTTCAGAATTCAGAGGATGACTTTCTTTGCTCTGTTCGGATTTATCAGCTTCATTCAAGACTGTGACGATCTCAGCTGGTAGACTTCCCGAATTACTGGACAAGTTTACTTGTGTTCATTTTAAAGTCTTAGATCCATACTTTACAAATGGTTTTATTCGAGAGGACACTCCTGTTGCCTGGCCCATAATGTCGTGTAAAGCAACCTCCCAATAAATTTCTGGACTCTTTCGACGCGTATTATAATATTTTGAATCAATCTGACACTAGCTACTTCCCTTTTGTAATTCGACAATTAACCAGCTTCCAGCGACCACATCCTCACTGCTTTCTGTTTTCCTGTGTTTCCTTCCTTGTCGCATTATTTGGCAATACCTCTGCCTACACATATAAACTTTTAAAATAATACTTTCGCTTTACTTCGTGCCTTTAACCTCGGTTTCAGCAAGCCGACTTGTGTTATTTGTCTCTCATGCTATGGGTCACTAGATAGCCAGCTGTGGTGATGCAGCAGCTGTCACACGTGATGCGGCCAGGTAGAGCTTCGTAGCCACGCACGCGGATGAGTCTCAACCAATCAGGATGGCCGCGGACGAGTCCGACAAAAGCTCCCTGTGATTGGTCATCTTCGAGTCTACCAGATATCTCCTCTGATTTAACATATTTAAACAGACCCGTTCGGCACAACAACTAACGTGCCATTTGAAGCCTTGGCATTCTTGCTAATTACTTTCTCGTAGTTCTGAGTGCAGGCAATTTCAATACGTCCTGTCAGTTCAGTTCATTACGAATATTACACCAGCGTTGAGCCAGGGGGCTGATGATGTGGTTCGGCAGCCAGCAATACGTTATGTTATAAGTGTATACAGCAAAGGACATCATGCAACCGTAAACAATTTACTGCTTAACAAGTTCTGTGGATCGATCAGTTTGTTTAAAGATGCCGATGAGTATTATCTTGCTTGTCATTTTGTAGATGAACCCTGTGGACCAGAACAAACGAAACATGGAATACGAATAGCTAGGCGAATGAAGTGAACAGAATAAAAATAAGGGATTAAATAAAAAAGATGATATTATTAGGTGTTCATTGACCAGATGCTGGACAGTGCGTGTACTCTTAGTGCTCAACAGGTGAACAGTTTTTTCCAGGCAAGTGTTTCGCACGAGAAGTGAATAAAATTCCCTACGTCGAGTTGATTTTGCGCCTCACTAACCGAGTGGTGCACTACTCTAGCCTCATAGGACTAAGTTGTTTTGGGTTGTGTCACTACATTGACTTGCCAGTCGATTGACAGCCTCCCGATAACCAAAGGCAAGGCGGTGCAAGTAATTAATTAGAGATGGCTTAGCTTTCTTCGAAAATGGGTATAAAATGCTGTTTGGGGATTTGAAGATTGCTTTCCATACCTAGCTTCGAGTCCCCCAGGGCCAGTGGCTTTTAACACTTGGATCAATTGAAAACAAATTCTGTCAGATCTGGCCAACCGAATTTTTTTTATTTTGCACATACTGCTCATAATCAATGAGGGCAACATAGGAAAACAAATTTAACTTCACCAGGCTACAAGTTGATACTTCGGATGCCTAGTGCTTTATTACAGAAACACTACAGAAAAGAAAGTGCAACACTTTTTCGAGTATGGCATTATGAATAAACCTGTAAGTTTCAACGAGTAGAACTGACGAAGCACCTGACATGTTCCTTGTTGTTTACATTCCAGGGGGCCAATTAGTCAGTCAATAAATCGATTAACTAAGACCACTCGATTTCACACACTCACGCATGTGCTTACGGTACGGCTCTTTTGAGCAGACAGTCAAGTGATTTTTAGTGGTACCAGAGACACCGGTTGAGTCAGTGTGACTCAGACTAGCCCTAAAGGGATGGGATTTTCCTCAGGAGGTGACCTTTAATCAAGCTAGCGCTGAAGATTGATGCCTAATCCACACATCAAACCCATCAGCTGGGATTTCGGTTGAGTCAGCTCATAGTCCATTGTTCGTTTTATCACTTATTAAATGCCAACTTATTAGAATATCAGCCGAATGCATCAGTGGTGTTCTGAGCGGAACGACTGGTTCTTTGGTATCCATTGGCAGTACTACACTGACACTTTTGGTGATTATTCAAGTAGGAGGTAAATAATACGCAACCGACTGAGGAGGAAGATCTACGCAGCGGAGTGCACCTAAACAGATCAAAAGCTGTTTTGACAAATAGACGAAGTGTGTAGGATCTGTGTGAATCTTGCTGATGAGCTTCCCGCAGTCAGTTGGGTGTGAACGGAAGTGGAATGGGAAAGATTGTCCCAGATTTGGCACTAAGTGATTAGGTGTGTGAAAATATCTTTTCAGAATTCTGTCAAACAAAACGAAGGGGTTGATCAAAGAAACTTCGGACGGTCTATCGAACTTTATCGGTATATCAGTGAATATGAAAAAACTGGTGCTTAGCAATTAGAAAATGTAACCATTAGCTATTGATAAGGTCGTACGTTCTAAAAGCGACAGCAGATTATATCTCCTCGACAACATTAGCGGAATATCGTGCACAGAATTCTATCAAACCTACTCAGTTTTTTCTGCAATAATTTTTGAACCAAACTAGTTAGAAAGACCGGATTTGGCGTTCCAATAATACGGTAAAATATACACATTAATTTTAAGCATGGACTGAGTAAATCTTAGAAAAAAGTGCCTGAGATGGTGTTAAATTGTATCCATCTCGCCCCTGGAAGAATGGGAAAACACCGAACTGTTCTTCAAACTGAATGATATTTGTCATTATCAATCGATACTATGGTTTTAAACAGTTCGCACGGTCATCACGTCATACGTGATTCGTGGCCGAGGATCCCTCCGATTAGAAGAGACAACCTCCCCTTTATGAAAACAGCAACGGAGCGAGTTTCAAGGCTTTCCGATCTAAAAAAGGAGAATACTGTCTTATGAGGAAGCTGGGATAAGTGTACATCAGATTTCCGGGGAAATTCTCGGGTCGCTCATTACTATTTATAACTTTTTGAAAGATCTCGATCATTATATCGCTGGCAGAAAATGTGGAATTCCAAGGAAAATTTCCACGAAGGTCATGGGGATATTCTTCTGTGGTACGTTGAACCGGTTTCCATGTACTGGGAACTTGGAAAGGTCATTGCAGCAAGGATTTAAGTGCCTGATATATACAACAGTTCATATAGTCTGCACCACATATGCAATAGAGAAAGATGAAATGATTGCTTTGGATGACTGAGTACCCTTTTCAAAATTTAGAGGAGTGGGCCAGAATTCGCGTTCCTTCGAATACTAAATGGAATGACTTCATACTGGGCAATGAGAAACTGTTTAATTTCGATGAAGCTAGTGGAATTTTATACTACTGACTCGACTTTAGAAAACCAAGCTGAGCCTTATCTGTCGAGCCTTCGATGATAGGGCTTTTGCGGTCCTTGTGAGATTATTGAGGATCAAACATCCAGAAGGGAGACAGACGGTTGACGCCTACGTAAAGAAGTTGAATATATTTTTGCTCCCAATGAGTCCAGGAAGTCGACTAAGAACCACGATAGTCCAGCTTCTTAAGGTGGCCACGCATACGACCAACTTCACGGGCAAGTGGATATTGTACCGGAGCATAAAAACTGTGTACTAGATTACTCAAAGTACAGCTTTTGTACTGCACTGTGTTACCCTGATGAATAAAGAGTGCTAACAAACCTACGTTCCAATCACAAGGGGGGAAAATTGTTTAATGTCTCTCTGAAATGAGCGAGAAAAAAAGTAATTGCCAAGTTGGTTCAGCCACCGAGGTTCTCGCGAAATTCCTCTGTGACTGTCATCTTATCAAACAAAACACTTGTTTAATAAGGCAATGTAAAGTTGTGGTAGATGCTTATACGTGGGGGGGGGCACATAAGTTGAAAAGCAGGACGTGTGCAGAGATGTGAATGGCATACAGATAAGTCATGGTAAATTGGACGGGTGTCGAATGTGTAAATAGCATAATTTTGAGATAAAACGTCCCATGAGAATCGAAGAACCGCGACTGGTAAGAGCCAAGTAGCGGTGTAATTTGATAAAATCTTTCCTCAGTAGACCAGGAAAGATTGCGGGTAAGCAGTAAAGTACACATTGATCGACAAAAGAAAAAATAACTGCTCGCCTGGCACCTAAGTGCCTTAGCCAGTGAACTTGCAAGTAAAATATACGTGGTTTATTTGCGCACTTCAGAATGTGGGATAACAATTGTTAATATTTCCTGACTGTAACGTGTAAAATCTATTTGGTCGATGAAACTCTGGAAACGGGGTCAGTGTTCATGACCGATTGGTCATTGGGGAAAGAGGGACGAAAAAGGAAGAAAATCCGTTGACGATATTAGGAGTTTTGAGAAGTGGGCCAAATTTGGACGAAAAGTTCTGAATATTGCACAAGTTCACGGAAAAAGAGGTAAAGTCTGGTTAATTTAAGATGGACCGATATGGTAAAACGTCATCGGCCTATTTAAAAGTCACCCAAGTGGAGCAGTGTACAAGTCGCTAATATATATGATGAAGGATAAGGGGAAGATGGCACCCTGAAGAACATCAGGATTGTTCATTGAGAGACTTTTACCACATTCAGTTCGTTGAGTTCTGCAGAAATGTAGTATTCAAACCATGAAGGCGAAGAAGTGGAACCGTAAAAAGACACCGACTTCTGAAGCAATAGGTAACAGGGAACAGAATAAAGGTAAAATAATAGTCAATGAAGATACAGGGAACTGGTTTCATGGACCTAAACAATCTCTTTGAAAAGAGATAGGAAACAGACGTAATTGCATCCAGAGTGCATCTGTTGGATTTGCATGCAAATCAACAGGGGGCATCGGAAACTAGAAAGAGGAAAGTAGTCGGCTACGATAAGCAGGCCCTGTCAACTTGAATGCGGAAGTGATGAAGATTGGATAAAATGATCTTGCACAGATTCTTAAGTAGAACATTTCCGGTAGGCGGGACTAGAATCGGTTAGTATCGGACCGAAGCTATGATCCGAAGAGTAGAATTTCATCGAAGCTGGGGAAAGTGGAAGGCTAGTCGTCCGGTAAAAACTGCCTTTAGGATTCCAAGTTTTCTGAAGACTACCACTGAAGTAAATAGCTTTATTTCAGAGGGAAATGATGAGTTACGGGGTAGTAGGTTTCCTATGAAGGAGTGAATAAACTTGGCTTTCCGACTGTCCGTAGCTATACAGCGGCATACCATTTGAAATCCTTGCACTTCTGGAAGCTGGATTTCGTAGGGAACCAGTTTGATATTTATGGTACCGAAAAACTGGTGGAAACCGTTATATTCAACCACTGTATTTCATGCTAGATTAGGGTAGAGTGACTTTTCGACGATTTCTGTTCGTCAAATTTATGAGCATATGCATCTCAGCAATCGAAAAGTTATTCTGCCGCTTTTGGAAATACAGCCTCCTTGAACCACGCAAATCAAACCCCGTATTTGATGTCTACTTTAATATGTCCAGAGGCCGAAGGCAGCATCCAAAATAAAAGTGCGCACAAGCAATGGAAAGAGCTCTTTTTTATGGAAGGCAAGATGACGAATGACAAGACACTAAGTGTGACCTATATTTGTTTGCCGCTGACAAGAGATCGATGTGATGAATGTAAATTAACTAAGGTCTGCCGGTAATGAAAGCATGATCGCTTGTTGCGACAGAAGCTGTCACCTGTAGGTGGAAAATTTCAGGATCGTTCATGATTATCTTGTCTTAAACACCACTTCTCAGTGCTGGAATAAGACAAAGATCACTTACATTCAAAGAAGTAAAGGGAACATGAGTGCTTGCTTAAATGTTCGACAAAATAACGTTATCATTCAGACAATAATGTAATCACCATGAGTATGAGGGCGTCAAACAATCGGTGATTGTCCTATTGGGAGCAGAAAGCTCCGTGCACAGATTACTAACCACGGAGCCCCCAAAAAGCGCGAGAATTTAGGATGATATTTAACAACCATGTAACCAGAACTGTTACAAGAGAAAGTAAGGAAAACTTCAGATTTTGTTAGTTCTCTCGAGACTGGTGTAAGCTATCACACCACCATCTATCCTCTTTTAGATTATTTACTATCATGACGACGGTGCGGAAAGTTATCAAGGAGAACTTTATAGTCTTGAACACTTCTGTTCGACCGAGATCCTTGCATACAGACCACAGTTTTTAGTGACCGTCCGTGGATCAAGGAAGCTAGCTGGAAAATGGCATATTTCTAGATAAGGACCTAAAATTAGAACTGACCGTTGCAAGAACTCTCCTCTTCCTTGGGGTTGTGCGTCGCCGTTTGCCAGCCAGCATGCTTACTTTTCCTAATTCAGCTTCATTTTGGACAACCAGCAAAAAAACGAGTTGGGGATGAACAAGCAGGTCAAAATGAGTCCCTAATCCAAGTACAATTCCACTCTGGATAGCAAATTCTTGATGACTTGCACTGATATTAGGAATAATTTCAAAGCGACAGTGATAAAGTTCATAATGTATTGTAGCACAGTCAGTTATGGGGGGAGTGACTTTCATGGTAGTGGGATGAATATCCTTATGCGAGCCGAAATCTTACTCAATACCCGGTAGCAAAGTAATCCTCCTAGAAGAAATTTTATGGGGACAGACTGGAAGCATTGTTTTCTAAGCTAGATGAAACTTATGTAGTTTATAGAGTCATGAATAGCCTCACGCCTGAAAGCTGATCATAAAACAAATGCAGCCAATGTCAGCCAATGTCCTGTTTTCTAACCTGAAAGTCCATTCATTGCTTTTCTCTGTGATTTTCTCTCCACGGGTCACGTCTTAATAGGCCGATTTATTTCGGTACTGAGCAAAAAACCCGAATCAGTGGCTTAACTAAATAAAGACGGGCTTTTTGATTTTTCACAGTTGCAAAAAGGAACCAACTTTTTGGATGAGAGAGGGTAGACAGGATGCAGGCTTCAGATCGCCGGTAAGACAAAACGGCTGACTATGACACATCGTCCCATGCAACCAAATATAGGGATTTAAAGAGAAATCTTCACTTCAAAGATACTAAGGGCTAATTAGGTTTTTTGGTGTTCCTTAGGGAAAATGTTGAAAACTTTCTTTATCAAAGTTGGAAGTGTTGACTTATTGCCCACCGTGTCCTATTTTGACACTGGTTTGCGTGAATAACGTGAAAAATAAGTTTTCATTTACGGTAAGGTTCAGAGCAATATCTAAAGCAGAAGTGCGAGCGAATTGCACTTTCAGAATTTAATCTTTCCTCTATTTACTAAAGCAATGACTTTTTCCACTCCTGAGTGTATACTTCTCCCTTATCACGAAAATAAAATAGTCTCCTAACATAAGACGCCCAAATAACCTCTATTTTAAAGTCGTATTTGAAAAAAACCAGCACAGGGCTATCGTGAACCGAGAAATTGCAATTAAACTATGAATCGCATGTGTCTGAACTGTTTCTGATTATCTTTGCTAAGCAAAAATATAATCGATAATTCCGCAAAAAAGATTGCACCCAGTAACATCAGCATTCAAGCGCCAGTGACCAGAAAACCGCCTGTGGTGAATTTGCACTTCATAGGTTTAAAAATCTTCCTACTGGATTGTTTACCAAAGTTTATCTGTCAGGCTTCAGGTAAATTTATCCAGACAACCAAGATCACGCAGTTTCAACGTCCCAGAGAACAATACAGAACTAACGTCAACCTTATTAATTAGAGTAAAACCTAACACTTTATTCGGGGTAATATTTGAGAAAAATTGCAAAGAAAGTCTTATAAATGAAAAACATATTTTTTTTCAAATTAGTTTCAACAACTCCAGTAAATAAGGCGTCATGTCGTGCAGTGAAATTCCTTCAACTTACAATGTCATCTGACGTTTTCGAATTTCCCAAATATGAGTCTCAGATAATCAACAACAGTCAATTAATCTACTACCTAAATTAGATGGTGTAAATGTCTGAACTTTGGGAGATGTGAACTTTCACGTGACTAGAAGGACAAAGGCCGGAACAATGAGAATTATATGTTGCAAGACGAATTCATTCCCGTTTCTGAAAAAATCAGATTCGATGGAATATGCGATAACTAATGAGGAGAAATTAGCCTGGGCATTTTAATTACCTTATAATGATTGCTTAGAAAGATATCGTAGAATTTTTCTTTCTGGGAGAATTCTTTCATTACTTTACTGAAATTAGAGAAAAAGGTCATGAACAGCACACGGTGAAACAATAGAATGGTTTTGTTTTACCGCACACTTAAAATCTGTCTGAATAATGGTGACTCTTGTTTGTCACAAGTTGATCAAATGGCACCGGATGAAACTTGCGGTTCTCAAATTTCGGCACTTTTACATTCTCGGTAGTTTTAAGTGGAAGTGAGCAGAATTACCATCAAATTCTTGCTTGTGTATATCACAATTGCTTTTGAGTAGCAACGGCTTGAAGCTGAGGGAACAATGTCCATATCTATCTTCGAAGCCGTTGGACATGTTGATCATTATGGAGGACGACGAGATTTCGAATCGGCCCGGACGCGAGTAGGGTTTTGCCGTTGTAGCACACAAGACTTTCGAAGTGAAAAAGACCCGGGCTCAGACCCTGAATGCGGCGGAGGATATGCACCACGGATGAGCTCTAACAAAAGAGGAACTCGAGTCTGACGCTTCCGACTGCAGGGATTATAGGATACCTGAGGTTTGTGTGTGAAAGGTGGAGTCCGAAGTACAGTCATTCAAGCAGAATATTTCGTTTATTTAGGGGCAATCTGATCTGACCAAAATAGATCACACAACGGTTTTTTTGGATTGAAATAGCCATTTCGTGCTTAGTCGGTTCCGTACAAGCTAGAAGCAATTAATTGCATTAGCTACATTACTACTACTACTACAAACAAATTTTCGCTTGTTAGTAGAAAACAAGAATAGGCGACACCCAGCGGTACCGTGGGACAACGAAACTGCAGTGCACAGAACTTGGGTATTTGCACCACGGCTACCTATTTCACCGATTCCGCCATCCGCGACTGGTTGTGCATGCTAGATCAGTCTCAAAGCCTGACTAGTACATTTCTATCCCAAGCTTTTCAGCCGTGGGCTGTGTGTATCCTTGGACATAATTTAAAGTTCATAAACCACATTTGTGACTTGTAGATGCTCCAGTATTAGAAAAATACAGCAATAGTTTTTCCCATTCTCACTGGGAATCGCTTCTGCTACTGGAGAAAAGATATATCATTGTAAAAACAATAACATGGTTTGATACAACTGTTACACAGTTCATTATTTTTTTGTAATTTGGACTGTTTATTTCCAACGGCCTCTTGTGATTTTCAGAAATGACCGTAGTACTGTACACTGTCGGAATTCGTCTACGAACATCATTACAAAAACAACCAGTACAAAAAACCGACGTAAAAGTTAAGCATCCGGATATGTCGACGTCGATCTGCATGTTCTTATACTGCATGCCGTGTTTGTCACTCAATGAGGCGGTTCACGTGAAGGATAACAATGATTGTCAAGATTATCAACAATCTAACTGAACAGTGCCCGGAGAGAAGCGGGCACAGATAACCTCGGAGACTACTACTACTTCTACTAATATTACTACTACTATTACTACCGTTGCTCCTATTACTATCACCAGTAACATTACTAATGCTATTACTAGTATTATTATTAATACTATCACTAATACTACTGCTAATACGGGTAATAATGCTGCCACCACCAATACTACTATTACTAATATCAGTACTATTACTACCATTGCTACTACTGTTTTCACTACCACTACTACTGCTACCACTACAAATACTACTACTACTACTAACACCACCATCATCAACACCACTATTACTACCATTACCACTACTACTATTACTACAGTTGCTTCCACAGCCACCGCTACTGCTACTACCACTACTGCCACTACTACTACTAGTACTAGTACGAATATTATTACTACTGCTCCTACTGCCATTACTATTATTGCTACAACAACAACAACTACAACTACTACTGGTACTACTACCACTATTACTATTGCTACTACCCTTACTACTAGTGGTAGTACTACTACTACTACTACTACTACTACTAATACCTATGTTACTAATAGTACCACCACCATTACTGTTGCAACCATAAGTAGTACTACCAACACCACTACAACTACTATTACTACTACTACGACTACGACTATTACCACCATTGATACTATTGCTTTTACTGCCACTACTACTGTTACTACCACTACCACCACTGCTACTACTACTACGATTACTACTAATATCACCACTATGGCTACTATTTCTACTGCTACTGCTTCTACTAGTATTACTAATAATACCACAACCAATACTACCATTACTACTACTACTACTAGCATTACCAATACTACTACTATCACTACTACTGCTTTTATCACTGCTAATGCTAATGTTCGTACCTTTGTTGATTTTTTAGATTCGTACACACTAATTCTGCAGGCGACGTTTAACAATTACGGAAACTACTTACATGCCAAATTTTCGGACTCCAAGAAATCGTTTTCATCATCTATCTCCGGTGATTCTCTTTTCTAGCAGTGGTTGAATGAAACCCTGTCATAGAACTACGGTTGTCAATAGGAAACTTTTGTACTAGAAATTTCCGTATAATTGGAAAGATTCTTCATCTCCTTGTTCCGTTCTGTAGTTATCTGTGTAATTTGTAATCACATTCTTCGTATTCGCCACTGAACAAGTGTAAATCACAAGCTACGCAGTTGTAGTTTTGGTGTCAAGCTCTGTAATCTGCAGTGGCCACAAACCGATATATCCATGTATATATCTGAGTTCTGGTATGATAATGAATCCATACGCATCAAAAGCAGCAAAATATATGCAGATCTTTTCAAAACTTACACTTACGGGCGTCTGGTAAGCAAGCTTTTTTCTCGTAAATGACAATACTGACACAGTACTGTATGCATTTTCATAAGTAAAAATCTGGAAAGTTGTGGCGAGCTTCCGGGGCAATGATGTTTGTGGTTTTCGAACAAATATGCCCCAAATTTAGACGAACCTACAGTTATATTTATTCCCATCGTCGTTATCACCGTACCAATATAAGCGACCACCGGAGCGTACCAAAATGACCTTGACGTCCCTGTTCACGTGGAAGCAAACTGGAATTTCCTTGTTTCGATAAGTTAAACCATTGCCAATAAGAGTCATGATTGAACTGCATTTTATGTCAAGTCTCCCAATCACGAAAGAATAGCTTTTGCCAAACTATTTTCTGGTAAACCAATTTAAACTTAGCTTAGGACAATTTGTGTGATCCACTTTATCAATTTAATTATATTTTCACACCAAGGTCACACACATACTTTCGACTAGCCATAGCATTGTATGGAATCAGATCTAATAAAAGGGACATCTGAGTAAATTTAATCCACCCGCGATGCCCTTACATGCCCTCGTTAGGTCACGAAGTGCAAACTATATGCCGACAAAATTTTCAAATATATCAAAATCAGCGTTACCTATATATTGTTAATATGGTTTTCAACGTGTCAGCTTGTCTTGGCGTATTGGTTTGAACATTGTACGATTCAGCGTGCTATTACCGGGGCTCCCATTTACCGGCTTTTTGTACAAAATTGTAGGGGATCGTGATAGTTGTGGAATAAGGTGTATCGTTCACGTTGCTCAGGCTCGGGCGTGGGACAGACAGCACTGAGTGTCATGAAACATGCCATTCGTTCGGAAGTTATTTGTTCATTTATTTTTGATGAAGTACTCAGAATCATCGGTATACGATCTTCACTTCATTGTCATACACAAGTGAAGTTTATATTTCTGTGCCTATCGACAGCCTCAGTTAGAAAACGTTGGGCGAACTTCGACTGTTAAATAATTTGGGTGCACAGATCTGTTTCCTGCCGTTATTTCGGGGTTGGCTTCGACCCAGCTAATGGTTAACAACACCAGTATCGTCCAAACTGGTTGTCAGGCTTCTCCCTTCATAGCTGTTTGCTACTGAGTGACTTATTCCACTGAATAGTCCCTATTACTGGCCATCTGTGAATATTTATTTAACTTTTATTGCTATTAACTATTGTTCTATTCATATATATAGGTTGCCTTAGAGGAGAAGAAATTGCTAACACCTAAAATAATCTGATGGAAAAAAGGAAAAACCGGGGTCAGAAGCTCTCACCATTTTCCATATCACAGAAACTGACTGCGGGGAAAACTAAGTTTTGTCGCAGAATCACACATTTCCAGATAAATACGATCAATTTTTAATGGGCTTATTTATCTCCGAATAGAGGAACCGAAAAAGTCGTTTATTTATTGGCAAAAGAAAGACTAGTGAGGCAAGTTGGAAGGGTTTTCTTTTGCTAAACGAAGCACTTCTCTCTTCGTGTGACTTCCGGACCGTAGTGCTTTTGTTCTTCACGAACACGATTTTGTAGAATGGACAGCAGAAGCGTACCACCATAAATTTCATTTCTTTGAACAACCAAATATTGATAAGTCTCATTTTTAACTATTTGACCTTTCGGAGAATAACAATCACGTGACAAAATATTGACCAATGAGGCAACAGTGTATTGCAAGGAAATAGTAAGAAAATTTCCTTTCATGAATAGCTTCAGGGCCCCGTAATTTGTCCCTTTTTGAGCTTGCATTAACCGAGTGACAGTGAGCAAAAAACACAATGGGCACCAATATTCCTAATCCTTATCAAATTGTCTGCTTCATTGGTTTTTGGTTGTTTTACTTATCTGTGCAAAACGAGATGCAGAATAGGGCTAAATACAAAGTGTCTTAGGCAAACGAATGCGTAACACATGTACCCTTGTTCTCGCCTGATCATCTTTCGTTGCAATTAAGACGAGGTTATTGCCAACTTTTCAGCTGCATCTTACATTAAAGATGACGCGATGCTGCAGAGCCCCCTTCACAGAATGCTTCCAATTTATGCTGCTCTACATGTCCCCTTTTTTCAAGGTGTACTGTCAGATTTAATCTTAATGTTATGTATCTGTTTGATATTGTAATGTCTTTTTCTATTCCACACCAAAAGGAATATCGTTTCACTCAGTTTCCAGAGATACTCAGTGGGAAGCACCATAGTTACAACGGAAATTTGTAGCCTCAGCAGATGAAACTAGATACACCATCCTCTGTGTATTGAACTCCCAAGGGATCCTGTGCCTTGAGCTGCCTTGGCTTCCTTTAGTAGTCAAGGCACCTAACCAAAGCTCGCGAACTGTGTGGCCGTGGTCCATAACTCACTCTGAAGCGACATGTTTGTCTCAGTGGGTCAGGCATAGTACTCAAATTCCAGACGCATGTTACTATTCTGCTCTTTATTCGCAGTTCATTTTTGTTTACTGAGTGTAGGCGAAAATCTGACGTTCGGTGTTCCAGCGATCAACAGTTCTGAGTAAAAGTCGACCAGCCTCTTCTTTGACAGCTCGGCACGGACCGTATCCTCCTTAATGAGAACTTTTGCCTCTAGGGACAGATGAGCTATAGAAATAAATGAGAATGATTCATATCGAGAGACAAGGAACCAACACCAGTTTTTTTAGTGACCTTTCAACAATATCAGTAACTGTCTTCCCGCGAAGCTCTCGTTGTCTTCGAAACCAAAAGATGGGACTTTTTAATGGTTGCTCGCTCGTTTTGGCGTCTGTCCGTGGGTAGGGCTCATTCCCTACAAATATTTAAATAGATCAAGGGGAAAAGATCATTTTCCAGTAGACTTTAGAAAACTACAGATAATTCAAGTCCATGGAATTCACTCCGTAACAAGTAGCAACAGAGCACGTAGATGTTCTGACTGTTCATTTTGTAACGAAGAGAGCAAGGCGAGTGACGAACACCTGTATTTGAGCGGCCAGACAAGGTCAGTCGGTAAGACACATACCACCGTTTATATAATTCCATTACCAAACGGAGATGTAGCAGCGTCGACCCTCCGGCAGCTTCATTTGTTCGGCTCCATTCTGGCCAGGTTCATGCCGCCATTATGTTTATCCTTTTGACCGCTATTTCCGTTCTTCTGGCCCAACTGATTCGTTTGATGGCTAAATCGGTTATCTCCTCGCATGGGTTATCTTCCTGGTTGTCTGAGATTCTGCTGAATTTTGTTTACAAGTCCACAAACCTCTTTGAGTCTGGTACGAGATGCTTCAAACATAATCATCCTCTCTTCTTTGGGCTGCGGCTCTCAATTGGTTGGTCCGATCAGTTGGATGTTCGCCTTGTTCTCTTACTGAAGCATTCTTCGCTACCGTTTTACCCGCTATTTCCGAATATTTGATCTGTGCGTCTCATCAACTCCGTTAGAGTGGTGCAACATTTCCATAAGTACAAGAGCGTTATTCCGGTCCCTGCACCGGCTTCCCATATCCACTGTAGGTCTGATATCTATTTTGCTCCCAAAACAAATATGAAATATCTTGAAAAGGGAATACTACAGTACTTCTAATAAACATAACCTGTGAGCCATTTTATGTCTTTCATCTACTAGATCATAACTTTATAGCATTTCCGGAAGCTAGATGCAACCAGTCACAGGCTGCCAAATAGGAAGTTGGCTGGAGCTGGTGACTTTTTGACACCCGGGACGCTAAATCCGCGTCTCGTCATGGTAACCGTGCGGCAGTCACCGTTCAGATGTAGTACAGAACTTGATGGCCTGCTAGACTTTAGAAATTCTCTAAAAGCTTACGACTTGGGTATTTGTCTTTACCCCGTAGCGTTCCAGCTTTTCAAACGTACAATGGAATGGATTGGTCAGTAGACATATTTACGTACAAGACCAGATGCAGAGGATTGACGGACGGGCAGAGCCAAAGTTATTCAGGAAAACCAATATGTTACCTATTTTAATAACATTGATGACACTGCGATTACGGGTTCTTTGATAGAATATTCCGCTCCATATCCTTCCATTTATCAAATGCATGCATGTTAAGCATGATTTGTTTTCAATAACCGACCACTGTGATCTCAAACACGTGGCTAGCAAAAGTCCCTCGGTCAGAAGGTAGTTGAAAACTTAACTTGGTAACCATTTGTCCCATCATAAAAGGTTCAGTCAGAACTACTTTCGTGGCCCATATGGAAAAATTTTCGAGTGAGCCCAGCATGTGAAACGAAATATGTTCAGAAACTCAATTTGTTTACGTGAGTGGGTGAGTGAGTGAGTGAGTGAGTGAATGAGTGAGTGAGTGAGTGAGTGAGTGAGTGAGTGAGTGAGTGAGTGAATGAGTGAGTGAGTGAGTGAGTGAGTGAGTGAGTGAGTGAGTGATTGAGTGAGTGAGTGAGTGAGTGGGTGGGTGAGTGAGTGAGTGAGTGAGTGAATGAATGAATGAGTGAGTGAGTGAGTGAGTGAGTGAGTGAGTGAGTGAGTGAGTGAGTGAGTGAGTGAGTGAGTGAGTGAGTGAGTGAGTGAGTGAGTGAGTGAGTGAGTGAGTGAGTGAGTGAGTGAGTGAGTGAGTGAGTGAGTGAGTGAGTGAGTGAGCGAGTGAGTGGCTAGTATATAATAAAGCAAATAAAGGAGCCCCAGCTTGTTCCATTGCTTGGCTGTCGGATTCCCTATCAAGAGTCTGGGACCTGCAATGCAAGTGGGACGGTGTGTGTGTGTGTGTGTGTGTGTGCGTGTGTGTGTGTGTGTGTGAGTCTATTTGATCAACACATAAATCACAGCTCTGTCTGATCGGAGCAGATTTTCACGTTTTCCCTGGAAGACAAAGTACTTACCATTTCAGTAGGTTATCGATTATTCAAGCAAGTGGACGACGACAGGTATCTAAAGCATTTGTTGGAAATGCGTAATCAGTCTGTTTTGTTATCATCCTGTTCACTTTTACCCACTGGCATGTAAGTTACGAGTAATTAATCACTGGTGTGTATCAATGGCGAACGAAAAGCGGGCTGTTTTAGCCCCAACTTTGTTACCAGTAACGGACTCCAAAATGAGGCTTGCACAAAAGAAGTCTAAATATTGCGCACATGATTGTCTTTGCCCTGTACGAGCGATCCTACTTATTGATGAGACAAACATCAAAAATGTGCCGACAAATTTCCACCACCGTGCTTGTCATTCTTCTCCAACTCCACGAACAAACAGATGTGTGTGCGTGTGTGTGTTTGTGTGTGAATCGGAAGATATCTTTTCAGGTGACACGCTAAAAATTGCGCGAGTTTTCGTCCCTACGTCACCGAATTAGGCTGTGGCTCGGAGTTCACACATCTGCCTTCTCACCTCATTCTTTTTGCAATAAAGATATCTGTAGATGACTGTTCGTCGAACTGTTTTTTATCCTGTCAGAAACACCTGCATTTTGTTAGTTCAAAGTGGAACCAACAAAGCGCGTGCCGATAACTGCGTGACAGACAAATCTCGTGCTGTGAAACGGACAGGTTCCATTTAAAGTCACACACCAACAGGAAAGAAAGGCGGTGTGTGCGGATTATTGTGCACATGATCAAATAGAGTAACACAGAGAACTTCGGTACGAATAATTACTGTAACTTTTATTCTACAGAAACCTGCTCGGTAGCTCAGCAAAGAGAGGAAAACGCACGTGCGAAAACAATTCACGATGTCCACGTGACAAACAATGGGGACTTAATGATTGCAAACACTTTTTCGTTCATTGGTTTGATGGGTGGCAAAACTGTCGAGAAGAACTTATACTGGCATAGCTAAAAGTAAGACGTGCGAAATAGGTAGGTGAAAATGACTAACAAACCCTGCTTCCATGACAACCCAGTTCAACCGGTAGGCCGTCGTCGATGGACAAAAAAAGGACAAGATTAATCGGAAATAGTAGACTTTTTTATTACACGCTTACGAATGAGTGCCGTGGAAGGAGTATATACCCCATAGACAAGAAGACCCATTATACGACCAAAAAGTAATATTTCATATGATTTACTTGTGAATGGACACCTTTTGTTTTTCTGTTTGTTGTTCATGTTCTCACACGTTTGTGGAAGGATGCCATAGTCAAAATGATGAATTAGTTGAATTTGTCGTTCTATTCTTCGTGAAGAGGAAAGATAACCGGGAACTCCTTTGTATGTATTTAACACCAAGCGGAAGGTGCACGTGAAATGAAATGTTTGTGTCTGGGTGCACCGTTCTATGTAGGAAATAGATCAATTCCAAAAATAATAATTTCGTTCGAATTTAGATAATATCTTTAAATTCCGTAGCTTGCTACTACAGCCTACGATTTTTGTTCGATCGAGGATCACAATCCGGTCATGTGGACCGACTTTGTATCAAGTAAGTTGCGGCCAGAATTTCGTTGCGTCTTATTTCAAACGCGATAGAAACACGGTCATCTAGCTTGAAACTTTCGGAAGTTTTTAGGGTGCTGACAACTTGATCTCATAATTTAACCATGTGTTGTATTATTTTCAGAACGTCTTTCCCAAAGGCGAACAAATTTAACTGATCCTAACTATATTCGCTCTAGGTGGGAGAACAAAAATATGTATCAGCAATAAAAGCAGGCCACCTACCACGTTAGGGTTCATCAAAAATGAAGTAACAACCAAACTTTAGGCTGTGCAAAATGAGCAACTATGGTTGGGCACCATTGCCAAATGACGACAGACAACCGAACGATAACAGTTATGAGGACAGTAACAAACGGGAAAGAGGGAACACTGGAATTTCCTCAAGGTTTCACCCACTCAAAACCTGGTCCAATGAGTTTCATTTTATCATATTGCCACTTGACGTGATGGTATCTGGCATAAAGATACAGGAAACGCGTGTCCATTTTTGTGCACTTCCAACGGGATTGAACACCTGGCAAAGTAGTTAAGTAGGCATTTTTATCCGGTACACTGTTGTGACTCATGTGGGATGGAGTGGCATGTATTTGCGTATCTGCCTTATCTCGTTTGTCTCGAAAGCACTGTCTGATAACAGGTGTCCGATCCCAAATACGGATCGGGTGCGGACTGCTGTCCCCTGTAGTCGTGATAGCAATGAGATGAAACAGCCTCCCAAAATGCGAGTTAAGACCGCTCGTAGTGTTGTTTTGTCTACTGTGATCACCTGTGACAGAGATTCACACCCTAGTGCCGGGTAGCACTAAAATATGACCACTGAGCGAACAATTTTAGACAAATCCGCTCAAGATCTTCCTATTTAAATATAACCGGTTCCTGCCTTAATCAACCAGTTGATGAAGCACTGATAATAAGCTTGTTGGCTGCTTTGTGTTGAAGGCATTTCCGTCGTTCTCAACTTGATTTATTTTCAGACTGATGTGAGCAGTATAGGTTGGAGAAGGTGGATAGCAATCCAGCTCTTAAAATCAAGTTTTAGATCAGATAGGAGAGAATCTCAGTTAAGTACGGGCAAAACTTACCTCGATAATGCACTCAGCTCCAATAGCTTATTGGGTATGAGTAGAAGTGAAGGTTGTGTGGAGTGGTTGATCCGTTTCCGTGGTCATGACGATAAATTGAGTAGTTTGTCGTATTGCTTGAACATAACATATCTTGAAAATTGGTGTTCGATATATCGTGTTGGTCTGTGCTGATTTTCTATGACAAAAGCAACCGGTCAAGCTGGTCGATGACTAGAACCGGGAAAATGATGCTGTCACTGGCTTTGAGGCAAAGATCGGTGAGTGAACGCCTACTGGTCGGAAATGCTTCCGAAGCAAAGCTGTTGAGCAGTAGTAAAATGCAAGTTCCACCGTATGCTGGCGGAGCAATCGGATCTGTTAAACCATTCGCAAAATACCGTCTATTTTGAGTCAACCATAGTGACTCGTCATCTTCCTGCAACGGTTCGTTTAACACATTGCACCGCGGTTGGTTTGCATTGGAGCTCGTTTCGACCCGGTACTGGAAGGCAGCATTTCGTTTTTTCACCATTTTGATCTGTGCCATGGCAAACGGTATGCTTCACTTGTTCATCACCAGTCTATGAGCATATTGTAGATGAAGCGAAAATTCACCGTTTACCGTCAATGCTAGGAAACATGTATGCAGATATTTTGGAAACAGGCTCGTGTCCATTAAACCATCAGATTGCGGTCAGATACTAAAAGCCGGTGTGGCGGGCTGTTTACCAAAAAACGAAAACACTGTGTTCAGAAAGTTTGTAACAATGCGTCCTAATGGGGACCTTCTACGTTAACATATTTTGGAAGCCGAAAAAGTGTAACTGTGACAACTTTCTGCTCAACCGGAACTGCCAATGGCAAAATAATCAAACGGTCTACTGATTTTACCGAGGAATCCAACGAGGTCCCCTCTTTACATTCTCTTTTGAATCACTTCATCCAGGAATGCCTCAAAGGCGAAAGATGGCTTATGCAATAATTTTTTTGGGGGAAAAAATCTTTCTCAAATCGAAACATTACATCTGGTGCAAAAACCAAACAGCCTCAAGCCAATGGAGGAATGCGTATCGAATTCCTCTCTTTGATCTATGGCTCAGTTTGTTTTTATTCTTTCTCAGAATACAGTCATTACAGTACCGATGTAAATGCAATCAATAAATATATAATAGTGAGAAGTTTGAAAACGCGTTCCACACAGTGGCCCAATAAAAGACCGAATATTGTTCGTATTGGTATACTTTGGGGTCTCAGATTGAACTTCAGAGATAAAAGTGATTCATGTGTGGAATAATTAGCTTATCCAACCAACTGCACCCCCCCCCCCCCCCCCCGGAAGGGCTTCCTGAGGCGAAGGTTGGTGCGAAAACCCTCGAAAGATAACGGCTAACCACGAATACTTTCTGGTTTCTATACTTCGAGAGGATTTCGCGGTTTCTCTTTGTTGACTAATTCTCAACTTCTTAACGAGAGACTTGTATTTGGTCTTTGTCACAAACGATCGTTGAGTGTGCTTTTTTGTAGGATAAAGAAGGGGTGTACCGTTAACCATTGTAGAAAGAGTGCAACAGTGAAGCCTTTTAGCTACTTATGAAATTGCTTCCGTTGGAATAAGAAGCAGCATGTTTGTGATGAATGTCTGTAGGCAATACATGTTCACAGTGCTCAGACAGAAGAAATAATCTGGTCTTTTACTTCCCTGTGTTTATTCCATAATACTTTCGGGATGACTTAACGTTCACTGGAAGGGTGCTGAGTGGGAAATTGACCGGGCGACAATAGGATTCGAACTCTACTCTTCAGTGTTGAGGTTCACTCTGATGACTGCTTAAACGTCACCAGTCACTTGAGAAGTCATAAATAAAAAATGCTGCACATCTTTGTAACCACATGAAGGCAGGATATTTTTTAAAGACTGTCAGTTGCGTGATACTACTTACAGCAAAACCTAGTTCATCGGTATAGCAGTTTTAATGTTCGGAATGTGATTGTTTCCTTTGATTAACTTGAGAAAATTTCTGGAGAGAAATACTTGTTAACAACATGGCCTGCTTTGGTTAACTGGTTGTCAAGATGGGTTATTAGACTTGAGGTCCAGTGTTCGAATATCGTCTTTTGTACCTTTTGATGGATTCAGTCAACTTCCTAGTGTTTCGGTAATTTTGTGCTGCAGACTGTGTCAAAATTTTGAAGATGTAGAAAAGGATATGAAAATAAATCCAGAAGTTGGTCCTTTATTGAACTGAAGAACCACACAATCAAATCATTCAAATTATTTCAGAATAGATCGAGGTACACGAGCTTCCAGGTATCCACAATAACGTCAGCAGTAGCGGATAACATTGTAAAATAAAGCACGCAGCAAACGTCGTCAACGCCTAAGGCATTAAAAAAATAACTCAGAACCATTGGTTCTTTAAGATATTTACGAATCATCAGCAATGCAAATCCACCTTGTCTCAGCTGGGGCTCCAACAGATGAAAAATAATCGTGAGCTAAACCCGTGAACAAAAGACTATCTGAACTGTCTCTCTGGGTCGACCCCCACTGGTCGGCTGGTTTAACACCTCGGAGGTTAGCGGGTCGATTCCGGCCAACTCGTTATTTGGGTGGTAGATAGTAATACGTTGTCATCCGGGTCCCTACCAAGCCTGACCTACTTTGACCCCAAAGTGCTTTCCAACTCCAGGTACAAAGGGCAGGTTGCCGGCTGAGCCTCACAACTAATTAGGCTTTCGAGACTATGGTGCATACTCCTCACTCATACCAAAGCAAATAATTCTAACTGGCCGGATTCGTAGTCAGCTGTTTTTCCCCCACACTAGTTCAATGTTAAAACTAGAATTTAGAAGAAAAATATCCATTGGGAATCAGCTGAGTGATGATGAAATGTCTCACGTTAAATAGTTGGTTGGATAATACCGTAAAGGTACTAGATAAATGATCAAGTCCAAAGAAGACAAGTAAATGTTATTGTCACTTCTGATCCGTAAACTAAAAATAGTGCAATGGTGATTTTCATTTATCTAAATATATTTAGCAGAAATCGACAAGTAGCCAGGCTCTAGTTTTCACGAAAGATTTCGTTTTATTTGCCTCACTGAACAAAGCACCTTAAACGACTCATCGTGGGCTGAGTTTGCTTGATCACTGTTATCGATTACCTGGGTATTCATGCACGGTAAACTTTTTTGTGTTGAGCGCTGATACGACAATGATGAATCATATTACAGAGAATATCTATCCATACACCACCAAGTTTCCTTGGAAATAGCATAAGTAAATTAGCCATCTGCAATGATCTCTCTCCTGTGGTCAGATAGAGACTGTTCTTTTTATGGTGAGAGACCATAATTAGTATTTTTTGCGGAGATTTTTCCCCTTATTTCTTTTGATGCCGATGGGATGAGTTACCCGAGAAGGATATTCAAACAGCTTCACATGACCAATTTTGCTCTGAATTAATTGTCATTCCTTCGTGACTTGATTTTTACATTGAAAAACATAGTCATTTATAACGATGAGTCAGACAAGGTATGAAACTCTGTGTATCGGTAGGTTTACATGCTTTGTCGCCGTTGCTTTCACTCATAACGACACAACGGAAAATAAAATGATGTTTTTCACTCCGTCAGCTCACGAAATTTAACTATTTAATAAAGGAGCAATCAAGACAAATGATCACGGTATATCATGATTCATAGAGTTCAGGCAGATGGAAGAGCAATGCATACTTGCAGCAATAGAAATATTTTTGCCAGGTTTGTGAATCTTGAGAAAAATCCGCACTGCAACCTAATCAACCACGGGTTCATCATTATACCCAGTGGTGAAACACCTACCCAACGAGTGAACTTTGCCTTTGTGCTTTCAGAATGAGGACTTACGTTGATCTCATTGAGCGCAACGAACTGCCTTATAACAAGAGTATTTTTAGTGCTTCAGTAACCAGACTAATACAGCAAACTTTTTCATTATCTACAGACGGATACAGGATATTCCCTAGGGAAATCCCGTTGTAGGCAGTCGAACAACAAATGGGTTTATTGTGGTGGATACCATATGGTAGTGTAATCTGAACGAGTGACAATGGCAAAATGACCGGCGCTCCCTGGAGTGACACCACAACTCAGTTGTCAGACCAATTACGGGGCCAAATCTAGAGTGGTGTAGGCGCGTGGGTATGAGTCCTGTCGAGATTAACAAATTTGTCGTTTATAACGATTTCCAATGATTTTGAATACCGGTGTTGTTTGTAGCACCGGGTGATAGTTTGAATCCGTTGGTGATCACTGAGCTTGGCTTTTAGGTAGAAGAAGTTTCATCACCAGTCTAGGTGACATCATCAGTGCGCAGGTGAGAGTTCCCATATTCCTTTTGTGTATCCATGGTGCTTCCTCTGAATGGGACCGTAACCTCTCAGATGACCTTGTTCCTGAAAAGGTACTAAATAAAGAAACTCGACCTTTTGAACCCTGGACGCAAACTTCTAAATTTGGTAACTCATCCTTTGACCTTTATGCAAAGCCAGCGGCTTTCAAAACTTGACTTCTTGAAAGTCTCGCTGTTTTTTTGTCTCTTTTGTCTTTTGTGCTTTCTTTTTGTATTTTTGTATACTTATTTTTATTTTTTTAAAATTTATTTTTCGTACTTTCCGTTTTTGTACGATATTTGGACGCGAAGAATTGGGTTTCTTGAGCATGGGTCGGTAGTATCAAGGTCCAGTACTTTTCCACTTGGATTAGTTGGATTTCTTGCGCATTAGGAGACTGTAAATCCGATCCAGTTCAGTGTGCTTATGGGTTGAATTTGTTCGAGAATATCAGACTTCCAAAAACTCCCTCTGCGTGCCGCCTCTTTGCTTGGTCCAAAATGAGAACCCCATCCAAATGGAACGTGTCCTCCTCGATCCTCGTGAACGGATATTAGGGAGAATGGGTAAGGTCTTCTTGTAGCTAGTTTGTGTCCATGCTTTCGCGTTGCAAACTTCCACCCACATTGTCCGACTTAATGTTTGTCACATTCCTTTCGGTTTCCCTTGTATACAACGTTTCTTCTTTTTTCAGTTTCCAATTGCTCTTTCGACCTTGATATGATTCTTTTTAGAGTTTTGGTTGGCTTGTGAGTAACTGTAATACGTTGAGATCGGAGGAGCCTTGCGGTTAGTTGGGATACTTCTTTTGACGTATGGCAGTGCTATCCTTCTGTTAGATTGGGCTCTTTAGAACAATTCAACATTGTAAAAAGAAATCTGCCGAAACACATGTCAAAATCCTATTTAGAACCAGTGAAACAGGGAATAGGATAGAACTAAGCTTGAGTGCAGCTGAGGGAGACACTGGATACCAAAGCGATTCAGTCCTGTCAGCTGATTTAGGATATGAGTCATCCAGTTAGCCGATGCAAAACCATTCGACATCCGTTCGTCAAATATACAAGGTCATCAATCGTAGCAGAGACCGTTGAGATAGGTTCATGGTCAGAGTGGAGCTCTCGAACCCGATCTGTCAGATACAGGGCAGTGTGGTTAGCGTATCGGTACTGTAGCAAACAAGGAGGTAGACACTAAAAGATATCCTTCACACCGAATAATTGTTTGTCACCCAAAACTGACAAGAGACAAAAACAGACAAAAGCTGTGAGTAATTTTCGCATTACTCAGTATGCATTTCTATATTCGCTGGTCGATCATAGTTACACTGAATAGTTAAGCAGACGTATGTGCTATCCGTGGTGGGTTTTTTTATTATTGCATTAGCTGTGCACTGATGCTTCACCGTACACCACCTGATCAGCCTCTCCAAGCATCCATTTACCAAGAATGCCTCTGTGATTTTCGCAAACTCTATGCTCATTGCCTCGATCAAACACAGTCTTAGAACTGTGATAAATGCACTGCATATAAGTATTTTCTTCGCCCGTATTGTGACCAAACAATAGGGATTTGCCTATTTTCTCGACCTTATTTTCTTGTAACTGTTATGTCGGGGTGACTAGTCGAAAAGATTCATACGAACCCAATTTAATCCTGGAATTTCTACCCACGTGTAAAATGAATATTTTTATCAAACTTACTGAAAAGATATACCAGCCGTGTATACTTGTTGCTTTCACCCGTTCACCCACGGTGGTTGAACGGTCATCATGGTGAACTCCAGGTCCTTCAGTCCTCAGTTCGCATCAAACGACCATCATGAGGTCACTTCCCCGAATGACAGCCCTATTTCTTTGTGACCCCTCTCCTGACTATACTGCACCAATATTGTGCACTAAAAGGAAGTATATAAAGAACGAAAAATATGATGCGGTTCACGGGCAACCCTATTACATAGTCACAATATTCCCTTTTGAACTTTTTTGCCGTAAACAGGATCAGTATTAGCCCACGGAGGACAAGGATGAAGGGCTATTATCGCTTACTATCAAGCACCTAGACGCTTACAATTCGGATGAACGAGCCGTTTTGTACGCTCATAAGCAGAATATAAATAAATTAGCCATGAACTTACCTCGGGTATCTCTGATGCGACTGATGACATTGTATATTTGGCGAAAGAATAACGAGTCATCTTGCATCAGCTGACTTGAGAACACACGTCATACATTAGTTAACAGAAACGAATCAAGATGTTATCCATTATGTCACGCAATTACTTGCGAGTATGTACCAAAAACGCGAAGCAGGTTTAAAAATGTGGGTCCGTTGCCCTCATCCTGTGGAGAAGACCTGATTGGTGGAAGGCATTCGCTTGGAGTTAACTAGGTCCGGAACCGTGTCTCCATTTGAAAGCTGTCGGGCATTTCTGGCTGTCATAGAGGTCGACATCTATACAAGCTTAACTTGGTGATTCGGATCAGCTCGAACGGGAGCGGGGTGGCGCAGTGGTAACACACACGCCTTCGAGATGGGAGGGCCCGGGTTCAAACCCTGGGTGTGGCGGAGGGTATGTACCACTGATGAGCTCTAACAAGAGCGAAACTCGAGTCTGGTGCTTCCGAGTGCAGGTTGGTCGGATGACCTGAGGTTTGCGCGTGAAACGTGGAGTCCAAAAGGACAGTCAATCAAACGAAAGTTATCCATTATCTCTCTCCTGGCCACTCTCGAGATAAGTCCCCCCCCAATTCACTATCATTTTCTTTTTCAACTTATTTTAACTGGTCATACGCAAAGTGATAGGAGTGAAGAACTCGTCTACGATTTCAGATTTATTTTTTAGTGTAATGCGATCCTAATTTGACTGTCCGTCTCATAAATGATGCTCCATTTTTTATGAAATTCTACCGACTTTGATATCGTTTTTGTTCCTTCAAACAATCTTAGCTTACCATTTGTATTCTCTAGTCAAAATAATTGATGATTTGGTGGTTCCTTGAAGAGTGTTTTTTTTCTTTGAATGGAAATCCACTCAGCTGAAGGTTTTATCAGCAGTTTAACGAATTCGCTATGTTAAAAAACATTTTAGGCAAACGATTCTTTTAATTAGTTTCTTTTCACGTTTCCGGCATTAAAATAGATCAGACGTGTGATGAATAAAACAATGAAATTAGCATTTTGAGGGCAGAAGAAGACTGCTGGCAGCAGGTGGTTTGTTTACTTTTGGTTTTTTGGGACGGTGGGTGGGGGTGAATTTCGGTGTTCATGGTAGCCTAGATTACGTCAGAATATGAGGCCAAAACGGCATTGGATTGTGGAGATAATAATTCATTTGCAAAGGTCGAAGATCTGGATTAGTACGACACGTTATTTTTGTAAAAGACTTGCCATTTGAGATTTTTCCCAATAAATACCGCAGACATTAGAGAGGAAGCTCACATCACTTAATTTAGGACTTGCAGTCTCGATTATTGGGTTTCAGCATCAGCAAAGATACCGCTGACATGCGATGCTACGAAAATAGAAAAGCCAAGTCAAGTCAAAATGGGGTTGTATTCATTGCAAAGGATGGATTTTCAGCACAATGTTCATCTCTATATTATCCGTTAGATGAACTCGTTATACTTTCGAATAATTAAAGAAGCTGCATTAACTACTTGGTCCAAGCAGCCGTAACAAGTGGTGACCGCAAAATGAGTTAGGACTACACATTTCTGAGTTCACGAGTCACTAGTGATGGGTTGTTGGGGTACCTTGCGAGATAGAGCGCAATGGATAAGCGATACCAGGTCGTCCGGGAGCAGAACCAGTGGTATTCACACCTGGTGGATGAGGAAGAAGTACGCCCAGTCAAAAGCATGTGTAGGGGATGAGTCGAGTACGAAAAGACGTTAATGCAATGTTTTTCCCCCAAAGAAAAGTGCTTTTCTGTAAGGAGAGTGACTAAAACAAGCTGGGAGATACCACTGCGTCATTATATCACTTTGTGAGATCCGTGCAAAATGATAAAGTCTTTCTTTCGAAGACCAGCAAAGGTTACAGAGGAACAATAAATGAGGTGCTGCGTCGCGCAAGAAAATGCAAACCGTTTATTAAGGAATTGTGGAACGTATGAGGATCTCAGGCGTAGATTATAAAACGGCAATCGTCGAATCTTCCTGAATGTTTTATGTGCCTGGACGAGTAGACGTCCTAAGAAGTGATTACGCCAAGATACTTCATGGACCTAACTTTAGGTATTACCGTGTTGTCAGTATGTCGAGAAGAACAACTGCTTTCCACTGAAGATGGATGTCCTAGCTTGGAAAGTGAAAGCCGAATATCATTACTTTTGGATACACTAAGATGTGAATGCGATGATGCAGACCACTGGATAGTAGAAAATAAGAAGACATTAAGTCCAGAAAATTGAAAGTGTAATACGCTCAGACAGATCGCCACTCCCATCTTTATCAGTGTAAGTGTTGATGCTTGTTGATGCACTTACTGAGCTCCGGCTCACCGAGTTTTCTTTCTGTCTTTGCAGGTCGTACACGTGCAACCCCCAAGGAAGACACTGCATCCCGCATACTACAAAAGTTATCGTCAGATTTGGACCTATAGACATCATCAGCTTGCTTAGTCAGAAGATCGTCAGAAGTTTTGAGCAAATTCCAATTTTAAAATGAAAAAAGGAGAAAAACAGAACGACACCCTGAAGTACTCCTTTAGTGACTGGCAGAGAATCGGGGACTTCTCCTTTGGATGCTATAGATGGAGTTCCTTTGGCGAAATAGTCTAGAATTACCGACAACAGAGGCGGAGGTATAGTTGTGCTTTGTAACTTTGATAACAGAGGAGGCCTATCAGCACTGCGGTAACCAAGGAAACACGCGCGAAAAGGCTATCCGGTACAATCGAACCAGAATAAAATGGAGTTAACCAGGTATACTAGGGAGTCTATTGTGGAACATTTGTTTCGATAAGTAAACTAGTATTCATCCTCAGTATAAATGCCCGACTTAGTACGCGTAGGAATGATTTTTTTGAATGCCTTTTGAAGAACAGAAGTGCATGCAATTAAGCGAAATGTACGATTTCCTTTTTTGGTGCTGTATTAACACAGACTGGTCCCCAGGAGTCAGGGAAGGTACTTTCTTCGGTGCATTTTAAAAAGTGTCACTTGAAGTTGGGCTAAGTAAGAAGGGCACTCCTCAAAGACGGTTGATTGAAGTTCATCACTTCCTTCGGTCTTCTTGATCTTGATCTGGGTTGACAATAAACGTATTCAGATCTGAGGTAGGGTCGAATTAGCATTCCGGTAGCATTATACTGAGTGTTGATGATGCACGAAACATTTGACTAAGCTCTGTAGCTGTTTTTTGAAGTACCCATTGAGTGGAGCTCATACCACAGAGCTTATTCGTCGTGTTTCAAATTTAGCGACGGCTAAATTTTCCAAGTGTAGCTCTTGTGTACTGCCTGCCCGTGTTTTGATTTCAAAATGAATTAAGTTTGTTGTTTGTTTCACTGATGTACGATTTACGATTATGTAAGCAGGTCATTACTCTGGTCCTAATGTCTTCAAGTAAAGCAACGAAAATCTGGTGGGTCGGATCTAAGTCGACTCTATTGAACAACAGATATCATAACACAATTTCAAGTAACTTGTCAGCTGGTCGCAGTAGAATAAGATATTGGTGTCGCGGAACTGCCCAAAATCAGTGTCCTAGACCACTTCTCGTAAAAAGTGTAGGTTTTCCGGGTTGTACTACCTATGGAAAATTCTGTGATCAGGAGAAAGGGTATGCAAGACTTCGCGTGATCTGGAATAAATTTTGGGCCAAGCCTTAATGATACAGTGATCAGACGTGGACAAAGAGCAACTCTTCTGAACGGAGACAACCTAGATGTCGTCGACGAAGAAATGAAGCTGCACACACCCTCGCTCTTTAGCTTCATGCAGTTTAGAAAATTACCATCCGATTGAATAAAATCTCCGGCGACGATGATGAGTGATGTTTGAGTATGTTTGGTTATTTATAATGCGCATATGTCAGTGAATATAAAAATGTCGTTTGAGGAGCAAGAGAAATGCAAGAGAAATTTAGGCAATCGTAGTGATGATCGATCGATATTTGCTGAAGAATCTTGGTTTGCTTCCCACCGATAAGCAAGCAATCTGTTTGTCACTGTGAGCAACTAAAGTTTTTAAAAACTTACTCTGGAATATTTTGATGTGCTTTCCAAAGCCTTCTCCGCGATTCTGATACGAGTAGCTACAGTCAATCCGGCGAAACTTGTATCCTTCGAGTTCGATTAGCGAGTTATCAATATCAGAAAGAAGCCGCGTCTCTTGTAGCGTTAAGACTCCTAATGCAGAGAATTCGGACCGTTCTACAAAATCTGAGAAGTTGCTAATCTTTCCCAACAGCTAACGCACTCTGGTTGACAGAGTGTTCAGAATTGACACTTTTTGTGGTCTGAATGGAGTAAAGTCACCTGCCAGTCAGTGCCGTGTCTTTTAGTAATATCTTATTGTTTTCTCTCCAGTTTTTCGTACCTACTAAACACTTTTTGGGAGGAGTTTTCGATAATCCAACAGTCGCGCGATAACACAATGCCTGCAGCATTTTAAAAACTCCGGGGAGTAAGTAAACAGGATGACCACGCAGTGAGATTGATTCAAACGATAGATCCAAAGGGATGAATGTACACACTGATAAAATCAACGAGGAGCACAAAAAGCACGGCCAAGTTTAAAGGCCCCACCACTGCTGAGTAAACTCCGTCGTGGATGTGTGTTGTTGGGGCTAAACTGTACGTTGACGTAGCATAGTGAATCCTACAGATAAACTAGGAAAAAGCACTTGTGAGAGTGTAAACTTTGTAAGTTTGCATTAAAAAAGCGTACGAAAACAGTCTTGGAATTGTGTTCCAGTCCCCATTATGCAGTATTTATCTAAACACTTATTATTTGACCGAGTAAAACTTGAGAACGTAGAACATGGCTAATACGCCAGGTGGAGCAGTGTGTTTATCTACGGACTTTTCCTTTATCTGAATCAGTTCTTAAATCGTGCGATGCTTTTCCATCTATCTAGCACAACCGTGGGAAGACTCAGATTTCTAAAGGCTTATTAGTGAACGATCCGGTTTGCTCTACTCCCACGAGATTTGTGTCTTCTGGGTTTCCCCGTGTGACTAACCTGTTGATATTGCACGGGAGGATCCTCTGCTTTAACACTGTGCGCTCCAATTTGCTTGCGTCGACGTATTCAGGACAGTCAGCTCCACATCTTCCACTATCTGCCCAAGGGAAGGTAGGAATTTCCTGAAATTAGGGTTCACTCCAACCGACCAAATCAACAAGGCGTTATGAACCAAAAGCGAGCAAATTATGTTTACTTTCGATTAAACTGTTGGAAATCAGATTATTTCCTTCCATGAGGAGTTATTTGGTGTAGAAAACGAAATTCATTCTGATTGTCATGAAGTATTTTCCTGCTGAGAAGTATTTTTCAAAGAAATAAGGATTTTTGGGGATTAGAATATATAAGTTAAAGTCTGCGACTGCCGTTTTTTGGTATTTGGTTACAACCAGAAAATTGGAGTTGCATAAGACTACGTGGCCCTATCTGGGGCGTGACGCAGTACCGTACTAAATGATATTCGGAAGAAGCATGCTAACTGAACACGAGTGCAAGCTGTCTGTTCCTCTTCAGATTTTCCTAATCGAGTTAGGTAATCCTTTCTCCTATAAATGATAGTGGACGGCTGATTTAAAAAAACGACCGTCGATGCATTGAGTTAACCGAAGTTTTCGTGTTGAACAGTTTCCGCGACAGAATAGTTTGCCAAAGAATCAGAAGATAAGTAATGCAAGAGGGGCTTTCTTGGAACAAAAGGACCGGTTCATGTTGACCTTTGTTTGATAAAGTGATCTGAGTCAACAATAGACCGATCAATATCTAATCACTGTTGATCCAAACTCCTACTGACGGGATGAGGAAAATACTTTCCTCTTAGGTGCGAAAGAGGTCTTTACCATCGCGTCTTAACTGTTGCTGTTCTAATTGGGTTACCAACTCTGTTCTCAATTCTCCGCGTTTATTCATTCTGGCTAGGAAATCTACATTTTACTCTGTGCCCATAAACGATGGTACAATAAAAAGTAATGCTTCACTAAACCATCGAATGGGCGGAGAGCTGAGAGTGTATCTGGAAATTTGCATTACACCAACCGTCTCAGTTTTGTGCTAAGTTGCGCGTTGTCAATTCAGTCTAACTCTAGCCAAATGAGATTGACTTATTTCACTGGTCATCCTTTATGAGTTGATCTTTCGTCATCTGTTCCCTTCAGCGGTTGTGGGAAACTCTGTATCGAAAATACCCTTTCAGTGGAAAACTAAAAGATAAAGTGAAGACAATTTTATAAACAGCAATTCCACGAAGAAGCCAGGTGATAGCTGGTGTATAAGCCCCTGTTCTCGTAAATGTATTACGCACACAATGTACAGTGGACATCGGGAAATTGTCCCATGCCAGTCTGATTCGTAATCAAATGTCAGTGAGCGCAGTCCGTGTAAAAAAGGGTCAGTACGTAGACACTTAAAATGATGTTACTAACCGCGATGTTATCTTATTGGTTGTGAATTCCGGCACTAAATTCCTATAAGAGAGAGCGAAATATGCACAATACCTTGAACATGAATTCCACCGGAAAATTACCGATTTCGCCTGTGGTGAAGGTCTCGATTCAAGGTCTGATTTTACGAGTCGGTGAAGCGGAACAAAGTCAAAATTCTTTGTGGCAGAGTGCGGGGGATAAAAGCCGTCATGGGATTGTATCTGAAAGATTGTGTTAGGCGACCGCGAATAACATGAACTAATCACCAAGGTTCCGCTGTGGACAAAGGAAAATTCCTGGCTAATGTAGTCAGTTACCATAATGCACTCCGAATTCTGTCGTCATGGCGACATTAGCTGATTGTAAATTCCTGAGTGGAGTCAGTGATAGGCAAAAAAGATTAGTCGTAAAAGTCTGTAGTAAAAACAATGTTTGTAATACATGTTTACATAATAGACATCAGTGAAACATTACTAGGGGAATTATAGAGCAGATAATAGGGATTAGAACAAAGAATTTAAGATCCTTTACCCTGATTTGGATCGGCTGACCTTCTCGCTTTCTGATCCGCTCGAAAAAATGCCCCTCTAAAGGTTAATTCAGAAGCAGCTAAATTTCTATGGATTCACCCTGGTCAAGCTATAAATACATAGTATGAGATTGAGCTCTCAGACATACGATGTCCATTTTGTCTCTTCTTTTTTGCATCTTAGCCTGATTGGGTAACACACTTTGAGGGAAATACACAACACCTTATAAGTAGCATAAACTTCGTACATGATTCCCGTGATAAAGCCTTGGTCAGTGACGATGTGTCTGCCTCATCAACCATTGGCTATCATAAAAACTTAGGAGATCGGAAGTAATATCGAGTCCAGTATGGAACATCCGCGTGTCAGGTAGCTAGGTTGATCTGCCCATTCGGAGAGCTGTCAAAGTTGGAATCCACATTGTGATTAGACTCAAAACTCCTAAGGTAAGAAAGTCAAACATCGGTTTTCTATACGTTAATATATCCGGAAAAGAGTACATAAAAATTGATAACGGTTTCGTGGATTGGATTCCAAAGATAGTACCTAATAGCATAAGGTCATAAAAACGAGCTCTTGGGACACAATCCTTCCATTATTTGCATCAAAGTGTCGACTAGAATTAAATTATAGCTTTATTGGTAACTGAGTTGGTGTATTTTTGGTAAGATTTTCTTGCGCATTAAAAATTGCAGTCCATCTATAACCCGTTTGATAGTGCAACGGGGTAGCTGATACACATGGAAATTTCCAAGTCTCATTTGATCTATGGATCGAAGACGGATGTGGTATTTCCATGATTACCAGAACTATTTTGGTGGCGAATGCAAATTTTTTCTTGGGACAGATCTTCACAGTGGCAACTAAACGGTCATGACGAAGAACTTTGGAATTTTGTAGTCACGAATTCGAGTCCTGCCAGTCGTTGCTCTTCCGATCGCCTTCATTTGGTAGCAACTGCTCACGCAAAATATTGTACCATTCGTGGATAATTAACAAAAAAAAGAAAAGACAAAACTCCTTTGTTATCGTGACGAACTCGCCCCAATTCCCCCCACCTACCCCCCAAATAGTGAAGCTGTTCATCTTTGTGCTCATCATCTGAAACCACATTAGCTCGGGAATTTGGACTGGAACTGTATGAACAACTAGCATTATCACCAGACTATCTGAACTGACTTCAATCACATCAAAACTGCATGATTTATTGTTCATTAGGCACTAACTATGTCCTTTAGCAGCTCATTGCTAAAGCTATGTCCGAGTCCCTCGTTGGACGTGTTACGAACAAAAGCATAAGAGTGCTTTCGACAACCATGACCACGTGTGAAGATTAGTTTCCCTATACTACCTTATACCTTCTGCACAACTATTTAGGGTGGGGATTCTTATTATGATTCTGCGTAAAATTCACCTTTCATTAATTTGTGGATGTACTTCATGGAGTGATCATAAAAACTCTGCACCAGTTAAAGAAATGTAACTTATTTTCCTAAGTGTTGACTCAGCCTAACAGGAATCTTGTTTATTCTCAACTATTCCAAAACCAAGGTGTGTTTTCACGCAAATGATACACGAAGTAACAGCACCACTAAATCTCCTTGAGAACAGATGGTCCAGAGATTGAGTTGAGATTGTCTGCCGTCATCAAAACGTAGCACCAGCCATACTTTTCTATCCTATTTATTTCTTTCATTTATTACTGCAATACTTGAGGGAGGGAGTCGAGTCCAAATTAAGGCCGCCATTTGGGGAGTGGCCGACTGCAGCGTGGATATTCGAACCTCCGGTACAGAACGGTTCAAAGCCCACTGTGCTGAACGTTTGACCACGGTCGGTCAGGGTTTAAATCTCAAAGCCTCGGGTTTGTCGAATCTCACCTGCTGCCATAAAACAACTTGATTTAGAGGTCATAAAATAGACCAAGTCTACCGGTTAACTGTTTTTGTTCGACAAATAAGCACGTTTTCAAACTAGAGGAGACATCTTCTAATATTTTGGTTTCGCCATCCCTAAATTCCTAACTGGCGAACTTGACATTTAGAAGGCAAACGTTCTTCCTAGAACTCTAATTTTATTCGTATAGTAATCAGGAAACCTGATTTTATTTGTATGGTCCTCTTGACACCAAATTTCTACGTCTAAAGTACTAAAGATTCGTTTTTGAATTACTTGCTCAACCGTTGGAAAAAAACATTTCACCATATATTTGGTAAATGCTCATTGCTAGCTTATTGGAGTTGGCGAATCTACGTAAGTAGCTCATACCCTGACCAATTCCAAACGGAATCCTGTATCTGACAGTAGGATTGAGAGCCATGTTAATTTAAACCAGTGGTATTAGTACAGTGTAAAATGGTGACTGTGAAAATTTAATTATTCGAGTCTAGACGCCACTGATAAAGGTTTACATTTACCACCCCTTAAACAATCACCCTGTTTCTCTTCCTTCAAATATATCAAGATTCTTGTACAGATATTAGAAATACAGTTAGTAAAGTAGTAGAGGCTTAACTGACGTTTACTCTTAAACCACATTTTTCTTCTTTGACCTATTGCTTCATTATAATTATATATATATATATATATATATATATATATATATATATATATATATGTTGATGGTGAGTAGTATGTAAGAGTGTGCACAAAATTTCCCGGGAGCACACGGTCGGTTTCGCGGTTGATGCCGCTCATCAGGCATGCTTACCCGAAGCTCCTCTGCCCGCTCGTCTTCATACTTGTACACTCCGATGTTATATGTTCACTAGAATCTAATGTTGAATCGTCCGGAGTGTGAATGGATACTCTTCATTGAAGAGTGCACAAATAAATCAAAACTGTGATTTATTTTAGTTATTCCTTGTTACCTCCATCTACTTTGACTTCAGCTCCCTTTATGGGGAAACTTTCACCGTCCTGAGTGGTATTTTGGTGTGGAAGACTAAGCCTTAAATAAAATCCCCATCAACAGAGAGTCAACATTTCCGATAAGTGAAAGTTTGGGTGAAGTGATTCAACCGATACTTCATCTTTGTCACATATTTTCAGTGGTAGCTTCCGCCGGTTTTCGAGGTCAGTTGTTATTGAACAATTCAATATAAGAACCTACTAAACAATGCTGGAATCTTCCAGATGACAGTGAAATGTCACGTGACCGACCTAACATTTCACTGTCCAAAACCAATGGGAGTTAGGATCATAAATCATTCCAAATATCAGAAGAGCTGTATGTTTTCCATGCTTTCGATAAAATTGGCCAACGTTAGTTTATCTTCTCATTCCAGTACAACTGAAAATATTCAAGCAGCGGTTTTGTTCACTGTTTTGCAGCTGGAGTGCTAGAATGATGACAGGCACGACTATTTTGCAAGGACGATCATTATGACCACAGTTCGGACACCATTTTACGATGAAAAAAGAACAGGAGATTTACAGACCACAGAAGTACGAAGTACCAACCTTGAAGCCGGATTTATGAGAGAGTAAAAACTCGGGAACAAGTTGATTAGACACGGAAATTTGACACAGTCGACGTTACTTTCGAAGTGTTCAAGAGGTTGGCCTATTTTCACCACAGGTACAACTGAGATGCACTTCTGTCCTAGTTATAAGGCTGGTTTTCTTTTATACGAAATTCCCAGACACGGACGATAGAGGAAACATTAATTGGGAAAATATTTAAAAGAAGAATATAGTCATGATCTGCTCAAATTCCATTACGCTTTTGGATTCTTCTGAATGGCTTGTGGACAGTTCCAGTCTTTCAGCGGATTTGCTAATTAGGGTTTTCATCGCTATAGGCTGGTATATGATTTCCTACATGGGGTTGGTTTATCCGGAATTACAGTGTTTAGACAATGAACCAAAATTTGCAAACGGGTTACATTCCTTACGGTTTTCATGCTGAATCTGAATATCGGCGTATTGCAACATCAAGTGGATTTTACAGCTGCGATCTCATTTGAATCGAAAGGAGGGTGCGTGGACGGAGAGTCCATTTTTAGAATCAAACAGTAATTCTTCCGTGTGATCCTAAAAATGGACTCCCAGTCCATGCACGCTCCATTCGATTCAAATGAGATTACAGCTGTAAACCAAATGTGGAGTGCTCAAGTATAAGGATGATTGGGCAGAAGAGTACCGGGTATGAATATCTGATGAGCGACAATAACTGCGAAACCGGTCGTGTGCTTCCGGGGAAATTTTGTCCTGTCATCCAGGTACAAACCCATACTACTCATATCAAGTGGATTTATTGAGATATAAGTTTCGAAGAAGATTCCATTACTGCTATTTCTGTTGAGAGTGTCGTAATCCGCGATACCAGTCTCAGAATGTGTGATCAAAAATAATCTGTAGGCTTTTTAAGCTCTCTTGACCCAATTTTCACCTTACAGCAGGCCACAGACGAGCCGAAAACTACCGTGACACGTGTGAGTCAATCCACAATCGGTCTTGGGTTAAGTCTGGTTTACAGGTTTGTCATCGTTAGTCTGTCTAATTTATTCGATTTCCTAACTTATCGTAATAAATTGTAATGCGATGGCATGATTGTAAATCGCTGAAAGCGGGCTTGCTCGCCAATCTGAGTTGTCTAAATTCATTATTAATTTCACTTGTCAAGCCGTCAACGAGATTAACGTTGAGCATATGCATTCAGTTCACCGCTTCTCAGAAAATCAAAGTTTTGTGGTCAACGGTTAGTATCTCGTCAATGCCAGTGAACTTCCCCCTTTTTGACAGCCTATTTCCGGTTACGTGTGCTTCTTGAAATGGATCCGCATCAGTTCCAAGTAAACAAGATTAATTATGAACATAGAAGATAAAAATGATTGATTGCAATCTGTAAGTTTGCGAAGGAGTGCGGACACCTTCGCTTTGTAGCTGCGGTCGTAGGGTGACAACAGATGTTCGAGTTGAACAAATTTCGGTGAAACTCATCCATTTCCCGTTGTTTGCTAGGTCATATTCGACTCTGATCGAATCGGAATATATACCCATCACATGTTTCCGAGGGGGGATGCCCTCAGCCTGTTGGACGTACTTGTTCCAGTTCATTAGTATGCGTACATACAAAAGCGCATTTTGCGTTAATGATTGTTTATAAATTTCTATTGGGTAATCCATCATTGTCATTACCATCATCATAATCACTACCGTCACTGGGCATAAACATATCTCTCTGCTGCTCTTCGGAAATACCCTAACCGTTTGATCTTTGCACCCGATAAACTGTGGACGGTTTGGTGTGAACTGCGACCGGGTCATTTTGGTTTGCGTTAGACGTGTCCGACATTTCGGTTATCTGTCGTTATCTCGCTTATCCATCGCATCTCGGCGGACGCCTGGAAAGCGTCATGCGAACTTGCGACAAAACATAAACACGAGGGCCAAACTGCATCCCGAAACTTCACAAACCTACCAGTTTAAAACGAACAATCCGGAGTAAAGAACATAATGGTGGGCGTGGCAGGGACGTTTTCATCGTAATTGTTCAGATATCTTATTTTCCATGTTTCAGAATCTCCCTACCAGATGAGCCCAGTCGGGAAGTTGCTCGCAATTGTATGTGTACTATATGAGCAACCTTGTTCATTGTTCGGTGTCGTTCTCTTTTCATAACTGCACGAAAAAAGTCAAAGCTGACTCACAGAAATGATGCACCGATAAAATCTCCATTTTAGTTTTCGAAACTGAAGGTTTTCACCCTCCTGTGCCAAAGTAATGAGTCGTGGCCTGACTTCATTGTGTCTCGTTTGATTCACGGAGATTCATTTAATGGTTTCCCGGTATTCCTTTTCAGTTATCATGTAGCAGTTTAGAACATTCGGGTTTTGTAAGTAGTCTATCGGAGGAGGAAAGAAGACAGTCGACTGAAATCGCTGACATTCGCGTGAACGTCGCAAGATTTATTACCATTATATATCTGACCTAACTGATTAAACACGTTTTGACAGCTCGTTTAATGCAGTATTATGCTGATAGTATAGCCACTGTCCAAAGGACAAAGAAGTGCAAATCTGATTGTTGTCAGACGGAATGAATATGGTAATCGTGCGCGACTTTTGTAGACCAAAAGGATCCAATGGCGGTAGGAGACAAGCGATACTAGGACGTTTTTGGCTTCTTGGATTGAGCGTGTGAAAGATGCACATTGAAGCCGACCAGTTTAGTATCCCGGATCAATCTAACTCTTCCTCAAATCACTTAAACTGAATTTCGCGGTCCAATAGAGTGAATGGCTTTGCTTGTGTGTATATATGTATGGATGGATGGATGGATGCATGTATCTATGCACAGACTGATACGTGGGGAACCTAAAACAAGCCCTTCCTTGGCTTTTGTACACCAATGATTACTTCTGTATTCAGGATAAACTCAAGAAAGAAATCAAGAAGGAACTACTTAACTCGGCTTGTTACGAATCATCATAGGAGCTGGTCAGCCTAATTTCAAGTGGGCCCCGAACTACACATCCAGGAATGAGTCACACGCATTGAATGCGAGGCTCTACAGTACGGCTTTTTAGGATTTTCATCAACTCACCAGAGAACTGTCCAAAGAGACCCCAGTTTCTTGTCTGCTGAACTGATGCCTTTTTGTGGTGAATATCTTGAGAAGTTAAATTGGATTCCCTTCGACTTATGCCGTTTCAAATCATTACTTAATGAACACTAGCATTCTGGTGGCCAAGTGTTCATCTCACTAGTGCCATATGGTAGACTGTAGGGGTCGTGCTCGTACGTCACTTTGTTGCGTACAAGAATAGCCAATAAATAGATCAAACAGAAGCAAGCCTCTCCTATTCATCAAAAGCAATCTCTTTTTATACAATGAACCTCTTTGTGATTCCAACAAGCCATTACCATTTTGGCAATTTGTGCTCTGTAGTCACGCTGGTTATTTAAGCATGTAGAGTGCATACTAGGATAACAGATAGATAGAAAGCCTCAAACGAGAAAAAGAATAAATCATTTTGGACCCTGTAATATTGAGAATCTAAGAATAACCCTGTTCTGTGCTAGCCCACTAACTCCAGTCAGAAGATTCTTTTACCTACGAACTATCTCGTCTTATTAGCGTAAAACAGTGATTATGCAGGGTGGTGGTCGTGACACACAGTAGCTACACAACGAATTGGCCCGACTGGTGTGGGTGGCCAAGCCTTCTAATTGGTTGGTGTTGGAACTAAACCCCACTTGACAGGATGTATCTCTCATTTTATCGATCCATTGTCCTCTCTTTCGTGGTCCCATTTTCTCACGTTTTAACCTCGATTTCGGACAGAATCTGCTGGCACATCCCATGACTCACTGTGATAGCTTTGGTCTGCTGAAAGATACGGGCTGCATGTTGGCCAAGAATCAGTCACTGTCCTCAGGGACTTCTTTTGGTAGAAGTCATCCATCTTGCTGGGATTCGAACAACAACAAACAGGGCAGTCCACCGTGACCTACTTACCACGTGCACTCCGTTTACCAAGCACTGGAGGTTACACTGGTGGCTCCGAACATCTCGCAAATAAACATCAGTGATTACTAGCTGAAATTACATTAGCACATAACATTTGACTGCCCGTGAGGGCAGGATTTCTCCCTGTTTCAACAGGAATCCGGCAGTGAAAACTGATGTCTCTGATGTTTGTTGAACCCTGGGTTAACCGATTTGAAAATAGATATTATACTGGTGTGAAAGGACGTCTAACGTGTAAAGGTGAATTTTTATAGACACTGGCGTGTAATTTAATTGAAGGAGCATGCGGCAAACATAGGGTTTTGTGTGAATGTTACTGATCATTCAGTACGTTATCTACCTTAGCCAGCAGTTACCTTTCATCGTACGTCATCGGGGTCGACGGCTGTGCATTCAACGCGTTGTTGCCCTTGAAAATTCAGTGACAACAGGGTGCTTTATCAGGTAATGGATGGTTGACAAACCATTGATGGTCAGCTGGTACGCGCTGGTAGCTAGCTGTTTGACTCACAATGGTTCACCCCCGGGTTCAAGTCCCCGTGGGGGCCCGGTGGATGTGCAGTGCCGATTATTTCGACTAAACAACCAGACGTAATAACCGTACAGATCTTAGACGATTTCTAATGGTGAATTCGACATCGTTGCCACAACTAAAATCTTTTGGTAATCATTTTCATAATACACTCGTCGTACCCTCGTTTATGCTTTCTATTCACTGTGTCACGCACACTAGTGTACGTCATCAAAAAAGCTCTTAATGTCAGTTATTCCGTAATCAATCAACTTCGTGATCTTTACCGATTGGCAATGGAGGAGTCAGTAGGGATAGACTCATGGTTAACGTGCGAGACTTATCATCGTACACACATCCTGGGTTCGAGTCCCTGCTGTTTCATTGGATACGTTTTGATATCTAAGGAGTGAGAACAATTTTCTTGTAGGGTGATATTTCTATGGGGTTTTCAGCGGTGATTCCGGCGCTTATTCTGAATGCTGAATCACGATGTTCGTGTAAGATGGAGACAAAAGCCAATTAAAAATACACACAAACCGTCTACGTGAACGTGTATCAGCGTGTTCTTGAACACAAGTATTTCAGACTGGCGACAATAAACGCATTCAGTGGTCCACAGACGGATACAATATACACTACCTAAACAAGTACAAGGGACTGACGCTCGTGTGGGAAACAAGTTTTTCAATACTTGAAGCTTCTACTTCGAAAGAATTTCTGTAGAGCACTGAGACTATGAATAGCAAAATAGTTGACATGATAATTCTGATTCCCCTAGGAATCTGGTTTACAAACGTGTAGGTAATCAAACCTAGAAATGCAGGTAAGTGAGCCCCTCGTGTTAGTCGATGGTCGGGCTTGGCATCTTGGAATCAGTTCGTTTGTTATGTTTCCAGTACGAACTGGAATTCAATGCGGATGGATGACTAGTATTTTTTAACAAATCCGATAAACCAGCTTTATTAGCTTGCTATGGTACCTCAAGGGCGAATTTAACTTCAGCAATGATCCCCTACTAGTTGAATAATTCCAGTTTCAGTCATTTTTGCGAAAATAATTCATGAATAATGTTGTCGCGGTAAATCTTCCCGACAAATTTCCTGGTATTGCTCTTGATTACATTTCACCCTTGTCCTTTGCTTTCAAACTAGAATTCCCCCTTTCTTCGAAGATTATTACACAGTAGTGAATAGTTGTGAACAGCACACCATTAAAATAAAAATTTTGCCTAAAAAGTAAATCATCAAAAGCCCCCGAAAGCAATCTAATTGGCCATAAAATCTGACTGGATTGGAACAAATTATAAAAGTTTGCACTCACATACGGTCACTTCTCACACCTTCACGACGACTTCCCCCCATCCCCCGGCCTAAACCGCTGGGGAAAATGAAAAAACGCGATAGCTTCTTGTACATTAGGAAACCTTTGTGGGGACAAAAAACAGCGGTACTCGGGACGATGGGGAAAATAAGGTCTTTATTGACTGGGCTTTGCTTGTTTTTCCGTGTGCCACTCGTGTACCAATCGACCAAAAACTCCAATTGTGTTGAACAATATAAAATTACTTTTCCTGTTCATTCAGCATCGCCAAACACATCATATATAACTCCGTTGTGGTCCATTAAACGATTGCTGAGATAGGCACATATAAATAGGTACATTTGTCTGTCTGTGTGTGTGTGTGTGTGTCCGTGTATGCGTACTTTCTTCCGAACCCAGCTTGCCCCGGTTACGATAAACGTGGCACGCGCACGCTGTCACGCATGCTTACATTCACATACTGTTAAATAAAAGAAGTACATTGTCGTGCTTGTAATTCACACCCATTTGATTCTTTCCAGGTCGAATATGGAGAATAATTTCTCGCGACGGCTCTGGAACGGGACATTAGTTTTCTCAGGAGTGGAAAATTCATGATAGAGTGGGAGGACGTTTCAAAGGTGAACGAGGGCAATTAGACGGGAATCGGTTTGGTACCAACTGCTATAACTACCGATTGTCCACGCATGCTTTGTCCGAGGAAAGATGCTGGGAGTGAGATTGTTCACTGACAAATGGGCCCGACTCTGACTTATACGCACGGCTGTCCCCGGGATTGTGGTTCGTTAAAGGTGGTTATTAAGTGAATGAACTTGGAGAACGACAGCTGTGGCAAAAACCTTCCGTCCGCTTTGAATACCTGACCTTTGAGTAATGCCTCTTCGGACGGAATGAATTTTGCCTCCTTTCTATTAAGACAATAGACCAGCACTGTGAAGTTTGAGAGTGGAACCGTTTGGCATGAAAGGCAGAAGGTGAGCTAAGTTCCATTCCCATCAATATAAATCTACCTTGTGATCGGCAATGAACAGAAGAAAAAAATAAAGAATTTTGTACACCATAATATTCCTGTTTAGCTATGAACTTTACCATGAGTTAGGTGATAGACCACGATTTACTCGGACCAGAATCAAAGTACGACACAGCTCACTTTTTGTTCACTCGGTCAGCCAGTCAGTTAATACCAGTTAGTCAATATAAGTTAGGGTGACAGATATGTTTTGAATGGCTCCATCCGTGGTCCGTCCAAGAACAATTTTTCACTTCGATGCTGTCAATCAACATTAAAGATAAACACCGTGGAAGCATTTTATGATAGCGGAACTTCTTCATCAACTTCACAACTACCGGTCAGTGTGAACCGCAATCATAAGCAGCAAACACCATCAAAGCTCCAAAGCTCAACGATAATCTCACAGCCATCATTTAGACCGGATTGTCTACTAGTGCCTCCCCGCTTTCGGAAATTCGTGAGAACTTCTACTGTAGAATGCGTCATCTTATGCTTTCACAATCTTTTTAGTTAACGATCACCGATTTCTTGTTGGTAGCCCAAAACAGACTTATAAAGTGCAAAACGTTTGTAATAATTTAGATTTTAAATGACGCACGTTTTGTCATAGTTATTTAACCAACACAAAAGCCGTGCGACATAGAGGGATGCGCTTAAAAGCAAACTGAAACTTCCTTCGTGATCCACTTTATATGGAAAGCAGGACTGGGCGTCCTATTTCCTAAACTCGTTCAAAAGTTATCTAACCGATGATACCAATTCGACGTATTTATCATCCTCCATCGTGAAATTGGACAACGAAAACGACCACATAACGGAATCAGAAGAAATAAGGGACGGAAATGACAGGGCCAGACATGAAAATCTTGCTGCTATACACACAACCACATTCAGTCGGATAGAGCCATTAGTTACTCTGGTATCAACCTGGAATATCGGTATTTCTGTCGGCGGCATCTACCTACTAACCCGATCGGAATCGGCGGTGGTCATACAGGTCGTCGGGGTAGACTTCAGACACATCTGTCTCTGGTTCCAGTCGGATCGACCAAGCCCGTCACTTTCCCAGTCGGTCTCCTCTAGTTCCCGTATTGTAACAAAACAGAGTGATTATAAAAATGCGACAAAAAATGAAAATAGTCTTATCCGTTCGTAATTCAAACTAATAAGTTGTCCGTGAGTGAATAATTATGTTATACAAAACAATAAAAAATCAGTCATTTTCATTATTACCTCTTCCTTTTTCTCTGTTGCACAATACTGGTACAATATTCCTAAAAGTGGAATGCCGTCAGTTGAAGGACACCGAAGGACTATTCATATGACTGAGGTAATCACCAGTTCAATTCTAAGCCATAGACTCAGAAAAAAGTATTCCAATTCATATTCTGGGTTCAAACTTATGGAACAAAACCAGTCCAATTTGGAGCTCTGGTCTCGCGAGAGGTGATTGCCATTTACATACTAAACCTGGAACTAAGAGCATAAAATCGACTGAAGTTCAGGCTGCCCGTGACCAAAACCGAAAACCAAGGATCACCGATCGAACCCCGAAAATCCACTAAGGATTACCACTCGTTACGGTGGGAATGAAATTCTCATAAGAGCACGCACACAACAGATATTGCTGACCTAATTCATCACTCGGTTTCAGCTGTGTGGTTTGGTGAGTTACAGTACGTCAGCGAATTGCGGAAGACTTGTCTTGACTGAACTTCTAATTCTCGCGTAGTTTTCATCGGTATCCAGCTGTTAAGGAAATGTTTTATTGAACAGCAGACTAACTGGATTTAGCGGGACACCATCTTTTAATCAGTGATTACTGATACTCCTAATAATAACTCCTTCTTCCTTTATTGGTTACAAAACGGAAGCGCATGATTTCAAGAGTGGATTCGAGTCCATTTAGACGATGCTGAATGGGAAGCCACCGCTGATCGTAGGGTTCAAACCAAGACTTAAAGGTACTCTATCATAAGAACCCACATTTTTGTTCAACCCGTCCCTGATCAGCTTTGAAGTGATACTAGGCAATTGGGTCTCTCCTCAAAAAAACAAATGTTTATATTTTCCCGGTGTGAAGGATTTTCCCTATAAACTGTGATAGATGGGCGGGCCTCACTTTAGCAGCATCGCAAGACATTTGTTCCTCTCCCAGTAACAATCTCACAGCAGCTTATCAGTAAGTCTTGATTTGGGAAAACCGTGGAAGGATTGGTTTAACCAACAGCAAGTGTTTTAATTTTTATTGTAATGAGCAGGCTGTTAGCAGCCATATTGGTGTTCGATTAATGTAAGTGTAGGATTTTGTTGATGCACTTACTGAGCCTCGGGTTCATGGAGTTTTCCGTGTTTTTCTATTTTGCAGATCGAACACGAGTAACTCCAGCGGAAGATATTGGTCTCGCATACTACAGTACGTAGAGCACAGATGAATACAACCCAGTAATTGGGAATTATATCATCCTAGAATAGCTAAGTTGATCCCAAATAATTTGACAGAAAAACTTCCAGTACCGGTCACACTCCGCAAACCAACTAGGTGTGCGAGTGCACTTTATCAGGAAGTCTGTCCTCGGTTCCGGGTGGGTGAAAATTAGCTGGCAAGTTCTACGTTTCCTTTTTGGAAATATATGTCGCCACATTGGTGATTGAATAAACAAAACTTAGGTTTTCACAACAAAAAGTGGGTTTGAATTCAATCGGGATGGGCTGCATCTAAGGGAGGAGACGAACGACTGCGATGTCCCATTCTGGGAGCCTGTTGTGCCATAGGCCATGTTGCCAATTTCAACCAGCACTGCCTCAAACCGCACCCTTGTTCACATCCACCCATTCACACACACACACACGCACACACACATGCGGCAGGTGGGATACACGCAGGACGGTAAAAGGTAAATATTTACAATTTGTTTTTATGTAGACCGAGTTTGTGTCTGTAGGCGTGTATACCTAACTGTGTGCGCTTGTCTGTGTGTGGATGAGAATCTAGATTGAAATGCTGTTTATATTGCCATCCACGGCAAAAGCTTATGTGGTGACCCTCAGTCTTTATGCCATGATTTTCGTATATACTACCAATGGAACCGTTAGTTGGCTAGTAACCGCTTTTGTTCGGGGATCCCAAATGGGTCATTATAGTAGAGGGAGGTAACGGCTAAGATACAAATTTAGCGGGCTTTTCAGTGAGAAAGATGTGTTGACGAAAATGAATGATTTCCAAATTTAGCATAATCGAATGAGTCAGCCAGTTACTACGGCTGAGGTCACGTAGGCTTATCGGGGTTCATTCACGCGAACTGTGACAGTACTGTTGAGTCAACATGACCGAATTACTGCTTGTTATCAAACATCGGGTCGTGCGGTCATCGGGCACGCAAGAAGGATGGGGGACGATTGAATGAAGGTCATGTGAACCGCGGTCTGCATGCTAATACATGCATCGATAGCAGTCCTATCAGTATAGGAACAACTGACTAGAGAATTCGCAAATTGAATCAATGGAATGGTGACATGTTACCTAGTAATCGATTTCGTTGTCGAAGTAAAACCATCATAATGGGAAAGCCAGCTGCACTTGTTATGAATGACACGGTAGTCACTTAAGGCCCGGTACTTTGTGAGGCAGAAGCATTCAGTGTGACTATGTGGTATTATTGTAGAGAACCACGGGGACTGGAGTGTGATAACCATGCTGAATAAGACGAAGTTTAGTTTACTACGCCGCTGTGCACAATTAGGTCCTCTGTTGATAGACCGAAAGTAGAAGGGCTTTCTAAAATGTCGTGTTTACTCAAGCAACATTAGTTTTCCCCACCGCCAATGAATAACCAAAGACTAAAGAGAATCGCGACCAGGGGAATAGGTTTTTCAGGCAACAGTAAAAAAGTGATTGTTTCGGAAGACTCAAGTCCCTCAGACCAGTTTTGTGAAATTAGGTTGGATTAACCTGTCCCTCTCTAAAATAGGTGTTTCTTGGTTTGTACAATGAACTACAAACTAGATTTATCCTAGTTCAGAACGGGAAATGACGTTTCCTAAACAGCTATAACTCAGTTTTTAGGTGCTAAACCTGAAGATTTTGTATGGTCCAAGTGTGCAATATCCGAATATCTCGATGTGACATAGTAGTTCAGCTGGTCGAGACGTATCCGCACCCAGTAATGAATCCCAACAAAGCCAACAACCCTTAAATTTTGATCCGTTCAGTAATCATCGCGGTATTCCTTTGAGCAGATTCACACCTGTCACGTGTCGATAGGGCATCGTGTTATTTGAAATTCTGTTCAAATGGTCAGCCCTAAATCGATATTATGGGAGTGGGGAAAGCTAACTCGTAAGAAGTTAGTTTTCTTTCGCCTATTAAAGACAATCGCGTGCGCATTTCCGTGATAGTGCTAAAAGAAATGAGCTTTGGCCCTCGATGAGGATCGGAAGTAAACCCGAACGTGTAAGGCAATGTGCTGGCACATGGCCAGTAGACGGCTTTGTTCGTTTGTTAGACAGAGCCACGGTTTGGCAAGAAGTCAGCTTGTCTCCCCCCTATCCTGAATCCAGGACAAGACTACAGCAAAGGAAAAAAAAGGCTGAAGGACCAATCAAATACCAGCTGTCATATGAGCAGAATCAATCACAGGGTTTTGCTATCAGACTAACCACTGAGAATAGTTGGCTGTGGATAACAGGTGGACCATTGAGTGTGAGGGCCGAGATATGGCTATGACCGCCTACATGCCATAGAAACGGTTGTTTCGTAACTGGTAAACCTGGATGATTCGAAGGCGAAATTTTTCTAACTGGAGTTAGTGAGAAGTGGAACAGAACACAACCTCTTTGGGAAAATTTAATCAACCAGGTAAGAATGACTCATAAATGTTTTATCCTCTGATAATACTACTTTGATCTCCTGTTGGTTTGATATCAAGCCTCACCTTAGCAGACGTGATCGGTCAAGTGAAAAATAATAACTACGCAGCATACGTATCGCACCAGTAAATAATATGTTAGATAACATTATGTTGTATGGGCTGAAAGCAGATTTACGCTTTTTCAAATTCGTGTAGCATCTTTTTGTTCGACAAGGGTCGTATGAATGCCAAACTGATCACGGTAGTCTAATTTGAACATCAGCACTGCGAGTGGACGTTATTCTTTGAACAGCCCACAGAGGTATCTCAACAACTCGTATTTCCTTGTGGTTTAGTCGCATCCAATACTGTGATTGATAGTTGAAGTACTGACAGTACGTGTTATGTTGAAAAAAAGGTTAAATTTCCCCGATAGCGTACGGACAACTCTGTTCATTCAACTACTTCGTACATACTGTAGATATGATACTTGTGTGCCTGTGCTTGAGAAAGTTATCTTCATACCAAAAACTGTAGCACTACTTTAGGACGTAAGTTGGTATCTGTTTGAGCACACTGGTTACCAGGTCCTGGATACGAAATCAGAGCTGTGAAATTCAAATTCAAATGACATGAGTCATCTTCGGTGGCTGAGAGGACACCGCTGTTGTCCAGCTTGCTACCACTGCCAACCAACTGGAAGCCAGTATTCATTCTTCCAGCATCGCTATTCTTGCTACACGGAGATGAGTCAAAGGAAAAGGATACTTCACATGCTTCAAAGAGCACCTCCCGTTCGATCTCGTCAAACGTCTAGATGTTTTTTTTAAACTGCACTATTGGGTTCCTCGTGAGTCCGCTCGAATGGAGTTTTTGATGAAACCAATTGTATTCACCAGTTTCAATGTGAATGTGGCATAAGGTACGTCAGAATTACAGAATGCAGGCTTTTCATCAGAATGTGTAACCGCATCCTCAAAACAGTCGTCATGGTGGAAAGTTACCACCTATAGTGCAGTGGCGTGCCACTTGCTGTATTCAGGTCACTGAGCTGACCCGGTGAGAGCATCTCGGATCATTACGAGACCAATAAATCGAAACTTGCTTAAGTTCAAGTACGCAGTATCCATTCCCCATATGATGTCTGAACTTGTATCAAGAAGACTTTCGTTAAGCAACTTCTGTTACCAAGGTAGTTAGCCGTGATCTCATCTTTCTTTGTCTCCCAGCAACTCTTTTTAGTTGTAATTATGCTGCACGTTTTTCGTTTCTCTTTGTTTTTGGACTTTATCTTGTCTTGTATAATGTGTTGTAGCAGCCGATTGAGAGCACACGAAATTGATGATTAATGTCAATTCTGGCCACAATATTCTTCTTTCACCACTGAAATTGACTTATTTTTGTTCCATATTCCGACCCTCATGTGCACGGTTACCGGTTCTCTCTGACACATCACCGAGTCCGTGTTGCTATTCCTGCTTAGGCACAGAAGAAACGCCTGTCCTGTCTTTCTATGAACACGGTCTAAACAGCCAAGTGAAGCACGCAATGTTTCGGAAAAGCGGAGAGTAGGCAGGCAGACAAAACAAAAAAAGGTTATCAGGGAAGTACATTCCTTACCTGGTTCGTGAAATGAAGTCCTTTAGAACAATGAAAACACTAATTTTCCGCTCACCAATATACCTATCTGTCTTCTATGGACACCATTTTCTATTCGTGTCATGACTGAACAGATAAAACCAGCCAGTTTTAGGATTTAGCTGAAGTTTCTCACAACTGCAGAGGAAGAGAAATCGTCTGTCTTTCTGACATCTGGAACAGCTGCGAAGAGAAATTTAGGTGAGAGAAGTCTAGAAGTTTCGTCAGTGAATTCAAAAGTACTTTCTCTCTGGCAGCGGTTTTTTACCTGCTTCATTGACTAGAATGTTCAAGAGAGTGTCAAGTGGATTAAACTATTAACTGGACAATTAAATACATTTACCTCGTTCAGACAAGTCAGCAAGCCGTTCATGCCGGCCATTTGTGAACCCTTGTGCATCTGATTGACGTGCAACTGTGATCCTCGAGAGGAAAACATGCGTACTGTACAGACTATAGAAGCACTGTATAGTTTGATGTGCCAGTCGATGTTATTTCCTCTTTTGAGTAGAAGAGACGTTTGGTCACACTGCGTAGAAAACTTTCACTTTCGAATTGGTCTCGTCATTGCCTTTAAAGTAATCTCCATCCATCCATTCAAAATTCAAATAAATGAGGATTTGTCACTGTATGGGTGTGTGTGTATTCAGTTGTCCTCCTTGAGACAACACTGTGCATGGCCTACTCGGCTGTCTTTTCATCTCATATTTGCACATCAGTACACTGAGAACTTTACCCTTGGCATTGGGGATATCCGGTAATTTGACTCGATGATTTGGAGAGGTGATCCAAATAGGGCCCGAATAGGTCAGGTGTGGATCACGATCTGCCAACAGTGTAACCCGTATCTGCCGAATCCACAGACTTCGTAGCTCAGAAGTGATCGAGGCATACATCACTTGACCAACCCTAAATGGGTGTAGAATGGGCATAGTTTAGTCCATGCGTTAGGCATTCTTTGTTGAAACCTAACAGGATTGAACAAAACTACGATCAAATTAACCCATTTTATTAGATATTGGAAAAATTTCTGGAAATTTTTCTCACGTGGATAAAAAATGTCTGTGTAGATATTATCCCTGTTCATCCGGTGCTCATTTCTTGCTCCGAATCGCGAAGTCCATATTTTAAAGTAATAGAAGGTTTGAAGTGGTCCCGTCGTCACTACTTATGAGATAGTGAGACCCTTTCCGCTTCATTGTTTGACTTACAAGCTACCAATTCATCACAAGAAGTTATTTGACCACAAAAGTGGAAATCAAAACTCATTTAAATCCAACAATAAAGTCAGCGGGAAACGTGGTTAGTTGATGTTTAAATGCTAGCTGTATAACAGGTGATACATTGTTACAATAGCCTTGCTCCCAACTTTCAATTTCCGTCGCAGTTAGACCACCGGCCTTGCAACATGCACACAACACCGGTTGGCAAATCGCAGTCGGCTCACAGTACAGTAATTGCACCGGACGCTTAGACTCAGTGGACAATAAACATGACAAGTCAACCTGTGTCTGTCACAATATGAGAAAAAAGGTACATTTAAGTCACATAGCATCGAATCGAAATACACTAGGGAAAAGCCGTATGGAATTCCCAAACGGGATTTCAGATGGCTAGTGGACAGAAAATACTGCTTCTCATTAGACTGTTGATAAAGCTCACTGTAGCGGCAAACTGTCTGACACAAAAGTGAACATATCTATATTTTTACAAATGATTTTTTGGAAATTCACACAAATATTTGTTGCACTATCTGACCTAGACTGAACTTTCTGTGATAGAAACAATATAATATTTTCTATAAACTTTGATATCGTTACTTTATTCGGATTTTTGAGAGAATCGACAGCATATTGCGCATTCACTAACGGAAACAATCCGGTGCACCCGGTTTGTTCCTGTCGGGTTCATAAGTCAGTTGACTGGTAGAACTCATAATTTTTCACTCCGTTTATTTTTTAGAAGGTAGATGCCACCTGACCGCAGCCGACAAGTAAGCCGCGAACCTCCACGTAAGTAATCAACTGAGTGAACAGGCAAGCGAAAGAGCTGCCATTTATGTACTTTCACTGGCAAACAAATTCATTCGAAACATAACAAGATCAATCAGTCAATACTGTCCCCACTGAGGCATAACCAAAGATCAATCCCAAGCAGGAGCATGCTCATAAATTAAAGGGATTTTGATTGGTTCTCCGTGTAGGGTGAGTGATTTTAATCAGACACAACAGTTACACATTACGCTGTACATTTTATGAGTTGTATTCGTACACTTGTCCAACCGTGGTTGTAACCGCTGTCTAACGATCACCGAATGTACTAACGTGATTCTCGTGGGCGAGATCTTTGTGATCATTGAGCAAGTCTCTGCACTCGTTTCATCCATACTATCCCCAAAATCAATCGCTAGTCCCCGATTTGTAATCCAGTCTTCGTCCTCTGACAGTGCAACCTGAATGCAGGTACATCTCTTCAAGGGGCCCTCTGTTATTCATCAGAGAAGCGTCGTGGTCAATGGTGCTTCACTGTGTGGTCGGACCACGAAGTTTCTGATAGGAAAACATGTTGATCTACCTCTGATATTTCTTACAGACACCTGTATTTGTCGTTTATTGCTACGTAATTTAGATCGATAATACCCATTCAAAGGAATCAGTCAGTTATCGTAATAGATGTTTAAAAACAAGGAACACCAAGTGCGTGGATAATGAAGCGGTTTTCGATGGACATAATCGAACAGACACACTGATTTTCTTGGTGTATCACTGAAAAGTAGCCTGGTCACATGAATTGCTCGAGCGAAGGATTTTTTATCATGATGAATTACCAATTTCTACTCAAACCATCAACCCTCAAGAGAAGACAGAAGACGGAATTCCTTAGCTTTTGCCACACTAAACATCAGTCGTAAAGCCTTGTAACAGTTGTCCATGGTTTGTTTTCCCGAGTGATCCGCACGAACGCCATCTGGCAATATTTGACAGGCAGAAAGTGGACCGTGTGTTCAGTATATCCACGTTGTGATGCCCTGCGTATACAAACTGCGCCAGTGTCTTCCAACTGTAGAGCTCGATCTATTTCTTTTCTCATGGTAATACATATCGGAAGTATCATTAGACACGATTAGTTACAAACTATCGACGGTCTGTAATCGGAGATGTTCATTTTCATGAAATTATTTAAGATGATTTTGTAGTAACTACTGAGAGATAATGAAGAGCTAGAAGTTTTGAGATGGCTATTTCCGTAAGAGATTTAACTCAGTTGACTGGCAAGAAGTTTCGCTAAATTATAAGCCTAGGCTTGTGCGGCTGTTCTTCCACAAGGAAATAGCCAGTGTCCTACTACGGCATTGTTACAACCTTTCTTTTGTTCCGAATTGTAGATACGAAAATCGTCGACTGAGAGATGTGTGCTTGGAACAGATCGGCGGAGATCGCTCCGATGATTACGGTTGGACGAGGTGAGACCCAATCCGCTCCTGGTTTGACAGAAAAAGGCTATTGGGTTTGTTTTTATAGAGTATTCAGAGCAGAGTTAAGGCAGACCAATGATTAAACAAATTCTCCCGACGAGTCCACTTCCGATATGTGGTCCAGTCGACTAATGGAAGCGTGTAGAAAAAATGATGCCGGGGAAAAAAGACTGTGATAAAGATTAATGTTTGGTTCATAAGGATACATTACGACTGGTCACAACCCAACAGCAAAAAGTAAGGGACTTGCAGGAGCAACTAGAGATCTCTACTAGGATTTTGGCCAGCTCTCGGGTTATTCCTCGAAATGAACTTGTGAAGTCGTGCAGTAAATTTTATGGGAAGAAACGAAGTCGCGCATTAGATATGCTTTTTATGCACTGAATCCTATCGTGTGACCCGATAAGACAAGGGCTAACAGGTGAGTCAGCTTAGACAAGCAAAATTAGAGTGTCACCTTGATTCGAAAGCCTTTAGGGGCTAAAGCAGTTTGAATAATCATTGGTATACGAATGAGGTTTGCCGAAGAACATATTGCAGTCACTACACCTAAAGGGTGTTATATACCCGGGACGGGGGACTGAAGAATTCCACAGGGAATACCCCATAACTAGCATCGATGATTCGGTTAACTTTCATGGTCCAGCGATAGAGTCCACATAAGGATAGGAACAAGAGTTTGGTGCGCTCCTCCCCAAGGACGGAAAGACTAGTTAGGATGATTTTTGGTTGAGAAATGGCTTCGGGCAGTTCTAGCATCTACCTGGGGAATTTTCAATTTCTATTCGTTTATTTTCATGTTGAAGCTTACTCAAATTACCAGGTGAATAAAGCGAACCTGGAAACAAATTTTACTTCATCAACCTATATATTTTGGAGGAGCACCTTCTAAAATTAAGTTCTTTAACAAACCGTTGGTCGTTAGGCTGCTTTAGTATCGAATACTTCTGTGCATGAATCAGCTATGCACAGTTTCCAAGCCTTTCAAAGGTGAATTGTGTGTTGTCTATGCAGAGCATATTAGCTACTTTTCTTAAAATGTAGTGCTTCATTTTAGTCTTTCAACTGATAAGATCAGTTAGGTTTATCGCTGTTCGGGCCGTTTTGATTGGTCACCCACAATCTAGTCACGAGATCGACCTGGTAGCAAGTCAGAGCTTTACAACAACGACAGATCGATCGATTTGTCTGCTGCTTATACCGTTCGCTCAGGTCACAATCAATGTGGCTTTGGATAAAAATATCTGGACCCCAAAACCTCCCCGCAGGCACTCCAACTGGTTTTGGAAATGGAAACGGGAATTTAGCTCATCGTTTGTGGACGTGTTTCTGATAGCTGTGTAATTGGAAACCTTACTTGAAAAAGTCTGGTTAGCACTTGAAATTGCAACGTTTCTAGTTGATCTGGAAACTATATAGATTAGGGCAATATATATGGACTACTTTACTTATATACTCCAAAGTACAAACAGGTGAAGTTAATAGTGAAATTAATTTGACAAATCCCTGGCAGAGGGCCAAGCAGGAGAGTCTTAGCCGTAGTTTCTTTGTTAGACCCAGCCTCTACCGAGTGTATATGTTCGCCAACTCAGGAGTGATTGCTCTGAACACTTCACCTACCACTGTCGAAATATAAATTGTTCTGCCCGCTACCGGTAGCTTTTTATCAGTAGTTTATTATTTACCCGGTTCATGCAGATTCTTCAGGCTTCTTTCCCCGTTTACCTAATTTTTTTAATGTCCTTTCCCAGTCATTAACAGGAGAAAATGTGGAAAAATGGAGATTTTTTGAATGCTAAAGTTCTACACCTGTAAGAATAGTAAAAGCCCACCGCTTGAAAGCAGACAAGTAACATTTAGACTTTATCAACCGTAGCCTTGTCACTGGATCTGAGAGAAACTGAATCCTCTGTGACCTCCCAAGTTGCTAACATGTCTCCGATGTCACTCAGCCCAAAATTGCATCGGTCTAACAGCAAAGGCAACACCAGCACTAGTAAGGAAGATGCAGAAGTGCGAAAGAAACGGTGAATCCCACTGGTTTTTGTACATGCCATTCACTTTCTGCTCATTCCAGTGACTCGTGCACCTTTCAGATGGGCATGCCACGTGACACAGACGGATTGCCCAGAATCATCAGACAACCCCCCCCACACACACACACACACCGTTGTGCGAAATTCCCTACATATCCATTGTGAGTTTACCATGCTCAGATGGCTGATTGTTTTCTTAAGTTTATATGAAACGACTCACAACTGCTCCTTTCTACCCGCTTCACACGGAAGAGGAAATATATTCTGTGCAAACACACGATATTATTAGACATGTGGGAATAACGGATTGTGTGTTATATTAACAACTCGGCTAGCTCTCAGGGGGAGACGACAATTTAACAGTGCTGGTTCAGCTGCAATTTTTTAACGCTCGAGTTTTATTGATAAGAGTCATGAATTTATGTAAGGAGATGGAGGTTCACACCAATCTTTCACACAGTCTGAGAAAAATCAAAAGGACCAATGTCCATTCCCCTTTTGGAGAGGACTACCACACTGACTGTGTGTATGGAATGTGGCGGGACAGTATAAGACTAACGAAAATATGTGGGTATTCACAAAGTCGGAAGGTTGTTTCTATCTCACAGTTGCCCATGAATGGCCTCAGCGACTCACTGTCAACTCTCAAGGATATTCAGTAACTTGGCTTTGATAACTGGAACAGAGAAGCACCCAAGGTTCCAGTAGGTCAGGCATAAGAATCAGCCAGATGAAAGCCCAGTTAAAACTGTGGAACCCATTTATCCAGCTCGTCAGGACAGAAAGAAGACATAGCCAGATGTAAGCACCTCATTTATTCTTTCCGCTAGCGAACGTTAGTATTTCTATTGGGTAAATTAGGAAAAAATTTTCTACACTAGAATGGGCTTAATGAAAAGCACTTCCAACGCACTGGGTTAGTGGCAAGGCGATCCACATTTCTGCGTCCAATGCTTCTGTGCACAAAGCATTGGGGTATATATCTTGATGAGCATCTTGCTCCTGAACAAGAATATCTTTGTTACTGGATTGTGTAAACTCATCATCAAAGATTACGTCAGGTCAACTTTGTGACCTGAAGCAGTGAGGTGTTTCGTTGCTGAATAGGCTGGCTACTTCATGTCTTTCGGGTGCGGCCACAGTGGACCGCGCCGTCGATTTTGATGGCCATTTGTGTATGTCATCCGACCCTCATTGAGCCAAGCAGCAATCCGCCATACCATTGCAAGGTCATCGCACCTGCTAATGAAATAAAAAAGATGTGGTCAGTAAACCTTTTTGCGTGATTACGGAAGCAAATCCCTAAAGTTTTCTGTGGCAACCGCACCTGAACCGCTGTGTATGCACTTCTTATCGCTAATTTATGACTGCCATTAATTCGGTTAGACGTGGGATCACATTTAAATAGCTAAATAATAACAATTCCTTCTTCTTCGTGACCTTAATGGTTTAGAGACATTCATTTGTTGACTTTTGCTGTTATGACATTCATTGGGTAGACTTTGAAAAGAAATAAACTTTTTTCTGTATGAATTCTTCTCCATTTTGCACCTGATCTTTGGTGCAGGTTCTCAATGCGGTTTTGAACAGAATTCTGACTAATTCGCTTCTTTCGGACAATGGCGCGAAACAGGAGGATTACAAGTCGCGTCCTCCGCAAATGATTTGCGTGGATAACGTGTACCAGCGTTCGATCTGTTTATTTGGTCATTTGAGTGTTTGGAAAGGCAAACTGTGGCCACTTTAATCTTCGTAAGAAACATGGAGTACATGGGACCTAGGCAACCGCTTTCACCATTTATCTCTAAATAGCTTCCGCTCTATTGTGGTCTTGAATTTTTGACGGATTGCTTAACCCATTTATTAGCAGCGAATTTTGACTGGTTGATATATTTATTCACGTTGGCGTAAGAAATTTCACATATCCTGATAAGATATCAGTGTCCGGTTATTAAGCTTGCCTGTTTCGTAACAAGCGATACAGTGGAGCATCCACGTGGTTAAAGACTCAAAAGTGTTACCTTTGCATAAAAATGAGGGATTATGATTTGAATTTTGATGAAAAAGGTAATCTTGAAGATGCTTTTTCCCGAAAATTCTTTGTAAAGACAAAAGTTTTTACTTCATCTGTCAGAATCCAGCAATCTTCTATTGAAAGTGTTTCCGGCAATAAGGAAATTGTAGCTGGATGGAACATCTGACGCTTTATAAATATTGGTAAACTACTAGTGATCTACTGAACAAGCCCAATAAGGTATTTTTAGATAATATACATCATCATGCAGTGTGAACGTTCAAATCCCCATTGGAAATTATGAATGTACGGAGCAACTGTTTCGTCCTGATTAAGAATCATCAGCGGCAATGCACATCTCCTCGCCGTTCAGGAAGTGTTTTGTTAACACGGTGCTATATCTGGTACTGTATAAACTCATTAAACCGTCGAAAGCCAGTCCGGATAGTCTGGTGGTTAGGTGCTTGACGCACAATCGTTCACCTTGGGTTCGAACCCCATTGGGAACCGAGAGGGAAAACTGGGATTTTGTAATCTACCGAATCAATACAAATAAGAGATACGATAAAAACTAATGAGCAAAACAAATCTGTAACACACGCTTTTATATACAATGAAATATTTCAGGTCACTGTCCTGGTAGAAGGCTTCATCTTACAGGTGAAATCACTTTCGAAAATACATCAAAACACTGCATAACTCTTTCGTCTTACTTCAGCGTGTACAATGCTGGCGATTCCTGTTCTCCCAGATGAAAGAACTTTCCAGAGCTTTCAGTAGTGTATGGGGCACTGGTTCTGCTACCGACCAGTTAAGAAGATGACTCATCAGTCACAGTTTGCGAAGGACAGTTAAAAACCCAAATGTTGTTGGTGGGAGCAGTTTGACTGCATAGTTAAATATCTCTTTCGAACAGGTAACAGGTAATTTCTTTTGGTCAGTCGAGGTACAACGTACATCCTACTCTCCTTAAATTCCACAGTATTCCGGGATAGTTTTGTAAACGTTCTGGGGCTAATTTTCTCTTTCCAAACTTCAAGATTATCCGAGTGCACAATCTTATTCGTTGTGTGAATTTCATTCTGTGGAAAAGATGAAAAAACAGAGGTTAGCACTGCGCAAGAGAGGGTTATAAGCTCAGATTATTGCACAGAAACACAATTCTGGTACAAATAAGATGCTTGTTATAGGGGGGGGGGGGATTTTGCACGGCGATTTTCCAGAACCGAGAGGATTTTCATGTGTAAACCAAACCGCCAAGTGATGAGCACGGATGAGCGATGGGTTTGCCCGGTTAGATTTATCTACCAGTTTAAAATGTTCGCTTTAGGTGTATAAAACAGCCATAAATGGCGGTAAAAACATTAACAACGACCACAGACAATGGACACGCCCCGAGCATTTTCGTCAACCTAGCCTGTTCGAGTAAATGAGTTGCTCCTAGTGATCACAGTCCTTTTTCACGGACACAAATACCCGTTTATCATTTTCGTCAATCTTTCTTACGGGATCGGGAACCAGAACATGGCTTCTTGGATAATTTTACATTTTGGACTATTTCACTTGAGCGCCGAGTTACATATGTGAAAAACGAAATATGGGATACAGAGTCGAAAACTACATCACTCCGCGCGAACTAAAATGGCAACAAATGCGTTATTAACCTAAATTTTTGACTTCTTTGAAAATTATGAAGCCGATTAACTGCGTAAGGCTATATTGGTATCGAAACTTGGTAGCGATGTTTAAGATATTGCCAGCTGGATGGTTTTGGGAAATCTATCCTTCACGAGCATTCGGGTCGATAATTTCGTTACTAGTCTGTCGCCGTTTGTCATAACTCCGGAGCATGTCAGTAGTGTGCTGCAGAAGATATCAAGATATCACGAAATAATTTCAGCTTGACCAGTGAGATAAGAAAGGTTTGCTGGAAATCTGGAGGTAATGTTCAAGGAATTCTCACTTTGGATTTGGTTTCCAATTTTTGTTTGCAGTTAAGTAATGCAGAACACATTGTCCGTAGTTCACAATCCAACGAGGTTCGGAGTGTATCGAAAAAACCATGCTCAATATTGTGTCAAACGAGAAAATATAATGCAAGTAACTTGGTGTTGTTCGTGGTAAATTATAAGCCAGCATTTCGGTTACCGTGGGTAACTTTCTCAAGGCAGTTTTACAATCCAGATGTTACCCACGGCAACCGAAATGGTGGCTCATAATTTTCCACGAACAGTGCCGTGTTACTGACATTATATTTTCTCGTTTATGCTGTCCATAGTTTTAATTTTCTGTCACCAAGTTGAATCGAATGGCTCATCTTAGTTAAACATGCCCGCGCCGAAACTATTGCTGTTGGTAATACCGAGCAAAACATTATCGCTTAAGATCCATTCAAAAATACTTTTATTCCAGACTGAATTTCAAACTCGACTTTTGATAGAAAATTGTTGGTTGTTGTACTCCCTTGATACGGCTACTTTTTGTATAAGTGAAACAGCAAAAGATATGCATATTAAAAATGCAGCTGCTTAGAGACCATTGTTGGCTCACCAGTGCATAAAGTAACCACTGAAATAAGTGTACGGACACAGTAGACAGCTTGGAATTGGTCGAAATGCCATAGTCGTCTGTTTGGGGGCAAGAGTTGGTTGAACACACCCTTCTGTGCACGCTCTATCAGTTAGGCTTTTAGGTCACGTAGGGAGAGTTGGGCATGATTCTAGTGTAGTTTACCCGTCCGAACCACGTGAGCGTTTGTTCCGCAAAGCCGTAAAATTGGCCTCTGACGGCTTCCTGCAGTAGTTTCTCATGTGTAAGACGTCAGTCGCCAGCTGAATACACCGTATTAGACTGTGCCAAACCGCTCGACAAGATATGACAAAAATCCAAATAAAGTCAAACTAATAGGAGCTTTTCACATTTATTTACCAGCTTTCAGGTACTGGTGTACCCACGGTGTAATATTCAACATCATCGTTGTTACTTTGAAAAAGTTACTGCTCAAAAACCATCTTTTACTATTTAGTGAGCATTGGTAGGACCATTTTCAAGTGAATGTGATTTTAACACAGAGATAAGCTACAAACCTGTGAGCTATTTCCTTCCTTTCTTGCTGTGGATTGTAGGCGAACATGCACACTCGGTGATTGCATTCCTAAACTGTTAAAGTTATCTTATAGGGGGACGACATAATAATAATAGTATTAATAATAATAATAATAATAATAATAATAATAATATTAATAATAATAATAATAATAGTGGCAGTAAAACCAACAGGTAATGTCATCTCTCTCGGTTCCATTGGGATTGGGCGAAATTAGATTCTGTAATCTGGGCCAAGAACCACTTGCACGAGTGACCGAAGTGCACAGCACGTGGTCGTTGGCTCATTTCATCGATACGCTCATATGTGAGAAAATCGGCTTTTGGTCGGTGGAGCCAGTTTCTTTTGTGGCACATAGCTCTCACTTCCAGGGACGGACGCTAACTACTAGTGCCCAATCTTAGGTTGGCCTTGACGCGTGTTGTGAGACGGGGTGGATAAATGTGAATTCTGAATGTATGTTAACAAAAGGTTCTGTTTATTTAAATACAATGCAGCTAAAGCCCCTCGGTGCGTAAACCAATGCGGACGGTGTTCTTTTATGTATATTGATAACTGACTCGTCACTTGGTCTAACGTCGCTTGCATCACAGATACAGACAAAAAGACAGTCAACCACAGATAAGGTGCACGACCGTGGTTTGTATATTTCAGAGAATGCCACAGGTAGCCATCTGTTTTTCGTGAAGTGGAAGGTAGTCGTCACTGCCGCACACAGAATACACTAAAGCGCTCACTCAAGGTCAGTAAAAGGTTTTTTCAGACTATTGTACTCTCATCGCCCTTTTTCGCTGGATCCAGTTTCTTGCAATGAGTTTGCCCAAAATTTCTTGTTTAGCTGCCAAGCACAAGTTTCTCGTCCTCTGTAGGTGTTTTAGCTGCATGGAGCATATAAGTGATAACTCAATTACAGTTGAATTTCTGAGGTACCTTTTGAACCAACCAGTCAGAAAAGATTCTAAAAAAATAGGTCGATAAAAGCTTTCTTTTGTTATATAATGGAAGTTGCCAATTTGGAAAAGTGACTGCTGGTGGAGTGATTCGAACCCGGAATTGAAAGGTTGAAAGCTCATCATGGTGTCGGTTCCATCACAGCTGGTCAAATATACTCATATTTCTCCACTTCTGTCTTCATCACAAAATGTTCCCTACATTGCATACGTCATCGTAACTCAATCAGTTCACGTTCGTTTGCAAACATGAATTGAAAACCCAAGTCAAATATTTTACTTGACCTTTTATGGAAGAGTAATCAAGTCTTTGTTTCACGAAAAATACGAATATTCATCATTCGAACCATGCTCTCATTATTAGTACGTTTTTTCTTGGACAACCAATGTATTTATAAAAAACAAATTGGCAAACAATATAGCTGCGCACAAGCGAACTTGCGAGTTTCCCCCCGTGAAAAGTTTTACCTGCGTGCGGAATATCTGCAATCAAACAAACCGCGACCCCTTACACCGCTAACACCACCAGAAACACCACCAGCAACACCAATACCACTACGATCACAGTCGGTACAAATATCCGTGTTATCGGTGTTAACAGAAACCAAATTATTCCATTCCAAGCAGAAAATAATCAATCATCTTGTGTTCCTTTATCTGCAACTGAAAACCCCAGACAGTTGGTCCCCCAAAAGCGCATCCGTGAAACTTGGACGGCAGATTCGCACGGGGAGGGAGAGCAGCAAAGCTTTGCAATTGCTGAATGTGAATGACAGAATGATAAATAATTCATACAAACAGACAGTCACCAGTACTCCGGTGAAAGAATTGTCCAATTCCTTGGGACGGAAGGGGCGTTCTCTTATTACCGTGATGAGTGAAGCTGCTCCCTGTTTTTCAGCGAATGATTTTCTGAACCACTTGGGTCAATTACTGAGGCTTTATCAAGCAAAGCGAAAGTGGAATTTTCGTATTTTGAACTCTATCTCCCACGACAAAATCACACGTGCACGGTGTTGTAAGTCGACAAAGAATTAACAGATGCACAGTATTCCGTGCCAATATGTGAACCAATATTGCAGGACACTGATAACGTGGAACGATAGGTCAGATCTGGTCGTGGTCAAACACTTACCATGATGGATTTTGAACAGTGAGGATCCGGGTTCAATGCTCATCAGAGCCGGTCAGTTCTCCATTTGGAAACCTTTTATTGGCCATCGAAAACACTTCCTGCATTCTTGTGCTTTGCCGTACAAGATATACGAAATGAAGTAAGAAGAGTGTTGGAAAAATGACGATCCGGTGGTACACACATGAAACATAAGATAAGTAGACAAGATGAACCTCATTAAACATCAATTTCCCTGAGAAAGCCGACAGGACACGAAATTGGTTCTGTGAAGGGGAAATATAAAATGCCTGATACCGAGCAATTTCCTTAAATAACGTGATTTTTAATTTTGCCTATATAAACGTATGCATAAAACCAGATAGTTCTCATGTATTTATGTGGGAATATCTTCCCGTATCCCTATTTTCACTTTTTCGAATCACAGGAGGAACTTCTTGCCTAGCAAACTCACTGTGTTCAGACAACATACCCTAGGAATTCCCGTGAACACGAAGCTATTTTGCATACCTTTCAGACCAATAATTATATTGAACTCCAAATCAGATGAACAAATAACTGTGCATAAGCCTTATTGATCCCGGCCCCAAATGTTCCCTGGAAGAAGCTAACAATAAGAGGCCTGAAAACGTGGAATTTATAATAATATTCCCTATGGTCAAGCGTTCTTGTTGAATGTGTTAGTCTGTCGGTAGTGTAAACTGGCAGTTCACAATTGGGATCATACAACGGCCATAACAGTTGTTGTCGGTAGTTGTTAACGATTTGGCAAAAGGTAACCAAACAGCCAGAAATCCGTGCATGTATGTTCTCTAATGAAAATGTTTAATCTCCAGTAGGACTCAGCAATTGTTTGCCCTACAGGATGTTGTTAGATACATCATTCCTTGAATTGCACACAGCTGAGCTTCAGTTATGATATAGGGTGCTCTGTTAAGGATTACTACCACTGCGGAGCTTAACCGTTTAACATTTGTTTTTATTCAGCGAGCTGAAAGTCTTGATTGTAATACCAATCGGATTACTGTTGAATTTCAGTCATACCGTGCTCTACCAAAACTGGACTCATGAAGTAGGATATTCGAGTTAGCCTTTCTGTCAGATGAAACATTGCCTGGATCCGAAATTTACAAACTCTCTACGTGATCAAAAGCTAAAGTGTTTTCTTCGCACAACCTACTTTCAGTATTTCTTTTTTCGTTGACATTTGTGGTTGGTCTTCAGTAAGTTTTTTTTAAATATTTGAATGGATCTCCTTTTTCTGTGTGTTTAATTAGCCAGTAAGTTATAAAGGCATCCGAAGGGTTTCTTTATCATTGAAACTTATGAAACATTTTAGCCAATTTACTGCATAGTGTAGTAACGATCCACTTGCCAAATAACTATGCGGCCCAAAATTCTGCTTGTACAGCGCAGGCGGCATCTAAGTAGGGTTGGTTTCCGTGTACAGGTTCGAATCCCATACAGGTGTACAAATGTGATTACTAGAACCAATGGAAAGTTTGTAAAATCTGCCATACCCGTACTTCCTGCCGTTGAGAACAATTGCACAGGACCTGGAGATTGTGCGATTTCACTGGGTAACTTAACATAAATAATGAACCCGGGCAAAGGAGAACATGGCTAATTGACCAAATGAAAGGCTGTGAAGAAAAAGTAAATAATTAAAATGTACAAAAGACCAGGAATTTCCACAAGCTGAAGAATAGAATGTCTTGGATTTTGAATTAGCCCAACTAGAGTTATTCTTGACAGCACATCCTTCATTCACTCTGAGAATGGCATGAGAATCCTGATAGTTAGGATCGCTGAATAATCTTCTAGATCCAATTATCCATGCAGAACGCATAGATCAGAGCAAATAACTTGGTCATAAGGAGGTGCTTAATCCGGGACGAGTTTCTTGCGATACCTAGTAAAACCCGTGTTGACACGTCTAATGTTCTTGGTTAGTAAAAGACGAGTACTTGTAGGTTTTTATCTCAACAAGCAGTCGTTAAGGCTTGGAAGAAGAAGACGATGAGAATTCGGGAAACCTACTGATCTTTCAAACGGTAATTCACAAAGCTGAGGACTAACATACTTGATTGGTGCGCTATTCTGACCGTTTAAACACCACTGGTTGGGTTCGGAGAAACACTAGTCGAGGTGTATTCCTAAGACGGCATTTCTGGCACAGCTTTACAGAAGTTAACAGGTCAGTAAATAGTGCTATGTCTGTCTCGCTCTCCTCAGCGCTTTTCTGCAGTCTCCATGGATTTGGCCAATTCGTCTTAATCAGACGACCAATTACGCAAATTCATTTCACCTCTTAGCTTTCTGGAGATCGTGATCAAGTGAGAAGAGTGGATGATATGAAGGAAAGTAAAATCAGTAATGTTCTTCGACAAAAGACAAACCGTACCGATTATCTTACTCTAAACTTTTTGAAACATTGATATTCCAAGGCAGGAAGCTGTTTCCCTGTGCTTTATACGCATTTTGGCAGGAAAAGCTCTCAATGAATGGCAAATTGGACTCATTTTGGCAGCACCCGCTTATAAGCTGGCAATTGTGGGAAATTTGCCAGATAATCAATTGAAAAGCGAGACTACCGTATCCAATGGCTAAGTGGTTGAGAGAGCAATTTTTTGAAATGATTAGCGGACTTTAAATCCTCTTACAAATCAAATATTGAATTCATTCTGGAGCCGACTACCCGTTCACTCAGAGGGAAGTGCTAACATTTTAACGGCGGCGGTGATATCGGGAATGGAGACCAAACCAGAGATTGGAACTTCTGTTGGAGATCAGGTTCATACAGTCAGGTCCTACCGAAAGTGTCAATTTGTCGCATAATGATGAACTGACGATTTTCAGTTTTCAGCATGAATTTCTTGAAGAAATTATTGTTCGCCGGGAACACATTTTGATCTAACTTATGTTTTGGACATAATTTAAAATATGGTATCTATACCGTGGCCCTTCTGAGGTCCTGAAGTGTCATCCTATGGTTAGGATGAACGACCATCTCAGACGGTTGAGGGGACATGTTTTCCGAAGGAAGATCCTATAAGTCTTCGGTACATTGTTCACCGGGCCAGTTGTTCTGCTGGAAAAGAATGCTAACGGTATTCGGTCCGGGGCTGCACTGGACAACAATCTGGTGATATTTCTCTACGAGAGGGCAGTTTCTAGAGAACTGGCCTCTCATGAAACCCCACCAATTGTATGGAAGTTCCTTTGAATATCAAAACCAGTTTAAGTGGGTCACTTGGTTTGTCATAAAATCATTCACCTTCCAGAATCAGCATTCAGCTCATTATCTGATTACTTTTCGTTCGTGTCAAGGATTATCAGCCTTATTTGTTCATCATACTGCCGTGAAATACCAACCCAGCTTGTCTACAGTTTTGACGAGTTGGGCTCAAAATCGCAGCTAATATTAGCAAAATAAAAATAGTGGATGCAAGCATGGGCCCACGGTAATTTGTCCTTCATTTCACTTCCCCATGTGACAATTATTTCACGTGATCACACAGAGCTTCGGTCCCAAAAAGAATGTAAAAACATACGAACAAAGGTCAGACAAAAATCGGCCTCGGTCGATTGGCGGCAAAAGTCGGTAAACTTGGATCATGTGAATTGCACACAAAGAGAATATTGTAATCCGAGAGTCCGTAAAGGATCGGGACATCTGAAAGTCAGAGCTGAAGATGTGAGAAAAAAATCAACTGGTAAAGACCAGAACAACAGCGACTAGTGTAGACAAAGATTGTGTAACCTGGTTGTTGGAAAGCATATATACTTGCACACAAAAGTAGCTAGATTTCTTGTGTGGTGCTATGTACACATTGTTGTGATCTTCCGATAAAAAGCAGACCTCGGTGACAGCGGTTCACACCCCGGTTCCTCTTTGAAAATATGCGCGCGCAAGATGAGCTGTGTGTGTGTGTGTGTGTGTGTGTGTGTGTGTGTGTGTGTGTGTGTGTGTGTGTGTGTGCGACACCCCGGGGTCACGTGAAATGGTCTGAAGAGGACGAGTACGAGATGAAGGAAAGCCGACGGCAGACGTCGAACTTCAGTGATGGTAGTGAACCAGAGTGCACGTAATACCGAAAATCTACGAACCCCTGTGTCCTCGGAACCGGCGAGAGCATGTGTTGCTTTTATCCGGAAACCTCCGAGCATCTCGTGCCTGATTGATTCTTAATGAAGCAGGACTAACTCTTTTGACAGTCTTGTAAATAGATTGAACGCGTCACGTGAGCAACTAATTTGCATTCCCATACATGTGAGAAAGACTGAATTCGAGAGAAGTATGCAAAATAGGACGGAGCAATTCTGCTCCCGTCACGCGGCCGAATTCGTTTGATCACAGATGCTCATATGCAATCGATCAATGTTTTCCTCTGTTAGGTATATATATATATATATATATATATATATATATATATATATATAATGTATATATAAATAAGTAGCACTCTATTTTAGATAAACTGAAATTCTTTTCCGTCGAAACAAATCACCCAGAAACTGATCGTTTTATTGGGAAACTTTAAACTCCAAAGCGCACTGGTTATAACGAACTAAGGGGTTGAAATCATTCGAAGCACTGACTTTCAAGCTATTTTCAGCGGTTTTCCTTTTAAGTAATTGTTTTCTATTTTAATGTTTCATGTAGTAAAATTAATTAAGTTGTACCGCGGTACGGATGAATAATTATGACAGTTTAATGGAATCCACCCGGAGTATTAGCTGAAATCGGTGTACTTCACAAGATCCTTTATCTGGATGAATATCAGACGCTTTCGAAATTATTTTCATGTACCCTACGATCATCTCCTCATTCTAGACACAGCCGTTCACCCTTCTACCAAAAGAAATTTCCGACCCACATTCCATAGCAAAATGTGGTAAATAATGCCCGTAAAATAAAGTAAATTTCCAGACAACGGTTACACCGCAAAATCCTAATAAACTGCTCACTAAAAGAACCCTTTCCTATTTCGTTAATTTAGTTTACAATAATCCTTATTTCCTATCTTGGAAAACAAATAATCGTTGATGGTGTCATAGCTGTGAGAACTTCGCAAAAAGACGACGTTTACGGGCATCCGTATTTTTCCAGGTGTTTTGTCATCAACTGACTGTAGAAAAGGTCTCAATATTTTGCATTTTTAAAAGAGTTTTCTTTACATTTCCTCTAGATTAACGAATGTCATGTGAAAAATGCTTTGGTCCGGAATGTGAGATATTGGTCTTGACAACTTGGAATGTATTATTTCGATTCGGGTAGTAGATAATCCTCAGGTTGGCAATGAAATGATCCACCATGCTACCTCACCGCTCTAATAGCTACTTACAACTATAGGACCATGGGATGCCTATTATATCCTTGTCAGGCTTCAGTTGAAGTGCAAGCCTACTCCATCTTCATCATGCGCCAATCACGTGAGTCAGTTGCTGTGCACGTCACGAGTTTTAACGTCCAGTGCCTGGGACGAAAATTCGCCGTGCGATACAACATTCCCGGGAAGTAAACGGTACACAGCGGGCTGGTGTAGCCCCGTGGTACATTGTTCGAGTGAAAATCATTCGCGCTGACTTCAAATCGCAGTTGGGGTTCGGTGAATTCGCTGCACTGCTGATGTTGCCTAACGGCGACGAAAAAGCTGTCCAGTTTGCATCCATGGTTTACTGTTGTGAGTTGAACGTTGCCGATACACGATAAACCATTTCCTGAGCGATTTCTTTGCTGGACTAGTTGCCAGCCTGCCAGGATGATTGTAACCATGTATTCCATGAATCACTCTTCGCACGAGTCCGTTCTCCTGTGGCATGCATACGTTCAAGTCTGGATACCAATGCTCATATTTTCCAGTTCTTCGCCTACTGATCACCTCATCTTAGGTTGACTGTTATTTACTGTGAACGTTATAATGTTATAAACACAGCTTTGTTGGTAAATGTAATATACCAACTTTTCGGTTACCGTGGGTAACCTTTTTCGAGGCAATTTTATAATGAAAAATCTGTTATTTGTTTCCAACGACAGACTGGCAACCACTTATGTTCTATTTCATTCTGTCCAGTTCTCAATGGTTATTTTCGCTATTTGGTTTTGTTCATGACAGAACTATATTACTGACAAGTGGACTTTGCTGACTGTTGCCCTGACTTTTCAGAATTCTAAATTACAACCAAAGAACCCCAGTATTTTACCATTCGAGTACCGGAGTTCATAACTTGGGGTATAGATATTTTGGATTTTGGGTACAAAGAATTCACTGAGCTAATTTTTTGTACGCTTTACAATAAAAACTTTTTAGTTAGGACCCGTTATCCGGTCCATTTTACAGTAAAACCTTCACACACGAAGTCTCACCTGGTCAGAAATGAGCCTGATATAAACGTAAGCAGTGGTCCGAAATTAATGCACTCTTTTTAACTGATAATCTGATCCAGTAAAAGAAAACCAGTGGAAATGAAATATTTTGATGGATATTCATGTTAAATGTTGTTAACCACGACGCTATTCAAACCCATACGAGAACCTCAACGGCTGGTTAGTATCACGTGTACGCCACCAGCTGAGCCACGAGAACACTCCGAAGTGCTTCGAAGGTTTCGCATGTGGATTATCCAGTCCACCTGCTCCAAAGACACTCACACTTCACACTTACTACTGTGGAAAAGAGTGCAACCTGACTTCTTAAAGAAGCATTTTAGTATGAATTAGCCAGTGCTCATCAGTTGAATACTCAGGCATGGTTGGTTACGGATTGAGGTTTGATATACCCGATAGAAATGAAATAATTACGGTACGCATTGAATGTATTATTGGCGCGAGGAGCCTGAATTTTATACAATGGAAACACTACTGTTTTTTCCCATTCAAAATTTCAAAGCCGCGAGCCGGAATCAAACCGGCGACACTTCACTTACCGCGCAGATGCAATATCATTGGAAAGTAGACGACCAGGCTAAACCAGTGATTAAAACGAGGACATTTGTTGTGTATCACAGGAGAAGTGCTTCGCTCATCAATGGATATTCACTTGGGCTACTCACATTCGACTATCCAAACGGCGATAGATCAGTGGGTAGAGCATCTACCCAGTAGGCGGAATATCCCTGGTTCAATTACAGTATCATTCCAATCATGCCCCCTTAATTGCTGACCTTTTTCGTGATTTCAGCCCACTCCAATCAAAATTATTTTCCGAGGAATTGGTTTGGTGGGAATTTTTGTGACACTTTACTTACCTTAAAACGGATCAGTTCGAAGTCTGAATGGATCATGTGTTTGACGAAGTCCAAGCCAAGTGTTCTGAGCACTAGTCAATCGGATCTGGTTGACCGGAAATCAGACGTTGTCTAGGTAACATTTCGCTATCTGTTTTTACAGTATTACGATGAGAACCATCGTCTACTTGTGTGAGTTATGGCCCACGAGTGACTTGTATATACTGGGAGATGAGGAACCGGGTTAAGGAAGAATAACACTGGTCAAGACTAACTGAACAGAAGTAAGAACATTTTCCGATGGTAGACGAACTTTATTTGACTTGCTTTCAGTTAGCTTCAATGATAAAAGTTCCATGATGGATGGAAACAAATTTTAGACGTGAAACGAATAACACACCTCGCATTCACTCAGTCTGCGGCTGTTATTATAGTGAGCAGGCTGTTAGTAGTCATACTGGTGTTCGACTGAATTAAATGTAGGATCCGTGTGATGCCCTTGCTAAAACTTTGCGCTCATGGACTTTTATATTTCTGCGGCTTCAGATCGAATCTAAGCACCCCCTCCCCCCGCCGAGGATCATTGATCCTTGAGTGCTATATTATTCCCTTCTAGATACGCTGAGTAGATGAATTATTCGGTCATTCTCTCAGATGTCGGTAAGAAACACTCGGTCCGAATTCGGTTTTACGAACTAATGATTATTGAGTCCAGTACTTTTCTACACGGCTGAGAGTTTATTGCATTTCACGCACGACAAAGAATTCAACGCTGATCGATCCGGAGTATCAAATGAGAATGAAGACCGAAAAAACGATGGAAGCAATCAATATTCTCAAATAAAAAAGACGGCGTATTCGAATTTTTTCGTTTAAAACATTAGCAGCATGTTTTTGTTTTCCCATTTCGTTGGAATCACGAATTCACGTCAAACTTAGGATTACACACTGCTTCATGGTGGACGGAGCGAGACAAATGGTTGCATTTTATTATCCTCTTTTCCAGAAGAATGTGTCGCTTTCGACCAGCATCAAGGAGATTAACTGATATGGACGTTTAGCATCCATGATAGCATTTATTATGCGTTGATAACCTGCAGAAGTCTTATTTGCATACAGTTTGTACTTTTAATACTTATATACTTGTTATACTCTTTTTGCTTCTGTTTTAGTTATTACACAAAGAAGTAAAGCAGTTAGGGAGGGGGTCCGCGGTCAAATGGTAAAGTGACTGACGGTGGCGGGAATCGAACCCGGGTCGTGATTGTCCAAGGTCCACGATGATAACCTTCTGACCATCGCCGGTCAAAAGGCATGCATACGTTATCAGATACGCTACACTACAGAGTACATTTGGGAGCAGAAATGTGATCGATTAGAGGCTACTAATAATAAAAGTCTCCTGGCCACATTGGCGGCTTTGGTGGCTAGATTTGAATTTGAAGCTTTACACTCCTCGGTATTTTTCCGTAAAACTGGGAAGAAAATTATCTTTGGAAGATGTAGGTACTGTTAACTGTCAAACTTGAAGTAAGAGCGATGCATCACTTTGAGTGATAAAATAGCGCATTTTGTTCAGTCATTGATCACGTGATCGAGTGGCAAAATTGGATCTGGATGATTCAATAAATACCAAAACACCCAGCCCTATTATCACGAGTGATCCCAAATGTCTTCAGTATTTCATGACTTTGTATCTTTGAGGAAAATAAGATGTTAGCGACTGATCGATGGATCGAACTATCAATCAAGCTACCAGTCACTAAGATGATCAAGATAATAAGCAAGTAATCAGTCAAGAAAACAGGAAAGAAAATGAATAACTAGTAATTGCTACCCAATCTATTCAGGGGTTCAATCGGTTCAAGACATCTACTGATATAATAAGGTACCGTGACAGGAATTAGCCAATGACTTCAAACCTATTTTACCAGTTTGATCGTTTGCGTAGCGTAGAGTTATGTTGTTCGTACCACACCATATTAATGCATGAGCAACCGAACCTAAAAAGTACAAAATTCCACTGTACTTTCCATTTCAAAGCACATTTCGAATGAGTGACAGCGATTTGGACCGGCCGTGGTCAACCGGTCATTGTGTTATTTTTCGAACCCTTCTTTTCGAATCCTGCTTCAGCCACCGGCCATTCCCAGATTGGAGGCCCCTCTGATTGGCCACGACTTCTTTTCTGAAATATAGTACCATTGGTAAATAAGAAAAAGGAATTCAATAAAATAGAAAAGCAGAAAAGACGTAACACTTACTAGGTAAGAAACAAACAAGCAAAAACGAAGCAAGGCATCCTTGTTGATACACTATTGTCAGCGTTAATTTGATCAGTCCATTTTGGCGAAAATAATCGACGAGTTATATTTGCCCTATTGATGGCAACTGCAATTACTGTACAAGAGCCCCTTTCAGGCATCTCACTTTCCTATTAAATAAAATTATTCTGAGCCCTGGCTCCGTTTTACTTGCAATCAGTGTATTTATCCTCAGGATTCCATGGTAACTTGTATTTTGCTACCTCATATCGGTTTTCGTGACAATATTGCCTTCTAAGTCCTATTTCCCGAAAAATTTGCTCTACTTTATGAGAGTCCTTCCTTGTGTACTTATTGATTTCGCAGATATAGCAATCCTCTTTTGCTGGCTCCCGTTGTCATCAGTTCCCATTCAAAAGTGCTCCTTTTCTGCAGCTGGAATATGTTCAGCTTTTGATTTCTACCAAAATTTATGCTAAACAAAGCCTTCTAACAATTTACCCACCAATTTTCCCTGCTGTTCTAAGTATCGTCATTTATTCTGCCCACACAGCTGTGGACCAGTCTATAAGGCTTCCTGATCGGTTGTACGTGTGAACAACGCTGAGTAACGTACTACGACCGTTTTCAGCATGGTTTTGAGGCTTCCCGATTTCATTTGAGCGCTTCCTACATTAGCAATTTTGCAAGAGATGCGTGCTTCCTGTGAAATCGTGACATCTAATTCCATCTCACGGAAGCCTGCTCAGTCTACACGACTCAGGCAAGCCAATTACCCAGACTTAACCTAACTTCAGTGAAGAACAAGCTTTGCATCACCATTAGATATTGACAAAAATGTGTGGTACATATTCGTGTAACGGAGCAATTATTCCTGGTTCACGGAGAAAACAAGACCCTTAGCCTCTCTGAATGCAGTTGATGGACAGTGATCACTCTGTCAAGAGTCGTAAACATCATGTGACTATTTACGTGGTTAACGCTTCAAAGAACCGTAGTGAGTAAATTTATGAGAATTACGAAACAAAACTTATGGTGTTCACACCCTAGCACCGAAGAACGTTTATCACTTCCGGTGGGAATTTTGAAATGAATATTACGACAACAACAATAACAACAACATCGTTAGTAGGAACTACCCGGATGCAGTTTATTGCAACAGTATTTTGGTCAAATTGAAACGTCATTAGGATTCCGAGTTATCTTCTAGTTGGCACCTTTTTGGATAGAACCACAAAATCATATCTGTTTACTGTACAACTTATGAATCGTTTATCCCTAATTCTAAAGCTTTAGTGCTGGTACGGAGCAACCCATTGGAAGTCATTGTGGTTTACCTAATTGTCAGGGTGTGTGATTTGCAAATCGCGTACTTTCTGGGTTCGAATACCAGATAGTACTCAGTGGGCAAGCGATGAATATAACTGAGCCCGGCGTATGGAAAACAACGGTAGATACGTGAACAGTTTTACAGAGGTGACTTTTGTGTCAGTTCTAAATGAGCGGGCTTTCTATTGGAAACAACTGGAAAATTTCAACAAACTGTTTCACCGTATTTATTCGATAATTATGAGTCACGTTAGATAAGGAACAATATTTTTCACGAATTCATTCCAAAGCCTCTTGAAGATTACTCTCGTATAGAAGGGGGCCAACCCCAATCACGCATGGGGTTTGTCACCGTCAAAGTGCCCTTTTCATGTGATTAGCTTATCGAGCTCACTCCGTCCAGGTGACAAACTGCTGCGGTTAATCTTGAGCCATGAAAGTTGCAGCGCATGTATCAAAACTTTTTGAGCGCAGGGGTCATGGGTCAACCTCCTTAGTCTTAGATATCAAGGGCGTGCGTCACTGAACAATTAAATTTCTTAGGCGGACAAGATAAAAAGCGACCTAAGTTTCGAAAACTCATATCAGCGAGTTACCTTATAAGTGGAAAATACCCACATGAAGGCGTATGCAAGCCCCACTAGATACGCAATTAATAGTTGACATTGGTGTGTCAAAAGTCATCACTTGATGTGGAAGCGGACCGCACGCACGTGTCCGATGAGTAAGAAATGACTGCTAAATTCATTGTCTAGATAACATACACTAGATGTGCAAAGACTGCGCCAAACAGACACACACACACGAACTCGATGTCATTGTTTGTGCATGAGAATGCACGCTTCTCAAATGGAAAGCACATTGAATAAATCTACCGTGGTTGGTTCAAATGAGGTTTATCGTGTGCGAGCGAGTATGGCACTAAATTTAATTATAGATCTCCCGTTAAGTAAGTTTCATCTCCTACGATAGTTTGTTTCATTAGCTAATCCACAACTCGAGGATGCTGCAACAGTTAGTTCAACACCGACTTGAAGGGAAGTACTGTACTCAGTGCTGGCTAATCGATCGATAACACTTGAATCATGCCCACGTTTTTCCTGCTCACAGTCTTATCATGGGCTCGGTAAAACTACCAACTGTCAAATTCTTCACAATGAAAAAACTTTTCTTCCATGCACATAGTGTCTTTTGTGGAAAGCTTCACTTGTTACATTTCAGACGCAAATCCTAAACGTCAGTCAAGTAAAGTAAATATTCACGAGTCTCATGAAGTTCAGAAAATGCAGTTTCAACTTTCTGTTTTGACCTACGTGAAAGGAGACGGTCGCTTCAAGGGCGAGTGTTGTAACCTTTTCCGATCCGTGACAGATTGATGACGTACTATTTAACACGGTGGCAAAAATACCTGGATAGTATATTCATTCGTGCACCCGTCCACTTTTGAGTGCATAAAGTGGATATGCGTAGTGAACAACGGTGGAAGAGAGTGGAACGGTGGGACAGTGTGCTTCCAGAGTTTCAAACAATGAGTAGGGGGTTCACCATGTGAGTGGGGAATATTTTCATACACTTTTCAAATCGTACACTAGTGAGATAAACTTTACAAAGTGCTTGCTATGATACTATCCGACTTATTACTGAACGCGCAGTTACGTCGAACAAATTAGATCTGTCCTAGATAAATGATGGAACTGAACTTGTGCCAGGTGGAGTGTAATCAGTATTACTTGATGTGACCAATCGTTGGTTTAAAAGGGAGATCATATTGTCTGAAATCTATAGGTGTGTCATCTTAGCACAAGGATACAATATAGCGATTCTTCACGTAGTGTATGAATTCGCGTCCATTTTTAGAGATTCTTTGAAATCCCGAATTTCTAATTCAGTCGGCTTGTTGGGAATCACTAGACACATTCAGTGGTACTCACTAAGTTCCACGGGGAGTTCGCGAACAGAACACGTGTATGTGATTTCCAGTTTCGTCGAAAATGATGCCTCGAGATAATCGCATCATCTGCCGTTGACTGAGGATATGTTTGAAACGAAGAATATCCTAGAAATACGACAAAAGGCTCCAAATTTACGTCCATTCCGTTTGCGTCCAGAAATCTTCCAGACACAGAATATTATTCGAAAAAACCTTTCCTGAAAATTTTACGCTTCTCAGAATTCTCAATTTTCAGACCGCCCTTTTTCAGAACCTCGCTGTTGTAGTAGGGACTGAAAGACAGACGATGAAGACTAGAATGTGGTGTCTCCATAGACGTTAATTGGGGTGCGGGGAGTGTGGAATTATTATTTGTTTTGTTTTGTTGTGATCAACTTGTAAAACAACGTGGTTGTATTTGATTAATGCGATCGAAAAAAGTGCGAGACTGGTGGTAATGTACGTTCACGAAAATACATGGCAATTGTACACATACCTACATACATGTGTACGTAGAAACATACATATATGCGCACTCGTTGTATCGTATGCCGTGCTGCATCCGCGCATGATACACACTATCCTTTAGAGGGAAAATTATTATATTTCAATACGAAATCACATTCATTCAGTACACTGATTTTCCACTGTTGGAGAGCAATCTACAAATGATACACTAAACAATTTTTTCCCTTCGCACTATACATACTAGCAGCTAAGTGAAACAGCTTCGATTTGTTGGAATTCCCAATCCAATTCAATGTAATATTTTCCATACTTTGTTAAACACACTGGTACAGATTGCTTCTCACATTATTCACCTCAGTTTGCACGCGAAATAGCCCCGAGGAGAGCAAACTGTCTTACTAATTAGGACATTGTTGTTTTGAGTTTGAACCAACAATGCTTCACATTGTCCGTGTCTCTGCATTAACACTGGGATTCTGTAGATGGTTTCCAAAATGAAAACTAAGCGAGTGGAGACTAAAATAATTTCGTGGTCTAGAATATAGATATAACAAAATTGCTCTAGCGTTACATCATCATCATCATCATCATCATCATGCGGTGCTATTCACTTCCTGACTTGTGTAGCTTGAATTAACATGAGCACTTGCTTGGATTCTTTCGCTTGACTTGCCAGGCAATATGCATGTCTGTAGCGGAAACTCAGATGATATGAAGTACATTTCTATTCATTTCATCACATGATTTTGCACGAGTACAACAGAAGGGGCAATTCCACAGCCGCAAAGGCCCACTGCACTACGTAAGAGTAGCCGGCAACTGGAACCCGAGACTTGGAGTGACAGAAAACCACAAAAGGTCCCAATGGGTCAGAAGTGACAACGACCAGGACGACTGCGAGGATTACGGTATACAACCGAATTAACCTACGATGCCGGAGACTTGGACCTCTGAACTCGGAGGTAGCAAAAAAAACGCTCTAAGCTATTTTACTACCACTAATAAAGTTGTCAACGAATTTACTTTATTGTATTGTAGTCATTTGTTTTTCTTAATCATACTGGCTCACCTCAAGTTGAAGCACGAGGTGGTGCAGTTTCATTCGTCTACATATACCCTTTTATCTTCTGTTCACCGTTTCACTCGGACTATCATCCCCTCGTCATCAGCTTTCAACTTTCCACGAAATGACGCGTTAGGAAGAAAATACTTGCAAAAATAAGGCCTCCGATTCATCAGGGGCGAGAAAATCAGCGATATGAAAGGACCGGTCTCCTTGTCCCCATAGGTTCTTACTGATTATGCCAAGAAAACAGTGAATTGTGGTGATTGACAAATGACTCGCTTATTATCAGAATTGCAGTTATAATTCAAGAACTACCATCCGTTTCACTTCTGTTCGACAACGTCATCATCTCATACTTAAGCTGGGAGCGTCTTTTGATGTGCTCAAAGTGTAACTGATGAGCAATTTTCGCCCTCTACAGTCCGCCTTAACCACAACGGAACATGAGCCTCAGAGGGAAAATTATTCCATCTGTTTAATCAGGAAATAATTTATGTGATGCTCTAACATGTTCAACTTCTGACTCCAAACGGGGAACTTTTACGATGCCTTTTAGATCTGATCCTTCAAATGATAACTGGATGAGCTGAACCTTCGCGTTGCGTATAATTTCACAAATCTAAACGTATATAATGAAGAGACGAATTTTATTGGGCGAAAATAACCACAGGATTCTCGTAGAACCTGGCACTGAGCTTAATCGGGATCCCTTTAGGATGACATCCGTAGGTCGGATGCAGGGAAATTTTCAGTCTTGAAGACGAATTTCCAGCTATTCATGGTGCCTCTCACTGTGGGTCTATCGACAAAGCCACCACGTTCTTTCACGGCCCAAATTAAAGATCTTGATGGATGTGATAACGTGGCATTCAGCTCAATGTTTTAAATGAAACTTCTGTCCGCAGAAGACATTTGTGAGCTTTCTATGGCTGGACTCGCACAAAACACTGACCAATCAAATGACGTGATGGTGGAAAAGATGGGCTTTGGGATTTTAGTTCGTATGCAAAATCGACACGTTCTTCCTTTTTTGGCGTTCATTTCAGCTGATACAAGCCTTAAGTCATACTACTCCATAATTTTCTACAGTCTTTATTGGGAATGATTAGGAAGATCTCCTCGCTAAATAAGAGAGATAGGGATTACCAGCGGTGTATTTTCGGGTGCTGCTCATAAAATCCTCTTGTCTTCAACGTCCACAAGGTAATCTCAGGGAAGCTTCCTTGTGAATTATTTTATAAATAATAATCTTGTCTACGGTTATGCAGTGACGAAGGCCAAATATGGAATATTTAAATTTGAGAGTCCTTATAATCTGAACTTGGTATTCTTCACCGAATTGAAGAGAAGCTTTATTTATATCACCACCCTACAGAGAGAAAAGAACCTCGAATTATGTTTTAGCAGTTCACTTTCAGTAAATGATGTTTAACTACAACCAGTGTAAAATCTCCCATTTATGGACAAGTATTTCAAACTTCTATGCTTTACAAAGTTGGTTGAATCATTCCAGCCACCTCTTTTAGCTTTTTAGGCTTCTATCAAACGAAATACTTCAAGAAGATAAAAAAATTAATATTGGCAGTGCCGTCGCTTGAACACTATTAACATCAGCGGAATTTATATTGTCTCCTTATTTTGATATTATTTTTCAATACTGAAAAATAATTTGAAAGTTTTTGTTCCTCTGAGCATTCACTTCTTTGAAGATAGCGGAGCTTTCCTTTTCGTTTCTGTCTATACAGCACAGTGTCGTTTCTTTCATTAGGCAAAATACCACAGGGACAGCGCATTGACTGTCAGCACGAGCAACTGTAGGAAGCCCACAATGAATTGGCCTTGTCATCAACCGTTTTTAGTCACAGATACACGGTTAGTAACGACCGCATGCACACGCGTCTCCAACACAAAACGTCCACAATGTTTAGTCGTGTGCATGAACGTAAAATGTAGATTATCCTATTTGCTATGGTTAGCCCTAGACCTCCATGGGGAACATGTTACCTCTAATGCGCATGGTTTGGCATCCAAACTCATGCTTGCACTTCCGACTGAGGTAGCTGCAAATGATTGCAAGACGGTTTCCCTCTTCACCACCACCCCCGAACACATCCCAGCTTACACACACACACCTTTGTCCGGTTCGTGCCTCACTGTTAAGCGTCAACATTTTTTCATGCGCTCTTTCTCATCACAACGCGTGGTGGAACTAGGATCCTTCAGTCCCTTTCGCCTCTCCCCTTTCCTGGACTAACTTGTTCCGTTGACAACACAAAATGTCATCTTCACAACCGGAGGTGTTTGACGAATGTGATGCGGGTCGTCGTCGTCGTCGTCATTTCGGGATTCATATTGGTAATAATAACAATAGTGGTGGTGGATTGAATTTTACCCGGCTGCCAAGCTATGAGACCCGGCGAGTGTGGGAGGGGTGCGGTCGTGTCAAATTTGTCTTTCCACCGCGGTGTCATTCTGAACACGTCCTATACCCATTTGTTCAGTTGATTTTCAACGATGCAATCAGTCGAAGGGACATCCAGTGCAATGAACAAACCTGTGGGCATTTCTCACACGGTGTTGGTCGTGGATGAAAACGCTGAGTGGGAGAGATGGCTAACTCTTCTTCTCACGGATGCACAAAAACGCGTCGAGTAAAGCGTACACGCAGAGTTCGAGAGAGCTATAACATAACTGTTTTTGTTCCAAGCCTCGGGACAAGGTCGTGTTGTAGTAGGTCGGAAGATAAGAGACGGTAGATAAAACGGGATAACAACATTCTTGTTTACGGAAGGCTAGGATTAGGTGAAATAGATGTCTGATGCTTCCATAAACAGGAGGAGGCCCTGCTCTCAGGCATAAATGTTAACAAGTTGGGTTCATAAAATAACCACCAGACAAAAGGGTTGAACAATATGGGACAGTGTGCCATCCCATCAGACAGCAACTGAGGTTTGATGCTGGTGAGAACTACCCAACTCACCTGAGGTGCCCCTTCAATGTCTACTGTTAGGTGTACAAAAAGATGTCTTTCACAGATTGACCGTATTACACTTGATGTGTCAATGGACCAGTTGTTGGTCAATTTAATTGTTGCCAAAAGTGACAGAGCAGAACTCTCAAAAATAAGAATTCACTAACCGAAATGCAGTTGAGGGTTTTTAGTCAGGTTTATGAAGGAATTAGTTTTATTTATGACCAGCCAATCAACCTGTCAGCCTGCCGTTCGAAGTGCGCAAAGCGTAATAATTGGGTGAAATCATATTGAAATCAATGAGCGATTTAGGTGATGGTAATTCGGAGTTGTTGTAGTCAGGCCCATGCAAGTTTGGCCCTATGCTAGCTATTATTTATCCTTCACAATTGGGCTTCGGAGATGAATAAACCCTTCGTGTCTGACCACGATCTGATTGCAAGTTGGGTTAATTTGTTATCATGAATAAAAATTCATGGTAATGTGACACGTTTCTGATCAGACGTTTATGAGCTGTTGCCTAACATAACTTATCCACTGAGGCAAAATAACTTTCTTGACTGTTTTTGTTAGGTAAGCGCATCGGGTGACGTAACACCCTAGTGAAGATTGGTGAATGTGCAGTACAAATAACGCTCTCCGTGGATGAAGCTTTTGGGGAATGTTGCTATGGTCTTCAATGATTAGGTGACCATCGGTACTACGTATAAAATCTATAATTTTCTATCCGAAATGACTAAGGAAACCGGTTTCTAGCAGTTGGTGTGGCCATAGGCTACCATGGGATCTTCCGATGTAGGGTTTGTTATGAAACAACTTGGCGGGACATTAAACCCACTTTCATTCAATTAAAACAAAAAAAATCATTCTTCTTCTGGTAACCGCACCAGAATAATATTCTCGGCAGACAAAGCCAGCCACGAGCTTTTCAAGCATATGAACAGGAAAGCAGTTCAGTCGATGCCAGCACTAAAGGTTTGAAGAAAAAGCTTCAAACAGGCTCCATATTCATAATTTCAATTAGACTCCTGAAACTGGTTTTGAATGAGAGTGATAAGGGATCAGCTTTTTACATAAAACGATTCGTCATACAGTGTTAACGTTCAAACCACTGAAAACCGTGGATGCACTGTACAGCTGTTTCATTCCGGTTGGGAATCGTCACCAGAGCACATCCAAAGTGCCCCAATGGGGACCCGTACCCAAGGTGAATGATAATGATTCGAACACTTCAACCGGAACACTATCCGGGCTGGCTCTCGTCTACTTGATGTAGCGACCTCCTGACACTGAATCTGAATGTTATAACAGCATTCTGCTGAACATTACCACTGGATGGTGAATCTCATATTACGTAGAAATTAGCTTTTTTGCGGCATTTTCTGCAAGAAATCTAAGGGAGCACTTCATCAAAACGAAAAATGTTTTGCATGGAACATAAAGCAAGCCACTTGTTCAGCTCAAATGTTTGACGGTAAATTTTTTCACCGAACAAAGGGACAGATTTACCGATGTATTAGGAAATACACAAAATCTTATTTCGTCAACAGCAGCGAGGCAACTGTCCCCAGTGCATTTCTCACGCACTGTTATCACGTCGGGGAACGATGCCCAATCGAACAGAGTGGAAGCAGTTCGACAGCCACCACTGGTGGAAGATACGTTGTTTTAGCTCTGTTTTTATAAAATGTCACTGTTACCCCAAAGTCGATTTGTTCATCTAATTCAGATACTACTGCTTCTACTAATGATAATGACAATATCATTAATATTATTACCACTCACAAGGTTCGTCACATCCTTGCATCTATACTGTCCATCCCTATTCTCGTCGATGTGACTCGATATGGATTTTAACAAATGAACGGTCAGTATAATGCTAGCGATCATACGGTGGATCAGAATGATTTTTCACTTTGGTGAATGCGAATAACACAAGTAGACAGCGTCACTGCGTCTGTCTTTCTCACCAGATGTGAACGTGACACAACTAAATGACACGCGTGGCCGGACCATAGGCGATCCACGTAGACCAAGCAGATGAATGCACACAGCTGCTCCCCACACCACCCGTGAACAGATGACGTCATCTTAGTTGGCGAGACAACATCTGCAATCGGATAACCCAGCATGGTGAACTAACCACCGATAACACGACCAGCCTGACTTATCTTCGTGGCTTAACGGGGATGAGAAATCAAAAAAAATGTGCCATAAAGAAAGATGCGCCTATCAGTGGGCCCAGTACCAAAACGCAAATAGTATTAGTCTCTCCAACCCATCTTACATTATACGCAGACGCAAACTTAACGGAAATTGTCCAATTGTTCCCGTTGAGCACATTTAGAGAACGCAAACTGGCAAACAATTTCGTTTTCAGTCATTCATACCGATGCCATTACCTCACGAGTTAAGGATTTGGATAAGTCATTCAAATATAAAGTGACAGAGATTAATGGTGACAACAAAGAAGGAAAGAAAACAACTGTAATCGTGGCCTAAGTCAAGAACGGATGTGAATAGCTTCTCGCTGATCATGTCCTTTTTCACCGCGTCTATCGCTTGATGCAGAGTGGAGGGTGGATCATTCTGGTTCACATATATTTAGGACGTTTCTTTTAAAAGCGGGGTTCGTTGCTCTCAATCGAGTTTTTTTTGTGTATATAGCGAAATTAGTAGGTAAAGATACTTTTGATACTTCGCCTCTTCTATTAGAGTGCTACAATGTTTCCAGTACCAACTGTTTCTGTTGAATCTGCACCACATGCAACATACAGCCCGCTTATCTTTTGGATTACGGCATGAGAATCAGATAATTTGTTGATCACAGCTCCGGAACAAATATTTTGCAACTCAAATTCCTAGACGCATGTTGTATCTTCCGACTAAGTGACCCAATCACTTCCCATCCCCCTACCTTAAATCTTGATTTCAGTTTTTTCTCCTATGTTAAGCGTACGCTTTTCCGAAACTCGTCATCGGTATGAGTTTGCTAATAGTATAATTCGAATTCCGGAGCCTGTACTCACAATGTGAATCACCTCTACCCACAAACAAGTATGAACAAAACAGTTCTCTATTTTATGACAAAATTGTAGGTTGAAGCTACAGTTCCGAGCATGAAAGGTATTGCTTATAAATTGATCCGCAAAACAGTTTGGAATCAACCACACGGGACTCTTAGATCTACAGAGGAACAGCGTTAGTATAGACGGAATACAACGTTGGACTCGAAAACAGTGACCATGCACAGACCACGGCTACCGGAAGAGGGCAACAATTCCCACTACCATTCGCCCCGTACTTACCACGTTTATCATTGTATGTATTATTTTTAGTCCCATATTTACGATAAAATAATCATGCAACAATTCAGGCGTAACACAACTCTGGTGTTGTAATCACTGTCTATTGTCACAAAGTATGTGGTTTGCGATTTACCAACCATCAAACTCTCGGCAAATACGGAATATACATCTATCTAATTTGTGATACTTAATGGTCTTCAGTAGAATTTGTGATCAAATTTTATATACAAGACAGCACTTCAATAACTTGCCTTTACATAGGGCTTGAAAAAAAAACGAGGACTGATTGAGTCAGCTGACGCTGGGTGCTGCTGTGCATACAGGTTGCTTTGAAATGCAAATGAAACGAAGAATTTCTTCAACAAAAAATGATCCATCTCCGTCATTGGTTCGTTGCACACAAAACGTCCACTCTCCGTCTAGTATATTTGCTTTTGGTGAATAACCAGTAGGAAGACAATCCGAGTTGGAGCTGCATTTGATCACGGATCCTCCGCACAGTGTGTCGTCGATCAAAAACAAAAGAAAATGAACCCAAGATTAAACTGTGTGCAATGTTCGTAATAAAGGAACTTATACGATATAATCTCGTCCCAGTTAAATTTCGGTAAATACTGTCATTCCCGTTCATTTCTGGCTTTCTATTATCAACGACATGGAGCCTAATAAGCTGATCACTATTTATCCGGTACGACCATTCGCGTTTACCTTCTGCTCCGAATCCCGAAACGAATAGATTCGACAAAATAGGTTTTTCAACAATGAGAACATATTCGCAAAGGAATCCGAGTCTGACCCGTTGAGATACCTCAGGGTTGGTGAACCACATTTATTTTCTCGACTGCAGCAAAATTCTAAAAATTCAAAAAGCAGGCTTGGTATTTCCGATGGTGGAAACTAGCTGTTTATGTTGGCTTTCCTGGTTAGTATATAATTAGTATAAATTTTTCCATTAGCACGGAGGTTTGCTATTGGTCTTGTCAGTTTTGCGCGTTGCGGCCTTGAGGGCGCTTGCAAAGGCGGAACTAATTGAGCGAATTCAGTGTGATATATTATAAAAATACGACGCCCACAATGATTTGGAAGGACCGGAAAAAGACAAAAGAGCATTGTCTGAGAAGGTAAATAAGGACAAAAAGGATTTTAAATGGTCCACTTTAGAGCCTAGAAATATGGACAACAATGATTACTTGAATGAACTTGAACTGATATTGAAACCTATGTGTCACTACCTTTTAATATGTACTAGGTAAATTATGTTGACTTAGCCCTGCTTTATTTGAAAATGCAATTCACTACTTTAAACTCTTCTTCCTTGAAGGTGTACTTTTGATGAATATTTTAAAGGGATTTATTGGGGAAACGTCATTCTGTACGTTAAACGAGCCTTTGGGTAATGTACGCACGTAGTGCAACAAAAAGCAGTAATCAAGTAAGGATCGATTAATAGTCCCCAGTATGATCACACAGAAAGTGGAAAAGTTACGCATTTCAAGCAATGGGTCTTTTGTTGTCGGACTATAGCAGTTACGTGAACATAAAGGCATCGAAGAATGAAACGACGGTATACATGCTAAATTTTCAATATAGTGACTAAATTTTACTTTATATTTATCCACGTTTCCAAAATTATCGCTATTTTACCATAAATTATAAAAAAAATACTCTTTTTACTCCAGTTTCGCACTTAGTACACACCAAAGTGAAACAGTTCAAGACGGAGGTGACGACCAATGAAAGACCCCCAAATGGGGGGCTGGGTGACCGGTGGTGGTGGGAATCGCATCCAGACCATTAGCATCCAAGATGCATGGTGACAAACGTTTGACCACCACTGGTCAAAAATATTCCCCTTCAGAATGCAGACCAGTGAAGTGAAATTTTTCGACCGATGGTCCAAAGATTCTTATCATGCCCTAATACACGAGGTGGAGAACCGTTAAGGTTTCTTAAAAATTAGTACATCTGCTCACTTTCACCTTACAACAGAGGCTGAGTTATCCGGGGAAACACAACTAGGACAGAAAGTGGTCTAAAAATATTGCCAAATAGGTTTTTCGTACCAAAGTCTCATATTTGGTTGGGTGACGACAACGATAATCTTCGGAATGACGCGAGATCAGGCCGCTTTATGATAGTTCTAGTCATTGTGAGCATTCTTGAGGAGAATATTTTAGAAAATGCACATTTGATTGGTCACGGATCGAGAAGTCTGAAATAGCAGGTAATGAGGAAGAAAATACTTTCACTGCAGTACCCCACAAACGGCGTTGTATTTTTGTAAACAGGAAAAAGGTAGTTATAAAAATTGTTAAAGAAGCTAGAGTTCTTACTTGCGATTATCCTGAGGAAATATGCAAATGATTAAGGGAAAGATTTGAAGGAGTGTAGTTTAGTTTAATCCGTCCTTACAGTCATTTCTGATTCATAGAGATCCAAAAGCATCGGAATTTTACCGGCAATGTTTGAAAATGTATCGCTAAATTTCCGAAGGCTTTCATTATCCGGATCGTTTGTGGCTATATGGGTAAAGTGTAACCAGGGTTCCGTCACACGACATGAAGCATTTTCTCAGCACACTGGTGCTACTCGGTCTGTATGGTGTTTCTGTAGAGTTGAGATGCACAGTAGGATAACGAGATTACTGACAACCCCATTCCAAAAAAGGGGCATTATATCTGTTGACTGTATGACTCGGTTAGAAACTGACAGGACTTTGCTCCCCGTGCAAAATGGTTTCCAATTATGGCAAACCTTCCAGAGGATGAACTTTTGCTGTGTAATATTTTCTAAGCAATAATTTTTCTAGTCCAGTCAATTTTACCCTGGTAACCTAAGTTGTGCAGTTTTAACTGTCCAGATTAAGACCGACACGCATCCAGGATAAATGGTGATAGTTTGTGCTTCTATCGGTATAAATGGGAGCTTTCGTGATTTGGACAGGGATTTTTAACTCTCCACAATGTCACGCTCTGTCACCCAGATTTTCGTTGTGTGCAAACGGTACTGGCAGAAAACTGATTCTGAAACAATTCGTGTTTCGAACAATTTCCTAATTTCTACTCATTATCAAAATAACCTCATGTTTACTTGAAAAACAAAAGTTCATTCAAAAGGAAGAGCCACCTTCCCTCCGTTTTTATGCATGTAAGCAAGCATATGATAATTTAAAAAGGTTTTCCCAGCAGACTGGTTTGGTGGGAAATCCATTAGCCGTTAGTAACCAAGTAAGCTGTAAGTTAGTCGAATCAAATGCAGGCAAGAAATTTGTTTTTAAAAAGACCACTAAAATTCTTTGCAGATTGAAATTATGCCCATCAGTTTGACAAGAAAAACGAAGGGAAAACACAGATCAATTCCATTCTTCTTTTCGATGTGTGAACCTATTTGCTTTGATCCATTTTCCCAAAATCACGGTCGTGTTGTTCTCTGTAGGGTGAACAATTTTCTCACAGACAAATTTCCTTCCTCGAAATATCACCTAGTCTGCTATCTGTTCACGAAATATCCTTATTATTGGTCTTCCGTGAAACACGGACTTCTTTTGTGCACGTTAGTTTCTCTGTTGCATTTCGGCATTTGCATTTCACGTCCTCCGGTTCCAAGGCGGCATTGATGATCAAGGTCCGATGCTGATACCCGCTTTAGACCAAGGTTCACTCCAACCCCTTATAGGCCACTTGGTGAACCGTTGTGTGAACATCTTCCATGTTTGTTTCATGGGATAACACGTAATTGCCTGACTTGATCGGTTCTTCTCGCTTTGGTTAGACCGACCAGTCAGTTAGTCAACCAAAAGATATTGTCGGCAGAACACAAAGCAAATCGACCGCACGTTCGTGAGTGACTTGACACCCGGCCGTCGTGGTATTTCCGTTAATGCGTGTCGTGATTTATTTATTTGCATTCTACAAAATGTGCAAAATGCCTGACTCCACAATCACGAACTGTCTTTCCCAATACCAGGAGAGAATGAAGAACAGTTCGTCACAATATCCGAAAGGAGGTGTTAAGTCGTTTACCAACTGTGCCTTATCTGTTAGAACACGATGAATGGGTGGGATTTGATGGTTTGTCCAAATGTGTGTTCTACAGGTGGATGGACATGGTTGATGGCTTGTGATAGTTTACCAGGTTTTGTTCCGTTTTCCCCCCGGTGATTCATCATAACAAAAAGAGACAAATCTATCTTTCAGATTCCATTCTTGCACGCGTGAGAGCAATGAAAGGTGAAAATATCTGTCTTAAAAGCGACAACTGCATCATCCGAGATAATTGGTAATCTGGACATGAGCTTGTAGGGGAGAGTGTAGTAGCGAGTCGAGCGACAGTGGATTTCTATCTGTCACCTACGCGATCGTCGACTGCGGGGTTTGAACATCAAATCACCAGGGTGCCTAATGTCTACACAACTCGATCATCACCGATACGGTTAACCTTCATCTTTGGCCGGTAATAGTCCAGTATCAATCACCGACCATCTGTTCCAGCTTTATTACATTAGACCGGTCTAACCTGTGTGAACTCAGTAACAGACAATCATCGGCTGTCGTGCCGACGGTAACCGCGCACGGCGTATATGAATCCACTTCATCCCCTAGATCTGTAGGTTATGATTGTCACCCGTAGTTGATAAGTTGACCGGTTCTCCTGTTTATGGGGTTTGCTACTTTCACTGTTTTCGGGCAAAAGCACTAGAAGAATTACAGAGCAGATTGAAATTGCAAGGATTGTCACATCGTAAGCGGAGGAGGAAAATATCTATTTTGTAGGGCGTGTGCTTTTTTGTGATCCGACTCATTTCAGATGAGTTCAGCTTAAGCAGGCAGAATCAATTCTGTTTCCAGATATGTCTGTTACCGGCGAGCTGCAGCAGATTCCAGCACTAAATTTTGTTTTCTTCACCAAAAGCAGTCTGGTGCACTACCAGTTCCAACACAGAAAGCCAAAATCACACGGTTTCAAGATAAGGGGACAATAATTTGCAAGAAAATGACCAAACATTCACTTCATGGTAGAAAACCGTGGGTAAACGACCGGTTCAATGAACCAGCAAAAAGTTCTGAAGTCCTGGTCTGTGATGATCATCGGTCTAAGCTTAAATATTACGACAAATTTAATTCTTCCTAAATTTATGAGGAATTCCAACCAAAGGTGTCAGAAACTTTCCGATATTCCGTGAAAAATGAATAATGAACTAACCTTGAATTATATACTTGTCTAGTCTTCCAAAAAAGGAATGGTTTTGTTTTATTATGACCTGCCTCACTATGTACTATGAAAGATGACCCTAACAGCACAGATGGGATGACTTGTGTATTTCTTTTCCAGTCTCGAATTTCAGGTAGATCAATCTTTCTCAGTGAACTACTTCCGAGTTGAGACACAGCTGGTAGACAGGGGCAAATCAAGTACGGATGATCAACAGCTTCTAGTTAAAAGTTCAATGGACTTATCCCACATTCGAACTCCGGAAGGAATTCTTCTGCACTTCCTGGTCACAGTTTGTTACTTAGAAAATACTACGCAATTGCACTGGTGCAGCGGGGAGCAATTCTTTTATCAAGTATCCCTCAAGGAATTCTGAATTTGTTGCTGTTTTTCCGCATTTGTTCTGCGGCTATTGAACTATAAAGTGTGAACGTTAAATTTTTTTATTACTAGTTAAATTACTCTGTCTCCAGAGATACGGTGAGAAGGTGAAGCTCATGATTATCGAATATTACCATCCGCCTTTTCTGTACTATATGTTTAATCGTTTCCTGTATAAAGCAAATCTCATCAGTACCAACGTAGATGGACATCAAATCCACTAATATTCGTCATTAGGGAACATGTAAAACGAGGAATTACTTTGTTCCGAATTGTCTGTGCACAGTGAGTAACCGGAGCCGTCACACATCCTCTGGAAACCCTCACAGACAAAACTGAGTGTAGTCTCTGATAGACCGTGGCTGGTCATTTGATGAAACCATTAATTTCCCATGACAAATTAAGTCACAACAATCGTGGTTTGTTTTTATAAGTGCATAAAGTCCATTTGAAACGAACCAACGGGTTTTCTTCCAACTGTTCACTGTGACATAGCCAAGATGGCAGGGGTTACTCTCCTCTCTTCCCGCCATTCAAGAGTGACCTACTAACTACTGCAGCTTTGTGCACTATCAGCATGTACTGCCAGGTCGACTCAAACAAAAGCAAGGCACGAGACAATGAGTCATCTAATCAGTGCACCAAACCTATCCACTTTGTGCCCATTCGACCTCTTTCTCTGTCAACAGGACCGCGGCCGGCTCTGTTTGACCATTCTCACCACCGAGGATTGTCAGAGCAACTGACTTTGTTCCGTTCATGCACCACTGTCGACAACCATGTGGTCACCCTCTTTCAGACCCCGTGAATCGAGGAGTTTTTGAGGTGGGTGGGGTATACCCGGTTGAGCGGCCTGTCACAGTACGCTCAATTGACACCAAATTAACGACTCCCCGTCGGTTCACTTCAGTCTGCATCTTGCTCGAATTATGACAAGCACATGGCTGACAGCCTTCACGTTTAGCCATCTGGGACAGGAACAAGGGTAAAATGATGTCTCGAGAATTAAAAGGGGTCTGTTTGGGGAACATAGAGAGGAGAGGTCGACAAAAAAACTGGACGGATAATGTATGCGGTCGACCGATGCATAGTTTTCTTGTGTTCACGGGCAAAGCACGACAATGAGCACACGGGTGTTGATACATCACGGCCAAGTCCGGACAATGTCTGAGAGTTCGACGAAGATTTCGGCGATAAGACCCGTGAAAATCGGTGCTTTAGAGCTATCGTGGGATTCATAGACTTTTCGGTGGATGTTTATTGTTCACAGTACGTATTTTTTAGGGACCAAAAGCCAATCCTCTCACGGCTGGTGTGTTTGATAAGAGATAAAGTGGTCAATGAATCATGTCAGTGACCCGGTGAATGCAGATTTATTAGTTTACCCACCATAGGGATCAACATTGCTGAATGCTCACAAGGCAGACAATTTATGTCTGACCGGACTCATAAAATTCGCTTCATTATCGCCCAATACGTAGTAAATTTTCATCGTAGAATCCGCCTGACATAGTATTTCTTCTCAACGAACTGGCACAGAACGGGACAACTTTAGATTGAACACTGTACTGATTTTGTTCATAAAGTACCATAATCAGTCAGGAGGTAACAATGTAATGGATGACAACAAGTATCGTTAATAGAAATTCCAGGAAATTTCACGTTCGTATCTACGATGACAACTGGACAGTTCGCTTGACCGGTTGTACTCTAGTCTGTGAGGAAGGTCAACGATTTGATAAAAACCACCGGTAAACGATTCACCACCTACCGAATGTCACAAACGTAAAACAACTACCACGTGACCGAACTGTTCTTGGGAGATCCGTATTCACGATGACAACATGCAAAGCCTTAATGCACGACACCACAGTGATGAGTTTTGCTCTCAAGTCCAAGTGACTTTTATCACCCGAGTCATCTACTGTAGGACGAAATGATTGGGAATCCGTCCGTGGAACTTCAAACCTATACATCCGGGGAAAGCATTTGATGGTGATTCTCTTTGGGCATATCTGCGTGAGAAAGCCACTTAGTGAACAGATTTTTGCCCTTCGCTTTCCAGCAAAACTGGAATAACGACAATACAGATAATTATAGTGTCAATAATAAAGCTACATATTACTTCCAACTTGGCACCATGACGAAAATTTTAACCACGTAAAATTAGTTTTCATGCTAAAGTGATGAATAGCAAAGTGGGGGAAAAGATGACGGAAATAGGACAATCCCTTGGAGGGTAACATAGGCGGAATAAGCATACGAAGTTAGTTACACTAATGCCAACCACTTGAAGAAAGTTTACGGCCTCAAAAATCACTCATTACTGTTTCAAAATCTCTAAAAGTATAGTGGCTTTTTGAATTACTTAGTTCAGGATATAACTGAACTACAGTTCGCTTCCGATATCACGGTTATTGTGGACTGAAACAGTATACAGCTGGAAATATTTCTTAGTTCCATTTATCTTGACAGAAGGCTCTGACCAGACCAAATGAATTGGGCAAAAAGAGCCTTTTCTTTTACGATTTTTGCATGCAGTCACCGGTAGGGAATCAAAAAGTGCACCGGTTTTGCAGAATAAACCGTAAGTGCAAATAAGGAATTACCTCAACAAGAAACTTCGGACTTGAGAGAAGACAACAAAATTAGCCAGAATGACAAAAACAGCCCACGGTTGTTTGCCAATTGCCTAATATGCATGCAATGTGTTAATGGCACAAGGAACTTGTAGCTTTTTGTTAATGGAAAATCCACTTGCATTTTTCTTATCCAAAAGTCCGACCAAGCGAGCCGGAATCCAACCGGTGACATTCCGCTTATCGGGTGGACGCTCTACCAACTGAGCTATCGTCGTGCGAAGAGTTAGGTGTGAATAAAGCAAGCGAATATCCGACTATATGCGAATCACTATTTCAGTGATACACAACAACCGTCCTAATCTTATTTAACTGGGCTAGCTCCATGGATTACTTGCCAATGGGACGAACAGCACACGGCTGAGAGCGATTCAGCGGACATTGAAATATATTTAAAGGGTGCGTTACTGACAAAAAAACCAAGAGTACCCTAGTAGCTGCTTCAGAAGTGCAGAAACTAAATTCTTTTGTGGAGTAATTGCTCATCATAGCATATCAGTGTACCCTCCATTAAAAACCACAAATCGGTAAAAGCATTGTGGTGTGCCGTTTCTCTTCTAGGGATCATGAGTACCGGTTCGTTTACACCTGATGTTCAAGATTTTGAACCACGAACTCTGACCACTTGGCCTAGCTCAGTGGTGAGATTGCGCACCAATTCGTTCTACTGACCATTTACGACATGCCCAGTACCTACGAAATCTCAGCATGCGAATAAAAAGTATATTTTGTGAGGGTGGTCGAACCCTTTTCATGTGAATCCTCGACAATCTTTACAAGCAAATAGCGAAAAAGTAAAAATGATTCCGGAGATGTGTACAATTACATGATTAATAAATCCGTATTGACAATACGCTTTATTGTTCCATCATCTACGACATTCTCAGTTGGGATTTTTCATTGACTGGCCTGCCAGTGCAATACGGAATTTAAACAAATCCGATTTGTCTTGCTTGTCCGACGAACGTTCTTTTTCCAGTCTCACCATCATTAGGACACAGGAAAAAGAATCAGTTCAGTAGACAAAAATTTCCTCTCTTTAGCTGGTTTGCTTTAATACCTTTTCTAGCAGATCGATTCTGATCCAGTATGAATTGAGTATTATACGAAGCGAGAGCAACACAGTTTGGAAAACGAGACAGTTTGTCGTCAACTGTCAACAGTCGATCGCATTGCATTATTAATTTTCGTCCTCAGTTCAATACGAATGGGGGTACTTCATATGCTAATCTATGTATATATATATATATATATATATATATATATATATATATATATAATCCATGAAAAGGATAAAGAGGATAGTCAATAAATCACCGTCAATGAATCTGTAGAATTTTGGTTTGGCTCCCTTGAAGTTGGTTGCTTGGTAAGGAAGTGGGAAATGGGTGGAACAGTCCATTCAGAACGACCAGTTGATTGGTGGGTTCAATTCGCACTGCAATAAAGATCCTATTATAATCACCCCATGCAGTTTTTGACAATAAATCCGAATTCTGGATCGTTAGTACATATTTAAGCGATAGAATCAAAAAATTGATTCTGCTGAGGGGCCTGTAAACTTGACCGGCTGTCCTTTCCCCTCGGGGACTGTTTTGCCGCATCATCTCTCCATCTGCACTGAGTTTGCTTTATCATCCATCTGTTGTCATAGGAACGTGGTGCCATTCACATCATGTTTAATATTGTATCATATCCGTGTGATCTTATCCGATCTTTGAAATACTCAAATTCCTTGCTGAAAGTAAAACAGAAAATGAAATTAGTTTTCGATATACAAGACGATCACAGCCGTGAATGCCGCACCGCATGGGAGGTTGGGTTGCGGAAGAAATCTTTGTAAAAAAAAACACTTATCAATCGTCGTAAGCCCCAACTTTCGATCACTGCATCGGAAAACGACAGAATTGACTTGTTTTGCCCCCGTTGGAAATATAATCACTTGGGCGTCCATTGGCAGCATGAAGATTGGCTGTACACCGTTAGTGACGATGAAATTATCATCCGGGAAGGTTTTGATTTCTTCCGTGTCGACAGCCCGGCTCTGTACTGCAAACGTGGCACAGGAACAATCACTCTATAAATGTACGGTAGTGTATGCGTACGAAAAGGATTATTCCGTGTTTCACATCTCACATCAGCCCCGAGGTTCTAGAATACGGACCTAAACATCTAATTCATCACACATCTATAAACCTTGTTCAGTATGTTCATTTACCTAAATTGTCCTCCATCTGAATCCGACAAATTCTCCGACCTTCCTGCTAAAAATATCTGTTGAAGTTTGTTTACTCTTCTCTATGTTGTCTGGGGCAACTTAAACAAGTTTGATGTGAGATTCCTCGCCTCACTGGGCCTGACCAATATTGTCTTCCCGTCAGTCTTCGTGCCACGCTCGATCTTTGTCTCAATAAACCGGCCTCGTTTCATATTGCATGTTGTCCTCCACTCGATTGTCATGATCACGTGGTTGTAAAGGTTTCGCCAATAACGTAATTTAAGAGGACATACACACCTCTCATTGGTAGCCGCGACCAAAAAAATGTAGAGACGAAAGTTTCACCCAGAAAACATCCAGTGACTCAGAGATTTGGTCCATAATTCTGACCCAGGCATATTTTCACACCCTGACCCGTCGTTGACCAGTGAACACGTAACTGAGTACCACCTCTTCTGCTTTGGTGTTTGCTGCCTCCTAACACAGGTTCATTCGACCCAAACTCTACTGGTCCCCTTAACTGAAGCGATTGCGTCGTTTGAAGAAGCATGTCTTCAAGGTCCGAGACCACGGTCTGGTGAGAACACTACAAAAATCGATCGAAATTGAGCTTCAAAGAAAGAGACCTCTGTTTATCTACCCAGAATTAGCCCTGTGAAGGAATGCGCAAGCACATTACCTCCTTATTTCTAATCTGTCTCACAAGCTAGAATCGCAATATTATTCCCCATTGCTGAAAAGTAGTTTCTATCAGTGCAGTAAAAAAGTGATCGAAAAGATCATAATAAAACGACAGTCCACACAGACCAATACGCAAACTCCAAGAAATTCACACAGAGCTGAACTGGATCGAATCTCGATGTCCTAAAACCTCTCACCCAATCTGCTATATGATATATTGATATCAAAGCTCAAGTAGTTAGGGTCCGATTCCTCGATTACAGTGAAGCCCTTCATTGTGTCGACAGATCAACCTAACTCCATGTGCAAGCTGACGATTCAGTCAGGATTTGACATAAAACATCAAACAACCACAGACAAATCCACAACATTTGACACAACATTTTGGATGAAAAGCCTCCAAACTTCCTACTAATCAAGGCATCGTTCAAGGTATCATTCTGCAATTGTACAACACCTAAGCCCGGGTGCATCAGTCTGCAACTTGAAAAATACTCCTTGAATGAAATTCTAAGAATGACCAAAATGAACAGGTCCACATCATTACTTTTACAACAAAGGATAACTGCGCTCGTCAACTAGTCTCCTGGTCAATATCCAAGGATGAACAACTCAAAAACATCTGATAATTTGTCGTACCACCATAGGAAAAGTCAATACTCCAAGTTAATCGTATCCACCCAAAAATTACTCAACAATGGAGAATCAGCACAATGAATACCACAATGTAACCACCAGCCATTAATTTACCTGAACAGATCACTTGGTGACAGCATTCTTCAAGGTTCGACGACAACCTCCATCGAACCCCCAACCCCCAACTTCATCCTCTTGCTTGATTCGATTCGAGTCATTTTCCACTCCATTTCACTTAATATGACATGTTCTTATGCTTCCCCACAAAACGGACTCTATTCTCTCCCCTTCAGATCAACCACATTGCTTCCGAAAAATTCTCAAATTTCCGTCACGTCCCTTCAACATCAGTTTCGACAAAGTGGCATTACTCACAACCTGCACATCCACTTTAACGTTATGCAACATTACAGAGTATGTCTGACTTTCTCATGTGAGATCTAGGTTGACGGCTCACACTCCATTAGCACAAGCATGTCGGCGTCTGCCGCTCAAACCTCGCACGAACATCGGTTTGCTCAAACTACACGTTGTAAATTTGTCATAATACCCTACATTACTCGTCTCTTCAACAACCCGTATTCCGTCACAACCGATTTGCTCAACTCACCAACACAGATAACACCAAACTGAATAAATTGGTTTGGGAAATAGAAGTCAAATGGCCTGAGCCACGTCTGTCATAACATGTTTGTCATCGCGATGATTACGTGTTTGAGGATCTCATTTAACTATTCGCTTTTGCATGCGTAAACTGCAATGTGACAATTTATCTCCAGTGTGTACTGTTTAGGAAGATACAACGAGATGACTCTCAATATAAATCGTATAGAATGGTGCACGAAATGCACCAAAGCACACCTCCAGTTTTCTTCGAATTCTCGCGAACACACGAACGTAGAATCGTGAAATGTGGTGTGCATGTGTCTTGTCCCATCACTGTATTGACATCGTATATAGATTTGATATTTTCACTGAGGAAAATTCATTCTGTTTGGAATAATATGCCGGAAGAGTGCGAAATGCGTTTAGCATACCCCACGATCGCTGTCGAAAAAGTGCATCCCAAAGTTCGATAATAGGTGAGACGGTGGACACAGAGATACCCGTTGTCCTTAGTGATGCTCCGTGTTACGTCACTGAGCAAAGTTCATTCCATCAGTGTCTCGTGTAAGAGGACCACCCAGTTATGAAACAAGTTTGACTTTCCTTTCATTAAAACAAAATGGGATGCCACGCGGAAGTCGGCTATCTCAGTTGGAACTGGGAAAATACTTAACCACAAATAATCAGGAAATACTATAAATAATATTGCCAAACGAATTACCAATTGAAGAGAATTTATCTAGAAAATTTTGGAATATCGATGCGGTCCATGATCCAACAAGATATGTCGAAAACGAAAAAAAATCCCTGAAACGGCCCACATGTACGTGTGGTAGCCAATGAAACAACAAGAATATCAAATTTGCCGCGGAGCATGTAATTGAATATTAGTGTTCACCGCAAGTGTACAGCAAGTGGCACCCGTAACAACAACACATCTACGGTACAGACAGATGCGCGTGGTACCCTGGATGTTCAAATCAACACTGCGATTGACATCTGAAAACGTTTAATCCGCGACCCTGCCTAATAAAAGCAGCTGGGCGAAACTCCTCCACAAATGATTTGAAAATTACCACAAAAAGTTCCCGATTAGATGTAACTGGTATGACAGGAAAGTGTGAAACATCACCTGGATGAGGTTTTCATTGCCAACTTGAACTTTCAGTTCAGACTGGTACCTGGATACCATACATGACAGGTATGCAAAAATCTCGTCAGCTGTGTGGTCTGAATCAAGCTAAACGAGTTCGAATCTTCCTGGTCAACGAATGTAGGGACAAGAGCTCGCATGTTATTTTGTGATCTTGTTTGGAACCCCCCGGAAAGTTATTTTGTGCAGTTAAAATTGTCGAAATGTGCTTTCTGGATGGAAAAAGTAACAAATAGTTTGACTCAAAAGTTGTTCACCAGTATCACAATGAAGTTTACCATAGGCCGTAAGTGGTCGACAAAGACAGTGGCAACATTTTGACACATGATCAAGTTACCGGCAACTAACAAAGTGGACAGAAGCTAGCACAGTCGTCAAATGTGTGTTGAATGCAGCGATCTCCCGTGGGGTTGCACTTGGACCATCTTCAAGGGCATGGACAGGGAAGTCCAGATGAGCTGAAGTTCAGTACGTAGATCAGCAGGCACTAACATTTACATATACTTCGCAATTACTTGCGACTAGTGTGGGATTGTTTAATTGTTTTTCGTTTGGTTGACTTTCCCTTTGGACTCCACGTTTCACGTGCGATTTCTGGCATTTCTGGCTGTCATGGAGGTCGACATCTGTACAAGCTTAACTTGGTGATTCGGATCAGCTCGAACGGGAGCGGGGTGGCGCAGAGGTAACACACACTGCTCTAACAAGAGCGAAACTCGAGTCTGGGGCTTCCGAGTGCAAGTTGGTCGGATGACCTGAGGTTTGCGCGTGAAACTTGGAGTCCAAAAGGACAGTCAACCAAACAAAAAACGACTAACATTTACATTAAAGACGGAAGTGTCGGTGTACGTCACAGCTTTGCAAACTGCACTATTCGATCGTATAAAGATGAATGACATTGTCAGTAAACGGAGAAAGGTCTCTCCGTCAGCATTCACTTTCCAAGTAGATGAAGTGGAGAAAACGGATGAGATCACATTGCAATCACAGTTCGACTCCGGGCGTAAGAGTGGGGAACGGCAGATACAGTGGAGCCATACTAATCCAGTTGGATCCGAAATTCAAACGGATTTCACGGCTATTACACAGAGATGAAAAATCCCCTGACCATACGAATGGCAAGATATTGAGTAAGAGCTCGGCAAATTATTTGATATTATTATGTATATGGTTTCAGGTAGGTGTATTATGAGGGCGGTTGCCTTTAATAAATTTTACTAAAGATAAATCCACAAATAGCATCATCTACTGGCCTCCTAAAAAGGGCTATTTTGTCCGATTCAGACTGGTGTGTAGATGTAGCTTACTGAGCTGAATTAGAATTTTACCCCATAGGATGCTGCAGGGTGAATGCATTTCTGAATGGTGGTGTGTAGCCGCAAATTAGATTACGGAAACTGCAGCCTGGTCATGACAGTGTAAGTACCTCCGAAGTTCGATCAGTGTTTTACGCCTGAGCCTCTGCTTAGTAAAGAAAACTAACATCTTGCCTATTTCACTAAAATTTCTTTTGAACTTTTGAACAGTTTCTTTCAACGGTAGAGAGAAATTATTGTGTAATTTTCACAAGCACGAGTAATTCCGCGGTCTTAAAGATCTTGGTAGGTATTCTTTTCTAGTGAAACGCGGAACGGGATTCTGATATTCCCGAGTTTGAACTGATCAAATCTTTAATCTTAGATCGTTTTCTTACCCCAGGTATCAAAGCTGTAATCCATTACCATTATTTTTCGTGGCTTGAAAAGTAATGTCGAAGATTCAGTGCTGAATTCTAATCACTGACACTACGGTATTTCATTGTCTACACTGAAACTCCTAAACATGAGGACTGGAACCCAGATCAAGCCCACGATCACCTTATATAACGAGACGAATAAAAACCTTCGCAAAGATTCCTTACTTTATAATTCCTTGTTTTCGTAAATAGAAAGTCAAACTTGTTTCATAACTGGGTGGTCCTCTTACACGAGACACTGATGGAATGAACTTTGCTCAGTGACGTAACACGGAGCATCACTAAGGACAACGGGTATCTCTGTGTCCACCGTCTCACCTATTATCGAACTTTGGGATGCACTTTTTCGACAGCGATCGTGGGGTATGCTAAACGCATTTCGCACTCTTCCGGCATATTATTCCAAACAGAATGAATTTTCCTCAGTGAAAATATCAAATCTATATACGATGTCAATACAGTGATGGGACAAGACACATGCACACCACATTTCACGATTCTACGTTCGTGTGTTCGCGAGAATTCGAAGAAAACTGGAGGTGTGCTTTGGTGCATTTCGTGCACCATTCTATACGATTTATATTGAGAGTCATCTCGTTGTATCTTCCTAAACAGTACACACTGGAGATAAATTGTCACATTGCAGTTTACGCATGCAAAAGCGAATAGTTAAATGAGATCCTCAAACACGTAATCATCGCGATGACAAACATGTTATGACAGACGTGGCTCAGGCCATTTGACTTCTATTTCCCAAACCAATTTATTCAGTTTGGTGTTATCTGTGTTGGTGAGTTGAGCAAATCGGTTGTGACGGAATACGGGTTGTTGAAGAGACGAGTAATGTAGGGTATTATGACAAATTTACAACGTGTAGTTTGAGCAAACCGATGTTCGTGCGAGGTTTGAGCGGCAGACGCCGACATGCTTGTGCTAATGGAGTGTGAGCCGTCAACCTAGATCTCACATGAGAAAGTCAGACATACTCTGTAATGTTGCATAACGTTAAAGTGGATGTGCAGGTTGTGAGTAATGCCACTTTGTCGAAACTGATGTTGAAGGGACGTGACGGAAATTTGAGAATTTTTCGGAAGCAATGTGGTTGATCTGAAGGGGAGAGAATAGAGTCCGTTTTGTGGGGAAGCATAAGAACATGTCATATTAAGTGAAATGGAGTGGAAAATGACTCGAATCGAATCAAGCAAGAGGATGAAGTTGGGGGTTGGGGGTTCGATGGAGGTTGTCGTCGAACCTTGAAGAATGCTGTCACCAAGTGATCTGTTCAGGTAAATTAATGGCTGGTGGTTACATTGTGGTATTCATTGTGCTGATTCTCCATTGTTGAGTAATTTTTGGGTGGATACGATTAACTTGGAGTATTGACTTTTCCTATGGTGGTACAGCAAAATATCAGATCTTTTTAAGTTATTCATTCTTGGATATTGACCAGGAGACTAGTTGACGAGAGCAGTTATCCTGTCTTTTAAAAGCAATAAGTAGACTTCTTGGATCACTTTATTCTGAAATTCATTTGAATGTTGTATTCTTCTGAAGGCCAAAGGTTTTAAACATTTATTCCGAATGAGCCTGTGAATACCGACCGTAATTTAATTACTTTTCCGTAGTTCAAGATTTAACAATGTATTCTTTCTCGGATTTCGATGCTGAACTAATTTTCAGCTCAAAATTTTATACTTTTGAATGCCCCGGCGTATCAGAGCGCCTGACATCAAGATTCAAGCATTTTCGAACGCAGTGATAAATCGTGGAGACATTCTTTCACGGACTGTTTGTAGACAGTCAAGAAAGTATCGCACGTGTTAGTGAGCTTCTGTCAGACGTCACACTCTCTCCGTACGCTAATGTCACCATTATTATCTTGAAACCTTCACTCTTTCTTGAATAAAATTGTTGATGTATGCTGCACCACTTTGCAGCGTGAACCCCATATTCTTCGGTGCAATGCTCCTCCAGGAACCTTATTGTACGAAGAAAAAGATGATTATTTCGTCCACATTACAGGGTATCAAGTTTTCAGGGACACTTTGCTTGCCAACCCAAGAAACTGAGGATGTGGGCTAGTCACGTGTTTCTGTTGCAAGTGGTGCAGGTCTTCTCACCTCTCATTCCAATTAAATGCGACGACTGTCAGTTGCAGTGCATCTCGTTGTAACCCATCTTCTCTAAGCTCATCTCAGCATCTTGCCCTTGTTAATTCTTGAGTGACACTAGAAACTGCCGCTGATGATATCAGTCAGGTAATGGGCAATCTTTTCAACTATGTTATTGCAATTCTTGATCAGTCCTTGTACATAATAGCAGGTATTTCATTAGAACGGATTTATCTTTGTTAACCGCCTAGGGTTTTCCAAATGTTGGGCATCTTCCAACTCGCTTCGATGCACTTTTGGATTCAAAATTAGTTAATTACCGAAATATCTTTCCATTTTTTAAAGTTGCCTTGATTAGCACTCTTGATCACCGTCCTTCAGTCGTTTATCCCGAAGTTTATTCTAAAAGTGAATGGTTGATAAACTTTCTGCACCCCTGGAGTACTGGCTGAAAACCATCTCGCGCCCTTCAGGCTCACAATAAGCTCAGGGTATTTGTTGGCTCCACTAATTTTTCTGTTTTCCCTTTACAGGACGTGTCCCCCTCACTTAACAGACTACGTTAACTGTTGTTATGACCTGTTTTGCCCCATGGAAACGTACTACAATCTACCCGATAGCTGCTCCTCTCCTCGCCTGAAGAGGGTCAGTGGAGCTAATCAAAGTGCGTACAAATCGGGCCGGCATCATGCGGAAAAAAGCCATTGACACTCATTTGAGACTGAAGTACAAAATCGAAATAATCTGCTTATAGACACAGTGGTGAGCCACAAGAACTGCCTTAGGATGTGAGAAGGTCTGAATCATTTGTGTTATGCTCGTTTCAAGCTGAAGCTCAATATCGAAGATTTTAGTCATCAGTTCAGCGTTACTTCGGATGCATTCTCACTTCACCCTCCATGTACTGAATTCCATAAACTCTACCCCGTTACACTTGGGTCTGTCCTTAGAGTTCTACAACGAGTCGAATGCTATAGTTCTGACGGCCCCGACTTTCTATCACCATTATTACCAAAGGTCAGCTCTTTCAAACTCATCCCTTCTGACTGATCTATTTGATCGCTGTATTAATTCTGGGGCGATTCCCGATTACTGGAGATATGTATGCATCATACCCGTACCGAAGAAAGGATCCAAAAAATACAGTCCCATAGCCTACATATCTGCTTTGCTGAAAGTATGATTCCCCAAGCTCACTCTCATGACCCGACACAGTTTACCCACAAACTCTCTCTGCCAACCTCTGAGGCAGTTGGCCACATTGTAACTCCTATCTCTTCTATTCCTAATGACAGTGACCGTACTGTCAAGATAACTTTCCTTCATTGTGCAAAATGCATTTGGTTCTCTTCATCGCGGTACCCGCCTGAGTATTCATCACGACAATGGGTTTGACGGTCGTACCTTGTATACACTTTATGATTATTTTTCTAATCGCACACAGTTTACTTCGGTAATTGACACCCGTCTTCTATTCAGGTTAACTTTGAAATGTTCTTCAGGGTGTCCATCTGTCCACATTTCTTTTACCCTTCATATTAGTAAACTTCCTGTTCCACCCAGTCTCACTGACTGTAAATAAGCCGACTATGTTTTTGGATGTCTCTATAACGCAAATTAAGGCTTGAATTTTCTTCAAAACAGTCTGAATGAACTTAGCTACTGGTCCACTTCATATTCTCTTTCTCTTGATGTCCTAAAATGCTTTGATGTGCTCTTCAATCTTCAACCTGGGTCACGCTACTGAACTGTTTCTAATAAAATTCCATATCGGAGAAGAGAAGCGAGAAACGCAGATTTGCACGACGTATCCTGGATGATTTCGCTGCATCTGTACACGTGCTTACTGCAGTCAGTGTGACTTTTTCTATGGTCCGTAGAATAACCAATGAAACTGAGACAAGTTTGAAGTGGATGAAATTTTGTAAGAGCTAACAAGAATGGGGTGGAAGTGGTACTAAATGTTAGGTCACCAGGATGGGGTTAAACTGATCAGCCCTTCACGCTCTTTGCACAGTTTGGGTTTATAATAGAGAATGGCTAGGACCTCAGCATGTCTAAGTAATCTCGCATTTGTGTTGTGTATAACCTGAAACGAGTTGCTTGGATTTACAAAGTGTTTTTCCCAGTCAGATATTGAGTAATTGATATCTGATTGCTTTTGGTTTCGTTGATGACGTCATCACTGGGAACTGGCTATTCGTCGATTTTTGAAGCCACATCGGTGACGTACCACCTCCATCACGTTGGTGTTCGCTCTCATAAAATTTTATCCACTTCAATCTTTTCTCACTTTCATCGGTTATTCTACTGGCTATAAAAAAATCACATTGACTGCAGTATGCATGTGTACCGATGCAGCGAAATAGTCCAGGATACTATGTGAAAATCTATATTCCTCACTTCTCTTTTCAGATTTGTGACGAGAAATCGCTGTTTCCTTTTCCATATCTCTCCACTAAGAACCAACTTTTACCTAAGGCATCTTCCGTCCGCTACCTAGGAGTTCCTTTAACTCATAACATTTGTTGGACTGGTCACATTGAGACAGTCTTCATAAACCTCAGAAAGCTTTCTTTTCTATCCTTCAGACTACGAAAAATTAGAGTACCTTTGAATCATTTACCACAGCTTGCAACCTCTTGCATTCTCCCTATTTGGCTTTACAGCTGTCCTATTATTTTCCCCTTATATCCTTTTATTTTGGATTCTTCTACAAATCACATGTGCTAAGAATTCATACAAGCGTCTATTGCTTTGACTTGACTTGACTTGACTCGACTGATACATAAGCATGAAACAAAATTGGCAAGCAGGACGCTTTTTGAACAGAGAAGTATGTAAGCTGTTCAGCCAAGATTTCGTTGTTGTTTGGAAAAGTGGTTACACAGATTTTTATTGCCGGATTTCCTGACTCCAGCCTCCATTAGTTCATGGATTAAGTTTGATCTGTCAATGTAATTAAATGCGTCACTATAATCGGCGAAACAGACCCTAACAACTTGACTGCTGCAATCAATAAATAATGTAACAGACTGGGAGAGACACACCAGGGCATCGAGAGTTGATCGAGATGGGCGATGTGCAAGTTGCTTGGAGTTCAACACATGGATCTGAGTGGACGGTCTTTTCAGTACAATTTTTTCAAACACTCAAAAAGACAAGGATGCAAATGCCATTGGACGTAGTTCAGATGTACCCCTTTTTAGGTACTGGTGCGACAGAAACCCCTTTCCAACAATCGAGAATAACATTACTATTTAAGCATATGTCAGACAAACCAGAAAGTACGGGGATTATGGGCCCGAGCTTTCCTTCAACATGATCGTTCAGAAACGAGGTCACCCACCTATATGTAAACGAGTCAGGTAAGACGGATTTTGGGTTTGGGCAGCGGAGACGATTCGCAGACTGCGTGTTGAGCTGTGATTTGCTTGGCGGTTCAGTTCACCTGGACTACCAATTGTCTGATGGTTATGACAGCCACGGAATAGGTGGATCTGGAATGAAAACTGGATGTCTAAGTGTGTCTACGTACGCTTATCACGTACGCACAGGCTACGATCAGTGACGAAATGCGTTGCGTTTTATTTCGATTGCGAAAGGGGTTGTTGTTCGCAGATACTTTAGTTGGACAACGAAAATCAAGATTGAAAAATTTAGTTGGTCTGTCTTCTTATCGAAAACAAGCAAAACGGTTTTTGGTCAATTCATTTACTCTTCACACTCGCCTAGGTAAAACAACCCGAAATTGGGAACAATTTGCAGATTGTGACTTTTGTGTGAGCCATTTTTAAAGGTTGAAATTCAGCGGATAACTTGGGTTTGGAGTTGGGTTTCCGGAATTTCGGGAACATTTGGCAAGTGGTTACCTTGTGAGGGTGGGACTTTTGACAGACTTGAGTGTACTAACAAAGTCACGATGGAAAACACAATATCACGGAGATGGTCTAATACTCTCGGTTGCTATCGACTAGACCAATTTAAGCAGTTTGGTGTCACCTATCTTGGTAATGGTTCAAAATTATCTTTACCTGGCAGCTTGCTGCTTCGTCATCAATAAGTTTTCTGCCGGTGCTGCGATCGTTGTTCTCTAATACCGTTCGGTCAGGTTAGCGTTTAACCCACTTGTGGTTCTGGGTTCTTATTTCAAATTCATAATGAAAACCGGTTGTTTCAACATTTTTTATGAATTTTATAGATAATCTTATGGTTACTTTGAGGAAAATAGTGGTTTATAATTTTAATCTTACTGATCATGTAACATTTGTGAAACTTTAAAAGGGGAATAACGGAAATTCGGGTTCTGTTGTTCATGCTTACTGATGCGTGAGCCAGTTGACAATCTACAGAACGCTCCGACAACATCAGCACATACGAACAATGGATCCCTATTTGTAACAATACAATAATAACTTTCAACTCATTGAATGGTTAACATACTGCACAGTTGTCATCCACGTGATCAGTTAGAGCAATAAACCGAACCAATGTACCGAGTTTTCCCCTTTTCCACGTTGTTGTTTTTGAAGCTGAACCACTTTCCAGTGACTATTGGAAACCCTCTGTACCAAGCCATTCATTTTTTCCCCGCGAAAGCAATTCCATTTCCATTACAATCATAACTTCCCCGGAACGTTCTATCAGGACGATGGGCGTGGTTTGCCTTTTGCATGCTAAATTCAGAATCTGTAGGTTAATATCGTCTCTTATTGTTGTCCTTGATAAAATGGAGAATTCATACCCGGTTACTCGGTTAGAAAACGCTCATAATACAGTGACTGTATTGTTTAGTGTTATAAACTGGCTATACATAAGACTAGAGGAAATTAGGGCATGGCGTATTTTGTCAATTGCAACAGGACCCGTATCTCGTCGAACAAAACCGTAACCGACGTTGACCAATATCATGACAAATTCCTTGCATTCTGCCGAATAAATTGTGAGAATTTGTTAAAAATGCTATCGTCTTAACCGAAATCAAACCCCCTATCATGGGACGAGATCCAATACTTTTGAATCAGTAGTGAATTGACTGTAGCTGGATCCAACCGTCAGAGAATATATATTTGTTTCAAAATGAATTCAGCCATATTTTTGCTCAATCATCGCACAGATGATCAAAATACTCAGGCACAAACTCGTTCTGGGATGCTAACTCTCCTGATTGCGTATTATATCTCGGCAGATGGTTCCATGTGGGGAAGACAGTCAGACGAGAAACAGAACGAAAATAAGGTGGGGTGGCGGGAAGGAGAGCAACGAGTGCTGGTAGAAACTAAACTGCGAAATTCTGTTAGTATAGCGACCCCATTGGTCGGGACATATGAACTCAACATAGAATATCTAAATGCCATATCGTGTTGATCCCTTCATGAAACGGATACATCAGTGTGTAGTTATTCAAACTTCTTCCTTGAACTAAACATTACTGTACTATTCACAATACGCGGAGGGATTAGACCGTCTTGATGTTACTCCGGTCAAGAAATATGCAAATCTAAAGAGCAAGTAATCTAAGGCGGTGTGATTATGCTGCTAATTTTACTGCAAGATTGATTCTTATATATATTGTATCACAGAGGGCAAGTGACAGATCAAAAGTAAACCAAAAGTAGCGGGCTTTTGATGTATCTGTTCACGGCGATCACGGATGGCTGAGGCTTCTCAGATCATGTGGCCACGAAACTGTACCGGGCCATGTCCCGAAAAATGCTTGCTGAATCATCACAATCATGAAATTTTACTATGGCGGTACCTTTCAACATAATTAACTAATATGCAGACTTCACATGCCATTCCAAGGCGAATTTAATATTTTGTCTTCGCTATTGTTGGTCTACACGAGGTTTTTCTTCTTTTTCGAGAGATGCGGAAAACATAGTGTCCAAAATGCCAATAAACCCGCCTAATTTACCTTCGATAACTTTTTAAACCAAACCACTTAGGATGACCACAGTCTTCCAGTTGATACATAACTCTATTGCCGTACCAGATGTATAAATGGATTTCAAACACGAAAATCTTAGGTCGATTTATTTCGGAAATGGGCCTCAGAGGTTACGAAAGGCCATTAAATCGATCCTTGGAGGAACGGCAACAACTGCCAGCTAGTTGCTAAACATAGTGACGTTGACTGGTTATGACTGGAAAGCAATCCTCAGACAAGCTTTCAATGATATTCCCGAAGGTATCACGTTCTTTGTTGTTCACTCATCTTGGATGGTGGTCGTCATATCACGTAAAGTGTCGAAGACTCACTGTTCGCACAGGCTCCCCTGGCTAACAGAGTCCAGACACTTTCGATTGGGTTCAAGCCAAGAATGTCAGCAGGCTGGTCCACGGTCTTTGAATTCCCGGCACAATAACCGCATTCTGCTGAGGTTCATCATATTTATAACTGCCGTACAATGCTGAACTCTGACTTTTCCTCCTTACATTCCAGACTCTTCGGGAGAAAAACTCATTTAAAGGTATGATGCGACGGCCAGCCGTATGCTTCTCTACCTAGACCGTTAGGGGATTATTTTCATGAAAATGGAAACTTGGACCATCACAGAACCCACATGGAAGGTTTATCTACTGATGTTCAGCTTGCTCTTCTTGAACTCTTGATAGCACTACATAATTTCATCAGGGCCGTCAAAATTAAACTCCTGACTGCTGAATTTCACATTATTTCACACAGCAGTTTAAGTGTTGATAACTGGCCTATCTCTCTCGATCCTGAAAGTGACGATTAGTCATCCAGGTTGTTCTCATCTTTCTGTATTGTGGATGTTGTTTAGGTTGTATTCTTTTTACACGCCAAAAGCCTATATTCAGTTATAAGAACTTCGGCAGCTCGAATCACCATACAAGGTTCTTCTCGCTTCCTTGTGGGGGAATTTTCCTCCAATTACACGTTTTCACTTAGACAAATATCGACAAAATCCTCCAAAAAGTTGCAAGGAACTGCTGATGATCTGTACTATTGTCCGTGAATCTGGCGTTTTTCTATCCCCAACTTATTGTGAAATTGCTGTTCCTTGTTACAGCCCAGACAGCCTTGGATTTCGCGCCATCCTTCGGTTTTCGTAAATGAGAGTTCTCTACTGCAAAGCGGAAAGTGTAGTTTTAGTCATATTCGGTCACGAATCACGTGTTACATGAAAACTGCTCAATAATATCCCAGAGCATCGAAAGTGAGCAATTACCAACGAAAGTCGTAGTGTTCATCCACCAGTTTATTGTTTTGCCATTTGTTCACTTGTAGGTTTCATAGCGCGTCGCCCTTTCCGAAGCATATTTTCCAAGATAAGTGGACTTGGAAAACACAGGTTGGCGAACAAGCTCGTTTTCAGTGATTCTTATTCATGCCAATACAACACAATATATAGGACTAGATGCATAAGGGATACAGTCAACAAAAATCGTGTCAGGGATCATCGTTCACACCTAGTCTGGTACAGGATTATCCGGAAACCAGGTGTGAATGGACTAACACGTTCTCAACATGTAAGCTTTCGGACGTTCGTGGACCTGACGTTGGGTGGTGAGTGGGCCAGGGTAGATTGAGTGCATGCACAAATTTCTTCTGAGCACATAAAGAGGGGTTGTGGAGACGAATCCCGACCGCTTCCGCTGTGGCCAAGATGCGACTTCTCACCGATCTTGAAAGCCGACCTCGGACCCTAAAAGTGGATGTACCTGTTTTTAATGTTTAACAACTATGTATAAATTTGGTATGGTAGTAGGTTGATATATCAACATGCCAGCTGATCTCACCCTAAGTGATTTGGTTCACGAATTAGCACCGAAAATGAGGGTGGGTTTGATAGCATTCTAGGTATTATATTGTGGTGTAACGCGTTAGCATGGACCGCCATTCCCGTACTCAGCCCTAAGTGTTGGTACCTGCTTATACACTCAACTGGTCTCGGGCTTATCGCGCTTTCTTTCTTTCTTTCTGTGCCCATGTAAACCATGCATTTCCAACCCCAATGGAAGAGCTCGGCTTCTAGTACATCCGACGACTCCGCTTGTCTCTGTGCCCGTGTGGAACCGCCGTCGTGTTCATTGTTGTCGTCCAAGTTTCCGTCATGTCGTGGACGCGCTCGTTGCCTTGTTACGGTGACCTTGCTCAGCAATTTCATCGAATGTGGATGAATGCGTAACATTATTTATCCGCCCAGTAACAAACAGTACTGGTTTTCTGCCGTACAGTGTTGAGGGTCATCCAACACGAGTCTGTCTGTGAGAGTTTGCACTAGATTACTTCATGTTACCTTCAAAGCGATTAAAAATGCCTCCAAACAAATTTCAACTTCCAAGACTGACTAAAAAACTGGTGGCTTGTAAGGAGCCGGTTGCTGGACTGGAGAAATCTCAACTTTTATAGTCAATTTCACTGCACAATTTTATTTATCTGAAAGCTGCAACGCACCTGCTTACTAGAAGCTGCTTTACTTTCCTGTCCACTGCTAGTACATAAGTTATCCTCGGGTACGAGTGGCAAAAGATGTTCTGAGTATTGCCCAGATCCTGGATGAATTCAGTGGACCAGAATTTAATTCAACTGTCAAAGCCACCAGGACTGCAGGGCCAGCACATTTTCATCGTGATTTCAAATCCATAGGTGGGCTTAATAATCCATTTGACTCGACGATGAAGGTCACATGAATTACGTCAAATGAAAGACAAGCTGATTTAGTTTGCGTCACTCACTGTAAATAGGATCTTGTATTCCTTTTAATGACCGTGTGCAGAATGTTACGCGGATCGCCGTTTATCTCATCGCATTATGCAGGGTCATTCAGGTCCAGTTAGCTGTTCTGATGGTTGGCCCGAATGACGGTGCCCCTTCCTGTTCACATATTCAACCGCTCGTGGGTTGTCTGAACTAATTTTCGATGGGGGGGAGGCGCAATTCGTCTGATCTGTGTGTACATAGTTCAGACCTTTTCATGACCCCAGTCAAAGTCGGGATTCACAGTTTGCCAAGTGAATACTGAAAGGCCTTCGGCAGTGATATGAACTGAGATGAACCAAGTAATCTTCACTTCAGCTGGACCACTTCACGATACCGTGATAATAACCTTTGGTGTAACCAAAGGTCAGCAAAATGTGCACTATTATGTCATTTGTGCGAACCGTCAGAACTGATACGGATAATTTGTCCTCGTTGTTCCCAATGTGGACGTGAAATTGCCCCAGTCGAGTCAATAAAATCAAAAAGCGTTTGCGGAAAATAGTGAATCGTACTTCATGGATTCCCTATGATTTGTTATTGATGGGAAACAAATCATTGGGGACTAGTCCTGGTGGCACAAGAACTTCATTTCGGGACTCTAGATCAAACTGCCGGTTGGGCTGAAGTCCCGGTCTAGGTGTGGATGGTAGACACTGCCGATGATAATTCATAAGGTCAAAACAGATATAGAGTTCTTTCGTGGGTATTCAGTGGTAATTTGAGCCTTCAGAATGAGTGAAAAAGCACCTCATAAATTCGGTTCTTGGGCACACAAGATACTTTTCCGAGATAGAGAGATGGAAAAAATGATGACGTTAGGAATCCCAACTGTGAGTTTGAAAGAATTAATACTTCAGTGTACACTGAATGTACAATTTTTGTTTAACAACACTTCCGGCCAATCTACAAAGTCCGAAGTGGGCAATCAAAACCGGTGAAGTGCCGTGTTCTAGCCACAGCGGAAGCGGTATGCATTCGTCTCCACATTCCCCCGTTGTGCGCGCAAAAACAGTTCGTGCAAGTGCTAAGGCTTCCTTGGCCCACCCTACCCACAAGCTAACCACAGATCCGTGGATCCCACTAGTGACACCGCAGACACCCATTCACGGTCCAGAGACGGATCGAGGTCAAGCATGTGATATTTGATCCCCTCTCCCCCGCTTAAATTTTGACTCGTCGCCTTATCTTGAATTCTGTTTTGTTCACCTAACACTGTTCATATAAAATGTGATGTAATGGCATGATTACGAATCACTGAAAATGAACTCGTTCGCCACCTTGTGTTGTTCCCCACTTATTATCTCCAACAGGATGGGGTTGCTGTGACTTCTGACTTGGGAACACTTCTAATCGACATCTGCATGGTTAAGCTAGAGACACAAACAAAATATACAGCCGTAAACGGGTTTGACTTCTACTACCGTTAAGTGGATGACATATTTTGTGTGGGTGATGAAAAATTGGACCTGAAGGTTATTTTCCGTGAATTTGACACTACTCATCAAGCAATAAATTTCGCGGTGGAAAACACGGAAGGAAAATTTCTTCCGTTCCTCGATGTTTGCCTAACTGGACGTTCTGAAGGTTCATTTCAGAGAAGGGTGTGCCGGAAAGCAACTTCGAACGGTCAGTACACGCACTTTCATAGTTTTATGCCACTTGGCTACAAAAGCAATCTGATAAGTTGTCTTTTGTATGGAGCGAGGCAAATCAGCGCCGCAGATATTCTAGAGGAAGAATTATCATGCATAAGAAAGACATTGTTAAACAGCCGATATCCAGAGAAGTTCATCGATCGAAAGTGGACCGAACGGACAAAACCAGTGAGAATACGGGGGGTCGAAAGAAAGTGTAGTTCATCAAGCTCCCACTCAAAGGGGATCTTGCGGCTGAAAGGGTCAGTAGAATTCTGTGTGCCGCAGTAAGATCTACGTTCAACCCTGCCAGAGTCAGATATGTATGGTCAAGACAACACCTGGAATTCGATGCCAATTCAAGTGTACTTGTGATGCTACTAGTGTGGATCGAAAGGCAAAGCAGAAATCCAAACGCATCAAAGAACTTCATCCACAATGGACTGGACCCGTAGGGGACGGATCCATATCAAGTTCCATTATTACAGAGTTGAAACTGGTCACTCGTTAGACGTCCACTCAGCCTTCACAATGGTTTATCGCGTCCAACAACATGAATCAAGGACAATCAAGCTTCAGACTCAAGCAACTGCCGAAGCAATTAGCATCCCTCTTTTGAGGCCAGAACCATGCGCGCAGCAAAAGTTGGTTCAAGCACTCCAACTGTCCTGGACAACGGTCGATTACATCATACATGAGCGCGGCTGTGACGTAATTTAATTATCACCTGTTACACAACCCAGTTACTCATGCAAGCATTACACGGTCATAGTTGACTCATCAGCATGCTAGTCAATACTTTCCATCCCAAACACCGAAAGAGACACTTAGAACTCTTCCGATTAGCTTCCTACAATTTTTTAAACATATAAATGTGATGGTAATGGCTTGAGAATGAAGTCGCCTAAAACAATTTTGCCTGTTTTTGCTAAAGAGAATCGCTATGTCGTTCTTATAAATGCAAAACACAAACACGTGTACTGTTAAAGGTATAAATATTTCGAATACGAAATTCATTTCCGCGCCACCAGCACTGACATCAATAAAAATAACCAAACCAATGAGTTTACCGAAAAAATGTCTCTCTCTCTCTCATTGTTACTTATTAACTACCCAATTAGTTAAGATATTTTGGCCGAATTCTTTCCACGAGATTCCCCCTGTTCGGATGGCTATTCCAAATATTTAGAATTAATCGAATGTACTAATGACATAAGCAGTCTGAATCTTACACAGGGGAAAATTCACTTCCTTTTTTCTAATCCAAAATTCAGGCCACACGAGTCGGAATCCACCCGGTGACATTCCGCTAACTGCGTAGATGTTCTACCAACTGAGCTAATGCGTTACTGCCAGTCGGATGTAAATAATGCAAGTGAATATCCAGTGATGCGAAAACCACTATTCCAATGATACACTGCAACCATCCCGGTTTTTGTCACCTCCCAAAGGGACTAACATCTCACGGCTGAACGTGATCCATAGAGTTCCTGGTACCATTTATATCAGCAACAGATTCGCTTAACTGGAGACTCGCTGTTCCTTGAATCCCAAACGACTGGGTTACGACAGAGTGTAAACTTTGTCTTCGCATGAAAACCAACATAAACCAAAAATCTGATCCTCCCTGTCTGTTTTATAGTTCAACATGTGTTGCCAGCATGGGAACAGAAACCGGCCACTGGGAAGCACAGACCGAGAGTGTCCATGTCGGTCAGGATCACAGCGAAGCTCCGTTAAGATAGGTTGTTCTACTTTTTTTAATTTCTCCCTCACCAAATTTTCCCCCAATGCGACCCACCTGCTCGGTTTGGGGCGAAAACAGCGAACGTTAAAAGAAGTTAATTTTTCTCATGGAATGCATAAAATTAAAGCCAAGTTATATATCACGCAACAAAATGGTGTTCTTTGAAATCCAGTGCTTTCCGTTTTGTGTCAAGCAGGTAAACATAGACGAGTGAGTGTTTCTCGTCATTCAGATGTACTGGATCTCTGAGCTCGGAGTTCACATCGCATAAGTCTCTTTGCCAGCACAGTGAGAAGCATCATCAGTCTGATTGGAGGGTGGTCTATAATGACAATTAACAGAAATTCACTCACAGAACGGGAACAATCTAAGTAGGTTTGAAGAAAATTAGAAAAATTAGAAGTTTTAAATATTATCTAAAAGTGGGCATGTAACTTAGCTGCTTGAAATAAGGCACTATTGTTCAGTCAGCTTAGTGTATGCATGATAATAAAGGATGAATCCGGTTATGAATAAAAACTAATTTATGATTGCAAATAACAGATGCTTGAGGTGCACGCGCCAAAAACGTCAGAAGGGAATTGTCCTTCACGGTTTCTATTAAGTTTATAGATAGTATCCTAAAAATTCTTGGTTAATTCAATCGTACAATGCCCTGCAAAGATATTCCCCCAAATGATTACTCGCTTTCTATCTGACACATGATGATGCTCACCTCGAAAGCAATAACTGTTACGAAAATATTTAACAAAGGTGTACCGAATACCCCTACCTGAAGACTGCGTTGACAATCACGAAGCCGGTTAATTCCGACTTATCCACACAGAACTACGAGTTGTGATAACTCGGCGAACTCTTCTAAGAGAAGCATCTACTCATACACACACTTGTATTGCTCTGTTAGCTTGACTTAAAAGCGCATTTCAACGTGAGTTTACCAATACAGGCTGTGAGCTTTCAAGTGACACCTGGTTGGAAGTGCTTTCCTATTGACTCTTAATAAGCCCATTGAAACGAGCAGACAGTGATGCAGGTGATAGCTTCAACTGAGAACGGAACTATGATGCTTAAACTCCGGAGCAAAAACTGCTGCCATCAAGGACGACCAATAAAAAATGAGATAAACTATCTTTCTATATGTTCCTGTGATGAGTGATCAAGGCTGCCCAAGGTCCCGCTCATCGTTCTAAGTTCAGCTCCCTTCTACGGCCTTCAAAGACTCGAATTTATTGCCGTTCCTCTTGATGCTTTCAGTCGGCTTGGCTAAGAAGATGTGGTCGTAGAGGACAGCGTATCAGCTGCAAGGAACTGGTGACTGCGCTCACTTGTTCACCAACACAATATCTGTCGAAATTACGCCGGTCTCACCCTTCAGTCACTATCTAACTTGTTGGTACGGAAAGATGTCGACACCAAGGTGTGAGGAGACGACAATTTACCGACTGAAGACAAACGTGCATCAACATCAACAGTAAACCATCAACAAGACAGCTACCTCTCCGGCAAAGACTTGCGTCAACGTGTAGGTGAACATGGTGTGAAGGATACTGAGAGCACAAGAAGCGATTTTATCTCATAAAGCCCTCAGCATTTGCACTGTAGGACGAATCAATCTTATCTCCAGACTAAGAGCTGTTTCACCACAGTAGTATCTTTATTTGAAGACAAATTATCATAAGAATATTGGAAAACGTGCTGATTCAGAATATAGATTTTTGTTGGTATGGAACAACCATTATGTGAGTTTCAAATCTCTTCAGATTCATATAATCCGCTTGAAACCACATTTCTTTAGAGTGAGGGCCGACGATTTTATTTAGATAAATTCCTCCAGGTCGAAGAGTTTGAACCGCGTCTTATAGATCATTAAACCGCCGATTACATATTTACCAACGGCTCCAATATTACGAAATTATACCTTGAACTATGCGGACTGTTAGTGTGGGTTTCACGGAAAAAATGTCGGTGTTTTGATTTATGACGAGTTCAATAAGAAGCATGCGTAGCGCACAGTCACGTGACATTCTTCTATTCCCCTTGATGGACTCGCAACGGATTGTCTTCACCTGAAATTAGTATCCAGCTCATGGAAGGATTTCAAGCGTTGATGTTCATGGACGAATATCACGTTGAGGCTCACGTGGGAATTGATGCATTTTCTTGGGAAGCAATATGTGATGGCTCATATAGGAAGACAAAATACAGTAAACAACCCGAAAACGGAAAAGACTCCTTGGAAGAGGCTGCCACGCTTTCAATCAGAGAAAAAAAACAAACAAAGAATACTCGGGTCATGTCCTCTCCCCCGTTTAATACCTTTTGGCTATGGAGAAATAAAACTTTATAGGATCTGTGTATATTCTATGTGAGAAACTTTTTCCTCACTTTGGAGGATGTTTCTTACCTAAGCCACCGGAAAACTACTGTAGTGGAATGGTAACATTACCCTACATATCCGTAAAATAATATTGGATTTAAGGTGTTTTTCACAATCGGATAATATCAGACAATTCAAAGAACTGTTCACTTGGATAAGTTTCACTGAGCTCTTGTTGACACTTGTTTCGTTAAACATCTAGGTCAGTATGAACATTCCTGGCACAATACTACCAAGTGATGGGATGGCCACTAGCATATTGAATGATTCCACAGGGAATACTTTGCAGGTGACCTCGTCATTAGGGGATAACTCTATGCTATGTAGAAAATTATCTTATCCAAATATGACTGGTTACTATTTGGGAACAGAACTACTTGACCTAATGGATCATTTACGCTCGCGGTTTTCGCGTCATCGATCATTGGGGTCGCTAACATTATCCTCATCATTGGACAGCCATTGGGATATCATTCACTCGGAGTAGTGTTCGCGAGCCTCAACGGCTGCTTTCCAAACTTCACTGCACACACTCTGACGCACAAACAGACAGACACGACCGCTATATGTGAAAACCTACCTTATGAGAAATGGCCTATACCACAGACGAGATACAATGCCCAACTAGGTTCGGCTTATGATTGATAAGATCCTACCGAATGAATTTTCCCAAGAGGTGGAACAGAGAAACTGACAGGAAGGGGTTGCATTAACAGCTTCTTTAGTCCGAACAAAACTTTCACGTTCAGCGGTCGCAAGAAATAACGACATGAATTTGTAGGTAAGTACGTGTCATCTTCTCTACGGTGGAGAAAGATTTAATGAAAACCAGAAATTTCCGCTACTTTATTGATGAGGAGAGAGATGACATAGTGCGAGCCCACCGAGCATTTGTTTTAGTTTCTCGTACATTTCCTACTCTTGTGAAAGATAGCACTTTTTCGCATTACGTATGTGAAAAAGGTGTCACAAGAAGATTTGGTGTGCAAAAACTTACGTAACCTGCGCAAAGATTTTGATTTCACGGGGACAAAATTTTACATCAAGGGGACATTCAGTGCATAATCTACAAAATTATTCACAGACTAATTCCCATGCCCATTTTACACGAAGGCGGGGGAAAATGTGTCACTGCAATATTACATGAAAAGCAAAAAAGGTTACGTGTTTCAACCGCGAAAATTTCCAAATCTGATCGCAAGTTGTTTCGACATTTGATTTCCTTTGTATCAGTTGTGCTGGGACTTGAAAGGTAGACAAAAATATTTCATTCCGAACTAACTCGTTTTCGTGACTCTGATGTTGTAACACTCGTCACACCGTTTGATAGGAGCTGCAAAAAAATATGAAGGTTGACCTGATTGATGGAGCCTTGTAAAGGGCACCCTGAACAACAGTGAATTCACCGACTGAAACAAGTAAACGGCTCCTGTCTGTCAGATGCATAAGTATCTCTATCGAAATTGTCTGGTTGTAGAATAATGTGTAAGATCAAATCTCACATACCATTGGACATATTGTGGACGTGAAGGCATCTGTTCTTCTGTTATAGGTATATGCAGCAGTAAAATCACCGAGTACTTTCAGCATCCACTAAAGCAAGTAGTATGTTACTGTGTGTGGATGACAGGACAGAATTTCTCCGGAAGCACACGATCAGTTTTGCGATTGTAGCCTCTCATCAGGTAAGTGTACCCCGTACTGTACTGCCCAAACATCCCTATATATGAGCACTCCAATTTCTGTTTATCACCTCAATCTCATATGAATCGTGAGGAACGTACATGAATGAAGAGTCCGTTTCTAGAATCAAAAAGGGATTCATCGGAAGTTATTTCGTCGGTGAGTCAAGGACGTTCTTCAGGAAAGCCTTTTAATAGGTACGATTTGAATCAGATTGGTAATCCATCCGTAGTGTTTAAGGAATAAGGGATCACATTTTTCCATCTAGCTCAAATTTTTTCATGGGAGTTCAAGTTTGTAAGTAGAAGGTAGAATAGTTCGAAAAAACACGATGTCTGGGGAATGTTCATATTACCCGTATTTGGTAGACCAATGCCTCCTTGTATTCTTCGCAATGAGAATTATAGTACAATTCAGAAAACGCCAGATGATATTACTTGCAAATGTTTGATACTGTCAGCAGAATGTCCCAAAAAATATTCTGCTCTTGATTCCATTCGGTGCTCACCAAAAGCAAGGCTTAATTTTCCGCACATAATTTTACGGGTGCGTCCGGTTTACGCTTTGTCACACACATGATGATTTATTGCCGGAGAAAACAGCTTGTGAGGTAGTTTAGAGCATCACAGAAAAACAGTGGATTCGAAACTTCTTAGGCCAAAAATCAGGTAGTTAGCTTGATCGTAAGTGCTGACTGACAGACGGAGGCCACGACTTGGTCATAAAATTGTAGCGCCAAGGTTGGCGAACGACGCAGGACTTACTGCTCACAAGTAATGAGTTAATAGTTCCGGATATGGCGTTGATAATAAAGTGGGAGTACGGCCGGTAGAAATCATGTGATTACAGGTAACTGGTGGACGTGCATGTAAATTTGCGCACTTAAAAAAATACAAACGACTTTAACAATCGTCCTTGAAAAATCATGCGGATGAAAGAGTTGTTTTTATTTTGTGTCTCGCCGTATAATGCTAGCTGTAGTAACATATTCCAACGAGATTCGAATGGATGAGGTCGGTATCGAAGTTGCAATCGTTCCCGTCGAAGAAACAGATATCTGCCTTTTCATCTAAAGCTAGTTGTTAAATGTAGAACGATTTTCAAGTGTGTTGAAGGCCTTCGTTGTGTTGTATATGAGATCAATAGAATTTAGCACTGTCTACTTCATCGGCTGCCATTCGCTTACAGTTGTTATTCAAGGAAAATTTGCCAAAGCACAGATTGATCAAGTGAGTTACTTTCGACGTAAAGCCTTTAATGTTACTTGGGATTCCTTCGAAAAAGTTATTCCTCATGGGAGTCGATTACTTAGGGGTCAAAGGGGTTTTCACACTCGAAAAGCCGAGGAAGGAAGGGCGACGTAACACGTAGGAGACAGGTTAGACAAACTACTAAGATCCACACCGGGTAGCCTGGTGTTTCACTACTTGAATCTCAGTCGTTCGTTTCAGGTTTGAGTCCCAGTGGATGCTCGCTGGAGATGATTGCTAACAAGGATGGAAAAGCTGTACAGTGTTTTTAATGTATTCCATGGTTGGTTAGGCCTTTATTACTGAATGATAAATAAATTGCTAGCTGAATCATTTTTACTACTACTCAAATTCTATCCCTGGTAGCCTTGTCGGTTGAGGCCATAAGATGGGTTGAATAATTCACTGATTTTTTTGGTGTCCCCACGTCCCCAACCGATCAAAGACACCCAGAAGCAGCACACTTGCCATGGTTGAGGCGAATGCTATACGTCTACTAAGCCCTGATCTATCCGCACAAGAACGACTATAATCTAGGCTGTTTAACTGTCCTCACCAACGACGGAATATTCCGTGCTAGAAATGATTTCTGAAAACCAGGATCCTCATTACCACACACTAACTAAGGAATCTAACGCAGTCGTCCCTCCACCTACTTTGATAATTCTTTTCAACCCATACAACGACCAATCGAATGCTCTATGGTCACTCATACTACCTGTAAGATCACAAACAATAATCACTAAAATTCTTGCTTGCTGATATTGTCTTGGAAATATACACATCGTGGTTATATGGAGCTTAATTCATTCCTTTTTCTCTTCTTTTCTATTCATGAAGTATGAACAAGGTCCCGAGCAGGGAAATTCACAATCAGGAAGGAAGTGGCCGTATGCTTCCAGGGAAACTTTGTCGTCATCCATATACAGTATCACTTATATCGAAGATCCTAACATGGGGCCACTTTTGATATTCTCCACTGCGCTGGTTCATTGAAGGGGATAATCCCGCTTCACGAATGTCTGTGATTGTGGTTGCCCATGCTAAGTTGTAGGCCGCGAGGTCATTGTAGGTGTCGGTCCAGCCGTAGCTTAGATAAGAGCGTGTGTAAATGACATGATCGTGAAATTTCGTCAGTGTTTGGTAAAAGAGACATCTCTAGCATCACTGGGCTTTTTTTTGAGGGCGCCCCTCTGATCTTCGCATAACCGAGGGCGAGCCACAAGGCAGCACCGCGTAGATGCACAATAGTCGGGGGTCCCTTGTTATCCCGTTCACCTTTCGATTGAATTGAATCCAAATCAGGGGTCCGTGTATCCCCACTAGTTCGACAGATTTCCTTCACAGCCGTTAAATTATAAAGCAAATCTCGTCTGCCCGTTCAGGAGTAACTGTTTTTGCATGCTAAACACTGCCCCACTGAGGTATTCGGAACTCAGTTACCCTCAGCCTGGTTTAACTCGCTTGTCAAAAGATCTTCCAGGATGTGACAGCTAGTCCTTGCTTCAGACCTGGTTACCTGAAGAAGACCAGGCAGATAGACAATACCCCAAGGGAACGACGGAGTACCAACTCAGAGATGCTACCCCCATCAGGCACCCCGTGTCTCTGAGGCTTGGGCTTGACTGCCCAATGAAATAAATTACGACAAATTACTTGGTGATTCTGAAAATGTACTCTTCATCCATGCATGCTGCTAATGATTCAAATATGATTGCGCTCAAGAGGGAGTACGTTTAGATGTAAATCATTTTGTTGTACACGAACAGCGAAAAATGGGTAGGTGCACAGGGAGTGATTGATGGTGACCAGACACTCCTTATGCATAATGTATGTAATATCCTGTTGTATTTATGGCCAAGTTTTATTTATTGCCCTTTCAATTAGACTATAAAACGACTAATTATCACCAGACCACCCAGTAGAACTGTCAAATATTCTTTCAGTGAAGCAGGAAACAGAACAAGGGGGAGAGTAATTAATCAATACCGGGAGAAATGATTGGTAGACATGGACAGCGGTGAAGTTAATTCGTATACTCTAATCGATTGCAGACGTATTAGGTCCAACAAAACTGGTAAACGAATTGAGTAACTGAAACTGGTTTTTTGTGGGGCCTGAAGTTGGATATGTTGGAGAATGTGTGTGTATGTGTCATTGGTTTGGCCACGCCTTGTTTAGATCATAAATAATAAACTTTGGGACAGATCCTATCAATGACTTGACTTGACTTTTGGGATTTATATGTTAGGTGTGCGTGGCTGATGCAAGTATACGAAAGTGATTCCTCTCTCTGATTTGCTTTCGCGCGTTTAGCGAGAAATCGACTTGATTCGTGCGCACAAGTAATTGGTTCTAGGCTCTTGAACTACCCCGGCTTACATGATAGAACAACATGCTTTTCGTTCGACGTATTTGCTTTACTATTTCAGAATTCAAAAGGATCTACCCTGTCGACAGTCGGTCAGCGGGCAAAAATGAAGAATACGGTGCACAGATCCTCAAGCTTCCCACTTCATTTACCGTCGCAGTCGCAGTAAAAAATATTGTTCCTGTCACTTCGAGTTGGGAGATTCAAGGAACGACTGACCAGGTTTGTTAGCGTGCCAGAACATTTTAAGGTACCGGACGATGGGTAATTTTAGATGCAGACCTAACAGTACTTCAATTTGGTCCTTGAGTACCACATATCTGAAGGCTCAATGATCCCCATCGTTGAAGTAGTTAAAATAATATCCCAAAATGAAATTAAAATAGTTGGGCAATAATCTCTCAACAACTGAGATTTGTTTAGGACAAAAGACGCGTAGCCCTCTTTGAGCAACCTGTGGTCAAATACAGACTATTCACGAATGGGTACTTTTCTTATTTCCCCCCAGTAACTAGGTTTGTCTTCATCCTGGGCAACAAAACATAATTCCGGTCTACCGGGACTCTTTGCCTTACGATGTCTGTGTGTCTGAATATGATACAAACTGGTCGAGAATGTCGAACATGCAGGCACGGTCCTCTCATGGAACGGTCGTAGCTGACGCTCGTGATGATGCTGATGATGATAATGATGCCGTGTTGATGCTGGTGTGATGACGACAAGGTGATGTCGGACTAGGTGCAAGCTGAGTCAGTAGTAAGGTGTAAAGTGTAATGTGGATGACAGATTTATACTGATAAGATGTATGTGGGGGAAGAACAGACAGGCCTGACCTTGGCACAGGTCCTGTCGACGCAGTCGTTGTCTGATTCATTATTCCTTCCTCTCATTTTCTGTCTGTTCTTTCAGGAGGTTTGGGCAGACAGGGAACGAGCCGCATCAAACCATCGCATGTTGACTCGGTTCGCCCGAACGCAGTCAGGGTGGTGAGAACTGGAGGACCCCTATTCCAACCTCACTGAGCCTAAAGACCGACATTCGCTGTCTCGGGGATAAAACATTCATCATAATCACATAGATCGAGTTAGTTGTTCATTCTTCACAATATGTACGGAGAGAAAAATGCCATTGGCTGAACGGTTTTCCAGAGCCACTCGTTTGCCTTTAATAAAAGTAGGGTTTCTTACTTATTAAGGATTTATCAGTATGCATGAATAAAGGGGATTTCGTTTCTAATGTAGGTAGGGTGAAAAACAGAAACACTTTACATTTCGAGAGAGTTAGGATATGATTACTCGTAGGGAGACAGAAGGCTCGGCGTCAAATCAGTTAGTAACTACGGCAACCGTCGGAAAAAATGCAGCTGCCTTGTCGAGGAGCTAGCATTGTCAAACAACCGGAAGCTTGAATCTTCATCATTGCAAATCAGGATAGATACGGGAATGAAAAACTGACAATTAACCGCGTGTATCTGAGGCAACAACTGGCTTTGCATCGAAACAACCTTCAGTAAAATTATTTTTATAAAGTAATAATATACGAACATCCAACAGGAACGCGTTCAGGGATCACTGCTCAGAATGTTTTGCGTAGCTATTTCTCAACATACGGGACACTCCCGATCTGTGTGTTATTATTATATAGTGTAGTATATTCCCAGTTTCTATTGCTAAATTTGCTGGTTTAAAATGTCAGGCGAGAACAGGGTTCAAAGTGTATGAAAAAAAAGAAACACCATGAGGTTTGTTGAGAGAGAAGATATAATGTCAATAGCACGGCAACTTCAGTGGAAATTTACGAGCCGACTTTTCGGTTACCGTGGCTTGCCTTTGTAAAACTGCCTCGATAAAGGTTATCCACGGTAAACGAAAAGTCATTTCATAATTTTTCACCAACAAAGCCGCGTTACTCAAGTAGTATTTTCTCTTTCTGCTATTCAAATGATAATCGTACCTGTATTGCCCTACGAAACTGCATTAAGAGTACGGTTTGTTTTGTAGTCATGCTTTGCAGTTTCCATTGTGGGAGGGACATTCTGCCATAGCTCAAGGGATAAGTGAAATTTCACTTTGTTGAATCCGAAAAATACTTGAAATACATTTTGAAAGGGCGTATGCCATACTTTCTAACTAATGAGTCATCGAACATGATGGTCGTCATTTTTGAGCATATGAACAATTGTTATATTTCATACACTAACGAAAGCGTCCTAAAACCAAAAAATGAAGAAAAACGTGAATCACGTGAGTGGTGAACCATCAGCAGTAGAGCTTTGTCAGTAGGAAGTATAATTGTCCGACTTTTCGGTTAGCTCGAGAAATCTTCCTTGTCTGAGGTTACAATCCAACTGTTTTAAATTTCCTACATTATACGACTGACAGTCATCTCGAAACACTATGAACCTATTTCCCTTTCTATATGATAATGATAAGGAATATTTGTCGTCTTACACTGGTTGACTAAAAATCGGGGACAAAAATAATTTTCTTATATTTTTTGCTAAATTTTAGACGAAGTACCACGTAGTACTGTGATGGAGTGTGTATAGTACTTGGCAAGTAGTTGATTGTTGAAAACAGAACTATGGACAATTGTGGATTAACGAACTCCGCTATGTCCAACAGACTAAACGCAATAAAGTAAACGACGACATGCAAAGCAGTTGGCTGCTTCTCTGTCGGACGATGACTGTCTTCAAGTGAACAGGACAGCTATTGTGCAAAGATTTATGTTTGTAACTTTTGGTTAATTTTATTGATCTTTGAACGAGCTACTTTCAACGTGGAACGTTCTATTCAGGCATGTCTTCTGGATTGTAGCAGCTTTGCTGACTTCTTGGAATGGGTAATCTCTAGTCTTTTGACGTCTACTGGACTGCCCGTCAAGGTTACTAGGCTTTGCCATTTTTTTACAGATAACTGCAAACTTCTTCCTTGGTCAAAAATTTGTCAGAACATCATGAAGTTGTAACACTATATAGTTGTCAGTAAGTAGGAGCTGATCCTCATATTTGGAGGTTTACACTTTTAATTCTTTACTTATCCAAGGTCTCACTCTCGGACAGTCAAGAAATAAGACAAGCAAGCTTCAACACTAAGAATATGTGCTAGACGAACAAAATTTCGGTCGGAACAGTAAAAAAACAAAAAAATAAAAATTGCCGCTGTATACAACCAAACTTTTCGAACTCTCATTTGCTTGTCTGGCCTAACTCTTCATCCACGAGGCACTCAGCCCAGATCTATTTTCACTATCCCGTTAGTTCGTAATAGGTTTTGATACTGATGAGGTAGGTTATAGGTTTTCAGCTTATTCACTGTGTTTCCAAAGTCCAATTCACTTTCTACCCGATACTGATTCGCTTTGGACAATTGAAATACGAACCTTAAGCATACGACTTCAGAACAATGCTTTCTGAATGGATTATTTACTCGGATCTATCCTGTCGTTTAATTCCTCGGGCTTATCTTATCGGAACGATAGCATATTGTGGCGAAATGTTTTCTGTTCAGTGCTAGCTGCTGAAGGGTAGATAACCGGGGCTAGCCAGGTTCAAAACCGCTAAGCCGATAGACCGATAGATCGTTTTCTAGTTTTTAAACACAATATTAATCATTCATAGCGAAACTTTGAATAAGGTGTTCTTCCAAATTGCCGAAACTTTGCAGCATCGATGACGAAACATAACTGGCTGGTACCCAGACTCACCTATTTCCCGATCTTACCCAACTTTCGGTTCCACGGATGTCATATTTCTCTTGGATGCACGTGGACATCACCTGGACCGTTTTTGAATCTCTCTTCAATGTTGATTATTTCACCGAAAGGTATCGAATATTTTACAAGCTTTCACAGTGTCCACAGTAAATCATTGGGTTCTGATGATATTGAGCACAAACATGAAATACTTGAGTAGCCGTCTTGGTTCTTAGGAAGCAGACTTCAAAATCAGCTTGGAATGTGCAAAATCCTAATTAATTCCAGTCTCGGATAATTAAATGAGTGATCCCGCCAACAGCTGAGCGAGGACCGCTAAGTATCATCATAAGGTGGAACAAAGCATATAACTGAGTTTTACTACCAAACAGCAACATTTATAATAGAAATGACAAAGGGAAGAGGTAGCTGTTTTAGTGTGGGAATCTATTCAGACCGAAGGAGTATATCATCAAAAGAACTGTGTAATTTGAGCAAAACTTTTCACTTCCAAGGCTCGCCTGATTGATTCTTAAGGTCAATTTTTAAGCTTCCTATATCCCTAATAGCAAGAAATTCTCATTTCAGATCCTTTCACCACAGGCTGTTCAAGTTTGTGCCTTGAATCAACCTACCACCTCGCACCTTTATCTAGTCGAGAGCGAAACGTGTAAGTTCATTGAGAAAAAGAACAGAAAGATAGCTGTGAAAGAAAGATTCATTCGAAGAAGGAACTTGAATACTACCGAGCCACGGATCGCACTACCCAGCCATATCACTTCGAGTCCTCAGTCATTCGGTAAGCAGCTCCTGCGAACCTCAGTTCGAAAGTCTAACGTGTCCTCCACTGTCAAATCCACAGAATAATGTAGTAAAAACGGAGAATTTTGAGGTAGGGCGGAAATTTGATCAGCTTCTTTGCAAAGGTATTTTAAAAATCTCAAGTACATAACCAGGCTCCTAAGTAAACAATATATTCGTAATAAATAGTATCATGTTGTGTCTGGATGACAGGACAAAATTTCCCTGGGAGCATACGACCGGTTTTGCCGTTGTTGCCGCCCATCAGGTATGAGTACCCGCTAGTCTTCTGCCGAATAATCCTTATACTTGCGCACTCCACATTTGGCTTGCAGTTGCAGTCTCGTTCGAACCGCAAGAAGCAAGCACGGACAAAGAGCCCACTTTTAGGATCACAAAGTGGTTTTGCCAAGCTAACTCTTCGTCCGTGCATGCTAGCTAAGTTTCAAATGAGACTGCAGCAAGTAGTATAGCTTTTAAAATAACAGTCAAAAAAGTTCACATTAGCCGGCAAGTGCTGTCACTCAATAATTCCCGAGATTAAGAACACCAATAAAACTGTTTATTTTTCCAAAAATCCAGGTTTGACAATAGTGGGGTCTCTACTTTTAACCTCCTCAAGCAAAGTTTAATTCTCGGCATCCAGTGTATCTAATACGAAGTGCAATTTGTCCAAAACAGACTAGAAAACGAATGTTTAACTTCTTTTCTAGGGATGCAGCCTTAAAGTGATAGTGGCATTCTATGGAACGTTTTCAACACTTTGGGTGTTACTGAAAAGTCTACCGTGTTGTACCGAAAGGAGATAGCCTTCCATTGAAATATAGCATGAACGACTACTCGCTACAACCAAGCTACAGCGGAAGTATCATATGGGCCTCCAATATGTAACCAATGGGACTGAGTTTAGCAACAGGTGTTTGTGAGAACAGGAAAACCCTTGAATTCCTCCATGAAATCTCACTGGCTGCTTGTTGCAGTCACATTCCTGGCGGTTTACACGCTTCTAATTGGTAAGAACTTTTTCGCGTGTACCTGGGTAGAAAGACCACATCTGTTGCAACTTCGTGTAGACACGCTACCCAGTCCTTCAAACGCAACTGGATTGAGCGGGGAGATGTATTTTCTGATCATTACGAATCGCTTTGAAGGCTGGTATCAGCTCGGTGCACATCGGCCCTCACAATTTTCAGTAAATTACGGTCCTATTTGTACCTTTATTTAATTTCTCACACCCGCGGTTATTGATACTTTAGACTAATGCAATCCGTAATTGCGGTTATAGGTTCTATCTGTTGCACTGAACCAGTGAGCGGATATGGTTTACAAAATGTCAACGTTTTTCTCACAGTCATATTCTATCAGGCTTGAGTGCGTAAATGTATGCTTACATACTAAAAAAACAGTATTAGTGAAAATAACTCGAGCATATTAGGCAATCAGAATGCGCGGTTGCCACACGAAGAGCCGAGAACGGGCGGAACCCCATCTGTCATGCGGTCGGATAACCATTAACTGCCGGACATGGTTGAATTTGCAAAATCTCTTTTCTCTTCCTCCAAGCTGGTACGGTTGATAGCTTGCCTGACAATTCCCGGAAGTGGCCTATTTGGTCAGCCAAAACCTTGTCCACAAACTTACCCATCCTTTCACTCAGACAACAAACCAACCAAAAGTAGACAGAGTGACGCCGTAAAAATCGGGCTCAGATTTTTCCACGGCCACACCGAGCACTGCCGAAGGCATTTCGCACTGAAAAAAATGTTGTGAAAACTTCTTCCTGGCAAACGGGCATCAAAATTCGTCTGGGAAATCCCTCTAATATACATTATTTAGAGCAATAGGTTGATTTATCTAGGCTAATATCGAGGATTCTGCACGATTTGTGCTACAACGCCATCGGTCGTTCACTTACTCCCCCACGAAAGCTGATAACCTATTCGGGTAAGAGCAGACGTACGTAGATAATAATAATAAGTGATTAACGTTTTAGGGAATGCCATTTGTGTCGTGGTCGCTGTCCAAAAAGCAGAATCGAGATAGTCGTTCGTGAAAGTATACAGTCGGATGAAAACCCTCGGGCAAAAGAGGAACATAATAGCAGTTTTCGGTACAGTGACGTAGTGAGCGATTGACAGAAATCAGTTTCGTTAAACGGATCTTTTGTTGTCTGTTACCCGTTGGCAGCTCGAAATGAGGAGAACAGTTTTCCGGGAGGGGAAATATAGTATCAACTGTCTAATTTTTCAATTCCTTATCAGTCACGAGAACACATGTCAATCAAACAAGGCCAGCGGTTTTGATCAAAACTGTATAACTTAAACCACTTTGCATTTAGATTGGTGGAGATCTTTCGTTAGAATTTCGATAGCTAAATTCTATTTGCCACGACCTAATGGGCGTTTCCCAACTTTTCGACATGAAAATGCTACTATCCTATAAGCAAGTTTTATTCTTGTACATGACAGCATTAGTGCAGAACTAGGTAATTTTATACCTGTAATAACTAGGATGTAGCAACGAGGCTCTGCGACAACAATCCTTGTGGTTTCCCTAAACGGGGCGAGCAAATATGCCCAGATTTTTGGGCAAAATCTGATTTTGCCCAGGACAGTTGGCCCCACCTACGACGGAACGTATGCCTCTGAGCGAAAACGGAATGGTCGTGTGCTTCCGGGGACTTTTTTGTCCTGTCATCTAGATACATCTAACAGACCACTTACTTTAGGAAAAAAAGTTATTCACATTGATACAGCTTAAACGTGAATAGAAACACAAAGTTTACACACAATAATCCATCATTGTGTCTGCCTTAACTCTTTGGGGTTTTTCATAGTTTTTTCGATATAGAGTATATTATGATGTAAATGAGAAAGTTTTTCAACCTATAATCCATCATATTTTCCTCTTTTGACTCCCATAGCTAATGCCTAGTTGAACCAATAATCTCTCTCCTCGAAAAAGGGAAAATGTTTATGACTGCGGCGAAATCTGCTCCGCTGGGTTTAATTGTACGAACTAGGCTTTGAAGTTGCGCATACTTTTACAAGTCCGAAAGCGAGTAGGGAATAGGTAGATTGTTATGGGTGAATATATTCACGCACTTCTGGTAAACCATAGCATGAAGGGTTGTTCTGAATAGCTATCATTCACACGAAAAACATATTCTTCTTAAGCTCGGGAATTTTTTTTTATAGTTTTAACAGTCCCACCAAAACTTTTTACAACACTGAAGCTGGGGTTTATCGTATTTCTGGTCTTCTGGTCACCGAGATTAATGGGTGGGTCGTAAAGGTTCAGTCGTCTGCGCGTACGGACGACGTCACCTTGAATCCAGTACCAAGATCAGTGATTCAGAGCATATTACATTGTTTTAAGTATGGCACAATGAAGAGGCAATTTTACTGTGTTCTGACTCACTAAAAGAAATAAACTACCACATATTTCCAATGCGGGACACTGTTGGTTGTCACGAACTTTTTATGAAACACATATGATTTGAGTTAGATTCGAAAATAAACTGCCCGTAGCCATGATGAAAACCAAATGAAAGGTCACCTCGAACAACTGGGCATTTCAGTATAACAATCAAAATTCAGCTTTTTAGGCAATAAATGAACCGAGCTGAGGGATGAAGTAAGTTAGTAGAGCAATTTTCGACGGCGGAAACTGGTTTTTGATTGAACCTGTACATTTGTTTAGCAAGATATGATTCATCAAACATTCGTGATACCTGTCACACAGAAGAAAAACGATTAAAATAAGCCTAAAAGTGCCGAAAGAAGAAGTAATTCTGGTAAAACTGAGGTCATGTAAGGTGATACAGTTGCTTTTATTTTTCATTTCAGAATTTGATCGTCTTGAGGGACTATTATATTTTCGGCAGTCCTACATTCGATCGAATTCTGTCAGCTAACAACTTTCGGCTTACTGATACGGACTACTCAGTGAATTGCAATTCAACTGCAACTTGCCTATGCGTTTTGCTCGATACTTACTGCCCACAAATTATCGCATCTTATATTCTAAGAATCGATTACTTCCAGTTGCCAGTTCGCGATAATTCCAACTTCATTTCGCTCAATCTGGCCATACAAAACCTCGACGAACTCGATTTTGTATTGTGCGCTTCTCCGTGTAAACGGCGAAATGGGCACATCTTAACAGCACGACTGTCCAACGCAGTGACATAGAGAACCGGCATCTAACAAGAGATTTATGAAGTCGTACGTATATCCAACTGGTCAAAGGCGGTAAGATGCCCCGGGAATGGACGAATGTTGTCTATCATCAAAGTTAGTCTTCTGCGGCAGTGTTCCAACCCGATGACTCTAATCTAACCACCTACGGCTAAACGAGGTGAAACCTGTGAAATGCTTTTTATCTTTTTTTGATCATTTTATTTTACTTCTGTCATACAATGTAATATTTGTACCATATTTCAAGAGGGGGAAGCGGCCAGTTAGAGGCAGCTAACTGGGGGTTACCGGCGGTGGAAGCTGGGTTTTAACCCGGAACAGAAGGACTAGAAGCCCACTATCAGGACATTTTCAACACCTCTGGCCATAGGGACAATATCGAACCACCTCCGAGAACAACCTAGGGACCATGCAGTTAGATCTGAATTACGTATCCAGTGTCAGTGATACGGTGCAACCCATGAGTATTCTTTCTATGGAAGGAGTAAAATGTTGTCCCAGTTGGAAGTGAAAAAATTTCCAGCAGGCATGAAGCTCTACAATATGCCAATAGACCGTCCAAACACCTTCTCATCAGGTCCCTACCGAAGCAGTTTGATTAGCAACTCCGGAGTCCATACAAACCCGATTATCTGAAAATACGAACCACGGGTCTTGTTTCGAGTAAACGAGTCCATTGGTAAACACCGAGTGAAATCTTTTACCCAGAAAGTAAATTAAAGTTTCACATTCAACAGTACATCACCGTGTGTTGCAGTCTTATAACAAAAGGTATGGTTTTCCCTCGAAGGTGAGCAAAAGTATACGGTTTATCCTTCAGGATATGAGTAACAAGGGTTAGATCGACAGATAAGCTAGGTAGAAAAATCAGAGGCTGGTGGATACTGGTTTCCGTCGGGAGAAAAAATGCAGTTTTGTTGAGATGGTGATAAGTTTCTTTTTTACGATGTTCACTTAAATTTAGGAGTGCACTTCGATTCACATGCTGCCTGACGGCTAGCCCGTGGCCTTCCACAGCAAAAACGTCTTCCTAACTGAAGCCTCTTGAGATTAGACGATGAAAAGTTATCATGACGTTGCTTACTATTATTCCTAGTCCATTCTCATATCCAGAAGGAACCGAAAACATTATATATATATATATATATATATATATATATATATATATATATATTATAGAGAAGTCAAGGCGTGCGCTGAGTTGTAAAACGTTTATTGTGACGTTTCGATCCAAACCAGGACTCGTTGTCAAACGTGAGTGATATATATATATATATATATATATATATATATATATATATATATATATATATATATATAGCTCTATCTTCGTCAGCGTTGAAAATTGCAAAACGCGTTATGTTGCATCATCTTTAAACCACGGTAAGAAGTCCGACCGACGAGTTACAATTTGCGCACAAATCCAAGCGTCCTACAGTCGATGCAGTGGCGTCCATTGTGCACCATCTTGCCCAATCCCCGAACGAATTCCAGCAAGTCAGCTGGATGTGCTTTTCTTGACCAAACGTCAGCCTCTGACAGTGTACCAAGCTGGCTTCTTCTCAGGAAAGTAGAATCTTTTGGCTGCTCGGCAAGAATCTAATACAAAAGTAGGCAGAAAATTCTCCGAATGTCTCCTAACCATTGCCAGTGTACTTCAAAGGGCTGCCCTATCTACGCAATGGTTTTCTGCATTCACTAGTAATTTGCCTGTCTCCCACCCAGCCTGCATCTTTGGATGTCCTGATGACATTGTTTTGGTTAGGTATGTCTCAAATGGATCAGACTTCCACGAATTCATTGCAAAACTTTCCCCTGTCTTTCTCCCAGGATTATTCAAAAAGGACTTCGTCACTCTTCGCAGAAGCTTACGCATCATTAGTCATGTTTCTGGTATATCCTTAAGTGACCTGGTCTTGGAACTATGTACAAGCCAAATAACAGCATCCATTGCGTATGCACTTAAAATCCACTCTGACACTTCGCACGCGTTGCATCTTGATCTAACAGTTTGTCAGGCACCTGCATCTATCCGGTCCAGGTATAAACTGCTTCCGTGCAGATTGTCTTCGTACATGACTTCCGTTGTTCCGTTTCTATCACGTGTCCTAACAAACAAGGACGTAGTTCTGTCTGGAATGAGATCCAGTTTTCCTCTGTAACTTATTTTGGTGGTGTTTTTTGGCTGAAAAGCATAGTACAACTAAGCTCAAGCTGGTATGTATATACGTATTGATAGTAAGTAGTACGGTGAAGTGTGGACAAAATTTCCCCGGAAACACACGTTACCATACTACTTACCATCAATATGAGCGCTTGCACATGCACCCTCGTTGTTTGTTGGGTTGGCAGTGACCCAGACACGAATAAATATGAGAAATCACAGTTGTGATTCATTTGTGAGATCTTCAATGAAGAGTATACATTCACACTCCAGACGATTCAAATTAGATCCTATATATATATATATATATATATATATATATATATATATATATATATATATATATATATATATATATATATATATATATATATATATATATATATATATATATATATATATATATATATATATATATATATATACATTCTGTGATTCGTATATTGATGACACTCTCGCCTGTCCTACTCATGAGTAGCGTGTACATGCATCATAAACCTCGAAAATTTATGATCTGACTCTCGGTTTCTAATGTACTGACACAACTCTAATTTACGTTTTTATGATGTATTGTGCGTGAACATTCAACATTCATATTCCTGACTCTGTTGTACTATGACTGTACATTTCCTCTGTGAGTAAGTTTGGCTGAGCGTTTCACTCATGCTCAAAGATTGCCCACCGGAGGTTCGACCGCCCCACCCTAACTCCTTTGTTTACGCCCCATACCGTTGGACCACAATGTACACCAGCGGCGTAGACAACTCTATTGCTAGGTTCATCCGTTCACGTTGATACATATCCGGTCTGTGTTTTTTAACTGCTACTATTTAAGCTTTCACACTGGTAACTCCTTAGCATATACAAATTTGTACATTCCAACCATAGATTATCTTCTTATCCTATGACTGAAGCTATTATTCCATGTTATCCCGAAAGCTTCTTTATTTACTATCTGTACCGTGACAGTGCTGCTCTACAGTTTTGCTTGACTCTTTGCTGAGTGGACCGTTTATGACCGCACTGTCCCGATTTACCGGATAACCTTCTGTACTGTTTTTCTTGGTTGCTTACCTGGCTGTAAGTCATTTGCATTTATGTATTTCTAAGTATTGCGTTATTTAGAACCAGGAATTTAGGATAAACACGGTTATTCGAATGGGGTTTTCTCTGCTGCCGTGTATACCCCTTATTGTGCGTAAAGCTAGTGAGACTACGTTTTCTGCTACACTGAGAGTCCAAGTAATCGGGGTAGTTGCTACAGTAATCGATTTCATAACCGTTAGTGATGTCACGCACTTATACACACAAATAGTTCCATTGTACAGTGAACAACGTTTTTGACGTTGGGACTATGTGTAACGAGTGATTTCGGAATATCAACAGAAATGCGAACTTTCTGAGTAATTTGCAATCTGAAGAAGGTAATCACATGATCAGATTTTCTAAGAAAACAAAAATAACTAATACAGGGTAAAATTTAAAGAATCAGCACCATAAAAGGATCAACCTAAGAGGAGTTTTGAACACAAAGACATCAATAACTGTTTCATTGATGAGTGTCATAAGAGAAATGACGATTAGATTTTCAACTTCAGAAGTACAAAACTGGGCTGCAATTTGACCTAGCACTTCATCATTCTTTTTGGTGATCTTCACAACCTCAGAGGACCGGTTTGGGCCACACTGTGACAAAGAAAGCAAAAAAGGAGTTTATAGAGAACATCAAAGAAATGCCATCAGGTTCTCTCAGTTTGCAGTTTTTTAAAGGCTTAGCATAAAAGTCTAAAAAGAGAATATCTCGTAAATGTTAGTAGACAAGAACAGAGATTTTCTGTGGTACCTTCGAATAATGGCTCCCATAGACTAATGGTAAATACTGAAGCAGGAAGAAACAGCATAACAGTTAACAGAGTTTGGTCGGCCCCTGGGGAAAGCCAGAAATCTTCCAGGCAACTGCAGACTAAGCTGAATTGTACCAGTTCAGTATCGACAGAATCGATGAATCAAACGCACCATATGTAGTGGTTCAACCATGTGTACGTGAGATTGCGCAAGAAGTTCAGAATATGCTACAAAAATAGAGTGAAAACCTTTTGGTTTACAAATAGTTATTCCTAGCACCAGGGATAAGATGGGTGTTAAATTAGTCGGATAGCATATGCATATACCCTATTTGCTATCAAGTTGTTCAACAGATTTAAAACTGTGTGTAATGAGTTTCCCTTGCATTTATCATTCAAAGGTAATTAAGCTGACCAACAAAACAGGCAGTAAGGACGGAGTCTGGATTATGAAGTTAGCCTTCAGGGTCAGATTGAATTTGTTGAGTCGAGTTACCTCCGATTAACGTGAAAAATCTAACTGTTAACTCACAATTTGAAGAGCGAACACTCCAAGCTATATGGGTGTGGATATACCGTGATCACAATAATTAATTTGCATAGAATAATGGGACACTACTGAATTCCATGAACTGCTTATCACCCACCCGTAAATGAAAACAGCTAAGTGGGTGCTCATTATGATGCCAGAGCACACACTTCAGTTGAAGATGCACGTGACCGGAAAATGGAGCAGATTCACCGCAAGCATTCGTGCATACCAGCACGCGCGCATACTTGGGGTCGTGCACGCACTCGCATACATACATACACACACACACACATAACATCCCCGACAGAGTGATGTATTTCCAGATTTCAGTCACGCTTCTGAAAAGTAAGATAAGGTGGTCCAAAAGTGCCTCTAAAATTCACAAAGCATTCGTTAGTGGTAAAATACTACCAGTACGCTTCAAATTACATGGTGAATAACTTCTCACCTACCTTTAAATTCACAACCAAACAATATCTTCCATAATTCAACAACAAAAAGTGTGCTTTCACACATTTCCTGATGATGGTGACGGTGATTGTGTCTCAGTGAGGCAGAACGATTTGAACTTTTGATTGACATCTCTAAGAGTTAAATAATTCAGGGGAAAATTATGATAAACAATGAGAACAGTACGCAGAGTGTAGGAAATGAAATCTCAAGCATTACCCTGTTTGAGGACTGTGTCTGTTTTTACATTCATTGCGTGTCGGATTAGTAACGTTCTCCCGGGTTGGGTGGAGGAGAGGTGTGCGACGAGTGCTGGAACTCATGTTGACTCTAGGTGTGTTCATGAGTGAATCACAAGAAGAATGAGCAGAATGTGTATGCCGTTGTTGATTGACATGTAAATGCTTCATGTGGTGGTAGTAGTGTCACTTGGAAACTGGCAATGAGTCTTATTTGTTTACTTGTCTCTAATGTGTGCGCGCATTGATCAAACATAACTTCATTTTCTTTGAGTGTTCCACTCAACATAAGTTTGAGATCCAGGCAAGCAAACGGAAATGAGTCTACTAACTGGAAGAAGCTCCAATTCCTACGTTACAGCAGAGTTCTAAAACAAAGCCCGGAAGATTAGACATATACTTTGAGGAAGTTGAATCACTCACCAACCGTAATTGTACGGCTATTGACGGGACATCATAACCAAAAGCACTTTCCTAAAGGAGGCAAAATAAGTCAGAAGAGCAAAGCTACACTGTAGCATAATATATAATGCTATATCATAGTTTACGACGGAATTATATTTTCATGTGTCATATTTCCCTCTGAATTCTTGTTTGCCATCACTTGTGCAGTGAGCCGAATCAGCATGAACGGGTACTAGTTAGGCCCTATCTACGAAAGGCATCAAAGTCAATTTTCATGAACCTATCCTTCGTGGCAGACGAACTTTGGTATAAAGGTCACGAAAACCGGGGTTCTGTTTTGATTTTATCCGATAAACGTTTTTTTAGACAGGAGTGACCTGAATGAAAAAGATAACACCTATGGTTATACTAATGTGTCATTCCAAGTCAGTTAGCAGTCTTTTAGCAGTCAATTCATCAAAACCTGGACATGCATACCATTCCCAATCCTTTTTTCTCCCACGAAGAATTTCATGTTTCTTAACTCACAATTGGAATCTAAAGGCAAAAGTAAATTATTGTGCACAAAATCATCTGTTATGTAGCAATAATGCTAAATTCACCGTTGAATACCATGAAAGAACCATAGAACTCTTTCAGCCTTCTTAGGAATCGTGGAGCTTCGAGAAGAGACAAATCCGTGGAAGCCAGTCCAGAAAGTCTAGTGACACAAACTAGAGGACTCACAATCGTGTTCTCAGGCTTCATTCTCGCCCACGACGCATGATGTGGATGTGCACTCCTGGTGGCTCTTGGCAAGAATGAAAAAAGCTATGCAGAGTTTCTGCGATTCCCGGCGTTGAGATGAATGTTTGAAAACTGCGAGAGAGAATCATACCATAATTAATTTCAATCTCCTAAAAATTAGAATAATGAAACAAATTTTATGCAACAAAACTCGGAAAATGGAAAATAACTCCAAAATGCAATTTCTTGGAATACAGGTGATTCACGCAGGCCAGTTTTGTGGCTTTTGTTAGTGACACGACTGCGAAGAAGATTGATTTCGGTAACTTAATTCTCCGGCAATTACTGTTACCAATATTTACATAAGTAGTACATAAGCATGTGGAAAAGGTCTCCCGGAACCATACGACCGGCTTTGCGGTAGTTGCAGCTCATCAGGTATGCGTACCCGGTACTCTTCTGCCCACTCGTCTTCATACTTGTACACTCCGATGTTATATGTTCACTAGAATCTAATTTGAATCGTCTGGAGTGTGAATGGATACTCTTCATTGAAGAGCCCACAAATGAATCACAACTGTGATTTCTCATAGTTATTCGTGTCTGGGCCACTGTTAACCCAACGAACAACGAGGCTGCATTTGCGAGCGCTCATCTCATTTTGATGGCAAGTAGTATGTAAATGTGTAGACAAATTTCCCCCGAAGCACACGACCGGTTTCGCGGTTGTTGCCGCTCATCAGGTATGCGTACTCAGTACTCTTCCGCCCAATCATCCCTATGCTTGAGCTTTTCAAAGTTTGTTTTCAGCTGTAATCTCATTTGAATGGAATGGAGGATGCATGGACGGGGAGTCCATTTTTAGAATCACACGGCGGTTCTTCCAAACCTATTTCGTAGGCTAACACGGCTAACCTTCAGAACGAAGACACACGGTCCCAAGTATGGATTTACGATGTCCGCAATATGGTATTTTATCTGGATGACGGAAAAAAATTTCGGATCATGTGTCGTCGTTCTAAAGGGTTGCTGTGTTAACGGACGAAATAAGTTTGGAAGAATCGTCGTGTGCTCTTAAAAACGGACTTCCAGTCCATGCACTGCCGTGTGATTTTTAAAAAGGAATTTCCGTTCATGCAGGCTCCGTTTGATTTAAATGAGATTACCGCTGTGAACCAACTGTGGAGTGCTCAAGCATAGGGATAATTGGGCGGAAGAGTACCGAGTACGCATACCTGATGAGCGGCAACAACTGCGAAAACGGGCATGTGCTTCCGGAGAAATTTTGTCCATTCATTCAGATATAATACAGTACTATTCACATTGTGAATTCTTACTGGTCTTTTTCACACAAATGAAAAATAGCGTCCAACGTGAATCGAGAACATCGGACTTAGACTCTTATCCGCGTTGATCCAAGGAGTGTATGGACAAGCCATGCTAATAAAAGGTGCTTACGTCTTCAGCCAGAATCTCGCCTAGTTTAAATACCAGTCCTTCTAACAATCCCCACACCTATTATCAAGTTACTCGTAGGCACCAAATGATTCGTCTTGTTTTATTTCATTTTTTTTCTGGACAAAAATCCGTCCTCCTTGCATTATCATATTTCCTTTTCAGTATAAAACAAACAACGAGGTGTACCCCGTAACTGTGGTTTATTTGTCTAGATGGACTGTATTCACTCAAGTGGACAATGTTTTCTTGGTGTTATTATGCATAAGACCCGGGCCACGTCTGTCGACGTGCCACAAAAGGAGAAAAATGAGCCAACCCGTTTCAGTGTGTGGCTCTGAAAAACAATGTAGTATGAAATTTCGGAAAAATAATTCACTGTTAGATATGGAAAGAATGGACCGGAATGGACAACCAAACGAATTAGTATCCGCGTTTGGAATCTCGCATTTATACAGCTGATCCGTAGATGGAAGCTTCACACTTACCGATACGATTTCGGCAACCTACACCAAAGCAACCGACCCGTGATGAAAGATAATACGTGAACTAGGAGCACATATACAAACTTGATGCATACACTTCACGCTTTATTCAAAATCTTCAGAAAACACGGGTCAACGGATACGCAGCAATAGGTCATGTGAACTGACTCTGAGCGTAAACGCTACTACATGGGCTTTCACGGAATAATTTCAACGAGTGTAATAGCAATACATTCCAACCACGGAAAAAAACGGTTTTCGGCCCAGAAAACAGACCATTCCTCAGCTTCGAGATCAAACAGTGAAAACTGTGAAAATTGTTCGCCCGGACATATTCGGATTCAAACGAACTTCCCGTGAAGACGAGATTCAACTAATTGACTGGGTTATCATCAGTTAATCTGACTACAGTCAGTTGTCCCGTAGCTACGTGAAAGTCCTGGAAGCTGGAATAAGTACCCAAGAAGGAACAATTCATCAGATTCAATTGTTTCACGCTATATTATCCGTTTTTAAGATAGCTCCAGTACGGGAGGCTAACGGGTTTTCTCACATTTACGGTTAGTGTATTATTTCATTTCGTTGATGGTTTTTCATTCAAATTTTGTTCCTTTTTGCTCATTGTAAAACATTTCAGGTCCGTACTAACAACCATGATAATAATGAAAACATTTAGTATGATAAAAGGTATTCATCCAAATCCGTTGCATTCTCTGAAAAATTGTGGGGTTGCAAAGCATGAGGTTTAATGCTTCAGACGTGTAAAACACGATTCTTTCATTAGAAACTAATTAACGCGCATACTGAACACGACCAGGTTAGCTCAGTGATTAGTGTTTTGATGTTCCATGGCGGCTTTCAAGTTCAAGATTTTTCGTCACTTCTTAACAAATTCTGATGAATGTATCCCAAATCAGAAACGATTTTGGGGGTACAAACCTAGCTACAATTTACCTAAGCATTCAAATGGACTCCGAATTCTTGTTTCGTCACTCATTGGTAATGTTTTGACATGAGACTTTCTTTAGTTCTATTCACAGATTCCACATTTCACATTTGTGTTATATGCCAGGATGACCTCGATTTTGCTTGCTCCTCTATATAATTTACTCTTCCCAACCCTCTCCCCTTGACGGTAAGAAAATGAGGTTCTGACAACGGCTTTTAACGAATCAACTCAGTAAGAATCGCAAGCCATTTTCGATCCAGTGGTATATCGTATCATTTGAAATTTGATACACGAATAGTTAAATAACAAACATCGGGTTCATTAAAATGTACCAAGTACATTAACCAATCCGAGCATCACGGGGGCTGAGAACCACACAAATGTAGGTATCATCAAGGAATCAAATTAGAGAGAATATGTGCTTAAATGACACAGTCGGACATGTTAATGAAGAATTCGCCTGTTCCGATTTCAGAAATAAAATAATCCCACTTCCGACATCAACCATCAAGTTTTTCGTCTTTTATAAATATCCTGTAAAATTTCCTCATCGGTCGTTCCACTCGTTAAAAGTAGATTTCTGTGATTTCTGTGGCTACCGTTTACCAGCGTAAATTTTCGTTAGACAGATTGTAGTCCAGTTAGCGTTTTCTATAATATATTGGACTGCACAGGGCAGTTAGAAACTACCCGTGTTGGAGCGGATAACAATTTTTTCCTGAAAAACAAAGCGCCTTAAAGTAGATTTTTAATACAGTGAGAATGCAGTGTGTTTGACAAAGCCAGACATTTCAGGTCAAAATCTAAATTGATACCACATGGAATAAACGAAAGCCCAATTAGATACAAACCTATGTGACTTCGTATTTATCAATTTTATCTGTCTCGTACTTTATATTAGTTTGTTATATCAGGTAATTTATGTCTACTGTCTACAAAATCCGTATGAATCACATGTTTTCTGGCAAAATCAAAGGTTTACGAATGTCCCACTACACGCATCAAGGGCGATTAGGTTATGATTAGGAAGTCCCGCGGTTTTTCGCATCACTCTCCTGAGACCGAAACTACACGAGCAACAAAACTTGGTTCCCGCGCTTCGTCTGCCCTATACAAAGGCCGATTAGTCCACGCGGGAGCGTAGCTGTGCTGTAAGCCGGTCGTTTGTTTCGCGTGATTCGGTCCTCCGTGCGAGTTTTTCTTTGCTCAAGTTAATTCGAGCACATTCTCCCCATCCCTGTGAACTCAGCAAAACACTTCTAAGGGTTCTTAATAAATGAAACCCAATATCCAAAGGATTGTCTTGAATTGAGAATGAAATCATCGAGGAAAGATGGTAAAAAAGGATTGCCTCTGATTTTCCATCAACACAAAGTCAACATCTCATGGTGGGCAACTTTTCCAAAATTTGTTATAAATGAAATGTATCAGTTTATAATAGGACGTAGTGTCATTGGCGCTTTGGAGAAACTAAACATTCTCCTAGCCCTTTTTCTGATGTATTTTTCTACAACCTATTCAGATACACGACTTTACCTTTGGTTCTGGATTTCTTGCCACAGTTTGTTTTGTACAATCCAACTGAGTCATGGAGTGCAGTCCAACTTGGCAGTATCCTTCTAAGACAGCTTAATCACCCGGGGGTCCGGAAGACAACCACAACCGGTCATTCACGAAAATGTTACTTGACGCGGAGATTATACGCCCTTCTCTAGCTTCATCGTCATTGCTTGTAAACACGCTTTGGTCAGAACACTTTTCCACAACGTCGGAGTGATTTGTGATCCTGATTAACCTCAAGAATGCCCTTTTGGTCATTAGTTATCAAGAAAATTTCATCGAGCACCATAGTGAACCACGAAGTAGCACTGAGCAACACGTAGCCTAGGCTAATAGCTGAAAAAAGCAAGCCATAATAAGATTTATCATGGAGTGTGAAAGTCCAAACCATGCTAGCACAGTACAGCTGTTTCATTCTTGTTAAGATTCAACAGGAGTACATTCCCAGGATGGAAGGTAATACGTCGAACAACCTAACCACAAGGCTATCAGGGATGGCTGCCAACTGTGTACTGAAATTTCGTACTGTGTGACGATTCATATTATGTAAAAATCCAATATCCTACTACTTACACTCAAAAAAGCAAGTCACTTCATTTGTTCCGTTTAAGTGTCCACTTTTTATTCATTTACATCATTCACATTTTCTTAAGCTCCACTCCCAGCTGAACACTACGCATAGTACAGACCACTACAGGATTAAGGTTCAAGACCCACGCTGATACTCATGTTGTTCTTAATGCCTCACATTTTGTACCTCTTTACTTGCAATTGTAGTGACATATACGCAAGCAGAACGAAGCGATTCTTGGCTTAGAGGTTGACCAAGGAAGTCCCAAAATGGTTTTTGCCTCTCAGCTGAACTGCGCAAAACAGATTCCGGAAAGAAATCCAGCCTCGGCTATCGCGAAGCATCTACGAATAACAGGTCATCGAGTTGACCGGACCTGTTCATTCAAAGTACGATTACGCAACGGGACTGCAAAAACGCCAGCGATCAGTGTACTTGTTTTTCTGTTCAGTATAGAAAGACGTAGTCCCAACCAACTTCCTTTTTCATTTTCCGTTTTCGCTTACCGCACTCGATTGGCTTGTACCTGCTCCGTTTATGCCAACTTTCAATGGTCTTTTATCCGTGGTATCGTTGCTTATTCAGCGCTACGATGTATGCACTACAGCCTCACATCCCCGCTACCGATTGGACTCATCTCCGTTCAAAGACTGGAAGAATTTCTTTGATTATTCGCTCTGAGGTGAAATGCGGTACACTTCCGAGGTCCAATCACTGTACTTCTTCTCTAGAAGTATAACCGTGTTTCCCTCATATTAAGATTTACCTCGATAGTAAGCCCTGGGTAGATTTTTCAAGATTCTTTTAATACTAGCTCTACCCCCAATATAAGCCCTGGTTAGGAAAGTCACCTACTGGGTGATTTGCTAAGCCGGAAGTACACCGAAGAGTATTTCGAGATTACCACGGTCAAAACGGTTCGAATGCGGGCATTTGCAGTTTGATTCACCAAAGCCTGATCAAACGGCAATAGCAAATAACAAAGCACAAGAGTTTTCGCTTGCCGACTCATCGGTGCGTCAACGGCAGCAGAGCTCAGCTGACTTGTCTTGATATTTTTATTGGCCAAGCACTGCAAACCTGAATGTTTGCTTGGCGTAAACAATTTAGAAAACACACTTATTGCAAGATGGACCTAGAAGAAGGTGATTTGAAGAGTTCAGCCAGACCAGAAGCGCTCTTTCTACCGTCTGGTACATACATCTTGCAGCAACTGGGACCCGTAGATTTTTTACACAGGGGAAACAGACAGGCAGGGTGTCATTGGTTATCATTGGCCCTTGGAAGTGCAGACGCCACTGGTGAGCGTTTGATCATGAACAAATGTGATTAGTGATTCAGTACGGTACTGAGTGAAATAAAGAAATACAGCAGTAGAGCCCGCAGTTTTGCTTAGCTTTTCTGCTTGCTATGAAGTCAAGATGAGTATGACATAATGAGCTATTCTGACGATTACAAAAAAGGAATTGTTGATGACTCCTAGGTCAAGAATCTTACATATTTCTGTAAGGAGAAAAAGCGTGATTTGAGAGTGGTTCGAAAATGGATAACAGAGTGCAGTAACCTCAGTCAACAACTGGAAGAGGGAAGTGCTAGGAAATGCTAGTGTGGATCGGTTCGGCAACGTTCATTTTCTAAACTGGAAGATATCATCTGTAAATGGATTGCTGACAGGAGAGGAAAGACCCTGGCTGTGAGCAGGGATGATACTCAGAATTTTCCTCTTACAGTAGCACAGTATTTTGAAACAACCCCAAGCGAAATCAAAGCATCACAACACTGGATGAATGGCATTCTTCGACGATATAAAGTACCTTTAAGAAGAGCGATACCACTGTTCAAGTTGAATGATACTGAGGTTAATAAGCGCACACTTACCTCCAAGTACTAAGTCTCCAGCATTACTGACAAGGGCGAAAATACTGTGTTTGTAGGCCTGGTATCTCGAAAGACAGTTGATTAGATAGGTGCCTCGTACATCCGCATTTCGTCCATTGCTTACTAAACTAAATATGTTACATGTATTTCGCCAATTTATCTGAACGGAAGGAAAGTCTCACTTCTAATTATCATTAGGCCCAAAAAAGCTAAGGCTAGACGAGTTCCACGTATTTACTCTGTTGCAACAGGAGAGCCTGGTACACAAAAGCAACTTGAAGAAAACTGGTCGATTTAATACTGTCTCCCGTGTTGCGGAGTGATGAACGTGGTGTAATAGTCTGGGATTCAACCAGCGGACATAGCTCTAAACATACCAAGAACAGAAGATCAAATCGTGGTTCCCGCAGAAATGACTTCTTATCTTGAGAATCTTGATGTCCCCATAAAAAAAGCTTTTGAGGACAATTTACACATAGAAATCGAGGACTTCATTCAAAATAGGATAGAGAGAAATCAGCATGGAAATATTCTGGAGCTCATTTTGGAGAAAGTCTTGAAGTGACGGAAGAATTCGCGGGATGAAACCACTGGCATTTGTGCTATGGTGCTCTACGAGCAGTGGCACACGAATAGGGAATGCTCATTTAGGAAAAGCTTTATTGCTGGACGTGAGAGACTGGGACCAATGGTTATACGGGAAATGGAGTCGCAAGAAATTTTGGCCCCAATTCATAGTTTGGAAATTTATGACGACATCACAAATGACAGCCGTATTTGAATAAAAGTTGACTTTTATACCTTACAGATAAGACATCCTCGGAATAAAAGCCCCAGTGCAATATTCGAGATAAAAATATAAACTCAAAATCGGGTATTATTTTCGAGGATACACGGTATTATGAATTTCATCAGTTCCATTCCATCAGGTTCTTTACCCAAACTGCGCTCGTATTTTCTGTTTAGACCCAATTTTGTAATAATTCTAACCACGGTGATAGCCTATCCTTCTTGTATCCATTAAATACAGAATGTGATTTTGGCAAGCATGCGATTTATCCGCTAGAGTCAATTTTACTGTGTACCGAAGTTTGTAGGCATGAAACCGTCTCAAAACCGAAAGGGAATAGAATTATGTTTTAGTAAATATAACCCAATCATTTACGGACGAAATAACTCAACAACGGTCGAGTAGATCCTTTATCTGGTTTGTACTTTGAGCACGAGAAAGTTGCAATGGACTGGGTCTGATGCTGGCCTGTGGTAGACCTCGTTTATGATACTTACCTGGAGTGAGCAGGCACCTGAGCCGAACGCAATTATGGTGTAAATAAATGACTTGAATCAATACTACAGGATCACATCGATCTTATTTCAGAACCAAATACCTGGTTATACGTGACGTGGGCTCACCGCAGAAATAGGCCATACTGAATGAAAAACCGTCATTTCAACGATCAGCTGTGTTTGATAACAGTGAAATGGTCAAAATGGGCCATCATTACTGGAATAGACTAAGTAAATTGATCAAGTAAGATGTTTGCCACTCTTTCGCCTCACTCAGGTCCTTCTGAAACCAAACACATTATAGGCTGCGTACGTTCATATCATCCACTACCAGCGTGAATAAGGCTACTATGATCCCCACTGCGAGTACCCTAACACAAAAACAAAGTGCACATAGGGAGTAAGTCCCCAGTGAAGACACAGTGAAACTGCGTTAGAAGAATGTGCAGTTTTTAACCATATAGCAAGCACTGCAATCACACGCATAAGCATTCAATCGCAACTCTCTTCCGTTAAGTTGTTTTTATAAACTAAGATATTAGCGAAATTACTTAGCTTCACATTATTAAAGGGGATTCCTGGAAAGTAAAATCTGACTTTTCTTCATTCACTATTCATTCGCAATAAAAGCTGAGATGCCTTCTATCTTCCCACGCCTTTGGTTATATTGCGCATCTGTTGGCTGGGCAAAGAGTGAACGGCAAACTATGTAATCTTCTCGATAAAAACCAAGATATCGGAGTTCATAGCTTAAAATCTTCTTTGAAGGCCTTTTTTCTTCTAGAAAGGACAGGGTATTATTCACATGATGAGGGTGTCTGTGCTTCAAAAATAAAGTGACTCACTAAAGCGCGTTGACTTGTTGACGGGGGATTGTGCGACTCATGAGTGATGCATATTTCTGCATCCAAGGGCGTTGCCCTATTTGGCCTACATGAATAGCAACAAAAACGTTATAAGTACATTCTGTGGGAAGGAAAATTCCCAGAAGAAAATAGAACATTCGATATATATATATATATATATATATATATATATATATTAGTTTTTTCACACACTGTTGACATGGGAAAGGTATGAAAATGGACTGGGAGAATTCTTTGATTTATCGACTCAAGTTGGACCGTTTTTCCAAATTACATGTTGCTTTGTATCGCAGTACCAAATGAATCCTTATTCTACAGTGGGTTCATAATCAGTCATGAAATTTGAATAAATAATTCCGAATACTATCTTAGTAAAGCAAGAAGAACAGTGAGGGCAGGATTGACATTGGCCGTAAAATTTCGCGAACTCTCAATCAGCTGCTAAAGCACATCATTTATGCTTACATTAGGTTGAAACCATAGGCCTTGTGCACATACAGACAAACAGAAAGAATCGGTCGCACTAAAACTTGCGACGTAATTGGGACCGAAAAAGGTGTGGGAGACATATCAAGATGAGATCACAGATCACTATCAGGGAAACACAAGTTACGTACAGAATGTGTTTTGTATGCGTAGTTCGGGCTTTGTCCGGTCAGTGATTACCACCTTTGTGAAATTTAGCAAGTCTTAGATTTTTGGATTTCGCGATGATCCTGAGTGCACTAGTCGGGTCAACAGTGAACTGAATTCAATAGATGATATGTCTCCGCACTGTATGGTAATTTTTCACCACCAAGACTCAAGTTGTTCGGGATACGCTCACACAATCTGGTAGGGAGATGGCATTCTGTCCTTCCCACGTACCTTACACCACAGGTACATCGAAAATGGTAGATACAATTGGGAGGGGCATGAACAACCTGGTGCGGCTAAGATGACGACAAGTTTCACGTACTATCTTCAAAATGACTGTGCAGAAATTGCTCCCGATTGCAGTAGTAAGTCGGCAACTTATTCTAGTGAATACAACGCATCTGAAGGATAGATGGGTCAACCCTTCTTTCTACTTTGCTAACAGATATTTTGGTTTGGGAAAGGGAAAAGCACGTTCCAAGTACCAAAGTACTTTCATATCTTTCACCTAATATAGACGTGGTAAATCGTTCACTCCTTCTTGATTCCAACATAAACACTGAGCAAGCAACTCTTACACCACGTGATCTACCGGCTGAGCTGAGAAGCCACCCCAAACGGTTTCGCACATTTTACAATTTTGTGGACCAATGGATTTTCACATTTGGATCAATTTATCATTTTGCTAAATCCGCCAACCGTTCTTCCGAAATCTATGATAGACAGATGTTGCCGGGTCTCGTCATTTTGTACATATTAGAGAATCAACTACTGTCCTTAGTGATTGATAGCATCTCGGGAGATGATGGGGTTCTTATTGGTCACTAGTTAGTGGCTCTATTTTTTGAGAAGCCTGTTGAATTTTGAACCAAATCACAAAACTTTCTTTGAATGTGTAGGATTTAGGACAGCTGTTCTTTGAATGAAGCCTGAAATTCTAGTGCAGAGTCAGCTCATGGTTTGGCACTGAAAACTCATAGATGTAATGGACAAAATTTTATCTGGTTTGTGTAAGAGCATCAGCAGGACATAACCACCGGATTCTATGTGAGAACTGATGCCTTTATTTGCCAGTGGTCTAATTCAAGTCGAAACGTTTTGCGGTGCCCATGCTTTGAAGGTCCAGTTGAAACTCACAGCAAATGATTCCTAGCAGGGGTCAAACTGATTTGCAATTGTGTTTGCATGTCTTTTAAATAAGAGGGCGGCTGAAAATCGATACTTCATGATCAAGCATTCGAAAATGGGAAAACTATTTTTCACTATACTTAATTTCCAGTGACTGAGAGGAATTTTCATCAGGAGTAGATTTCAAGAACCTTGATCATTGGCTTGATTGTGTAATGCACGGCAGCAATATTATTGGTGGTGATAGTAGCAGTTGTAGTAGTAGTAGTAGTGGTGATAGTAGTATTACTGGTAGTAACAGTAATAGTAATAGCAATAGTATGTAGTAATACGGATCACTCAGACCGGTTTTTTATTTTCGTTCGCACTGATGAAACCGTCATCTTGTTAACATCCATACCCCATGTTCCTGTGTTCCAATCCTGCCACATTCGTTCTCATCCCCTTTCGGAAATTTTTTGACCCCTTTGATCTTTTGCCCACTTCTATAAATACTTCGACCGGCGTGACATTCCGGTAAGACTTCCATTTATAAAACTATACTGTGCATGAGTGGCACGTAATCGTTATCAAGTATTATGATATTGATGCATAAAATATCTCGTATTTAGTTAGTGAAATAATTCAGCAGTCTGATTTTAGGGGAAGTAAATTTGAAAACACAGATTCGTCTTCACGATAAGTTTTCGGAACTTCTACGACAAATAATAAATGCCGCAGCTGAACACAGCACCTGACTCATGCCAAAATACTTAGGGCAGGAAAATGATTTCGAAATTTTCCCCTCCACACAAGATGAAAGAAACAATATACTTCGTGTTCTGTTTCGTTCCACTGGTTCTAGTGAGAAAACTCTTCTGCCTTCGAATAATCTCATTTTATTGGTACAGAACATATTGCTTATGGAAAATACGTACTGATAACAACCAAAGCCGTCTGGCTGGCTTATCCGGTTGCTTCCGCATGGATTGATTCTGCTCTGGACGGTTTAGATGAATGTTAACCGCTGACTGATCCATTGATGGCATGACGGGTTCAGCTCTTGCCGGGGATTCTGGTCAGCCGATCACGAGGTGTCGGCTTCACTGAACCAGGCCATCTATTAGCAAAATGCTGGGCCCATTCCTTCACACTTTACCTGATTCACAAGGCTCGAAATATGCTCCAAGGAACAACGTACGAAAGAGTTGGGAGCTGTAAGTAACTCATTCAATGGAAATGATTACTACTATGTCCAAATCGGATTACGCATGAAAGTGAACCACTGGTATCCTAACGTCATTAGAAATTGTCTGTGTACGCGTAGGATTCAACTGGCATGCGGCTGCGGAAACAATGACCCGACTGTTAAATGTCACGATAACAAAATGTTCTACACAGCCACACTGAAAATTGCTATCAACACGAAGGCATACTTTCAAATGAAACTCAAAGATTACCTGCTCGATTAATCGATCTATTGTCCTGCATGATGCTATTCATGTTCCCGCGGAATACAGTACCTCGGTAAAACGAGGAGCCAGTCCTAAAGTAGACTCTGCTCGAGGTCTTCTTTATTCATTCACAAAATACTAAACAAATTGGACGTGATGGCTGAAAAAGTCGAAAACTTAAACGGGAGCTCAATATTATGAAACTGACGATGGGAAAAGGTATCAGGACAGTCTTAGAACCAGAACTTTTGCTATATTTGTATAAAACGGGTGGTGGGAGTTAGGCTATTGGGCTGATATAAGGCCTAAACTGTGCGCAAAACAAAACTGGTCACAGGCTATGGCTGTGAATAGAATCGGTAACGGCGGAAACCAAATTTGTGATTGGGCCACTTTACCTTTGGATGCAGGATCCTACAAAAAGTTACTTTTTGAGATATCCTACAGGAAATTCAACAGTTGATAACGAGGTGGCAATACAATACACTCGATTATGTGGGCTGCAATAAAGTTAATTCATTGATGATAATTTGGGCCACCCTTATCCGTGGTTTCTTTGAATTTGGCAGATAATGTCTGGTTTAATACAATCCATACAAATGGCAGAAGTCAGTGTTCAATATCAAATTGCTATCGGCAGAAAAATGGAAGGATATCTGAATATGGACTTCAAAATATATGCCATCTTTCTGTTCGCCGTACCTGGCGTGTAGACCTAGCACGAGGGAAATCTTCAATTTTTTGAATTCTAGTAATACTACCTACTAGGATTTCTTAATGACTAGCATACAGTAAAGTGGCTTGTTTTTCAATAATAACCACCGGCTCATTGTAAACTTGAAATACTTTCGTTCGTTATATTATTTCGGAAACTGCCGACGAGCTACTCAGAAGAAGATGGGAGTAGTTAGGCGATAACCGGAATTTTTACTTTCCATCATCCATTTCCTCAATCTGCCGTAAAAAAGCCTTACCATTTTACTTTCATAACTTTTCATAACCGATGAGATTCAAACTAGTAGATAAGCGGTTGGCTTCAGAACGAAAATCTTACTGACCAGCGTTTTGCTACCAACATGGTCCACACCTTATTCCTGCTCGGAAACTTTTAGGTTATGCACTGGAGGTTGAACTTCGTCTTTGATCTTGGTTACTGTTTACATTTGCCTCAGCATCCGGTCTGTCGGTTATTACGGTTCGTTAACGCGCTTCCCTGTTCATTGACCAACTGAATGGTTTTTAACTGAACTGTTGGTATGGCAAGGAATCGCTATCGATAGCATCTTTTTCTTTGGGAATGACCGGCGTATTTGTCTCGACCAGAGGTTGGATATATAGGGGAAATCACTACCTGCCAGATGAAAGTAAACAAAGAATAACCAAGCTCAAGTGTGGCATGCTAGGATCGGAGTTCCTCCGCTGGGGTTGCTTGTGTTCGATCTGCGATATACGGGAAAGAATATTCCATGAGCCCACAGGCTCAGTAAGTGCCTCAGCAGGATCCTACACTTACATTAGTCGAACACTAAGATGACTGACAGCAGCCTGCTCACTAAAAAATCACGCTAAGTTCGGAACACACTTTCATCTGAATAGTAGGAGATTGTGGATATCTTCTTCAAGTATTTTTAGAAAATCTTTTACACAACGCATAATAGGAATGGTTTGTTTGACCCGAAAAGTGACGCTCAGTCGATGGATACTGTCCGAGTTAGCCTTTAGTAACCAATCTGTCGAACAAAACCTTCAAATTGCAAAACAATGATTTAATAGATAAGGCTGCTGAGCGCCGATAACATTTGTTGCGAATGAAGCAAGTGGTATAAAAGTTCTGGCTGGTGAAATATTTGACTTGTGCCTTGGAAGAGTACTCAATAGTTTTCCCATTCCATTACTACCTACTAACGAGTAGCATAACAAAAGAACATTTATTATCCAAAGGAAATATTGAGTGGATACGAATTGTTGAGTAAAAACGTAGAAAATATTGGACACAACTAAAGTTGAAAGTTAGAATTTCTCAGAGTGAAGGCATACTTTGTAGTTTGCCTTGTGCCTAATCCGATTGTCATTTTTTCTATTTAAACGGCAATCAGTTCCCCTTTAAAGGGGACTCAAATTCACTTCTTATAATCGTACATATATGTTCATATCTATGTTCAGTTTGTGATCTACAATAGATGTCTGGCTATAACTTTCATATAGCCTGTAACAAAAGACTTACACCCTTGTACAGTTTGTATGCTTTGTGAATACAAGTACTATTGGTCTGTGTGACCTTACTTCTCTTTCGCGGGCTACTAGTGAATCAACAATTGTTCAGTCATAGGTATACCAGGGAACTGCGACGTTACTGAGAAAGTATGAAAAACTCCACAGAACACATTGATAACAAAATAGCTCGACGAACGAGCCTGTTTTCAGTTATTTTGGACTTATGCTAATACATAACATTAAATATGACTCAAAAAACAAACGAATTGATAATCCGAATCTGTCTATGCATGTGCGCGTGTGCGTGTGAAATCGACCACGGATTATTCGACTCTACAGTTCTACGCTGTGGGCTCAGAAACAATTTGTGCAAGTATAACTTCCCCTGGCCTACTTCTTGTTCCCGAACACGTGAGCAACTACTCGAACATTCTTCAATGTGACCAATTTTACACGCACACACGCACATGTACAGACGGATTAGGGTCATCATCCCGTTTGATATCTTGAGTGATATTTAATGTTATGTATTAGAATGAGTACGAATAGCTGAAAACGCGTTTGTTCGCCGAACTGTTTTGTCCTAGATATTTGCGAAACTTTTCGGCAAAATACTGTGGGAGAAAATTCGACCGCTGTTGATAAATCCTCATGGATTATCTCGCTCTTCGTTGTTATGATCCTGGTCGCTTCTTAGTCTTTCTAAGTTTCTTTCCATTGAGTCAATTATCTTTGTGTCCCACCAGCGTATTAGATCCATATTCAATGAAAGTGACTGATGCTGGATACCGTTATATTACTGTTTCTGGTATAACCTTAAATGACGTGGCCTTGGAGCTACGCACTAGCCACATAACAGCGTCCACTGCGTTTGCATAGAAAATCCTTTTTGACGCCCCGCACCCATTGCATTTATTATCATACTCTTTGTCAACTCCACGCATCGACCAGCCCTGGGTATAAATTGTCCCACTAATTAGACTGTCTTGAAGAAAATGCGTCCCTGCAGATTGTCTCTGTAAGGGAATTCCGTTGTTCCGTTTCTACCACGTGTCCTAACAAACAAGGATGTCATTCTGTCTGAAGTGAGATCCCATTTAGCTTTGTAACTTTTTCTAGCTTATTTTTTGGCTGAAAAGTATTGTACTACCATGCCCACGTTGGTATACATGCAATGTATCATATGGTTATTGAAAGTCTGTTAATAAAGTGAACAAAATGTACAGCAACATATCTCCTTGAGCCCCGGCGATACTAGTTCTGATCAGTCAGGTCAGTACTCGCGGGCATAGAACTGTAATTTAAACAAACGGTATTGCCGATAAACTGGGAAGTAAACGCAATTTCAACAGAGAACAGAAGGAAGGCATAAGAACGTAAATTAACTGTCCGTGAACTTAAAGGTTTCACTGTTGAGAGTGAATGAGTTCTGGCAAGTCATGAACAGTTTAGCCCTCCACTGCAAAATCCAGACAAACGATGATAGAGTGTTCGCTTATTGTCAATAGAAAATAGTCTAAAAAGTACCAAGTTCTTTTTCCGTGATGCGGCTTATCATTTGGAAACACGTACATAGATAAGGTTTTTATCGTCCGATTAATCCCAGTGTGCACATTAGGAGAAGACAGGTTGGCGAACAAGCTCTTTTTCAGTAATTCATACTCATGGCATTACATCGCAATACATAAAGACAAGTTAAGGAATTGGACCAGTTCGACAAACAAGAAGTGATAGAAGTTACTGGTGGCATAAAAAAAGAAAGAAAATTTATATTCCAGGCCTAATCGTAATATAATTTGACGTAATGGCATGAGTATGAATCACTGAAAACGAGCTTGTTCGCCAACCTGTCCACTCATAATATTGGTTATATGATGATACTTGTTAGAAAACACAAATTCCACGGAATTCACATCAGGAAACAACGAAATAAAACTGATTAGATCTTTTTTAACGGCTACGGTCCTTTGAGTTTTTACACACGAATGAAAAGAGATGAGTGAAAGTGATACGGCCAGGTAGAGAAAAAGATAGAATAGTTGACTGATTGCTTAGCAGACAGGACAAGAAGGCAACTGCGTTCGAAATTCATCAATATCTAACTCGTTCAGTTTTAGCAATGCAGTCGAAATCTGCTTTGATAGCCTCTCAAAAAAGGGAGACGTAAGAGTCGATAATCGTCTTGTTTTCTGATTGAAGTACGGTAATGAAAAGCTCCATACGGAATTACGACCGAATGCTATCACAAAAACCCGAATTCTTGGCTGTGCGATGCACCACTGATCCGATAACGTTTCCAAGATAAAGGAAGCCCAGTGAAGTCCGGTACTGTGCGTAGACAGGGTATATAGGAACAATGATATCGGCTTTTAGCCAGACTGGTTATCAATATTTTTTAACCCACTCTCTCCGGACTGCATACAAAGGGCCAAGATCTTTTTGAAACCCTGATGATTTCTAATAACCAACGAAGCCCAACACCTTCAAACAACATCAAACGAAGCATCTTATTTCTAATATCATTTGAGGTTCACTTTTTATTTGTATTCTTTAACTTTCTGATCTGAAAATTCAACTAATTTCCAGGCGAACCGATCAATAATTCGCTCCCTTTATCTACTTTAGCTGCAGATCACGAAAGTTATACTCACTCAACCGACATTGTTGATTCTACGTTGACCGAGCAATTTAGAAAGCTTTATTTTAAAGCAAACGCCAAGCATGATTAAAAAGTTGGGGAAAAAAAGCGAAGGTATTTGAACATTATATCAATTTAGCAATGAAAATCACTCCAACCAACAATTTTGTACGTTATACCGACGGACAAGCACACGGGTGATATCTACTTGCGGGAGTCGGTATGTTCAGTAGAAATTCAGAGTAAGCCATGAAAAGCAGATAGGTGACCGGGATTTTTCGCATCGTAGGGCTAAATACAGTGAGTTGCAGTCAGCATGGATTTTTCGGCAAAAAGAGTTGCCACGGAGATCGAATGAGTCGGTTTCACGACAACAACTGTGTTTCTCGCTTAGGTTTTACAACTGGAAATATGGAAAGATATGCCATCGCAGAGAGTTTTCAATTTCCAACGTACGGGCTCCGGAGATTAGATGAACAAAATGTAACAGTTTCAGAACGTACCATGTAGAGGAAAGAGAGAAATAGTGAATGCAACTAGGTTTAACCACAGTAGCACAAGTATCGATATATGTTCACGTTAAAAATGCATAGTGCATGAGTCGGCATTTAGAATTCCATCACAGTCTCTTTGCCCTTCGAACACAAGGTTTGATGTTTTATGGAGATTCATGGTTAAATCTGCAGGGTGTACAAGTATACAAGTATATCTGACGATTTGCTGGAGGCTATTTGTTTTCGTTTTGTTTGCGCATACATTGCAAAAATAAGATCTCATCATTAAACACATATTGGACATCAACAGGTGGTCGAGTTCTGCCGAGAGAACGCGCTAGCCAAACGTTGTCTCAGCGTCCATCGACCACAAGACTGAGTTCCCCAAGACTGGCTAGGATTGCTGGACGCACGCTTCCTCTTTTCTGACAGTCCTTTGCTAGCTTGTTCACTGGATTCACGGACAGCGTGAACAGATTCGCCTTTGATCTCCGGAGTAAAATTGTCTCCTGCATAGTTTACGGAATTTTGTCTCCGATATCGACGAATAGATACTCGAATACAAAGCTCTTTCAAATAACTGAAAAACAAACAAGAAAGTCAGTAGTGCCCTGGAAAATTTCGTCTGAATGTGAAGGAAGCTTAATAAACTACAATTATCTATTCAACGTGTATAGCACAGTTATTTTTACCTCACCACATTCACAAAATGGCCTGACTCAATCAACTAGACAACCAACCAACCAACCAGTCATCCAAGTGACAAGTAAACGAACAAAAATAGGAAACGGGAGATGAAATAACTGAAGAACCAAAGTATCAAATGAGAACAGATGATGGTCATTTTACTGAATATCTGTTAGAGTGAAATTTAATAAATGGATAAAGTAGAATGACAGTAAAATTGGGAATTATTTGTTTGATCAGTGAAATAATTGTTCTAACAACGAGTCCCGTTATTAAATGAGTTCGTTATGATATTGTTTTACTAGTCGCATAAGTTATCGGAAACAAAACAATCTGTTCATGATAACTTGTCGCTCTATTAGCCCTGCACATATATTCAACAAACTAATTCCGAGCAATATATTAGTCTGTTTTATCGGCATTTACAAAACCAGATAATGTGCTGATTCAACTGGTAAGTAATCTGTATTGTGTATTTCACCATTTACAAAGAAGTGTTAGCACTCAATGAACCATCAAAAATTCGAGCCAGTCAGTAAGTGTTGAACAGTTGCTCCATGTTCCATGTTATTTACCACTACCGGTAGAAAGCAATGGAGTCCCCTATGGGACTTCAACCCAGTGAAAGCGATCGTGACTCGCTCAAGTTGCTGTCAACGTGCCCTGATCAGTTTTCCACTATTTAGTTCATCTGAAAAGTGAAGAGATGATACTCCATGGGGAGTCATCCACAGAATAATCTAGATACCTTACCAAACTGAGTACAGACACAGTCAAAATCTCTTGGTCGTTTCTAACAAATTCGTCCAGATTATTTCCCACTGAAATGTGGTTCAATAAGGTAAGTTACCGGATGAGCGGTAAACGAATTGGTACCTTCGAAAATCGATAACGAATGGGCACTAAATCACGTTGTGTCGATTTGAAACAAGTCAATACCAGCCAGCCCCCGAGTGATTGGCTTAACAGTGAATGTTTACCACCCCCGTTCTTGGAAGACGTTGCAATTTTGGAACTACCGTGAACTCAGTGGACGCATTATACGGATTACTCCCAGGGGTAATATTTTCCAAGACCTTCCGGATGAGCAGGTATCCGTCATAGGGCTATTCGTTCCGTGATCAATAAAATCCTTCAACTATGACAACACTGCTTATTTGAATCACGGCTGTCCTTTCCACCCGAAGGCAGTCTTTATTCGGTTGGAGGATGCAGTCTTGTGGTTTGCCTACCCAACTCCATCTTGCTGCTTTCAATTAATGTAACCTAATCACATCCATTCCCGATCCATACTTTTTCTGATCAGTGAATTATTTACAAGTGTTTTATATACTTCATCACACCACTAAGATAAATGAAAAAATGATACAACATTCTTATGAGTCACCAGTGTTGCCTTAAGTTTTGACACAGTATAAAGAAATACACAGTCTTCCAACCCATGATGTGTTTCTCTCATAGGTATATTCGGTTACACTCAGGAACTAGAGAATTATTCTGCGCCCAAGACGATAAGACTTACGCCAACAGATCATCCAAATCAGTCAACTTAGCTCCATGTTCCAAGTGCAATTCGTCTCGTTCCACCAACGAGTTCATCAAAACGGTATTGAGGTCTGTTAACAAAGCAGAACAAAAACCAGCTGTTATTAGGAGTAAGGAGTAACTTTTTTGGAGTTTTTCATCCGACCCACGATTTTCCTGATGATGCCCCTGGGATTTCTGTTTTGCTGGATAAGATCCAAACCAAGAGCAGAGCAGCTTATTTTTTTCCTATCTAAAACTCGTTCCAGACTGATATCGATTAGCTCAAGAAAGGTTTTGATGTTTGCCCTTTAACTGCCATCCATGCACACCTTACTTGTTTAGTTAACCAGGTTTTAGTACTTATTCGTGTTCCATTTCCAAGAGATTACTAGTGATATTGTTCTGGTGCGGAAAAAAGGTGGAATTTAGCCAGATAAGAACAAGGATTCAGTAAACTGTGGCAACTGAAGAGAACAACGGAAAAACCATCGATGGTGATCTACTAACCGAAGAACATCACAAATAAAAAACCCAATCATTACGTATTCGTTGCTACTAGTCACATTTATATGCAGTAACTGGAATCCACTTTGGACAGCATCCATTCAGTCCTGAGCATAACCGTGCACAATCGTCTAGGTCTTATGTACGTGATTCATTCATACTTTGACCATCACGACGAGAAGAATTTATTCTGTAACTCAAAATATACTGGAAGATAGGTGATGTAAACATAAGTGAAAAGTCAGTGTGTAGAGCCGAGCCGAAATACAGCTGGTGGGAAATACCCGTTTCCGTAGAGATAGCTAGTATGCCTGTGAAACGACAACTAAATTGAGTTAACGCTGATAGAATCAGTCTACCTGTCACAAAATCTCCAGTGAGTGTACGAAGGAGTACGTTATCCGGAGTTTCTTTCGATATAACTGTTTCGTCAGATAACTATCACCAATCTGAGCTAGATTTCCCCAGATAAAAAGAAACTGCCTCAGTCACGTTTTGCTGACTGCACTTGGTGCACGGGGCTTTGAATCAAATTAGAAATATGGGAGACCAGATGACAGACTAGAGGAAGCTAATTTGGTCATGATAACGCCTCACTTCCTTGTAGACCAAACAGTCAATATAGAGGGTTTGGTTAGGGTTTTCTTTGTGTCATTTCGGTCAGAGGCACTAGTTATGGTTTTCATGTTGGGCGATCAGCCGCTGAAGAGAGTCTTCGGTGACCCGATTACGCTTACTGACCACACATTCGACTGGGCTCTACTCATAATAAGTATACGCGCATTGTCCCGCATGTTTGTCCTTCACATCACGTGAAAAACTTTCGCACATTCACAATGAACAAGCACATTGCTCGTCTTCCATTTGTATTGAAATTTCGTGTATAATATGATTCATCCTGCCGTTTGAACACTTAACTCAAAATTGGAAATCATGAAAGCACGGATGTATGGTTGTTTCACTATTGTTGACAATTGCCGGAAGTGTACAATCACAGAGCTCTCACTCAGATTCGAAATTACGATGAATCATGTGGAAGGTGGGTAAATCATTTAACACTTATATTGGCCAAATGATTAATTGCTCTATACAGCCACGGTAATTCACCTCATGCCATTGTTGTTCTTGGCCACGTTCGACTTTCAGTAATGAGTAAGTCGAATGAGAACTGTTTTATACCCAGGTTGTTTGAACAAATGTCGAATATGGTCATTTAAATTCAAGAAATACGCAGGGGTTTAATAGTTTTTGGCGCTCACAGCGACAGAAATAGGAGGATTTCACCAAAAAATTCTACAAAACTTAAATGCTGCAGTGACCGTCAATTTGATTTATTTCTGCGCAGAAAGTACGATCGTCTTGCCAGTGGGAAGAAAATCAATTATGCGTCATTATTTAACTAGACAGTCTGCTACTATGAAACGGGTTTGATAACCAAAAGACTGCACCGTAGGCGTGAGTCAGCTTGCTCCTGCCTTTAGACTCGGCCCTGAAACAAGGGGACACGAGCACCGAATTTATTCTGTGGAAAACTTGAAGTTCTTGTTGTACATTTTAGGCCCCCTTTCAATGGTGGATAAATCACCAGTATAGTCAGAGTGAATAAACCATTACAAAAACCAAGAAAAAGCAGGACACTAACCACTTCCTCTTTGCTATGATAATCTCTTCTATGGAAGAAGTTACGTGTACGCACTTTGTTTCTCATGGTAAGGTAAGTCTTCCAAAACGGGCCATCAGATACCTCAGTAGAAACACAAGGGAGGTTGGTCACACCAAAGAACTTCATTTCAGTGCTCCGTGTTAGGCATTTTATTTTGTCTGTCTGTGCTCTTGCAAGCTTAACAGTTCTCTCGTGCAGCAATCTCAGACACGATGTCTAAACAAAGTATACTGATAACTAAAAGGGCTTTTTCTGAAATAGACCGTCTATAAGTCTGCTACATTTGATTTGAAATGAATGGAGAAGACATTCTTACAGAAAATGCGCAGCCATAGTCTCATTTGATGAAAACAACTTATTGTCTTTCGCGTCTGTTAACCTAACACGTCGAAGGATGTCTTAATTTCGAGGCGGGATGTAATGTGATCAGTTGCCTGAATCACAATCCCGAGGAAGAAACAAGTACGTCTTGTTTGTAGTTAGAAAAGGGTTTACTTTTGTCTCCTGCCAGAAAGCTCACTTCGTTATTGTGTAAGCTCCACTATTCTGTTTGGAATGACTAGAAAAGTTGGATAGAAAATACCACCGAGATCATACAGTGAGAACATGTTTTAGGAAGAAAACAAGGTAAATAATTTGGAATCTGTCTCCGCGCCGATGGTGGTGAAGTGGTTTAGAGCGTTTGATTAGCACCTCGGAGGTCAAAGATTCGAATCAAGGCCATCACGGGTTACTTTGGAGGTAGACAGTAATCCCCACTGGTGATTGGCTCTTTACCTTATGTGGTTCTCTGCCACTCAAAGTCTCAGGGTCTGATTGCCAGTTATCCATAATAAGGCCGTGGTCTCTAAGGCTGTGAGAACTATCACCCCTTGCACTTCACTCACGCGCAAGCACGTAATACAAAAGGAACGAGTCGAATAAAACCAGTTCGACAAAGCCAGTATGAACATGGTGATCGTTTATTATCTATCTGTTCGCTTTTAGACAACTCAAAATGATGAAGCCATTTTTTCCCTTCCAGTTTATTCCAACTTCGAACCAACAAGATCAGATGCCTGCTGATGGATTAATGGGTCAGAACCGAGATCGGTTCGGAGTGTATGGAAAAATCGATGAGCCATGTGAAATGTTATGGTAGAATTTTATTGCTCAGTAACAAGATTTCAACTACGCTGTGTTATTGAGCAATACAATTCTACCAGCATGCAGATGGTGTTTAGCTTTCAAAGTGTGCAGAATATGGACCACTCACTTTGGATTTCGTTGTGGATATCGTTGACGATCAGTTGCAACTGTGAGCAACTCAGCGGGACCAACATCTTCATAGACAGCAAACTTCTTGGTCTGAGATTGGTTTTAAGCTGAAAAAAACATAATAGAGCTTGATGTTCCTAGGTAGAGCTGTGTGCTCTGATGGGGAATTACAAATGTATCTGGATGAATACCTGCTTGACTGATGCGAACAATACCTTTAGTCAAGTTTTCTGCAGAAGAAACTAAGCTGAATGAGATCAAACGGCGAGTGAATCACAGAGAACACAAGGAATTTAGTTGTGCAGCTTTATTGTCCTTCACTGATTCACTTAGTGAAACTGTTTATCATGCGTTGTCAACACAGAACTCATCGATGACAATGGTGAACAACTGTAAAGCTGCTCTTTTCTGGCTTGTCAAAAATCATCGTCGGTGAGGAGAACATATAAAGTGACTGTTTACGGTTTGTTTTTGTATAAACGGCTTACAGCGTGCCTCGTAATCACAGACCGCGTGGGACAGCCATAACTCTGTGGCAAAACGAATCCGTGATTCACAGCATGGTTGGAAAAACCGTACAATTCCGCCACGATTTCCAGCAGTGAATTGAACTGTCAATAATTCATGGTGAGTTATTTCCCTAATGAACATTCTCCAGGTGAAAATCTGAGTAAAAATATGGTCAATTTAGCGCCGGGATTCGATGAATTTGGGCCAAATACATATTGTGTTTCTATCTTCGCCTAAGGTTTTTTCCAGAATGGTTCGCAACAGAAACCTACTGCTAAAAAGTGTTCGTACACTTTACTTCAGAAAGTAAAATACCAGGTAAGCGGTTTCATAATTTAACATTTGCTTGTTTGATTGATGTTCGCAAACGTGAACCAGGCTAGTTGGCAAATGGTTTCACAGTTGTACGTCGGCTTACCTGTTGCGGAGTGACAATTTCATCGGTGAAAAACGGATAAAAATTTCCATGAAAGACAGAAAACATTCTCCAGTGATCTAACTGAGTCTGTGACGGGAGCTGTACTCCCTGATTTTTCTGTTTTGATCTGCCTGATGCAAACAGGACCCAAGTTTGAATAAACATTGTAGTTCAGGCCGTAGTGACGTAATCATTAAACTGAGATAAACAAGGTCAGCCAAGTTACCCAAATCACTTCTTTGAGTTCAGGTTTTATTAATACGGCCATTTCACCTGCTTATTCACAATCAATACTATGTACATTTTTATCATTGTTGATGAAAATATTCGTATAACAGCTGAAAGTTTTACGTGCGTGACGGAGAACTATGCATTGAATCTCAATTTTGGAATACGCTTCAAAAAACAGACTGTAAATTGACGTTGTCATTCTGGTCCATAGCTTAACAGATTTGAAAAAGTGAAAGTCAACCTTTCATATTTGGCAGTTGGATCATGGAAATTTACTGTCATGCATGTGCTAAAGACTCACTGGGAAAGGGTCCAAAATGGATAAAGGTAAATATCAATAACACTGAGGGATATGGCTGAGTATACTGTTCAGTAAAATGTTCAATAATTTGTTGCTCGGGTTCTCACCATTTTTGCCACTTTGGGTGATACCAGACACCATGAGGTCTTTTCCAATTCCAGCTGCATGTGTGCAATTTTGGAGGCCTTATTTGACCAAATGACCCCGGGGTAACCACGCCGAACGTGTTGATCACCAGATGAATTGAAATATGGGTATGAAATAAATGGTCATTTTCCAGGTATAAATATACAAAGATTATATCTGAAAAATGCCCTCCCAATATAGTGATGTACTCAGGGAAGCCGGGTATTATTAATGCATGATGAATTCCAAGAGATATGAACCAAAACTTCTAATATTCAATTTAACGCAGCAGCTAAGCCTTGGAAGGTGTTGGTAACGCAGTGCCTTTGTGTCACAGAGAAATCATGAATCACAGAGTTCGATCATTTTGCGACCAATGACCAATTGCCCTTGAAAAGCCGGTGAAAAACGAGTGTTTTACCATTCAGTATTGATGTTAGACAAACCTTTTCGAGCCAACCCGGAAAGCTTCGTATTTAGATTTTCGATTCACATTCGTTCACCCTGGGTTTGATTCAGTATACAGGCTCCGCAAAAATGTGCACTAGCGATGATTCATGGTGAAGATGAGTCAAATGTACAGCAATTCCTTGTTTTTCATCGGTGAGCCCAGCTTTAGTAGTACATGATGAATCATGTTCCATATAAATTAAACCTCCTACCTAAAAAATTCTTTTATGGAAGTACAGAGATTTTAGCCGGAAATGAGAAAAGACTTATGCAAAATAATCCAATATTATCAGTCTTACAATTGAGAGATAATGCGTACCTGGGACCGATGCTTTTGCCTAGAACCTGCCAAGAAGTACCGATGCAGTGACTAGGTTTAGGACACCTATTTTGGTGTTCAGCTAGTGTACTTGTAGGGTTCTGTGGCTACACTTGCTGAGCCTTGGGCTCGTGTAGTTTTTTTTTCCTTTGTGTCTTTCCGACCGAGCACAATCTACCCATCGCGGAGGAATACCGGTCCTTGCATACTACATTCGGTGACCCTGACAACGGGACTGAGCAGAACGGGGGGTGAGTCTTGGTAACTGAGGGATTTCGGTAGGCTGTGACGTACAGCAATTTTGTGAGCTGGTCTGCTCGATGAGTGATCTCTATGATCCGAATACTCCCGGTTTGTCTGTGGTAAGGGAATAAGTAACTCTGCGGATAGTGCTCTTTCGTAGGGAACGCATTATAGTGGCTAGGCTCAAGGGAGCCATTTTGGTGTGCGACTAATGGAAGCGCAGGTTCTGGATGAAACACTCAATGAGTTTCAAAAGCATGGAATTTACTGCTTTTGTTGCCGATCGAATATGGATAACTCAACCTCCCTACGGAGGAAAACTGGTTCTTGCGTACTGCACAGGTAGTGTAGTGCCAAAATTCGAACAAAAAGTGATTTCCTTTGTTGTCAGTCTCTCGTTCCTAATTTTCCACACTCGACCAAGAAAGATCTGGGAATATAAAGTTTCGTATGACTTCATATTGTTTGCTTTAGCTCTGTAATGTTTTTTGGGCAGTTGAAATCGCGTAACCTTGGCTATCATGATACATTTTTCTGAAGTTAGAAAGACCGAGTTTACTAAATGGTCAAAAATGAATAACCTTTAAAAATATGAAGAGCGATTTCAGCTTAGATGGCGATGGAAGCGTATAGAGGTACTGTTGAAACTCATGCACGCGGGTGTCCTATGAACCCTTATTTTTCTCTCGAACATAATAACCTCAGAGCAAAATTGCATAATTGTACATCTAACATAAATAAAAGTAGAGGCCAGGTTTGAGAATAGCTTCTATTGCGATCTGGTTTCATGTGGCAAGCTAATATCCTCAAAATAGAGACGAGACTTCGTTTATGCCTGTATCGGTCGGCTACAACTATGACCGAATATGAGCCCCTGAGGAGAAATGAAATAAAATTTGTTTACATTGAACTAACCTAAATATTAGTGGAAACACAAAGTTCACGCTCTTTATTACTCAACGAGTCTACCGTATTTTTCAGATTTTCAGCAGCCTTTTCGGCGCAGATCCCACCGAGTGGGTGATGAAGTCTTTCGTACGCTCCATTACATTTCCACCATGACTCCAGGACACAGGAGGCCCATTGATTCGCTTCTCAGAGCAGGGAACGTTTGCGATCACGTATAAATCTACGCTGTTAAGGAGTTCATGTACTGACTGGGCCTTGAAGCTGCGCATAATTTCACAGATATAAAAGTGGAAGACCAACGGACAAATCGTTTTCGCATGAATATATATCCATACCCCTTATGAAACGTGGCGCGGAGCGAGATTCTCAGAAATTGTTACCTACCCAGGGGACATAATTTCGTTGAATTGGGGAATGTTTCAGTGATGACGGTGACGATTTTCCTACATTTCCTATGGCTATCAGCGAAGTTGATCAACAAGTTAGGCAATGCTCTATTCTGACCCGAATCAATAGTTTTCGGGAATATGATATCTTCGTATCCCTTGGGATAAGTTTTCGGGGGAGTTTCTCACGCCAAGTGAATCTTTCTGAGCCTTCCAAGGCTCATCCCATACCTAACATTCACCTGCAAAAATAACCCAAAGCCAAAGTAACAGGCTTCGTGACTTGAAACCTATGATGACGTCAAAATATGCCCTCTTTTGTTGGTTGTTCAAAGCAGGCTTCTTATCAGCTGATACTAGCGGCATATGAAACTGCCGTATTCTTATCTGTCGCAGGGGCTAGAAAGCCTGTGAATATTCTCTCGCTCGATCAAGGACAGTGATGAACGGCACCAGTTTTTAACGGTTATTCTTATTTTGACTCTAAAATGGTCAACGTGAATTAGCCGAAAGCTGCTGTTCATATTTATGACAGGACACTGGATAAGATCTGTCACAAAAAATCCAAATTAATAGGCATTTGCAATTCGGCTCTGATTCTTTCTGCGTAGGAACCTACCTTTTTGCTAACACTTTTCCCCGTTATTTTGATAACATTGTAAGCGATCAACTAAGCGCACCTAAATGACCTTAGCGTTAACGTTAACATTCATGCAAACTGTGTTGTTCGTCTTGAGCAGTCATGTGCTCACACATACGCACGCGTGATCTGAATCCCCCGCAATCATGAACGCACAAATGCGGTCGTAGACACACTTGTGCAATGGCCGCTTGTCGTGTTCCATCGCGGACAGCACTGGCCAATCAGATGGTACCACGTGTTGCACGACCTTGCATGACATCATCTGATTGTAAATTTGTACAGTTGTCCTACCCTCTCGATTTCATGAATCACTGACTCACGCGCTTACATACTTGTTTACATTTTCACTAACCTGCCAGTACTTGCGTATGCAGTACGATACACGTTTATCCATACAAGGGTGCCTTCCTTCTGATCACTGAATTCGGGACACAACAAACTGGAATTTACACTTTTCGAGAGTTTGTTTGGTCATCGATAAACTACATACCAAGTCAAGTCTTCCAAATGTGATACAGTTTGTTTTGATCTGATAATACGGGCACAACCATGAAAACCCTATCGACGTAAAAGACGGGCTTTTATATTTAAAAAGAAAATTGGCATAAACATAGCCTCGGATAATGTATGCGGCCCTGTTTGTTGACTGAATCATTTTCCCATACCTTGGTAACACAAGAGCGTTCTTCATGATTATCAAGGTCACAGACATTTAAATGTCGATGGTGCAGCACTTCATTCCATGAGCACGTATTTTATTTTGAATCGGAGAAGACGAGGCTTGCAATTTTTTGTTGATTTCTATTGAACGCTTTCATTCTCTTTTCAGGAATCAATAAAATGATCTCGCTAGACGTTACTTCACTGTTCACCAATGTCCCGATCGCTGAAACAATCAACTATCTATGTGATTACATGCACGAGAACAGTATCGATCCGGGCATCTCGTTGGATGAACTGAAACAGCTACTATTTGTCTGCACTCATAATATCCAGTTTCAGTTTAACGGTGAAATATATCGTCAGAAGGACGGGGTCGCAATGAGGTCACCTTTGGGACCCTTATTTGCAGATATTTTCATGACAAAACTTGAAAATAACCAACTCATGTCAACAATTGAAGGGTGCACCTCATACAAACTGTACGTGGACGATATCATATGTGTAGTAGACATCAAAGTTGATCCAAATGCACTACTTAATAGATTTAATACAGCCCATCCAAATGTTCAATTCACTTTGGAACAAGAAAAGGACAACAGTCTACCTCACTTAGATGTTTGTGTAAGCCGTCGAAGTGATGGTACCGTTCAGTTGTCAGTGCACAGGAAAGCAACTTGGAACGGTCAGTACATTCATTTTCACAGCTTTGTGCCAATCAAAAAGAAGAGAAATCTAATACGTTGCTTGATTAATAGAGCAAGGAAAATCTGCTCGGAAGACACAATGGAAAATGAACTTCGTTTTCTGAGGAGTTTTTTCCTAGAAAACGGCTATCCTGAACGGTTCATTGACAAGACGATGCAACGAAATGAAGATAGGCCAAGACAGACAGTAGTCGAAAAGAAGACAGTATTTGTCCGTTTGCCACTCAAAGGAAACTGAAGTTATTCAATGAAGACTAACAGGAGCAGTCAGTAGAACATTCTACGCTGCACAATTACAAATTATGTTCGAGTCTAAACCGATCGTGTGTTTTCGACTGAAGGATAAAGTGCCAGATTCTGCAGCATCTTTTTGTGTGTACTCATTCACCTGTTCCTGTGGAACCAGGTACGTTGGCCGCACCACCAGGCGCTTATCCGAATGTGTTCGTGAACACCACCCGGCTTGGTTGAACACTGGAGCAATTTAGACAATTACGAGTGCTGTGTGTTCACACCTTGTTGAGTCAAACCATTCCGTAGAGGTGATAAGCACTTTTCGCACAATTTACAAAGTCCGGGGCAAGCAATCAAGACTTGTCAAGTGTCGCATCTTAGCCACAGCCGAAGCCGTGAGCATTCGACTCTACAATCCTCCCCTGTGCGCTCAGAAACAATTTGTGCAAGCACTTAAACTTCCATGGCCCACTTCTTGTTCCCGAACACGTGTGCAACCACTCGAACATTCTTCGCCGTGATCAATCTCACATGCATACACACACATGTGCACAGACGGATTTGGATGATCATCCCCTTTGTTGGTTCGAGTCTTATTTAGTGTTATGTATTGGTATGAGTACGAATAACTGAAAACGAGCTTGTTCACCACGCTGTTTTGTTCTCAAAATTAGTTACAGGAAAAGATCACCTGGACTATGATCTGCTAGAGTAGAAAAACGTCTCCCTATGATATTCTCGTTTGTAATTAGCAGGGCTATGTTTTAAGCTGAAAGTGAACAGAGAATACACAAGAAATGCTGGCGAAAGGAAAGATAGTTGTAAATTACTTTTTTTAATTTGTATTTCTATGACATCCTCGCTTGTCCTGCTCATGAGTAGCGTGTACATGCTTCATGAACCTCGTATATTTATGGTCCAATTCTCCGTTTCTACTGTACTGACACAGTTCAGATTTGCGTTTTTATGACGTATAGTGCGTGAACATTTTACGTTATGTTCCCAAGTCGATTGTTCTATGACTGTACATTTCCCTTGTAAGAAAATTTTGCAGGACTTTTCACTCACGCATAAAGGCTGTCCGCCGGAGGTTCGATCTACCGACCTCTGCCTAGCTGTTTACGCCCTTAAACCGATAGGCCACAGACCGGACACACGCCGCAAACAAGTCTTTTGACAGACCCATCCGTTCACTTCGACACACATCATTTCTGTCATTTTTAGTTGCTACTATTTGTACTTTCACGTTGGTGACGCCTTAGAGTATACAAATTTGTATATTCTAATTATAGATTATTTTCTTATCCTGTGACTGAAGCTTAATTTATTGTTAGCCCGAAAGCTTCTTGATACAATATCTGTACCGCAACCGTGCTGCGCTACAATTTCGCATGACTCTTTGCTGAGTGGACCGTTTATGACCGCATTGTCCCGATTTATCGGAAAACCTCTGTGGTGTTGTTCTTGGTTGCTCACCTGGCTATAAGTCATTCGCATTTATGTATTTCTATGCATTGCATTATTTAAAACCACGAATTTACGATAAGCACGGTTATACTTTTCGAATTTGTTCTGCTGCCCGTAACAGTGTACAGCCCATATCGTGCATAATGCTAGTGAGACTAAGTTTTCTGCTATACTGACAGTCTAAGTAATCGGAATAGTTTCTACAATGGTTTCATTAGTTTTTACTGTTATTTACGTCTAGGGGAATAGTAATTTCAGGGTTACAAAAGTAAATTAAATAGTAGTACTTAACAGTGAATATTTTCTGACTTGATAATAAACTAACCGAACTGACTGAGCATACAAACTAGGAGAACCTTGTGAATAATGGTAGATGGAAATAAAAGGGGATTGCCTTGAAATACCGTTTGGGAATCAGGGGAACGTCTTGTACTCGGGACTGAAATGGAAGCATTCGCTAGTCACGCCCATTTCTACCAAGCGGTTACGTCAGGTTGCACTGCTTGCACAATTCAAGCATACGCCTTTTATACACGAAGATTTCAGCTATACGAAAAAGTCGCTTGCGTCGTTGTTAGCTGATAGGTTCGAACCATGCTGCCGGTTTCTTGAACGCACTCGAAAAGTTCATTATTTGTCACCATAGAATAGGTGGTATTAGGATCGCGAAGGTAGCCGAACTGTATTATCCTGCCGTTTTGATCGCTCATCTGGCAAGAAAATCGACATAAAATCAAAGATTCGGATTGGAATGACCCATGAAGCATGGTTCGTTAGGCAATCAGCAACCTTCAGTGAGGTACAGTCTTGAGGTGTACTACCGGCTAGCACTTATCCACTAATGTTAACAATCTTTGTACAAGGATTTCCGAAGACTTACCACCTAAGAATAAGACTGATATGGATACTTCTTCTTTTTAATTCTTGGCCACATGCGAAGGTGATACACTGACTAAAGAAAGCATTGGGCTAACAATTTTTTCGAAATATTCTAAGTGCATGCCCACCTAGCCCGAAATGCTCTGGCTGTAAATAACACAGGCTCTGTAGACCAGACAGCTCACTCCGTTCTTGTGGTAATGTGGCGAAGTGAAGCTCATGAAGTGTTTGCTGTCCCGTCTTTGTACACATGAATAGCAGGAGATTAGATTTGTTGAATGTTACTCATCGTGAAGTCTTAGCGCTCACCTCATCATTGGAAACGATGGAAAAAATTATAAAATTGTTTTATCCTCGTTAAAAGTTATCAGCAGTGCACATCAACCGAGCTCCCAATGCGGCTTCAACACAGGATGAAGGACTGAGTCGAACAACTAAACGCCGCGCTATCCTGGCTGGCTCTTAACGGGAGTAGGTAGCAGTGTGGGAAACCGATTGGTACCGTCCAAAGCCAGTGGCGGAAGGGTGCCATATCATGTAGTGTATGTGCTCAACAAACCGTTGACAATCATCCAGAATAGCCTGGTAGTTAAAGTGTTAGACTCGCAACTGTCCACCCCGGGTTCAAGCTGCAGTGATTCTTCTGTGGGTGTGTGTAATACCGATACTTCCTAACAAGGACGAAACAGCTGTATAGTGCTTCCATGGTTTTCATTGGTGAGCTGAGCAGTAAAACTGCATGACGAATCGTATTTTGCTGTGTTTCATATATAATGACTTATGAGATTTACTTCTTTCGAGGTAACCACCATATTTTCTCCTTAGTCCTACATTCAGAAAGTGCAGAAAGTAGTTCTTTATCCCCGAAAGTGAGTCGACCTGTTGCTTGGGGGTCTTTGAGGATCTTCAGCACGCTCGGAAGGTCTTTCATGGGTTTAAAAGAACTATGGTGTCTATTGGGTTCGCACTTTTAAACACAGGAAGGTGGCATGGGGTGGTCCGTAATCAGGCTTTGCAAAAAATATCTTCCACTAGGGGTATGAACGATTAACCCTTTTTTGACCCTATCCATACGTTATACTGTACAGGAATTGCACATCTCAAGTGAATCTCTGTATAAGCTTCTTAAACATCGGCACCGAAATCCCTGTCTCGCTATTGTTATCAGCTACATTTTGACCAGCACAGTCTTCTGTCTCGAATGGTGGTGCGTTTCTGAACATTCACAAAAGCATGGATATGTTCGAAAGATCATGAATGTCCGGATTACTTGGCCCAAGCCGTGAAGTAAAGTCACAGTGATCTGCTTGACGGATAACACAACTTGAACAATGCTATTTCATTCCAATCAGTTAGTGCCGGGCTCACGGAAATCGGTCAGAAAAGCAAAAGTAAGTGGAATTATTCTGGTAACAAGCAAGTCCGAGCATGTCTTATCTCCAAGTCACAATCCATCATTCGTTAGTCATTAAGCACAAACAAAGGCTAGTCATAACAGCAGAAACGTACCTGCGAGAGTGAAAAATGTACTTCGTGCTGTGTTTTCTGACATTTTTCTTGCAATTCCGTCATCTTTTGCAAAGATTCAGGGCTGGTACAATCAAGACTTCGTTGCTTGAAATACAAGTCACAATACTGTTCAGCCTATGGAAGCAAAAAACATATAGCTGTAAATGTAATCACATATCTGTGTTGTTAGGGTATAAAGTCCGGTAACTGTTTTCGTCGTGTGATTGAGTTTAAGTATAATGGAATGGACAATTTGCGTGAATAAAAAAGAAAAATAAACCAGTAACTGAAACCCCAAGATCCTTACTAGAATGCTTTGAATACGTTAAACTCTTCTGAGACATGAAGCCAGTTGAAGAACTGACGACGTTACAGTTATAGGTTCTGGAGACGTTTGGAAGTTTTGAGTAACAGTTTCTTACAAAATTTATTTGTCTGATGAGGATATCTTAGCGTCGGCGTTTGTGTCGTTGGGCTGCCGTACCAGGAAACGGGCTCCGTTATTCGGAACACCTGACAAGCTTATAAATTCTTCGAACCTTGCCGTAAGACCACCGATTTTGAGGTCAGGTATGATGAATTTTGTTTAACAAGATTTGCTTCCGGAGCCACCTGTCGGTCTACTTATGATTGTTCATGACATGGTGACTGTCTTGGACTCCAGAGAGAAATCCTACAGCGATCTGTCACGGTTAATTTAAGTACATTACGAACAGTTCGGCATCAGCTGCAGAGCTAACTGGCAGAACAACTTGAATTAACTCATCCACTGGTAAAATATTATGTATACTATGATTCTTCTCTCCATGGCAAAGCTTAATTCACCTCTGAAAACCATTCTACCGTTGTACAGCTATTTTACCCTTGTTGGGAATCATCAGTAGTGCACATCCACCTAGCACCCCTACTGGGACTTGAACCCACGGTGAAAGATTGTGAGCCGAAGCCCTTAGCCATCGGACTACTCGGGCTACCTGTGAACGACGTGCTGAGCTTCGAAGCTGCATGATGAATCGTATTGCGTACATATGATCTCCATTACTCCTTGAATATGAAGTCTTTAAGTTCATCAAGTGATCAAATACGTTACGCTATCCTACATTTGTTGATCTCTTAAGCATGTAGTTGTGTTGGTCACTTGGATAAAGTGGACAAATCTGAGTGAAATGGGCATCTCTGAGTGCTGGAATTTGGTAAATTTTGACCTAATCACCGTTTATTCGCTGAACATTCTCTGAAGCATGGAGCAAATAGAAGCTGTTAATCGATGGTCTGATTGACCAGATTTATTACGTGAGGCCAACCTGAACGCCCATAAAACCACATTGGGGGGTTCACAATAGGAACAAAATATCCACTCTTTGCACGGGAGGAAATTGCCAAATTTTTTAAGTGCTAAGTTCTCGTATTTCTTAGGTATAAAAAAGAATGCAATTCTGTTATGTATCACGTGAAAAATTTATGGTACGGACTTTCGAACAAATCACAAGACAGAATACCATTCTTTCAGCTGACTCTGGTCACATGGTATGAGCTGTGCTACATGAGCTATGAACTGATCATTATATAAAACACGTGCATGCATGTGTTAATCTCTCTTTGGTCAGGTTACACAATGAACAGTACTGATAAAACTGTGGAGATTCTGTCCTATTCATATTCAACTCGAGAAAACCCACTTGGACCAATCAGTGCTCATTTGTTCAATGTACATTCCAGTCGGCATTTATGCATTTCCGCACACAAACAAATGAGTCATGCGCGTAGGACTAATCTCAGTCCACGGATATTGATTATCGAATTACTCATATTTCGCGCGCATGAATTGCTTCCGTATCATGGGAAAATTCCTGGCATTTTTGTGCCAGCCGATAGCAGTGCTCATGGATCAATACTTGTTCGTGTTTGCTTTCCGTCGAGTATTTCCTGCTAACATAAATGGGATATTTTATATGCTAGAGAAATATTACACTTCAGTGTCAGTTGGTGTGCCCTCGGATTTCATTTCGGACAACTGGGTAATTACAAAACAATATACTAATGAAGAAGTCATTTCATTCCTTAAATGATTATGTGGGAGTTTTAACAAATTTCTGGATAGGAGAATTCCATCAGTCAATAGCTCCTAAAGGACGAATCCCATCGGTGATGAAGAGATTCAAACCCAGAAGCCCAAATTTTATGGTCCTTCGGGAATTTTATTAAGCCACTGTCTGTCATTTTTACATTCGTACATTTTGATGAACGTTTTGTCGCACTGTTAATCTCAAAGCTGTCTAACATTCACAGTCCTGAAAACAACTCATCTACCACGGATCTTGCCTAGATAGAACGCGTAACCTGTACGAGACAAACAGGAAAATATTGAATTAGAAATGCAAGTAGGCTATCTATTTTTTGTCTACTGTCCTTTGCAAAGGGGTCACTTTGAACGGTGTTACCCTAGAACAGTTGTTCACGCTTCCGGAACCTCAGGTTATCAGGCACAGACCTGGGTTGCATAATCATTCTACTACTTACAATTACAAATATAAATGCACCTCATTCGGTGAATAACGCAATAACATAAGACGATGAGTGCTTACGAGTGAACCACAAGGATAATTTATAAGAAACATCTATTTCTTTTGCCTATGGATGACTTAGGTTACCCATCTACACATTTACTACGTGAACAAAGCTTCTGCTTGTTTCCATAACTCCATTATTCAAAGGCCGTTGACATGTTTACTACATGGACTAGAGTGAAACCACTTACATAGAGCTTGATTAGACTTACAGAAACGGTTTTTGAAGATTGCTCCATGTAACGAGCATTATCGTTAGCTTGGCCAGCCAGAATATCTATAACGTCTTCTTGTTTTTCAAGTAAAGAACTAATCTGTATGCGTAATATCCCTGGAAAATATTCAGTTATATAAATGTTCACTTATAGGTGAATAGTCTATGATTGCTTAGGACTGATGAGATCCTCAGTTTTTCCAAAATAACTCGAATTCTCGCTAAGCAGAAACCAAACTCGTTTCTATCTGGAATAAAGTCAGTCATCTACGAAAATACCAGCTAATCAATAAAACAATATGCTCTCCACCTATTCACAATTGGATAGGAAAACAATATGAATCCGGTGGGAAGTCCCTCCTGATTGCCAAACGTTCCTTCCACTGGCTCAATTAACTTACCAACTTGCGTTCGTTAATTTCATAACAGAAAACTTGTGATCAGATGTATTATTTGCTCAGTAAGAAAGCATTTGTTGTCCCAGTGATTTGCAAACAGAGTTTGACTTTAAGCAGGCACTACAGAGAAAACTCAATGTGTCATATAAAACAAACAATTTTAATACCCAAACGTTTGGTATAGTGGATGAGCACAGCCGTTGACTGCACACAGGTAGGCAGGTAAGGCCTAACCCTACACAATTTACTCGACACTGTGGTATCAACTGGTGTGTGTAAAAACGATGTTTTTATGGGAGAAAACATGACCTTCTCAGAGGAAAATCGATTTTAAATTTGTTTTGGCACATAGGGACAGCTTTTTTAGAATACGTTCATGTCAATGCTTAACAGAAAAGTTTAGGGCAGTGAAACACTTCTAGCTGAGTACATATTTGTTCAACTGATCAATTCGTTTGAATATGATTACATTTAAGTGTTTGAAAGCGCCATAAGGAAAACCATCGAATGTTTGCAGAGACATATGAATAACAGTTACCTGCGTGAACACACTGAAGAAACTTTTCTCAGATCAGAAAGAGAAAATTAACACAATACTACTCAGAAAAAATCAATAAGTATGCTTCTATGGAGTAAAAAGGTGCTTGAGTGACAACAACTTCATTCATATTTGAGCATAACAACCATTTTTGGCTATGAGTCTAACCTTGTATGTCCTAGGCTGTACATCTGTTGTAACTGGAACCTTAGGAATAACGTAAATAAAGTCAATCCGATTCGCCTCTGACTTTAAGTAACGGGTACTTTGAGAAGAATCTTTGAAATAATTTGTTTCGTGGTACGAGATGGATAATCTGCCACTTTTCCCGAGTGTCCACCGTATTACTGACGAAATTATTATGAGTTTCCGAGATGAACTTTAATTTTTGAAACACTTACTAGATGCATTTCAACAACTTCTTTCATCAAGCCGGAAAAGAAAATCTTAGTGATATTAAGAGTGGAACTGCTGGGAGACAGCTGTGAAAACTGAGCACTCAAAGTGCCCGTGGTATGACAAATATGCAAACAGACTGTAGATGGATAGACCTTTTCCCAGCGTTGAGGTCTTGTGAGACATGATTGAGTGCACTGTAGCATAGAAGAATATATTTGTGTTCGGTTATATTGGCCAGACACGGGAAACTAAGAGGACTCTAAGTGGTCCCAATACACGTTTCATTAGTGAACTTTTTAGTGGTACCCCGTTGATGTAGTTTATCATGTGGCAAAGTGCGATATGTGTGTTAGAATCTCATTGTAAATGACGCGGATATTTTTGGAAATTTCTGGGGAAAGCTAAACCTCAAGTCAGTTTTTAAGATGCTTCATAAATGGAAGATTCATAGATCAAGTGAAAAGATCGATAAAATGCTCTTCTGAGATGTTTACGGCCATTCGGAAAAGTAGTACGTGTTATCTTTGTGGGGAACATGGTGCTAGTGTGTTATCAGCGAACACCACGGCAGCCGACGAAGTTTCATCCACCGAAGCAAAATCCAGTTGATCGATTTTAGGGCGACTATTTGCCGTGTAAAAATGAAGATCCTTTTTATTGTCCACTATCTAAATTAACCATCAGGTTTGTGCTGGCAATTCTCCGATCACATTTCCTCCCGACGGAATAATTCCCGACAAATCACGTGCAAGACCATGCGAAAAAAGCCGAATCTTCTCTTTACAAAAGCTGTGGCATGGAGTGTGTAAAAATATGTCAATTTTCTAATGTTTTCTTAGACAGCAGAAATCCATGAATTGGGAGGCATTTGAATTACAGACTGAAAAACACGTGGTTTTCTAATGAGCTTCGATAATTCGAGCTTCACTTCGACTTTATACTGCCGGAAGGGCCGTGAATCGTTTTGTAACGACTCTGCCAGCGATGAGGTGTTGAATAGTGCGAAAACTTGAGGTAATACAGTGCACGAAATGCTATTTAACCCCACCCGACTTCTGTATGATTATTTTTAAATCAAACCACTTACTGTGACTAAATGTGGAATGCTGATGCGTATGAAAGATACTATATCAAATATGCCTATGTATTTAGAGCATAAAACCGATAAATTGGTTGATCCCGGAAAAATCAGGTATGAAGGTTCGAAATACCACTGAACCCACCCTAAAACAGAAGGCAGAAGGAACCACTCGGTTACGAAACATACGCAAACACTTACTGATAATCACTGGAACACACATTCAGAGCATGCTTTCAGTTATATTCCGGATGGCCTCAAGTTCCCCATGGTCCCATTCAACGAAGATGGCCTATGTCAACTCATGTGAAGAGTCGAAGATTGTTCCGTTCGGTAAACTTGCCGAGCCACCAGACCCCAACCTTTTTCAACCGGGTTCAAGTCAGAAATTCGAGCGGGCTAGTCCATAGTAATATTATTTCATTTCAATGGACATATTTTGATAAGAAGTATTCTGTTACTCAGTCCATTTTTTACAATCGTCGGGAGCAAGATATAGTTCAGTGTTCCGATGTTTGATTCAGCCTTCAAGTTCTTTTCTGGAACTGCTGGACGAAATACTTTGTCTTTGAAAATCGCATCCCAGACCGCCACACAGCCACCAGCAAAGGCTTGACGACTGGGTTCCAACTAGTTTTTCCCTGAAATTGTGCCTGTAGTACATAATTCCATCAAGGTCGTCTGAATTAAACTTTTGCTCATCGCAAATTATCACCATATTTCATATAGCATCCAAAGTTGCACGACTTTTGGCCCACTCTTCTTGATTTTAGCAATGATGGTCAGTGATTCAAGGCACCGATCCCACCTTTCTGGACTGCAGATGTATCGCGGACTGTAATGAGTTGCCGTACACGATGAGAGTTCATATTCGATTGCAAGGATCTCTGTTGCTCTGATGCACTCGTAAATTGGTTCGAAACACCACACAAGAATCTTCTCCCAGCCTTTTCGGAAAACTTCTTTGGAATTCTACCTTTCATTTTAGTGACAATTATTTGGATTCTTCAAAGGTGACGAATAACTGGTTTCAACCTGGGAGTTTTCTTGGGAATTCGGTGTACATTTAGCCCCGATTCTTTGTATATGAGTATTTTTCTTTGTTCCAGGTTAGACTGTCATCCCTTTGTATTGATAGATGAGAGGTCTCTACTTTCAATCAGAAAGTACAGCTTCGGTGAACTTTGTTTACGAATCAGGTATGACATGGAAGCTGTTCAATAACACATCCCAGAGTACTGAAAATGAGTCACTGCTGACCAAGGTCCTTGCGCTTTCGAGTCATTTCGATACTTCCGCCTTTTATTCAGGGGCGGGTTTTATAGCTTTCCGCAACCTCGTAGGTACTTTTTCTGGGATCAACCGACTTATCTGTCTCTTATCTCAAACCCGTGTGCGTATATGCTAAAGTAATGAATTACCAAATAATTGTACCACATTTGGTCACTGTTGGCTGTTTGGTTAAAAAATAATCCTGGAGAAATAAGGTGGGTTTGATGGCTTTTCGTGCGCCACGGAATTCTTCGCATTTTTGGAAACCCCTTTGGTTGTCTCACGAAAAAAACACTTGGTGGTCAAATAATTAAGAACACCGAGTGGAAACAAGGTTAACGGTTTACCTTAGGTGATAGAAGCTACCTGATACAAATTTTAACTCCCAGGGTATATTGATTATTCCCTAGCTATGTAATTGTTAGCTCCACATGGCATCACCATGGTGACCGACTTCACCTTAATTTATTGAAGTCACAGATCTAGACACAATTAATGAAACCAAAAACGAGTAACAAGGACTCATTCAGTCATGTGTTATGAGGCAGTCCACAAGAAAAGGATTTCGGCTAACTCTTTTTGAGTAGAATTTCCCCGTAGGACCCTAAACATAACAATATGGAAACAAAAAGATCCCCCGTTGAATGCTTGGCATTGTGTCAGTAGATATTTTACGAATGTTCTCCGACATAACGGATACTCCAAATACTTAGACATACGGCAAAAGTACATGGTTTCTTGGGACCGGCCCTGTGAATACAAGTGATGATTGTAATGAACCGCAAAGGGCCGCAGGAGACCAACATCATTGGTAAATCAGTCTCCTGCTTTTTTCATAGAAGTGTTTATTCATTTCACCTCAGATTTCCTTGCGGCTTGCAATGAAAAACTCAGCCGTTTAAGAAACAATTGCAAAAATGGAAATAATATCAGGAGTCCGTGCCTGTTGAGCCCCTACGTGGGACTTTCTTCTGTAGAGCACGATTTGGGGTCACCTTGTGTGTGTGTGTGTCTGTGTGTGTGTGTCTGTGTGTGTGTGACTCACAATCATAAACTCCGGTTCTGAATCCGATTTGGGATTAGGCGAGTGTGCATCGCTGAGTACTCTTGACAATTAAGCATGAAGCAGTTGTGCATTGCTTCCATCGTCAAGTTGGGCATTAGTACTGTATGATATACGAATTCATGAACGACTTAGATTTTCTACTAATCATCCTGAAAAACGGAGATTTGTGTTTTCGACTATCCTAATCAGTGGGATCAATCTGAATCCGTTTTAGACCATTTTTAGTACTGGTTAGTGCATTGTTTGTTTTACTTTCGCTGGGACACATTGACCACAAACTCAGAAGAAAGGAGAGAGAGAGAAAGAGAGAATTAACGTTTGTAAAATAAAGCCAATTCAGAGAGGGACATCATTCGTATCAATTTAATTTTGCATGCTTACTTACGAGGGTAATTCACGTTGTCAGTAACAACCTGGTAACTAAAACAGTTGCACTGCAGGTCAGACCAAAATGTAACAAATTCCCGAACTATTTAGGTCCGCAGTCAAATAGAAAGCTTTTGTAACAAGTTGCAGTGAAAAAAAGTTGAAAAATTTAGAACTGTACCCATAAAAGTGTATAACAATTGCTTGTTTCAAATATAACGCAAGCTTGCTTTTGTTTGCTAGAAAAACACAGTTCCAAATTTGAGGATGAGTATTGCACAATTTACACATGACACACAAGTACTTACATCATTTTGAGATGCTCCAAATTGGAGTGTAGGTAAGGTAGCCTTCAAGTTTACAACACTGCATCACCAGGACAACATATAGTACAAAACCAAATAAACAATGACAACCGAATTCTAGGCAACTCACCTTCTCTAGTCGAGAATTCACTTCAGAAAACTCGTATACGTCTCGAAACAGTTGACCATGTTTTGAATTCTCGTAGTTCGGACTGTTTTGCGCGCTGGTGGAATCCGGATTATCCGAACCAAGCCAACTTATTCTTTTTGTTGGCTCTTTCACGGATTCCTCCGGAATGCATATGCTTGTATTGATGGAGTTCTCCGATCGCATATCGATTTCGGAGTTGGTGAAAAAACACAATTGGAATGCGTTTGAATCCTTGGTGTTCCGCATCAAAATAACAAGGCGGAGCAAGCAAGAAGACACAGAATGTCACGTGCCCAGCCAGACAGGTAGTTTAAACATACTCATTGGGGGGTTACAAAGGCCTGAATGGTGGTTACTAGTAGGCATACAAGAACAGAAAAACGATGACAACAAAGAAACAACAACAGCAATAACTAAGAAGAGGGCAGGTAATGAAGAAAACTGTGCAACAGACAACGACATCAAAAGCTGTGCACCAGGAGCCGATAGGATTTGTGTGATTCAGTCACGTGACCTCAGTAAACGAGGCGACCAGTAAGAGCTGAGGAACAATTCATCGGCGGATTAGGAATGCGTCAAACGTGACAGATAAGTTCAGTTTCACGGAGGTGCTCGACTTTAAACACTGAGTGAGAAACACAGTCAGTATTCGTTGTCCGGAGTGACGGGATAGACAGAGACCCAGTCGGCTGCGTATTTACAAAATGACACTGATTAGAATGCCGACTGGGAATTTTAGGAAACTCATGCCATATAGATTACACAGGTACTAACTGTTATAAATCTAAGTATTGTCACCGAGTATTTTATCTAGCCAGACTTGATTTTCATGTTCAGCCCGACAACATCGTTGACGTTTCACGCACGTGATCCCTTCGATTTTGATGTCTAAGAAAAGTAGCCAAATTGAAGTTGTTTACCAAGTTTTTCCTAGGGAACGACCACAAAGAAACGACAAAAAAGTTAATCAAGGAAATAGAAAATAATTTAGAAGTAGTTTCGGGTATTTCATAATATTCTGACCGATTAGGAAGTTTGATTTTGCAATGATTTGTGAAGTCTGGATTTATTAGGGTACAATTACTTCACGGAAGCTCTGCTAAATTCAATACAGCAGGAAACAGGTGAACAAAAATTATGAATTGGGCTCACGAAATCAAATATTTTTACTTATAGCAATTTAATGCAAACCTGACACACCCGAAAAGTGTCATTCTGTTTGTTCGACCAAAAAATAACGAAACAAGGCATCGATATCGACCGGATTTGTGTACTTTTTCTGGTGAGAAAGGAAAAATACAGACCAGTAACCTGTAGAGAGGCAGTGGTAACTTTACCTTGCTCTACCCCAATCCCACGGCGATGTAGAGTACGTTGAGGCTATTTCGCCGTAACTGAGATGAAGATCTTAGACCCTTAGGAACAACTAAACCCGGGTAAAACCGAGTGAGGTCTCCGCTTATTAAACTTTGACCAATCCAGGAGGTTGAACCATTCACGAAGTGGAAAAAATAGGTTGCTTATTACACTTTCGACTAGGTAACTGATTCATCTGAGTTGATGCTAGCTATCAGGATGGTTTATGCACTGAAGAAACTAGCAAACGGATCGGCACTGGCATACTTTTGTTTCACGGAAGTGGCAGAGGTAGATTTCCCTGATGACTTGCAAAGTGTTTCTATGACTCAGCACACTGACACATAAGCTTGACAGTGGGAGATTGCTTTGCTATCGTCTGCATAAACAAAGTCTCTGGAAAAAAGTTTTGTCGTTTTCGTGAGTTCTATTTTTATTCGAATATATAGCAATGAATTGATGGAATTTTATTGATCTTTTGTTGGTAGACTTCACGAAAAGTATGTATTGCATGAATTTTGATAAAAGCTGGAACATTACTTCAGTGCTTTTTTGGTCTGAAAAAGATATTCCAGTGTTTCTCTGACAAAAAAATATATTCGATTGATTTCAGTCATCTCCTTCTCTGCTGAGAATAAATTCATCGGGCGAAAGTATCAGCCTGTTTGTTACATTTTCTTGATAAAGTTCTGTCTTTCAGAAATAGGCAGTCAGCAACGATGGACTGTTCAATTTGAGCCTCAGCAAACAACTAAATAATAGGTTCAGTTTTGTCTAGATTGTTTTGAGGGGAAAAAGAACCGATTTGTAATCTTCCACAAATGACCAAGTTCTTGAAGATTTCTGGGATTGGGTGGATCAAATATTCACCTTTTCAGTCAGTCTTAGATAGAAAAATAATTTGGGCAAGACAAGACTTACTGTTTGCGTTTTATAGAGCCACTGTGGTCGATTATTCACCCAGTTTTCGATTCCTGTGCACCAGTCCAAATTGCCAGGATGAATGAGGGTTTCGGGACTGTCAGCGCGATTCAGATGGTGCCCGGTGTGATCAGAAAGTGCTGAATCAAGTTCCCCAAAGTAGCGATCCGGATGATCATCGAAGGTCGGGGGAGAGTTGGGTGCCTGTGAGATACACGGAACAGTGAAATGTAAACACACTGCTGCATGAAAGTCCACTCGGGACCGGCTGAATCGTCCTCCCTAGGTGTCACCACAAAGGTGAAAGAGGTGAAGTTTTCCTGCAATCTACTCATACATACGTGTCAAACAAGAGATCACAAACGGTTCAGTTGTTACGATTTCAACTGACCCTGTTCAGATTCAGTGTATGCTTTTGTTCGGTTTTGACCTAAGCAAATTACGGTAGGTAGTCCTCGGCCAAAATATTCTTCATGCTCTGTGTTTCTATCTGCACCTGTCTACCAGTTTGGACCACAAAAAATGAATAATTATTTGACGTCGTCACGGCTAATGCGCCTGCATGATACATGATGAATGACTGATCTCCCCAGAATTCATGGCTTATGTGACCCACGTGTAAAAACAGTATTTGAAACAATTTAACCCAATTATTTAGTTTCAACTAGGGTTCATGTCGGGTTGTGAATACGGGATTCGGGCTAAGTTTGGTGTGCGATTTGGTGGATGGAAATTTCAAATTCCTAACATCGTCCATGACGTTAGGTGAAGTAATATTCTTTAAATTTTCTGGGTTCACTATCAGACTAAATAGATGTACGTGACTCTGCTGTGAATCGGAAAGTGCACACAATCGCCTCAAAGCAAAGCGCGACATCGTCCTTACAAGAAATCTAAGGCAAAAAGTGAAATACTTTGTCTTTCACTCTTTGCTTATTGAAAAGGGGCTGTAATTGTCTGCAAAAATGATTTCCATTTGCGTCATGTACACTTTTTTCACCACCATTTTACCAAATATTTCATCAACTGATTGAGAACAAAACAGTCACTCGCTGGCTTGCAAAAGATTATCACACGTTCCTTTTCAATTCATGAATGAACACTCCTTATGTAACAGACTTTTGTTTATGGGTCAACAAAATCCCGTGAGCAATTTCATCCCCGGTTACACACACCTCAGGTGACTGTTTGAAGTAGATGAAATCAAATTAAGCCGTGAATGTAACAAATTCCAACTGATAGGATAATATACTTCAGAGGAATCTTAGCTAGCTACGAATCAATGATTTTCTTAAACTGGGTGCAAAAAACAGTATTTTAAAACATTCTGAATCACTTGGCATAGCTCTTTGCATTGACTTCACCTGAATGAAATAAAACGATCACGTACGAATCGGCTGAAAAGCGGACCAATGAACCACTAAACAAACACCGATGATCAGCAGGCTGTATTTTTGCAAAATACTCAAACAGAAGGAGAGGGTTGTGCAATTTCTGTTTCGTTCCTGATTTTAGTCCTCACTGGTTGAACTGTACCAAACTGGGTAGTGCTCAATTTCAGTCAAAGCACGTGCCTAACTCTTTTCACGCCAATAGAATCGATTCGTGCGTGAATCGATCCAAGTAGTACCGATCCAAAGTCCGACCTCATAGTTTCACAACGCTTATGATTCTCTATTGAATTGTTGCGCAAATCACAACTAACAAAGGCTTGATCCAAAGAATGTGAGTGGCCTTAGCTTTTGTCGATAGTACTCTCAAATATATATACTGATTATTAATAATTGAGTAATTCCTGTCTAACACTTACTAAAGGAAAAAGTGACTAGTCCAGCTCGGCTACGCAGCAATTATGTCCGTACACACACTTCACGTACTCATACAGTTCTCGGGCCATCGTGAACGATAATAATGATTTACTGGTAAGCTTTATCGGAATATGCTCAATATTTGTATACTTTTACCGTCTTAAGCTAATAAAAACTAAAATCGATAGTAATGATTCTGTCAAACTCATCGCCTTATCATTGTTTTGAGTCAACATTATCTACTGAGGACCCACCCAGAAGTCAGCCCTTGAAACCAAAGTGACTTTCATTGTGATCCTTTGGTCGCAATCTATTAGAAACTTTTCGCGGACCGAAAAAGAGTTATACTCACCTCACCTACACAAATATTCAGTAACCATTTTTGAAAACTCATTGTATAAGTCCTGAAAATCTGTTAGGGGCTGGCGTAAACCGAAGAACGAGGTAAAATTTTCCAGATTATACCTAATGCAGAAGTTTTATGACAAAATAAGGTGAGAGCAAAAACGAAAAATCTATCTCTTACGAAGTGACTGCTTCTCGGTATCCTCAATATACATACTACGCTATGAGGAGAAAATTACATTGCATGAGTCGATCTCTTTGTGGCTGCCTTATTGAGCATGGATATATAGACAATCAGAGGTGAGCACAAGACAGCCCAATTTCCGTTTACCAGCTTTTCTATACCCGTGTTAAAAGCTAATTCCAGTCATCGAAATGATTACATCCGAGAACAAGACACACGAAGCAGCACGACCGCAAATACCGCTCACCTAGACAACTATTCGATGGGCTGAAGTAAGCTATCCACACACATCATAGAAGGTAATAAAGACGATAGCGAAACAGTGGGAAAATCTTCCTCAGTGTTGCTAAAACCATTCAGTCCGATTTCCAAAAGTGACTTTGTCGTCTGCCACTAAATCAGTGATAATAATACACATTTAACGAGCAATATTTCATCGGCCATTTCGATCACATCAATCAACAGAAGTGAGTTTGTGTCTTGTCCTACCTTCCGGTGTCCCAATCAAACCCACTCCTATTCAGGACACGGTTTTAATTTACCTTTGGCTTCATACTCTGTTATTAATTACGAACCATATTCAGTTAGTGGGTGGAATACAAAACAGTAGTTTGGAATCCCTGTGGGGACTAGACTAAAAGAGGCAGAAGAAAGTGTTGTTAGTGACTTGGAGATGGTGAACGCTTTGCTGATAATTATCGACCACTCATTCATCTGATAACGTTCGAGTGTGTGGTTGTGCGTAGGGCATAAAACACAGAAAGCCGAATGCAACTACTTGTTTTGCTTGGTGAAATTTATATTTTTAAAAGGTTCAGTTTATCAAATTATCTCCCACTGATCTAGGAAGTGAATCAAAAAATAATTATTTCCTTCTCCAATTCGCGCCACACATGATTGAAGCTCTGATATTAGGAAGATCAACTATCGCAATCCTATGAAACATAACTTAAGGGAGAGGACAGTAAAGAAATGTAAATGTATCACTCACGGCAATTAACAAGTTATAGTCTTCTCTGTGTTTCGGTTGCTGACAAACAAACAGCAACAGTAACACTGCCGCGGGTTACCTTGCCAAAGATCACTCCTGCGGACAGACGGTCGATGTCAAACAGATCGTTTTCCGATCCACCTATTACCAATGGTATGCTAGTAATATACGAGTTACCTCGTGTGCATGCGGGTGTGTGTGTGTGTGTGTGTGCAGTTTTTGGTATACCCGCAATCTCTGTTTGCGCAATGATCTCATGTGTAATACCATTAGTGTGCTTTCGGATTAATGGTCACGCACAGACATATTTTGTCACGTGACAGCATTTCAGACTATAGTCGATTTCATGCGAAGCAAAACTAATGAGTACTTATTGATTCGAAGATTTTGCGTGCGGTTGTTCCCGTCATCCACAGAGCCAGTATATTGACATAGGAGGGGACGAAGTCAGCGGACCTGGTCTTAAATACGAGGGATCAATTGTTTCGTGATGAGCCCATCTTTGCCCGACAAAAAAACTGATTATGGCTTTGGTTCTAGTAGTTAGTACCATCCAGCAGATATAAAAGATTTGCTCCGTATATCCTAGCCTAAATGGAGCTGTTAATTATCGCCCTAATATCAGCTGATCTACAGTTATCAGTCCCAGACGAAATGTGAAGATTGTTGCAAGTATTCGGGGTCAAAGTGAGTCACCTGCTTCAGTGGCTTGTGTTAACTCGATTTCAATTGTTTCATTCTAGGTTTAGGAGTAGATTGTTTCGGGTAAAACTATCATAACTTGAAAACCGGAACCAATAGAATTGGGAGTCCAAGGTTGCTTTGCGTTGACTAGTTAGTACTATCCGAGGAAGCGACAAGTATTTTTCCCTGGAGATAATAAAATATTGAAAGAAAAGTCGCATTTTACAAACTACGTCATTTGATCATTCATTTCGTACGAATTCCTCTCGGACTGGAAGCTTATTGATTTTGGTGATAAACTACGGCAATTTATTGGTAATTATGCTTTCATAGTCGGTAAGTGGTTCTCGCAACCACAGCTTGGCGGTTCTTCTGTGGACAGCCATCTTTGTGGAGGGCATTTAAATACGGCTGGCAATAACGGAGGTGTGGTGGTTATGAGAATCGTCTGAATGTCGGAAAAGGCTGAAATAAGTTTAGAAATCAATAAACTCGAAAGAAAGTTGTGGTTTGTGACCGACAGCCCCAGATTGTCGATCTCTGCTATAGTTTCATGTAGACAGACGTGAATAGTTGCCAACAAAGCTAGTAGATCTCCCAAGAAAAATAGCCATTCAACATGGGATTTATGTGGACTAGGTTCTGAAAACAACTGCAAACTGGGAGAAATTAGTCTACTCTTAATTACATAATACGGAAATGGCCCGAGTACTAGAAAAATGATATCAAAATGTTGCCCAGTTTACGGTATCAGTAGAGCGATTCAGATACTGGGCTTCATAGATGTGCATATGATGCGCACAACGGAAATTCCAAACTGCTTATTCATGTGATTATCACTAAATTCCGTCAGTAATAGAAGGGCCTCATGGCAGGTACTTCCGATCTGAAACAAGCTGTGGAGAGTTGGTACAGACACACTGAGAGCAAACTCGTGGGAATTTCTTTCCCTTAAAAAAGGGTCGAGTCTCATCTGGGGCTGGTGGGCGGGAGGGGGTGTTGGCACTACTGACAGCAGAAGCAACAATATAATGATTTCATGGGTTGCTCAAGGTGATTTAAATTTTGGCAACTTGTGATGAACCCTTAAATGAAAGTTCCAAATCAGCTGGAGATGTTTTTCTTTCTCACTGCTGGGATGAACTGTAGCGGGTTATTTGTTCATAATGTATGGAGTCGGCGAGACATTTCTATTCAGGTGTACTCCCAAAGGTGATGCACCGCCTCCTGAATGTCTGAAAGATACGTGCTGAAGCGCATCTCTAAGAACGTCAAGTTTCAGTTATAAGACGTAATCTTGTTTTGAAAAGTTTGCGTTATTTTTCCTTTTTGTCGACGGTACACCTTTTACCTCGTGTGGGTTGACCACTTACGTCGCCCGGTGTAATACATACTGACATCAGTCAGAGATTAAGGTTAATCTCGGTGTCTGGTGAATGGCCTAAATGAACACACTTTTGTCTGTATCTTCCAGTTACATGCCTTTCGCCATTCATTGTCATCTTCAATTCGCCATTCGTCTTATGCTGACCTGATGAGCTCAAAAGTTATCGTTCACATCAGCACTTTTTGTTCAATGTCACCAAAGCCTATTTCATCAAAGCTGTCTCTTCTAAGAGTGAAGACAGCAGATACTTCAAGTGTGACCCAAAGAGGTCTTTCCACATTTTCAAACCTCATTTGGTAAGCGAAAGCTGTGCAGGTTAATTGCACTGAACCCTATTTGATAGGACCGGTGTTTATTTGGTACGTGAATGTTCGCGGTTCGATTAGGTGAGCGACTGCAGTTATCTCAAAATCTCAACACAGCAGTGGCTGAGTTAAGTGGATTAGAAAAAACATCCAGTATCACAGGAAATACCAAAGAATTTGATAAGGGAAGTGTTTTGTGAACCGTATCTCCGAGCTAGTAAAATAAAAGAAACATAAGCTTTGATTCACGTTGCCAGGTCTGACGTTAAAACCCTTGAAAAACTAGCACCAAGCTCATCTTACGAAATCCATCAGCCAGATCTACAAACGAAATCGCCGTTCAAAGTGCTAAGAAGAAAGTAGTCTCACATCTGACATTATCAGTGTCCGGACTCACTTTAGCATCTTGTTCTCGTATTGAAGTATCTGCGAGCTTCGTTTCACGGGCACCGTCTAGAGTGGCCAGATTTTGTCGATTCATGTGTATCGGTGAACCCCAGTCCGGCATTGCACGTCCCGTTTTGTTACTCGTGCTCATGTTGACCTGGAATTCAGGACCCACGTGAATCTGAGGCACAGAGCAAAAGCACTACACCAGAGTAATAAATTTGGTAAATATCAAAAGGTTTATTCTTATCCCTTAATGTGCTCAGTAAATCTTTAGTCGAGAGTCAGTGATGTTATTAGACTGATCTCAAAAGTCATATTATTTATAATGATTGTGATGATGGGGATCAGACCTGTCATCGAAACCAACATCACCATCATCTAGACACCTCCTTTGTATTGCGTGATGAATGATACCAAGGTTAGTTCTTATCACTTCCAATTGATATTCGTGCAGCAATCAAGCTCTGCGGACTCATCTTAGCAACGAAGTGCCTGTGTTGAATTTACGCCGTTGCAGGGAAGACCCTCAATACAGAATCCGATGTGTAGGAAGCGAGTTATCACCCCTAAAATATCGGCGGAGAGGTGTCATAAAAAGAAGTGTAGATGTTAAACAAACATTTGCGGATCAGTGCAAAGAGACTGGCGGCTAGATATTACATTCACAACCGTTCACTGCTGATTCCAGCGCTAGTGGGGGCTCGGTGTATGAGCACCACTGATGATTTCTAACAAGGATGAAACAGATAAACAGAGCTTCCACAGTCTTCAGTGTCGTCGACAACGCATAATGAATTGTATAAATAAGTCAAACTTCGCACTACTTAAATCAAAGTAATAATGATACTTACAATAGTAATAGTATCAAAGATCCACGAGTTTGATCCAGCCCGTTACCAAGTGTAACCATCCTTTTATAAATAGGTGGAAAAACCAGTTCTGATTCTCACCTAAGTGGAAAAAATCTTCGGGGACTACTTGTTCACTTTTGTTTTCAGTGTCTTTGCAACCGAAAGAAACATTCACTCAGGATGTTTGTTGATGGTTAAGAAACAGTTATAACTAAGAAAAACGCAACTACCTTCTCTGAACTGTGCTTTTATCTTGCATTTTACCATATGTGGCTCAATATGACCTCATAAGGTCCCCAGATCCGAATCTCAGTCCGGTGACTACCGTTTTAATCTGAGAGGGCAGTGGAATCGTGTGAATACTTGTCATACCCTTCTCCTCTGTACGAAGACGTACAGATGAAACAGGAAAGCTTCCGTATCACTCATTGCCCCAAACAAGAGAAATTGACTGAATCAGTTGCGAATCACATCCACCTGTCCAAAGCACGAAAAAATAACAGGGCTTGGTGACGTGAATTGTCTACCGATGATGTCTAACGATGTTACATAGATAACCTCTGTCAACGTGTCATTCTGGAGGGAAGAGTAGAACAAGTTTTCCTCCACCATATTTTCCAGAGGATGGAGGTTGTGCTTTCTTCTAAATCAACCAAACATCCGTAACAAAGTATGCCAGTCATCCTTCCTAAAGATTATTCAGTAATATTTCCGACGCATACTTTAATTTTCTATTTTTCATGTCCGAAGATTTAGGTCATTCTGAGTTCACTTTGTAAAAATATTAGTACAACAGGTGTACCGCGCTTTCACCAAAACCGGTTTGGGCACCTACTGTAAAAAACAGTGGATTGAATTGCTTGGAAAATTCCAAAGCATAAAGCCTGGAGTTATCTGATTTTGATTTTAATGTAATTGTATTGTTCAAACGTATTAGATCAAAATTGCTCCACGGCGGAATATTCTCGGCGGAGGGATTTATTCCTCGAAGCAACTCCAGATGATTCACTCAAGATACGCCTTTACAATCTGTATTCTGCTGAGAGAAACGGCATGTATACAACCAACATTCCATGCACCGCCTCCATTCCATTAGAGATCACAGATAGGGTGGAAGCTGAGAAATTCAACGCTTGCAACTTGCATTCCATCTGTAAATAAGTCTATGCCACTAGATGTTCGAAAAGCAAGTCCCATTCTGTGTGCAACCGGGTCTTCCCATGCCCCCACTCAAAGATCGCCATTCGGTCGAATCTGCCTCCCACTGCACCCATGCCTTCTCTTGCAGCTGTAAGAGAGGAAGGACCGACCGACCACTGCGCACTAGAGCGGCCGAACATGTGACGTGATGGCTCAACCTAGCCTGAAACAATCAACTGTATCATGTGGGCCCGCCTTGACCATCACTCGCCACTTGATGGAAAGTGGTCGCAGCGTAGGTCTGGCTAGCAAGTTCTCGGTGTTGTTACATCATCGCGACGAACACCGACCGAGGACACCGAAGACATTATCGATCCCTCGCGCCAAATCCACCCTCAGTCCTAAAGAGCATGACCTTCACCCTTAAGCTTCTTTGGCATTAGTCAACCTCATACAGCCCCATACACAAATACAGGCGTACAGACGACTTCAAGTACCGTCTGCTCTAATTATTCATTTCTTAGCGTACCGTAGTTGTTTTTTTTCGCTCATTTTGTGCGTACGCGACCGATCGGAATATACCAACAGAAACTCCTCTCACCCTGTTTGTCTTCCGAATAGCTTATTTAAACAGATCCTGTTGTACCTAATGTCATATTTGATAATTATTACAGACAACAAGAGCAGCTGATCGGCCCTTCTAAATGTTTCCTGAAGGTATTGTTGGCACGAGGAACCTGAATCTCATGTAATGGAAAATTCAATTGCATTTTTCACATCGAAAAGTCAGACGCCGCAGTGTACAGTGTCGGATAAACACAGCTTGTCAAGTCATTATGATTAGCTTACTCAATCATCTTGAACTCTACGTATGCCGAACTTTCACTGATGACGTGAAAATAAGCACGTATGAGGCGTCACTTGTCAATTCCACCAGAGTCAACGAAATGAGCTAAAAGAAATCGCGTGAATCGAAGGATGGATACTGGGTAATCAAGTAATCCAAAACACCAGCTTAGCCTCATCGTCTGGATGAAACGAATCACAGAAAATCGTATTTGATGTGAGATAAGTTTGGACAATTTTCAATCGAATGGCTGTTCCCTCGCTCTCTCGGCTCCACGGGAAAACAGCATAGCTGTAGTTTCTTTCAGATCTTTACTCAATCTACCCAAGTAACATCCAGACGATATAGAAAATCAGCCTACAACACTGAATGTGGTTCACAAGTTTCAGGTGCGCATTTCTGGCGTGCCAAACCAAACTCAAAGGACTCAGAGGTAGAGCTTCGCCTAAAAAATCACGCTTTAATTTATTTTGAACACGAACTTTCGTGCTTTATTGGTTTAGTCGGTGATTGCTCGCTTCTCAATGAGTTGCAACTCATCACTTCAAAGTGTATTTAGTCGGTGAGCTTACCAGATGAGTGGGGTGCCCGAAAACGAGAACTCTTCATGTGAAGTCGTCATTTATAGTCACACGGAATAAACACACTTACCAACCAGGACTGAACTTTTTTATAAGCATCATTGTGAACGCCCGTTCACCATGAAGTTGGAAATATTGAACACCTGACGCATGCACATGGTGTTTCGGTAAAGTCATTGTAAGATAGAACACCGGACACAAACAATGCGATGAGGTGATTTCCGTGTGGTACAACTGACCTCTCTTTGTGAATCAGCCAAACGGGCTCGACGCAATGCAGCCTCGAACAACGTCCGCGGTTCTGGACGTTCACCGGCATAATCGCATCCATCGTCATCTGATTCACTTGTATCACAACTGGTGCACCAATGTGTTTTCTTTTTTTCTGGCGTTCTACCAAGTTGTCGAAGGCCTTGTGGCGATCCGCACTGGTCCCACTCGCCCGACAGTGACTTTGTTGGAATTGGGGCGCTATTCTGGCGAGGAAGAATGCGATCCGCAGGCGCTGAATCTCTGCCCAGATTTGGATGAACATCTTCCGTCGTGTTTATCAACTAGATTAGGGAAAAATTTCAGTTCCAAGAACATAAACAACTATCCAAAATGATGATGACGACGACGATGGTGGTGGTTTGGATGACTACGTTAATGACGGTTATATTAACGTGATGGTTCGAATGATGATCTGGATGTGTTTTAGTTCAGAAATCATGATGATAATAACCACGTCGTTATTCTTAGGTCTTCTTCATCTAACTTAATGCCGTTTGAACCTCATCTCTGTGTAGCACAGGAGTAAACTACAGTTCATGTTTACCAAAATTTGAGCAAGTTTGTAAAAATTATCAGGTGACAATGTACACAATAAAACCTACATCAAAGTTCAACTGGCTTCCACTTTGTTGCAGCTCAGTAGATAAATTCATCTGAATGGTTGGTGCGGGGATTCGTTTCATGACGGACCCGGGCGATTTTTGGCGATCATTATCTTCCTCATCTTCAACAGGCTGTTCCAACTCGAAAGAGCCAAAGGTATTCTGATAGTACAGCTTTGTGCGCTCATGTTCCAACTGATTTTCCGACTTCAGACGTCTCGGACTAGCGGTATCAGCAACCTGCTTGACCGCATTCGGGGACCACGCGTTAGTGTGCACTGCGTAGCATGATCTATTTATTTGTGGATTTCTTCCCCAAATTAACTGGATACTGTCCACATTGTCGTGAGCGCTGTGGCCAACTGATTCGTAGTCTTCCCAGTAACCGCTACTTGTAGCACTGTTGGAATGTGGCACAACTTTGCTGAGTAGTTCCACACTGCTCGCACGGATATTGGTTCGCGATCTCTGCCATTCCGTTGGCAGCGAAACCATACGTTTCAGAGGTAAACCGAACATGCTTATATGGACTTCAGAACCGGTGGAGGTCATTTTGCCTAACTTCCGTGTGAATAAGAAACACTCAAGACAGTTACAATAATATCCGAAAAAAGGTGTGTTTCGACTGACAGGTTGGCTGAAAAAAATAAATGGGAGAAACAGAAATGTGCTTTCAGGAAATTATTCAGCCTATAAAAGCACAAATAAAAAAGAAATCACTGTTACATTTGATTGCTCATTTTACGATTTTCCAAGAAAACTTAGTTTTAAAAGGTACTTCATGCATGCTTTTTGGAAGATGGTATTTTCATTAATCCAAATGTTGAAATCTTATCAGTAGATGAAATTCCAACTCACGCGTGGACGCCCCGTCCACACATCTGCATCACCTGCTTTCCATCAGATGAAATATACGGCCACACCGGGTTATTCATAAAATTTGCACATGGGTTATACGATAGAATTATTTACATTCCTGTTAGGTACTTCTGGTGCATTGTATTCTTCAAAAGAAGCAATATGAATTGTCCCACTTCATCCGTAATTTAAACATGGGATATGCACTGAGGCAAAGACGAACTCGTTCCTTAGTCCGTGAATAATACACAAAAGGGCAAAACGCTTTGGACATCTGTTATATTATCAGTTCAGTCACAATAGGTTTACCACTACTCGACAGTAGTGAAATATTCTTATTAAAATGAGCTACTCTTGGTGTTCAAGGCTCACACTGATAGTCTCTGTGAGTAACTGTTTGTTCAGCTCTGTACCTAGATTACAAGGGCACCATCAGTGTGCGTAATTACCGGGCACGCAAAGCCAATATCTAACGCACACACACACACACATACAGTAAGTTATTCTCTAAAAACACCCACGAAAAACATAGTCTCGGGAAATCAACAGAGATTGAAAACAATGTGGAATGGTTATCTTCAAAAGTACATTTTGCTAATCCATACGCGAAGTCCTTTAAATAGGTAATTATAGTAAATAGTATGTTAACGTGTGGACAACATTTCCCCGGAAGCACACGACCGGTTTCGCGGTTGTTGCCGCTCATCAGGTATGCGTACCCGGTACTCCTCTACCCACTCGTCTTCATACTTGTAAGCTCCGATGTTATATGTTCACTAGAATCTAATTTGAATCGTCTGGAGTGTGAATGGATACTCTTCATTGAAGAGCCCACAAATGAATCACAACTGTGATTTCTCATATTTATTCGTGTCTGGGCCACTGTTAACCCAACGAACAACGAGGCTGCATGTGCAAGCGCTCATATTGATAGTAAGTAGTATGCTAGATTCTAGTGAATAGGTAATTATATTTGAAGATCCACATAAAGTAGGAGGTACTGTAAGTTCAAGCCAAACGCGAATTCGGCCGAACCATTGTAGAGCAAACTTGTCGGATCATTTTGTTTCCGCTTTGGAAGTGAGTCGATTTTGGACTTTTCTATTGGACCAACTCACAGCCGAGTCCTGTCGAAGTGAACCAATCAAGAATACAAAGTGTTCAAGAGGATATGAGGGTATAGGTTAACTCATTTTTGATGAACTGCGAAATTCCCATTAGCAAGCAGTACCATAGCACCTGTCCAGTACCGAGCTCCGACGAAGAGAGGCAGAATAGACGATCGATGGAGTGGATCGATGGAATGAGATATGAATCATATCAAACGTTCTCTAGCCTCAGGACCAGCCCATTAGAAGTTATGGTCACCCGCACCATTCTAATGAACACATTTTTGAGAGAGTTCTATTTATTAATTGCATTTAAAGCTAAAGAAACTAGATTGCCCGAGTCCAAATAAGCATTCTTTTTTGCCTTAGTGGGACGGTTTCAAACTGTAGACTCTTTCAAGTGTATTATTATGGAAAATAAAGGCGTTTTTTCGTTTAAACATATCTGAATACGAGGAATTCAATGAAAATATGAATAATATTATCCTATAACAGCACATGAAAGTCTTTAAGGGGTCGCTTCCGAGATTCTCAGCTTTGAAGTAATTGTGAAATACCGTCATTCATTTTATTACATCTCATAGATGGTTGCGTACACAATGGATCAAATATCACTACTAAAACTGAAGATCATTTTTATACTTGTTGAACCGTTCAATAAACGAGAATCGAATCTACATGTGTTCATCCTTAAAGTCAGGATATTCAGCTGTCTGGAAAGTGTCAAGGAGTTGAAAACCCCCCTGGAAATACGTCACCTGCAAGGAAGCAGTCCGCATTCTTCCGACCCACGGACAGGGTGCTTTGCGAACATTAGCCAAAGACTAGGCGCGCATATCCGACATAGCAGTGCAGCCGTGAAGCTTGTGCCCGTAAACCAACCAGTATATCATGAATCAATGCTCACACCAACCAGTGACCGACAACCTTCCACACCAACCAGCCAGCCAATCAGGCTTCTGACGTACGGTGATTCGACTTAACCAACCACATCTGCGCACCAAACTGGGCAATCAGTAAGGAGGCCATATATGTCCATGCGTTCCTTGCCTGATCCTATATAAAGTGTTCATTTTCGATTGCAATCGAATACAGTTTCCGTACCTGTCCGTGGTTACTTTTCCGGTGGAATTGGACGATCGGGGAATCATTGACCGGGGATAATCCAGAGGATTGCCCACTGATATAATAAAAAGTTTGACCTCTTTATCAAAGGGGAAACACTGATATTTCTCAAAGTTCGGTAACGGATGGGAAGAGGTAAATCACGTTGATAAATGATTATAAATAACTCCGTCATAAGACTGATTTACTCCAAGCCCACGAGACTGGCTAAAGTGGTCGTGTGAAGAGGTTGACCACTGGGATGCTATTTTCTCATGGACTTCACAATAATTCAGTAAAATATGGTTTTGAAAGATAAAAAATAGTCGTTTAAACTTCCGCTCATCATGTATAAGAACAAGCTGTACTTCCTCTGGAGAGAGGTTACTGCCATTGAGATGATACCTAAAGTAGAAATGACTGACAGTGAACTGGTTCGGAACATGGAAAAGGCAATTTTAGAATATTCCTATTATTACTGCTCAAAGACCGCTGGCCAGTATCAGCCTTGCCTCATTACGCAACAAACCTATAACATTTCAGGAGGCGGACTAAGGCCAACGAAAGGCCGATAAACGGGAAAGTGACCAGCAGTGATGGGAACCGAACCCTGGTCGTTATGGCCCCAAAGCCCATGATGATAACCGTTTGAACATGACTGGAATGGTGCAGAGTCATTCCGTGCAAAGTTCAGAACTCGGTTGACTAAATTCCGAATATATTTCAGAACTAATCATCCACGTGAAACATGAGGACTGCACACTTTTAGACACAGCGCAGCGTTCGTTGCAAAAGATCAATCGACTGAAAGAACTCATTCTGCAGAAATATATGTGAATGTTTTTGTGTGCATCTGCCACCTGCGTAGGTGCATGGGACTATACAAGGTTCCTTATAGATCGCTTAAATCTTGATGAATGAGTGCACACGTACCAGCAGAGCACGTAAGAGGCAGAAATTATAAACTTCGAAAGAATTTCAATGTCATGGGTGAATTTTCCAAACGGCAATGAATGAAAATAGGAAAAAACAGTAGATAAAGAGTTCAAAGAATCCGATACAACTGTCGAAGCTTTTATGAACTATATGACACCCAGCCTACTAAACACAAATGAACTGTGGTGACAGTGCTCGGTCTGATTTCGTGCCTGTTCAATGATCCATAACAGGCTGTTCCGTTAGATTTTAATTCACTCATTGACCATTATTATTATTATACCACCACAGTGAACAGCGCCTTTACCATTTATTTACTAACCAATAAGTAAGGAACTGAGGGTACATTATCACTAGATGTTTCAGGGAAAAATTCAAGTTATCTCGTATAAAGAAACAATATCAGAAAGAATTTCACTGATATGGGCACTACGGCAATAAAAGCTGAACTTGGACTGATGCCATGGTGACTGACAGTATTTGATAACGAAAACTATTACAGATGAAAGCTTTTCATAAGTTACCAGTCATAAAAATCATTCTAGAAACACTCCACCGTGGACTATAGAGCATCATAATAAATTTGAGAGGAAGTTCTCACGAGCGATTAGGTGTATCGTCTGAAAATTCATGGGCCACTTACACACTGAAACTCCAAATTTGTGTAGAAACACTGTTAAAACAAACCAAGAAAAATTGAGGCAGACGATATAGGATCTGGAGGAATATACACCGACATACAAAAGGAATAAAAAAAGACAGCAGAGAACTGAATTGATTAGATTACCGAACTCCAAAGAACTATCTATGCCATTATCCAACAGTAATTTGTGGATGTACAGACCGATGAGTTCCCTCGCAAAGGCAAACCAAGACATTTCACATGCTTTACACGTGCAAGAAAAGTTGAGTTGATAGTCACACTGCCTTCCACAGAACGCGATCGCCAACTGGAAGAATGCATTCCTAACAGTTTACATTGTTTAACAGAAGACCAGACTGCTCAGAAAGGTTTTGAATGCGTACAATATTTTCATGATATTCGAATCAGACTGCTGGCGGACAGACCAAGTCAAAAGAAAAGTCATCGACATATACGATTAGACGAGCTGATCGGATCATAGTAAATTTCCTAATGTGAGTAATGAATAGGTATGGATAAAGAGCAGTTCCCTGAAGGATACCGGTACTGCTTAAAATATGTCTGGAAAATTTTCTCTCAAATTTGACACATTGTATTCTTCCCGAGAAGTGGTCCGTCATTCATCTAAGTAAGTACGTGGGGGTAAGTAGAAGATCTCAACTTTCTAAGAATCAAGCATAGTGGTTCACCACGAATCGTTGATGTGTAGCCGAGAAGGGTAAATGTAGATTATTTGAACGAATCATTCATAGGTTTCCTAACGAAATCAACAACACGTTCCACTGCATCGATCGTGAGACGCCGTGGTTTCTACGTAAATTGGTATTCGTTAGTTGGACTTCTGACTGTGTTTTGAAGGCACAGAAACACTGCACATTCGAGTAATTTCAACACCGACGAAGGAAATGCAATTGAGTGGAATTTCTTGGTTTCAGTTTGATTACTTCGACCTATTGGTATGCGAATAGCTGTGACAGGACGCCACCAGTCAGGAATAGAGACGACTCAAGTGAGTGGTCGATAACTGCAGTCATTAACTCAGAGAATGGTTCAGTCCCGTGTTTGAGTACTTCCGAAGTTACGTCATCCGGTCCAGGAGCAGCGGGTAACTTGGAGGACTTGAGGAACTTGAAAACTTCCTTGTTGGAAAACTTTTCTATTAAATATTACTAGCCTGATGGAAAACGAAATAGGGTTAAAAAGCGGAGGGATTTCCTCAGGTGAGTCCCGGTATGAGATAAGTGACCATGTTTAAAATATATTTTTTGACGAAGATGTAGTGTACTATGATTACCGGTACTCAGATTTGCACTAAGTTTGGATGACCTGTCAGGATACAATCCGACTATGAATCCCCTCGGATCGGTCTAACACAAATATCATTAGTATCGAAAGATGAGAGTAGATATGGGTGAGGGATCATACAATGATACCAAAATTATCAACATTCAGCGGTACAAGGAAATATGGGAATGAACCATATAATGAGTTAACTAAGCTTTGTGAGCATTGTGGGGCATTGTAAACATTTATTACAGTGATTTGGTCAACACGGGAGATACACAGACAATCCAATTGAAAGTGTAGCAAGAGGTGACACTGGACATGCTGAACCCCCTGGAATTGGTGCAGATGACAGCGCCACCCTTGATATTATTCGTTGAATTCTGCCTGTCCGGAAGGAATAATGAATAGCTTTCCATTTTCAAAACAGATTCGTATACACTAGCATTCTGACAGATCTCCTGTAGGCATAGCATACACCTATTTTCGAAAGTAATAACCATAAGAAGATAAGTTGGGTCCGGAAGCTCATGCACGGGGAACGCACGTTTTACACGCAGTGCTCGGAAACGTCATTTAATTCAAGGATGTGCGAATAAGGACTGCCTGTCATCCGGCACTTTTGCGTTCCCTCACGTGATGGCTAATATTCACACTAGTGGAATTTGTCACCATATGCTTTCTGATAATGCCGGTTATTGTTTCGAATATATTCGTGAGGACACCATCGCGGCAAAAGACTATGATAACAAAAATTAATCCAACGGAAACTGACCACAACTGTGATACTGCCGTTCAAGGGGAGCGCGTGCCACAATAGTGAAAGCACAACTCAATAGAAGAAACATTTTGCTCCAAAATGCCACGTTTTTATCACCGAAATGCATGGCCATTAGCTAATAGTCACATTTGGTAGAGAGAGAATTTTGCTTCGTGTGACTTTGGCATAGAGGAGGTTGTTCCGAGCCACGATCGATGAACCGGTAGCTGACGTGTAGAACTTACAGTATTGCGATCTAGACTAGCATACCAATTCCGAATAATGCGGATGCGATAGTTTGACCATATTACCCATATAGATTCAACATTGAGGTAAGAGTTTACAATGCAAAATGAACCAAATATTAATACTGTGAGTTGCTGAAGGGTGACGTGTTGTCAATAGACGGGCTGGCCTCGTTAGCGAGCAGCACATCAACACCTGTCCGGAATTGTGGTCATGTTTTGAGTCAATGCAATAGCAAACGGTAGGCCGGAGACCGGTGATGCGAATCAATTTGACGAGAAAGAGTTCCCGTCAAACTGTGGTTTACCGTTTGACCAGCCAATCCGATGAGACATTGATCGATGCCAGTTTGGACAGGTTAGTGCGTGGTGCAACGATTGGAGACGGTGACTCATTATCCCATATAAACGATGTGTTGCGAGTTGACAAACTGAGATAGTTCAAAGACGGAAGGAAGAGTATTCTCGCCAAAACCAAATGGGCGACCACAGAACAAGTCGATTTCGATTTTATTCTGTGCGAGTGAAACTTCCTACGTGTATAACTACTCGACGAGGCGGGGAATTATGAACTGTTATCCATCAAAAAAGCCACTTTAAAGATATATGTGTGTTGCTTCCTACTTCAAAAAATGAAATATTCGGTAAATTTGACTCCTTGATTTTATTCGGACACAAAAGACAAGTAATTCTGTCAACTTGTAGTGTAGACTTTGATTTTTACTGCAACATCAACTCTCATTTTATAATATTTATTCAATCATTTTTTTCCGTCTACGACTCATGATCGATACGATCATAACCACGTCAGACGATCTACACGCAAACAGCCAGTGGATCAAGTACACACACACACACACGCACATTATTGACAATGTATTCAAATTCCGTCCGTGTGTAGACACACGCAAGGTTGACGTTAGTCGTACTCCATTCCCGACGACATTGAACAATCAACACACTGGCCTATCATGACCTGTTCTCACTGTATTCCTGCCTTGCTTTCCCGTTAACACGAGACTGTGACTCTCAAAACCGCTTACGTGTTAGAGACTCCGCAAAACACTTACCCTCAAGCTTTCCGCACGCTTGTACTGTACACACTTGAATGTGGATTGGTCGTGGCGGATGTTTCTATTGAGGTTAAGGCGGACGATGTCATGTGAACGAAAGGTGGAGCCGCCGGGTAACATTCCACTATCTTATCGGCATGTTGCGTTACTTTTCAAGAGAAGTAGCGGGCTCCGGCATTGACAAGACCTGTTGCATTGGAAGAGAGGTAGTTTAGTGACCCATATCTTTCGGAAAATGGAGTAGCCAATTTGGCGTCCAGCCAGCAAGGACCGCGTGTGGAGTATAAACTGGGACTGCGTTTGGTCTCTGAGTTCAACCGATGTGAACAGTTCACGGAGCATTGTTACAACTGATTTCGTGATGCGCTGAATCACTGCCGCCTTGAGCTTCGAATAGGGGGCTTCCGATGGAATGGGATCAAGGAGGTCTTCCAAGTCGACCACGACGACAAATAGAAGCGCATGGACAAAGACAGAATATTTGACGTGCTCGCTGGTCATGCGACGAGCGATAAATAAAGCTTCCGTTTGTCGGAACAACGCTCGAGGGTTGATCGGGGCAAAACCGGACATTTTTGGGGCAGCCGAGTGGATTTCAATGGATTTGGTGTCAGACATGGTTGAACGTGTGGAATTTGGACCAAGAGAATATAGGCTAGTGTTCTCATATAAAACAAAACTGGGCTCACCAATTTGTATTTTTGAAAAGCTTCGAAAATCGGAGAACAGATATTCCATGGCTCTTTCCAGTAGGCTGTGAGTCATAATGTGATTCACCAAATTATAAAGCAAAGACGGGTCCGTATAATATTTCGCTGTCTCGAAAAACAGGGTTACATAAAAGCAAACAGTCTGGTACTCGTGGGGTCCCATCCAGAGGAAATTCGTCTAGTGTTGGACTGTTTGAAATTTTGAAGAATTTTCATTCCTAGGATGCGACTGATTTTCAAAAGAATTCGCAAGAAAAAGTAAACATGGTGAAAGAAACAAACAATGAGTGTTTGAAGATTATTACTGTCTCTGGTATCAGATATGAAAAAAGAGATGCAGAATGTGGTCAGTTGGCCAGTTGTTTAGGTACTGCACTGGCCTGTTCAAAATAATGTCGAAATCGCAGACGCAAATCACTGAGGAAACTTAATATATCCTTGGACGAACTGAGGTGATTTATCAAACGTTTAAAATCCGGCACTAACCCATTGCAACTGACTGCCTCAAAGCAAAGCAGATTTGTGTAACACGACTGAGACGTGCACACGTAGGAAGTTTCACTCGCACAGAATAAAATCGAAATCGACTTGTTCTGTGGTCGCCCATTTGGTTTTGGCGAGAATACTCTTCCTTCCGTCTTTGAACTATCTCAGTTTGTCAACTCGCAACACATCGTTTATATGGGATAATGAGTCACCGTCTCCAATCGTTGCACCACGCACTAACCTGTCCAAACTGGCATCGATCAATGTCTCATCGGATTGGCTGGTCAAACGGTAAACCACAGTTTGACGGGAACTCTTTCTCGTCAAATTGATTCGCATCACCGGTCTCCGGCCTACCGTTTGCTATTGCATTGACTCAAAACATGACCACAATTCCGGACAGGTGTTGATGTGCTGCTCGCTAACGAGGCCAGCCCGTCTATTGACAACACGTCACCCTTCAGCAACTCACAGTATTAATATTTGGTTCATTTTGCATTGTAAACTCTTACCTCAATGTTGAATCTATATGGGTAATATGGTCAAACTATCGCATCCGCATTATTCGGAATTGGTATGCTAGTCTAGATCGCAATACTGTAAGTTCTACACGTCAGCTACCGGTTCATCGATCGTGGCTCGGAACAACCTCCTCTATGCCAAAGTCACACGAAGCAAAATTCTCTCTCTACCAAATGTGACTATTAGCTAATGGCCATGCATTTCGGTGATAAAAACGTGGCATTTTGGAGCAAAATGTTTCTTCTATTGAGTTGTGCTTTCACTATTGTGGCACGCGCTCCCCTTGAACGGCAGTATCACAGTTGTGGTCAGTTTCCGTTGGATTAATTTTTGTTATCATAGTCTTTTGCCGCGATGGTGTCCTCACGAATATATTCGAAACAATAACCGGCATTATCAGAAAGCATATGGTGACAAATTCCACTAGTGTGAATATTAGCCATCACGTGAGGGAACGCAAAAGTGCCGGATGACAGGCAGTCCTTATTCGCACATCCTTGAATTAAATGACGTTTCCGAGCACTGCGTGTAAAACGTGCGTTCCCCGTGCATGAGCTTCCGGACCCAACTTATCTTCTTATGGTTATTACTTTCGAAAATAGGTGTATGCTATGCCTACAGGAGATCTGTCAGAATGCTAGTGTATACGAATCTGTTTTGAAAATGGAAAGCTATTCATTATTCCTTCCGGACAGGCAGAATTCAACGAATAATATCAAGGGTGGCGCTGTCATCTGCACCAATTCCAGGGGGTTCAGCATGTCCAGTGTCACCTCTTGCTACACTTTCAATTGGATTGTCTGTGTATCTCCCGTGTTGACCAAATCACTGTAATAAATGTTTACAATGCCCCACAATGCTCACAAAGCTTAGTTAACTCATTATATGGTTCATTCCCATATTTCCTTGTACCGCTGAATGATGATAATTTTGGTATCATTGTATGATCCCTCACCCATATCTACTCTCATCTTTCGATACCAATGATATTTGTGTTAGACCGATCCGAGGGGATTCACAGTCGGATTGTATCCTGACAGGTCATCCAAACTTAGTGCAAATCTGAGTACCGGTAATCATAGTACACTACATCTTCGTCAAAAAATATATTTTAAACATGGTCACTTATCTCATACCGGGACTCACCTGAGGAAATCCCTCCGCTTTTTAACCCTATTTCGTTTTCCATCAGGCTAGTAATATTTAATAGAAAAGTTTTCCAACAAGGAAGTTTTCAAGTTCCTCAAGTCCTCCAAGTTACCCGCTGCTCCTGGACCGGATGACGTAACTTCGGAAGTACTCAAACACGGGACTGAACCATTCTCTGAGTTAATGACTGCAGTTATCGACCACTCACTTGAGTCGTCTCTATTCCTGACTGGTGGCGTCCTGTCACAGCTATTCGCATACCAATAGGTCGAAGTAATCAAACTGAAACCAAGAAATTCCACTCAATTGCATTTCCTTCGTCGGTGTTGAAATTACTCGAATGTGCAGTGTTTCTGTGCCTTCAAAACACAGTCAGCAGTCCAACTAACGAATACCAATTTACGTAGAAACCACGGCGTCTCACGATCGATGCAGTGGAACGTGTTGTTGATTTCGTTAGGAAACCTATGAATGATTCGTTCAAATAATCTACATTTACCCTTCTCGGCTACACATCAACGATTCGTGGTGAACCACTATGCTTGATTCTTAGAAAGTTGAGATCTTCTACTTACCCCCACGTACTTACTTAGATGAATGACGGACCACTTCTCGGGAAGAATACAATGTGTCAAATTTGAGAGAAAATTTTCCAGACATATTTTAAGCAGTACCGGTATCCTTCAGGGAACTGCTCTTTATCCATACCTATTCATTACTCACATTAGGAAATTTACTATGATCCGATCAGCTCGTCTAATCGTATATGTCGATGACTTTTCTTTTGACTTGGTCTGTCCGCCAGCAGTCTGATTCGAATATCATGAAAATATTGTACGCATTCAAAACCTTTCTGAGCAGTCTGGTCTTCTGTTAAACAATGTAAACTGTTAGGAATGCATTCTTCCAGTTGGCGATCGCGTTCTGTGGAAGGCAGTGTGACTATCAACTCAACTTTTCTTGCACGTGTAAAGCATGTGAAATGTCTTGGTTTGCCTTTGCGAGGGAACTCATCGGTCTGTACATCCACAAATTACTGTTGGATAATGGCATAGATAGTTCTTTGGAGTTCGGTAATCTAATCAATTCAGTGCTTCGCAGTCTGTTTTTTCTACGCATTTTACGTCAGTAATTGTGCCGTGTGATTCTGTTTTATTACTGCTTCAATTTTTCCGGCTTATCAAACAGTGGTTCTATACAAAATTGGATTTTTGATGGGCGAATAACGTATTGCAATTTCTATAAAAGCAATACGAACCGCCTAAGCGAAATTGGGCCCCTTGATCGGTGATGAAGAAACCACTTATTGGCACTGAATCATATCATCTATCAAATGTTACCTGCCGGAAACCGTCATGCTGCACTACCCAACTCGGTCGTCACAATGTCATAGAATGTCCATAGACTGATCTGGTGGCGAGTTACAAAGTCATCCTATGCTGCAGTTTGTGACATTTTCGGTGATTGTTCCGTGATTTTGACTACAAACACCTCGTCAACTGGTGTTATCATCAAACACATCAGGTAATCTGAATGCCGAATGCACTAAATTGGCATGCTTTGTATAGTACTTACGACAATCCAATGAGAGATGTGTTAGTATTTTCGAAGATGTTTTTGCTAGCGTAACACCACCTACACCGATAAACGTGTAATCACTCATCGTCGATTGCTTTTTTCTGATGAACATGCCCTCCTACCATTGATTGTAACGTGTACTGTCCTTGATTCTGATTTGCCTAGTCTGTCTGATGATAACTTATCTGTGGAAGGCGTGACGTAAATTAAGTGCACGTCGAAATGAGAGAAAAAACAAAATTCCAAGAATCACATTAAGATTTGATACAGTTTTTCCACTTACATTCACCAAGTAAAATACACAGAAATACAACAAAGCACCTCTTTTATCTAGCGCACATAAAATAAAAAAGCTGTTTTTAACTCCTTCTTCGTTTGTTATACAACAGTGTAAAAAAAGCGGAAGTGGGTCGAGGTCCATGAAAGGCTACCATATGGAAAATTAACCGGCCATGACGGGAATCGAACCCGGGTTGCTGTTGTCTAAAGTCCGTGATGAAAACTGTTTGACCATTCCAAAAACTAGTCTAGACAGGGTTGCGAGCATAGTAGCCCATTGCACAAGTACAGTTCTAATAATGATGGCAGATTTTGCCTTCTTTAATTAAATCTTATCAGAAAGACGTTATTCAGTTGTCGTTGAATATGGATCTTTCCGTTCATACTGTAGGCGGATAGAATGTAGACGACCTTTGATGTCATGTGGTGCTGTGCATGTGTGAAGCTAGCCTCTGGCAACTATCCAGTTCATCTGGAAATCAAATAATCTTGATTTTACAATCCTGTCCACAGTTTTGTTTCTATCCTGTGCTAGGATCCGGTGGATAGATACTGTTGCCCAATCCGAACAATTCAGGCTACGTGGTATGTTTGATGTCCCGTAACGCTATCATCGGAAGTGTTTGCAATCGCCCGAATTTGCGGTCACCTTGGGTAAAACTTTCAAGCTATGTTTGTCCTGAGATAATTATGAGATGCTGACGATTTTCTAAACACATTCTAATCAACCTGTGGTGTGGGGTTTACCGAACCCTTGGTTCAACGTGGTGTATTTTCAAATACTTTCCTCTATTTGTAGTGGTTACTGATCATCTAATGCGTTGTATGCCGTCTAAATTGTGCGATTTTAGTACAGTTTACCTATTTTTCTCCATAACATGAGATAAGTCACGCTCCAAACCTTTGGGGACGTTATCAGATAAGAAGATGACAGCTAACAAAGTGTCCCGTGAACTTGTCAAAACCACCACGAGTGCATTTAAGGTTTGCAAGGTGCATGTTTTGACCGAACAGGAAATCTGGCTGGCTCATTTATTATCGAGAAAAATCTGGATGAGTATATTGGTGATAGTGCAGCCAAAGCACCAAGGGAACGAGTACTGATAGACAAATACCTTTCATTTATTATTTTTCGTTATTTGTAACAGGGACAGAAATGGACCGTTCGACAGTGATTCGTAGTAAACTCTAAATTTTGTGTACAAATTCTTACCCGGAAAAAATGGCTGAACAGAAATGTGGGAAAAGTGCTAGAACTGGGTGCTTTTCTTCTGTCATGAGTGGACCAAAGCCGATTTGCTGAACGTGGATAATCTACTTGTATCAGACTACGTTTATGAACAATTTCTCGAAGTTCCTAAATTTTCACACTGCCTTCTATTTGTTGCAGTTTCACACCTACTTTAGAATTACGCAAAAAACAGGTTACCATGTAAAATTTATTAGATTCTGTAGACATTTGGTCGAAAAAAATAAGAAAGGGCCAGAAAAAAGCTGTGATTTAGAATTTCACAGCATAGCTCTTCTAATGCTTGCAAACTGAATCGATTTGCTTGAGAAAAGTAACTAATTTTTTGTGTGAAAATAGCGGATGAGGTAAAATAAACCGATGATATCAGGATTATCAGTGGGACTCATAGTCTCACAAAGAAAGCTTGGATTTTATCCTAATCTGGAATCCAGTGGATACACACTAGTGATGATTGGTCGGTAACTAGAAAAAAGTCCCTAATTTTCAACTTTTCTATTATCTTTTGCCATTGAACTGAAAGCTGTTACACAACACATTTTATGGATTTAACTTAACACCCCAAATTGCCATTTGAAGGAAATCAGCTGAGACCGCTTAAAATACACGGATTTCCAACAGGGCCATGTGCCCTGGATGCAGTCAACAATTCAGTTTACATTACAACACTAAAAATCAGACGGCATGATCTAGCTTCGAAATAGTTTTGGCTTTTATGGAATCATTTGTACGGTACCAGCGTTGGATTTAATTTTAATACGGGATAATCCATCTTGCAATAACAACGCTCAACTCTTCATTGAAAACCATGGAAGTTTTTGAAAGTTGAGCTATCCTTGTTAGAAATTACCATCCACTGGAGCTAGAATCCGCGAATAGGGATATCTCCTCGAACATCTAACTACCAGACTATTCGAGCGGACTCGCAACGATTCGGTTAACGTCACCACCTAACAACTTAATACTTTTCTGACCCTGACTTTTACAGGTGACACCCCGTTGATGACAAAGAGACTGACTCCTGTGATAAAAGTGGCTCGCATGTTTTCGCTGGTAAGCTGAATTTTATGACTGCTTGACGAATCGTTTCACAGACAAGTCACCGTTTTCCAAGAACTGTTTCCTAACTCGCAGCGATGCTGACCTCATTTTTACACACAGAAATGCCAACAGTATAATACCAATAAAGTTACATTACAGAATGCTCGAAATTTAAGCTGTCCTGAAGTGAGTGTAACAAATCTGGGAAATCCTTTTTTGCACAAGACCAGTATAGATCGGCTTTCATTCATCGTCCATTAGGTAGTTGGAGCTAAATGAGGGTGAGTTGTTCTGAATTGTAGATAGGTTATTGCATACTTTGTTCTCGAGTGCAGAAAGTAGGTGCAACCACGACCGATCAGTTGCTAAATCACCACAATGTGAGAGCACCTACAATACCCTGCTTATAATGATGATTGATGTGATATGCGTATGAATGTCAAATCCTAATGCAGACAATAAAATCGACTGACTTCACTAATGACGCCTTACAGGTACTGTCAGAACAATGAGTTTGTCACTTCGAGATAAAACCTCTAGGGGATTTTTTCTTTCTTAGCGTGAAAACAAGTCACCTGGAGACCTAGTCAGATGAATGTAATTAGAAAGATGATGCTTGATATTGAATTTGATGATCATAATTGATATGAAATCAAAACAAATGTGGTTCAGCATGGCGCTGAAAGAAGTAACTACAATCGTTTAACATGCAATCCTCGGCTTAAGTTAAACAAACACACGATCACATTTTCTTCAAGTTGAGAAGACCCTAATAGTGAATGCCATAGTACGTACCGAAATTTAGTAACAAAACTCCATGCACAAGTACCTGGTTTGGAACTGAAAGTTCATTCGAAAACGAGTTAGAAAATACGCCATGATCTAACCTGTAATTGCTACACCTCTCCCTTTATAAAATTTCGACTAACTCCAGATAGAATTATTGGCTCCTAAGTTTGTGCTTAGACTGTTTGTCTTCATTTCGCGGACAGAACAGATCACTTGAATAAACAGTCCGTCAGTGGGAAGACTGAAATAGGTGATTTACCTTTTACTTGGCTGACAGTCTTTCCGACTTCCCCTTTTCAAGCACAAACCCCAGGTCATCCGATCAGAATTTGACTCGAAAGCACCAGAATCGAGTTTCGCTCTTATTGGAGCGAATCAGCGGTACACATCCTCCGCAGCATCTGGCGTTTTAACCCGAGCCTTCTCACCTCGAATGTGTGTGCGTTACCAGTGCGCCACTGCGCCTCCATCCGGGCTGATCCGAATCACGGAGTTAAGTTTGTTCAGATGTCGCCCTCTACGACAGCCAACATGCCCGACAGCATCGAAGGTCACTGTCCCGCTAACTCCAAGTGAATTCCTCTCAGCGAGTCGGGTCTTCTTCCTGGGAGTGAGACGCTGTTTCCATTTGCTTGCTTCACGTTCTTGGTATTTGCACGTACCTCATTATTACTTGCGAGTAGTGTGCGAGATTGATGATACTTTGCCTGACTGCTTGTATTTAGGATTTCACCTTTCAAGCACGAACCTCGTCATTAGACCAAACTTGAACACTCAGATAATCTTGAAAAATCTACAATGGTCTTGTCTCCCTTCGAAGCTGTTGGGTACTGCTGGTAGTCATAGATAACAACCGAAAAAACTTAACTCTGTCCAGGTTCAAACTCTGGGTGCCGCAGAGGAAGTGCACTACTAATGGGCTCTAACAAGAGTAAAAATCGAACCAAACGCTTCCGAATGTAGGGTTGATCGGATGGCCCGAAATTTGTCGTAAAAGGCGGCTTCCAAGGGACAGTTAGTCAAGCACAGTACCATCAATTCTACACATTACGTTCAGGCAATTGTGATGTATAGGTGGTAGATGTAACTTACGCCACCTTTAGTCACGATAACTACAGTTTTATGTCTAATTTCCAAATATCCAACAAAATGTTCAGCACCATTGCGCATGGATGAGTAAGTCTTTATTCTACTCGCAGCTCAAACGAATGTTTTCCGTACCTCTTGTGCCAAGTTTCTGGCTCATTCATACAATTGCGATCGGTATACTCCTACCGGCAGTGGTCAAACGGTAATCAAGGTAGGCTTCCTGCCCTCCCGTTCAGGGTTCGAAACCTCTCGCCGCCCGCGGTGACTTGCTAAAGTGACAACCCTTGTTTGAGAAGAAGGCAAATAAAAGCAGTAGATGAACAGCGTTTCATCAGCTATGTCCCATTCGCATTTCTTAGATTGTTGGATGTCTCCAAAAGTATGGGAGCATTTATTTGAAACACTGAATCCCCTTGATCAAGTTTATCAAAACAGCCAGAATAGATGAATTGCGAGATGCAAGCAATTCTTTTAAACAGTTGAAAGAAATGAAATATATGGTATTTTTTAACCATAAAAGAGAACAGGCTTTGTTACCATGAAGAAACAGGGCTTCCTTCCGAGTTCAATTTCTGGGAACTACATACTCGTAGAAAAACAGGTAAGACCACATCTTCAGATATTACGCAACGATGAATTTATCTTCGAGGACCAAGATAGGAAACGGAAACCGATGAGAACAACGACACAAAATATTTGCGGTTCTCCGAAAATCCACAAGTCCGGAGTTCCTTTGAAATCCTTTTAATACGAGTAGAACTCGACTGATCATAAAGTGGCACGCATTTGGTACAAACTCTATCACTTATTAGGAAGCACATGCACCACACTATATAAAACACTCTTCTGAACTATGAAATACACTGGAGCTGATGTCTCTGAGCTCCAAAGTATGCTTTCTTTTTGATGTTGCTTCGTTTTTCACCAGTGAACCTCAAAGGAAAATGGTAGATTATTTGTGCGAGATAATCTTGCCACTCAATCCCATCTTGTCTATTACTGTCATGTATGTCAGAAATCTCATTCGTTTATGTATAGAAAACTCGATTTTATTTCAAAAGACTGTCTCACAAACAGATTGACAGTACTGAGATGGCTAGACCTCTTAGACCCATACTGGCAGATATCTTTTTAGGAATGACTAAGAAAGAGGTAGGTCAGAGTAATGTTCAGTTTACCATGTACAAAAGTTACGTCGGTGATACTTTGATTTCCACGGAGGAAGCCCATTTCACCGAGTTCTTTGACCCACCTAACGAAATCGTTAGCAGTTACGTGTGAAACAGAAAACGACAAAAGTCTCCCCTTTCTCGGTATTCTGATTACTAGACGCGCAGATGAAACAATTCAAAAGAAAATTCATCACATGGTAACATGGAAAGGACCATCCACGCAGCTTTATAGTTTCACTCCATCAGCCTACAGACGGGATTTGGTCAGAACCGCGTTTTACTGAACAGGTAAATTCTGAAGTGGAGAACAACGGCAGATGGAGGAAAAGTTCATAACGCAAACTCTATGTACAAATTACTACCTCGGTAAATTTACTGGTATTTACCCTACAAGCAGACACGGTAAGGAAAAAACGAGCTATTTCACTGCTACCTTTTGAAGGTGATCATTCGTTTAAGCGAATTAGCCAAAATCTGAAAGGCGAAGTAAAGCGCAGCTATTTCGCGGCTCGATTGTAGAGTCTGCACGAGGCCAATGGACTAGACCAAGGAGGTTATTCAAAGAGTTTCACAAACGTATCGAGGTCTCAGCCAGAGAATCAGGGAGTACACGCTGGAAGGGTTTGCGAAGTGGATGAGTTACTCGTTCCCCGGACAACAGACATCCACGAGAAACCCGGATTCATCGACCTCGAAAAAACCTTTCAACTTTTCTTTATCAGATTGATCTGGATCAAGCTGATTGCATGAAATCAGAACTTAAAGCTTTTAGCATTTTGTTAGATTGTACTGATCATTAGACTAACCCTCCAATCATGCGCACTAATGAATGACCATATCTTTAACAACATTCATTAGGATTGACTAATCTTATTGTTCTAGTATCACTTATAAAGACTCACCAAAGGTGTCACACAGTGTCTGCCTGGACGAATAAATATCCAGTGAAAATCATTAAGCGTTTCTGTCAATACACCCTGTCTTTGACGTAACAACAGAAAGCTTGTAAGGAGAGCTGTAAGTGCCAAAAACAAAAGAAATCACAAATTATCAAACAGGATTTGTTAGATTTAACAAATATTGCAATGACTCCCATAACAGAGGTATTTGGCCATCGCGGGATCCGCGCATAAATCCTACTCATGCATTGGTATTGCGTGGGCCCTACCAGTTGGAGGCATCGAATACGTGAAAATGAATCAACGACATTCACTGATTTAATGGACTAAGCAAGTCTCACTTTGGTTAACTTGATTCAGGATAATTTTAGTCACCACACAGTGGATACGCACCACATTGGGGTGACTTGATACCCAAATATAAACAGACTAAATAACCAACAAACTGACCAAAAACGTGTACTTCGTTTTTTGGATATCTTTCATCTACTGCAACTTTGCATATAAACCTTTAACATATTTTCCGAAGTAATGTGTGCCTTGGCATTTGGTGTTAGGAAATAAACAACCAATCATTTGGGCTGACATAATCGTATGATTGCGGAATGATGATCTACGAATCACCGGGGCAAAAACGTGATTCTTTTGGCTTTGGAATGACACAACCTGATTTACTATCCCCAGTTATCAATAAAACACAATGGGCGGCTTCTTCTTTCGGCGGTCATGTGCATTGTTTGTGCACCTTCAGCCTTCAGTTCACCAATCTCCTCTTTATTACGTGATGCAAATAGGGCATTCCTGATGAATTGATGTACATTTAGGATCATTCATCAGGAATAATTAACGCAAGACTTGTGAATACAAAACGTGCTTACGAATCATGCAGCTTTCTGCCATAAGCATCACCTTAGTACTACTGCACAGAGCACAAATTGTGAATCTAACACGGTAAATGAGAACTGCAAGTACCTAGATTCGTCTTATTAATCTCCATTTCAACCTGAAACAATAATAACCGTACAACACAAAACTTTTGTATACCACTTCATGAGAATAACCAGCAGTATACACATACCGCGTTTCATCAGTAACTAGAAACCGGATTAAAAGGTTACCAGTCACAAATAGCAACACACTAAACCATCCGTGTTTGCTCCCCATGCCTTGTTTCCCGTCAACTTTCAGTCGCATAGCTAACAGCCGTCACTAGCTTTGAAAGTTACCAGTTTGTCACACCATTCAAAGTCGATTATAGTTATCATTTTCTGCTAATGAATCGGTTATTCCCATTGTTTGATGCCTCATCACACAAAAGCCTGGAAAATTATACTACCGGAATAAATTTAAGAGAATGGTAGGATCAGGAATATTAATAGCTAAGCGGTAGCGAGTGTGTCACAAATTCACGTACGCGCTGGGTTCAAGACCCATTTCGGATTCATTGGATATGCATTGCTGATAATTTTTTACATGGATAAAAAGTATGTGGGGCGCTTCCATGGTTTTCAATCTTTGGCTGAACACCGATGCACATGATACTTGAAGAATCCGTCATTTGATAAATTAAGCTCCATACTACTTCAACTCAAAAAGTAACCAGTCTCGGTAGGTCATTTTTCGAATCATCTATCGAGAAAAATCAGTCGATCTGCGGGCGACGCGTTGTTACCTTCCAAATCCAGTGACGGGTAGGCGCTATGCGATGTGGGTCCAGCGCAAAGCAAACCGTTGCGGGCCTAGTCGGATAGCGTATTATTAAGATAGCCATCATTTTTATCCACCGGTCCAGGTGCGATGACTGGGATCACCTACATACAAACGCAGCTAAGCTTTCTACGGAAGACAGGCTTTTTGGCATTCGACACAAGCCCTCAGGCTACCGTCATTAGTCGATTTCTTTGAAGATTACCCAAAATGAATAGCGGAGATAATTGTTCTGAGGCAGAAGTGGAAAACTTCCACGTTCTCCTACGTGCTTCCATTTTCTACGTAATCACTGTACCAAAGTCTTGGTCACATTTCCAGAAAAGCATTAAATCAGTTCTGATCTAGCTTGCAGTTTACCGGGGATTGCTCTGTTTATTAGGAAAAATAAATTTGTTCTTACCCATTTTCTGAATTTAAGTTACAGAAATGTCCTCAAGCTGTGCACTTGTTACCAAATGAGCTTTTTTTCAATTTCAAAACAGACCTCTGTCGCAATTTGAATTTACGAAAGATAGCGTGACAATTTCAACTTCACATCTGGGGTGGAAACTGCTGGACGTACCACTTGATCATCAATAGTTTTAGCAGTCAAATACGGTCACCTGTCAGCTTGCGTCATTCCAAACTGCACTGCACAAGCGGAGGTTAGAATACTGTGTCAGGTATCATTTTATCAGGCAAGGTTGTTCCAAAGTGCTCCAGAATAATTCATCGGGTCACCCGGATAATGCTTTTCCGTAGCTGGCTGTATCCTGAGCGACCTTAGAATTTGTTGGCCTTTGATGGATAGGACAGGAAATGACGAAAGCCGAAATAGAAAGAAGGTCTACTGTTTGATTTTCATGGATAATTCTCGAAGGTGCACCCAATCAATTTACATCTTCATCCAGTACTGCGAAGATGGCAGCATCACTTCTCATTCGTGCCAAGCTTGACTAGTAGCTGTCAAGTTGTGATTTTCCTTAGGGCCTTTGTTTTCCAGTTATATATCATGCATTGACTACGCCTTTGGGGAATCAGTTTGCAAACTTTTTACCGGGAAAGTGTTGACATACTTGCCTATTCATTGTGAAGTGCTTATCAGTTTCGAATGAAATTTGTGCTTAATTGTAAACAATGCTTATGGATAACTTAAAACGTTCATGGAGTGTTGCTATTCCTCGCAAGGAGTGGCACTTTTGGATAGAGGAAATTTGTTATAAAAAAGATGACTTTCATTTCGCTAACACCATGGTTACGAATAAGGCAAGCTGACGGAACTAATTCAGTCCCCTCGTATAACTGGAATAAATTCTCACTTTTTATTGTACTACTTAAATCGGTCTACCCCGGTTTCGAGTCCGCATTATGACAAAGCGGATGCGCTTTGCTCATGAATCATAACAAGCCAGATTAAATAGCTCTAGTTTGCTTCCGTGGTTTTCATCGGTGAATTGGACTTTGAAACGGAATGATGAGTCTCATTGTGCAAAACATTATTGATTATCAAATCTGCCTGAATCAGCTTTTTAGGAATACAAATTTACCTAAATGTTTACAATATCTAGTGTTCACTTTCTCATTTGTGTCTATTCTACATAATCATTCGTACAAACCGTCTGTACCTGAGGCCAGAACAAAGCCCATCGTAAATCGACCAAGGTTTTTATTCCCTCAACAAATTTTTGATGGAAAGCCTTGAGAAATGTGTGGAAACAATAAACCAATACAAGTGAAAAACACAAAGTGGGCGGATCTATTTCTTTGACAAAATGAACGCTGTATGTCATCAATTCATCCATTAGCTTCCCTGTAGGACAAAAGAAAACACAATGAACAGATTGGATTATCCGGTGGTAAAAAGTGCCTTGTTTCACAATGCACTAGATGATGTGACTCCGGGCTATCGAAACCCGTCGGATACTAAAGGATAGCTCACTGGGACTCACCCAAGCACATCTTTTCGAAAATAAGCTGGTAAAATCTACCGAAAGAGCTGGTTCACATGCCAATGAAAATGAAAATCGGCAACCTGTGTTAGGCATTTCCAAAAGAAATAAGAAGGAAAATCAAGGCCAGTTCCGGTGCCGACACCTAGCAGAAAGGACGTGCTCCAACCATAAGCTAACCCATTAAACGCCAGATACCTGGGAATATATATATATATATATATATATATATATATATATATATATATATATATATATATATAATCAGTAGTGATGAATTGGAGAATCTTCCCAATTCATATTTAGATTTTAGTGGTTTGAGTAAGTTTTATCAGAGCATCGGTTAGCAGCATTATTTTTGCTACATATTTCTTTCCATTTATATCAATTCTTTACTGTATTATGGATAGCTGAATGTGCATGACCTTGGTAGCCAAGGTGAAATTCTCTGAACAAAGTAAACTAAAAATAACCCAGGTATGGAAATATAATTTTATTGATAAACAGGGCGACATAAGTTATCCTAGATTGTATTTTGATAGTTCTTCTATCTCGAGTGTTTGGAAGAAGCCTTTTTTCCAGCCAATATTGTTCCTAATTTCGTGCATATAAGAGGAGGTCAGAAGAAATTCTTTCTCGACTGGGGAATTCTTCGTGATATGCACTTTAATGATAGTTCTTATCGATCACTGGGTAGCTCACCGAAAAAAAGTAATTCCAATTTGCACCCACATAAGCGCCGAAGTCCAGGTCTTTTTAGCCTGCTTCGGTAATCACTTATACACTTATCGCGATAACCAAGGAAAGACCGAGCTAATCTGTAGGTTTTTGTCACCTCGGTAAATGAGCGAAAGGTAGAATTGCAAAGGCCTATGAGTTTAGATTTTTGTACCGGATCTTGTCCGTTGTTTTGAAATGAATAGGATCTTCATTTGTCGCGTAGTTCATAGGGAAACTCCCACAAGTGCATACTTCCGAGGGAGCAATTAGATTAATATGCACGTCACACCCCAAAAATGCCGTAACTCTTTGTTCTCAATCTAGAGTGATAACATATCCACTCACTCTTTCTCACTGATACAGATAACTAAGCGCAACTTAAAATGGAAACTATGCATTCGAATATGTTGTCCATATCGTATGAGTTCCTTTCTCGCTATTTCTAGACGTATACGGTGGAAGCCCTGGTGTACGTATTAGTATATTGAACAATGATGACATTCCAGAGTCCCTCTTTTCCCGGTCTATTGAGTGATTGTCCCTGATCCACTTTGCGACGAGGAGTTCGTCACACGGTTGCTAACTGTAAGTTGTCGTGTGGCCTTTGTCTTCTCTGTGTGTGTGCTGATTTGATGAGCCAGTGGTTAAAGGCTTTGTATTTGTGCATACAATAATACCGCCAAGTTTATCTAGCATCAATTCCAAATCAACTATCACCTCACCTATCCTCTCAGATCCACCTTGTCTACTACCTTACCATCAGCTGACGTGGAGCCCGTATTGCACGCCCAGTCAAGAAGGTCACGTATTGATTTCGTCAGGAGATTCAGATCACGATGCTCGGTATTGTGACGAAGAGTTCATTTTCCATATAAACACCTAGTATGTGACGATCGGTAGAAGGCACAAGGAAATATTCGGCTTGAGAATTTCCCCCAAAAATGAATCCTCCTGAATAAATAGCCAACACAAAACGGTGTTACTGATTCCGATCGGAATGAAACACGGTTAGCCTTGTTGGTCGACTTTGATCAGATACTTCTGAAGTAGTTGGAGGACCTTCAGCACCGTGACTGAAAACTTCCCCGATTTCGATAGAAAGATGTGGCATCCGTAGGCGATTTTTTGCAGAATAAAGTTCCATGCTACGTTTCACTAGATTAGCGTAATTATATTCATGATTCCTGAGTTGATTATTCCGTTTTCGACTTTCAAAAATATCCTCAGCTTCAAACTTTAGTCCTTTTAGTTTCCCTCAAAAATGCTAATTCGAAGGTAACTGTAAACGTTTCCTCTTTCCTGAATGAAAATGAACTACCTCAGCGAAAGCCGTTTGTGTCAAATGTAAAACATAATGAATCATAATATAAAAAACGATCTAATAACGAAAAAGGTGGACTGTGCGAGGAAAAGACTGGAAAATATCCTTCAAAATAGAGGCAGACCAAATTGTTAATAATGTATACAAACTTTGCCTTTCCATTATTAAATAAGCAACTACTGCGTAAATAAATCTTGTTTCCTTTTCCTTCAAAGGCTCACACGCCATCATGTTAGCAGCTGACCGGTAACCGCAAAAATAGGATTTCTTTTTAATTTTGAACTTATTTGTAAATCGCATACAAGCAGAACACAAGGATTATTGTCCTAGAACCTCACCCCTTCTTGCTGTTTATTGTAAGCATAAAATTATCGAGTTCTGTGTTCATACTGTCAGGTGCGATAAAACATGCCCGAAAGGCAAGATTTTCGATAACACCCCTCTCCTTGTGGCGGTGGTCGAGTGGCTTACAGCGTTTGCTTACTACCTCGGAGGTCCGATGTTCGGATCTCCGCCTTTACCGGTTACTATGATGGTAGACAGCATTTCACTGTCGTCCGGATCGTTACCACACCTGACCTATTGGGAACTTATGTGGTTCCTCGCCACTCCAAGCTTCAGGGTCTGGTTGCCGGTTATCCGTAATAGTTCAGCGGGCCTTTGTGGTCATTGGGTATATGCCCCTTCCATTGCACTTATGCGCAAGCATGTAATAAAAAAAGCAAGTATATATTTGGAACTGCAATGTTCTCCGTGCATGTTATCTGTAGTTTCTCTTTATTCTATGATTTCTCTTTACAGGATATGGTCACGAGTTATGCAGTCAAGTTTTGTACACATGACCATAAAAGTGGGTTGAACTCAAGCTGCCGCGTAGTGACCGGTTTACGCTGATATGTAACAACTCAAATGGTTACAATGTGAGAAGTACCATGATCGGCATAGTTTTTTTCTAGATTTCTATACAATATTTCGTTCCAAAGCTTTGATAGTATCCGAGCGAGACTGAAAATCGCTTTCGCACTATGATGATCCGCACTTAACATACGGTTCAAACTCGTAGGTCTACAGCAGTTCATCCTCTGCTTGAATGTAAGGGAAATGAGGCTGGAACCAATCCTTCTCATCCCCCCCCCCTCGGGTGCTTCTCCTCTCTGCACGTATGCCAAACCGTTCACTGCGGACGCGTATTCCATAAATATCTAAGTTTCCGGGACATTCCAGAAAGAATGTCCTTCGATTATGATGTGCGAAGTGATGGTCAGTGCACTGAATTTGTGTGCTGCATCGAGAAACCAGTGTGGAAAACTGTGATAACCTATTTTGAAAGAGGGTGAACTATTCCTAATTTAGTCTATTTTGTTGTCAACGGAACGTTTGTACACTCCACTGTTTGGAAAAGTATTTGCACTGCAGAAGGCGCTGGTAGTTTTGGTTCCAAAGATTATATCGGATGGCATAACACGAAACGACCAGGTGGATGAACCGTTCTCACTGGTCCAGTAGTCATAGTTGCACATCCATAAACAAATGGACGGCTGTTCATTTATTTATGAAGCCGTGTGCACTTTTGTCCGGAAAGGTTATCAATGGCGAAAACCGGTCGAAAATGTAACGGAATATCAGAACAGAGTCAGTCGAAATGATATAGGATGAATAGGTACATACGTGAGTAGCTTCACTGCATCATAAAAGTATGCACCCCATGGTGGTGATAACTTAAAAATGGGATGGAAAGATTGATGCCAAGACTGCGAATTCTGTGAGAAAAAATTTTTTCGAGGTGAGGGGAGGAAGGGAGAGGGGGGGGGGGGTACAAAAATGGTTTTGGAATTTGCCTAACAAATAAATCACCCAGGTTAAAATAATGTTCCGTCCAGTCAGTGAAAACCAATCGGATGCAATTATTCGTAGTCCCTTTCTGGAACAATATCATCATAGAAAACATGAATATCCAGGATATTTTTAAAGAACCAACAATGTTTGGGCAAGATTCCAAATGTTGTGCAGCAACCCACACTTCAACACAACTCTCCAACTCTAACATGATAAAATCAATCTAGAATTATATTGAAACATTATTGATAAATATTACTCAAAAGTGGAGATAATTCAAAATATCGGTGTTTGTATGTATACCAAATGGAGAATATTTTATTGTATGTCGTTGTAGTGCTTTGAGGAGCTGATTTATTTCCATACCGTACACTAATATTTTATCTCCTTTATTTGGTGTACAAGAAGATTCAGTGTTTCAAGAAAAAGTTAGATGGCTCTTTAGAGGCTGTAAATACGGGAAGCTGGTTCAGGGCTTCTGCTTGAGAACCCGGATTCAAAGTTCCTCAAGGTGACCAATCCACTACCACCGTTTAAAAGGTTGCACAATATTACTAAATTCCATGAAGAAGTGTATTTATCTATCTGCTAGATAACCGAGAGATTAATTAGGATCCTCAGTGAGGTCATTCATTACGAACTGCGCCGCTGTTCTTACAAACAGAGAATACAGTCACACGCCAGAGTTACTCATTAATTTGTACTATACTTGAGGGTGTTACGCACAATCAATGAACGGTAATATACACCGTCAACTAAGTCGCGAAACGTATTCGGTTGACGGGCGAGTGAATTATGCTTAAAACTGGGTCAGCGCTTGTGAAGGAATGTTTGTTGTTCATAGTGATGATAACCTGTCATCCGACTGCAAAAAGGAACTGGCGGGAAATCATAGACAGTTGCTGGTCACGAGAGCCGTTACTTTGCAGATTTTCCCTGTCCAGCTGTTGACAAATTAAATTGGAGACAAGTGACTACGATTTCTTAGTAAATGTCTCCGACAAAACGCGTCATACTGATTATATTTTACGGTTAGCAGCGAGAGGTTTAAGGTCTGGCAGGAAATAAAATGCTTTAAAATAGCATTACTGGTTTTGTTGAAATGCTTTTCTCTTGTAGACCTCAATAAAGGGACTTTCCTTTAAAGGTGAGTTCACTGAAAACAGTTGTCTATTCCTTGAAATGACCCCTGAAAGAAGATCCAAAATGGACATTTTACCAATGATATTTGGGACTTTTGAACATTTCATACCACTTCAACAATTTTTGTTGTCAGAGCGACTCACCATGGTAAGAAATGACATTTTTCGGAGTGTACAAGCGCAGCCTAGATACGGTATGTGCTTCTGAATCGCATCAGTAAAATGTCCCTGAATAACTTCAAAAAGTTGTCGATGTGCTCCTGATTCCTTTGATCAGACTTTTATCAGCATGAAACCAAGTACACCGAGCGAGAAAATCGGAATGCATAAAACTTAAAAAGTGGAAAGTTTGCTAGCTGTACACACACAAATCTTATGATTAGTTTAAAATACCACAAATTCTGCTCGGTTGACACCGCTTCATTTTCAGGGGCACAATCATCACGTGACTCGGGTTGTTCACCTTAGTTTAAGGTCACACGAAGTCGTCGTTAGCACACCGAAAAACGACGTGAGATTCACCGTGCCTGTGAGTTTTGTAACCAAGCTGCAGTCGCTCACGAGTGACAATCATTTACATGCAACCCTGTGAACTAACGGCAAATTCATCCTCGAAAAACCCTGCTTAAAACGAGAGGTTTATTTGTATGAGCTGATAATTCGGAATTCGAAACGTACCGGATAATCCAGTTGTACTTTTATTGGTCCACCATTTGTAGGTTAAACGTGCCGACGTAGTAAGGCTTATCCAAAGTGCACCCGCCCGATAAACAAGAAGTGATCAAGTAACCGGTAGCCATATGGTGGCTAGTTGGTAAAAGCATAGTGCTGGAAAAAATCCTAACAATAACGCGTCTACTGGCAAACCAGAAAGCAGGTTCAAACAGGTGCAATGGATTTTCTGTATGAAAAATAAATTACTTTTGAGAATTTCCCCGATCATTCAATTATGAGTCTATAACGCCTGAAAACTGGCAAATCTCTGACTCTTTAGGTTTTTCAGAATCTGGCCTAAGTTTGTTTGGATTGGTGAGTAAGAGCATTACTTCTACTTGGCCGGTAACTTAATTCAATATGATCAGTGAACTGTATGTCCTGCCCGAACGAGGTTCGAAGTGTCTTTGAAAAAACGAGGCACCACGTGGTGCATTAAACGGGAAGACGTAATATCAGTACCACTGCTTTTTCGGCGGAAAATTATAAGCCGACTTTTTGGTTAAAGTGGGTAACCTTTCTCAAAGCAGTTTTGCGATCCAAAGTTACCCAAGGGAACCGAACTTCGGCTTGTAACTTCCCACCAACAACGGCGTGTAACTGACACTATATCTTCTCATTTGGTCAACGCACATTTTCCAAAGGGGTGTCTTACGGTCATGATGCATTCAGAGCTATGGGATTTTATTTATTTCCCGAGTTCCTTTGGGTTTCCGAAAGTTTGATCCAAAGAGTTCATGACTGTATTCCTTGGAACCATCTTTCTACGTAAAGGTTTTTTTCGCTTCTCCTCTACAGTAAACATTAGGAGAATAGAAGAAACAGATCTACAGACCCCGGAAAAATTTGAAAGTAATATACTTTGCCCCTTTTTAGTAAAGAAAGAAACCCAACTCACTGACTCGCAGGGTTCTATTCACCTCCAACGCAGCCACAACAACGACCACCTATAGTTAGGCATTCGGTTTCTGGGCGGAAGGAGAGCAAAACAAGTGGACTGTGCTGAAGAAGTTGACAGCAATTACAAACAATTCTCCAACTTCATCCATCCCGATCCTCTACAGAATGTGTTTGAGCTGTTTTGTACGTCTAATAAAATCTCAGGTATTGGTCCTCATGGCCTATTGTCATCACCTACGAGACACGGTGTTGTCCATTGTGGATGATGTAGCTCCCCTAATTCCTCGTACAACTGAACTCCTGAAAATCACAACAACTTCTGTACCATGTAATTTTATAGACTCCTCGTCCGCTCCGGATCTTGTTTCACAGTCTCTCCTCCGCAAACTGAGAAAGTTCGGCAGTCCCACACCACAATCGGTATGGTTGTGCGATTATTTTACCAAAATAAGTCAGCCCGTACGACTGAGTTTTTAAGCAATAAGCCTCTGATGAACAATTCAGGAGTGCTTTAGGGAGTTGTTCGTTCCCCGTATTTACATTCCACGTACATCAGTGACCTTTCAAACAGTTTTCTGAAACATTTACTAAAATATACCGATTGTAATCCCTATGAAGCAGTTTATGTGAACCAGAATTTTGAAAATGTTTTTTTCAGTAATCTCCCTCACATTTGTGATTTCTGCTCTTAGATCCAGTTTAAATTCACATTTCTCCAAAATCTTTAAATTCCCATGTTTCCTTCCTCGATTGGTTTATCTTAGCGATCCATCTGACATTTCCGGAGAACCGCTATCACTGGTGGGTTCTTTCAAATACTTAGGAATCACTATCGATGGAAGATTGAAGTGATCATCTCACATTCCAGGTTACTTTATCTAAATGTAATATCTAAGGTTATACAGAGCGCGGCATCTTTTTTCGTTTATCAGTTTCTCCTGTTTCTCTCTACTGTTTCCCAATTTCTTTTGTTGGTCTACTGAAGGAAGATTTCAAAATTACTCTCCAAGATCTGTCTATTATTATTCGGTCATCATCTTTCATACCAGTAACAGAACTGTCGGCTAAGTCGTGTGAATTACACCTCACCGAGTGTGAAAAATTTGCTCCCAAAGTGCTTTCAGACTCAACTCACCCTGTACACAGTGACCTATCCAAAAGTAATTGTCTCGCATGTACACATTTCTTTTTATGACCCACACCCTCCCGGTTTAACATCACCGGAAACTTTGTTGTTCATTATCCGGCCCGAAACCACAAGAAGAGGGCGCGAGTATCAGATGAATTATTTTAAGCAATTTTCGACCGGTTATCGCCTTTGTATTTGAGCACTTCGACGATGCGCTGGAAGTGAATCTTCTCGAATGAAACGTGGACTTTTGTCAGCACTAAATTTAGGCCAAATAGGATACAAACATAAATTTTCAACCCCGTAACAAATTTGTGAATATGCTTCTTTGACTTTTCAATACAATTCATGCACACTCCTCAATCGTCTTGTCCACAGTCGATTTCGAAAATCATCATGATTTTCGCTCTTATTCTTGTTTCAAAGATATGGACCACTGGGTGTTACTAGAGAATAACTCGGGGAAATCTGATTACTATTCCCCTCCATTCAGGCTTTAACAATTTCCCCGTTCCACCTACCGAACTGAAAAACACAGTGCCACGTGTATGCTTTACTGAAAAACTTTTACTTTTGTTATTGTGCGCCTCGGTGCTAGAAATACCTTTTTCATTTGGCAATAACGTGGAAGTAACACGTATGCTTAGTTTCGTTTTAAAGACGAATCGTGACGAACACGTGGTCTTTGAGCTTTCATGTAACCTTATTCCATTTTCTTGATTGCTCAAAGCTCAGCAAGATAAGTGACGGATCAGTGTATTTTTTTGCTCATCCTCATCACGAAGGAAATTTGTGATGGTACTCGTCAACGAGGCGGAGACCTAACCTCAAGATAAATCCACTTTGCTTCACTGACGTGTTTGAGTTTCTCATTTTCCCTGAGAAGTGACTGGGTGAGTTGTTTCATCGTCTACATACTGAGGACTTGTTTTTTGGGAAACATGATCTGTCAGACAATCATAAGCCAAATACTGAGACCAAGTAGTGATAGATGAAATATTCTGACTTGAATAAATATGTGAACAACGATTTTTAATGCTGCTCGATTGGAACGCTTATTTGCCCACTAGAATCGAAAGATAACCCGATAATTATTAGTCCACTCACTGAACTAAGGTCTTTCACAATGGGACGCGTAATCAGTCGTAAATAATTTTGTAGCTGAGTTGCATTGGTGCAATCTAAAACTGGTTATTAGTTTATCAATACAATTATTATCAATGTTTTCCGAATAAACGCCTAGAATATAAGTCATAATTTGATGACCTTTACGCAATCTGTTTTGAGAAATCTACAAAACTTTCCTGGCGTGTCTATCTTACACGAAGTCCTAATTCCGAAGTAAGGCAAAAGGCTTTAGATCCATCCACAGCCATTACTTAGTTATTAAGATGCTGATATGTTAAAAAAAGATTTTTTTTTCAACCGTGACTTTTGAAGAACCCTTTTGTCTGTTTCACTAGTTCACTCGGAGTAAGATGCAGCTCGCCGAGGCTATGAGAGGAACGTCCTTATTATCCGCATTTCTAACTGAACTGTCTTGTGGTACATGGAGCAGTAAAGGTGGAGTAGGTGAAAACGAGTTTATCAGTCACAGTGCTCAAGAGTAGGCCGGTTTTTAATGACCCCTAGGAAAAGACATCAGACGTTAGTTTATGCATGTTGGCCTAAATAGTTTATGCACCGATGACAGCAACGTTCCGAAGTTTGTCAGCAGCCACATCAATGAGTAATTATATGACCAAACTAATATGCAGCTACATAGTGCTTCATATTTCCATCGGAATGGAGTCCGGTAATTACTTTTCCTTCATTCGTCACTATCTCGGATAGATTTAAAAGTTGGCACCTTGACTCATTAGCATGCCACATATGTCATCCAGCCACAGTAGATCAGGGCGCCAAAGTTGTACCGTTCACTTGGGCTGGTTGAGAATACTATCAGCTAAACTGTGATACCGGTGCAACTTATAAATAGTTTATTGTTTGTCTCGTTATTTTGTGCTTCCATCTTGAAAGAACCCGAATTCTACCTATCTCGTTTTGACTCTGGTGTAGGAGTAGATCAGATATTTATCGACCTGGGCAGTGTAAAGATTTCATACATTTTGCAGACTATTCCGTGATGTCGAAGTGCATTCGACTTGGTCATGTTTTCATGTGCCCTGGTGCAAGTCGCCCAAATCACACAAATTCGACTCACCAGGATGAAAAAAGTGAGTTGAATTGAAAGACTACAAGTGACTACATTGTAATTGTTTTGATCGCCTTTATGCAGCCACAAGTTACCGTTCTGATTCGTTAAATGTAATAGTTCAGAGGTGAGAACACGATTCATCAGGTAACAAAAAATCACAATTCACCATTGGAAACCTTGGAAGCAGCTGTTTCAATCTGGTCACGATTTATCAGCAACACTTATCCACCGAGCCCCAAATAGGATTTAAACCAGGGTGAACAAATTTAAGTCGAGTGGTAATTTCAGCTTTGAAACTGTAAGATGAATCATATCATAAACAAATCAAGGCTTCTCCTGCTTGCTTTCATAGAGTAATCAATTTCTATAGACTATACTCTGTAATGTAATACCTTTGTCTGACTTTTATCACAAGAACCAGTCTGTCCGCGAGTAACGGGTTGTTGCTTTGCAAGAAACGAGTGATCAGGAAGCTACACTTCACTGAATATTGATGCTAGACAAACCGCTAAGAGTGATCACGGACAGTCTGGTGATTACATGTTTAACACACAGTCCGTCACTACGGGCTGGACTTCCAGTGGGGGTCCGGCGGATATTCACTGCCGGTGATTATCACGTTCTCAATACCATCATCATGAACTGACTAGACCAACAGGAAGCTGAAATCTATGAATCGCCTTGCGATAGAAAAACAACAGTCAGGATGATTAACGATCTGCGGTAATTTATGTAACGAGATCTTGTGAATGAAAAAAGGCTGTAACGTGTGGAGTGTTAAATGAGAAAATATATATCGTCAATAACATGGCCTTTTCGGTGGAAAATTGTAAACCCACGTTTTGGTTACCTTGGGTAAGCTTTCTCGAGGCAGTTTTACAATCAAATGACTGTGAGCAATCAGTTGCAATCTGCTAACTTGTAGCTCATTCCTCGGAGTTATTTGATTGTAAAATTGTCTTGAGAAATGTTATCCACGGGAACGGAAATGTCGGCCCATGATTTCTCACCGAAAACACAATGTTACTGAAATCAAGGCATCACTGATCATTAGAAATTTCACCGAGGATTGGAGACTCAATGCTCGTCATCATGCTGCGCAGCGTCCAATTCGACGGCCAATAAAACCGAGCTGAGTGGATGAATCACGTAAAAATTAAAACAATTTTCACCCAAACCAAAGGATTTTAAAGAATCAAGCTTTGGTTAGATGAAATTCACCTTGAATTCTGTGCTTTCATTAACTTTTTTCAGACTGTAAAATTTATAGTTTCAAATTACTTAAACCGGTTTTTGACCTCACCTTGTTTCCGCATGGTTCCTTTAATCGAGTGTCCAGTCAGAGGTTTACAGAAAAAATAGGACCCCAGTTAGAAATGTCCATTTATCCCAGAAATAGGGAATACTGTGCGATGACAGTGAGAATTTTGCGCGGTCATATTTACATAAATAACAAGAGAATTGCCGTTTCCGAGCTTCTGTGTTAGTGTTTGGAGTATGTCACGTACTAGTCGGAATCAGTGTATGTGGCTCCTGGTAACCAATGACTATTTTAGATACAGAAACGGCACACTACGTGATGATATGCAGATAAAAGACAGCTGAATCAAAGCGGCAAGCAAAATGAGCGTGTGATAACGCAGTCCTGCCGGAAGGGTACTGAATTGTCATGGGTTTTACACATGGTTGATGAAACTGAACACCTTATTAATATACTAATCATTTAAACATTATGATTCATCATGCAGCTTCAACGCTCAACTCACCACTGAAAACCATGGAAGCATTGTACAGCGATCCATCAGAGGAGTCGATCATTGTGAGGGAAGCGGGTTGTTACCGTTCAAAAGCCAGTGACGGAAGCGTGCTATATCACGTAGTGTGGATGTTCAACAAACTGTTGACAGCCGGCCCGGATAGCCTTGTGGTTAAGGTGTTCGACTCACAATCGTTCACCCCGGGTTCGAGTCCCCGTGGGGGCTCGGTGGATGTGCACTGCTGATGATTCCCAACAAGGATGAAACAGCTGTACAGTGCTTCCATGGTTTTCAATGGTGAGTTGATCGTTCAAGCTGCATGATGAATCGTATTATACAAATCTACTCTCCTACTACTCACTTGCATTTAAGCTTTGGTCAGAGGGAGAGTTTTATCCAGCACGTCTACTGGATTATAACAATATTAATACTGTCCACAGCAGTGGTCCAAGTAGTCACGTTAGTCTAGAAAATTGCGTACAAAACCATAAAAAATGCTCTTGTGTCAAAAGGACAACTGTTCTTCTCGGAGTGTTGCACAGTTTTATTTATTTTTATTTCATGCAGAGACATCAAGTAGTGAAACGAGTGCACCAAGTGAGATGATGGCCCACCAAGCTCTCAGAGGGGAATGGTAACTCTGATCCCGACTTTAGGAGTGGATATTCACATGCGACCCAAGGAGTCCAGACGGGGTGACTATCGTTGGAGGAATTGCTGGTATCTATTGAGTGATCACGCCTGAGTTCACTTTGAATTAAGCAACCCTCGTAGGAGACTAAAACTTGTTTATTCAAACCAAAATTTACGGTAAACTAATTGTATCAGTGCAATGAAGATTTGGAAGTGTGTTGATTTCTATTAACTCAATTACAAACCATGTTTGTGAAACTAATTCAAAGCATCCTCCCTGTCTTCTGCGAACTGTTTATTATCAAACAGATCAACAGGCAAATATCAACTGATGTCACAGATAACATTCAAAAGCTGCACGTACACTGTTCCCAGAGCGTTTGAACCGATGAGCACGGTTGGACTGGTGAAGTGGACGATTTAAACATGAATCTAGCTACTCCACAATCGCTTACAACGTGGGATATCCCATCATCCCTTGGTTTCAGCGCAGTGAAACCACTTCGATCACAAGGTAAATTTCAAATACAGTGATGGCCAGAAGAACGAGTTATCCAAGTGCGACATATGAATTTGCAAAAAACCGAACATAACAAGGTGAATATATAGCACAATATGGTGAGCAAAATTCACCATGAGGCCGCCAGGTTTAGCCGTGACTGGTAAACGATTTACTATGATGAAACTGTTAGAGGTAGGAGCCTAGTTATTTGCCTGATATTAGTACGATTAGCGTGCTTCCCAAATAAATTGCCTACCGCAGTACTAATTGCAAAGATAGTTGACTTGTTCCGAGACCGGGACCTTTGTGAACAATGAGGTAAAATCAAGTGATATCATTCGCTTTCCTTCTAGATCCAGGTTCCTCACAGTTTGCTCAAAATGAAATGTTTCCTGTAGATTCTGTCTGAAAAGTGTCACTCTTACTGGTTTCAATAAGCCATTCAACCACTTTGTTACTGCGTGACATGGAGAGTTACACATTTCCAAAATCGGTCCTAATGCGATGCCTTCTTTGTGTACCTTCAATAGACCGCATAATCTGGGAATTGTCTTTTCACTCGGTTGTATCCTTTCAAAGGTCACCGCGTTTGTTATTCCTTTCCGCTTCAAGAATCTTATTCTCGTTGAAATTGATTTTTTCTACCTAAGACTTATCATCCTTCTCAGATAATATCTTCGTGAACTAGAAGCCACCGTTAATTATCACCTTCTTTTTCCCTATATAATCCGATCTATTGAGAATTACGATACCCAAAAATTTATCTGGTTTTCACAGCATCATCTATCTATTAGCCAGCAATTCTTCGAGGCGCTTCAGGTGCTCCGACCTTAATAATCCTTTTGCCGTTGGTCTATTTTCGCGATATAACCTTTTCACGTGTATCTACTTAAGACGAATAACATTTGGTTGCTAAGAGGAGGAGCACTTGAAAAAAAATACGAAAAATTATACGGAAGTTCCAAAGCCTTAGAAACTACCTACAGATTTTGAAAACTAGTGAAGATTAGGCAATCCTAATTTGAGTAGAATCGTGTTTTTTATCGTACTCTGATTAAGCCACATGGAATTCAAAACAAAGTAGAGAGCAGACCTGTACGAGAATACTAAGTAATACGAGGGATGGCCTGTTTATATTTTAACTGTGAATGAACTCACTGAGTATTTCATATGATGTACCAATATAGTTGCGGATAATTGAAAGCCATGTTATAACCACCTCAGATAGGCAGTAATGATCAAATGGTTAGCTTTTAGACGGAGGTCCTAGATGTGTTTGTTTTGAGTCCCGACACAGTAGACTCATTTCTCTGATAATAAATATTTTGATATTTTTCTTGAAGGATGAATAACTTTTGATTGTATTGACCAACTTTGATTGACCAATAATTTAGTCAATAATGAACAACATATCACTGCAAATATCCTGATCATTATCAAAAATCTGATTTACTTGAAAATATGTTACTTTCTAAAGCCAACATAGTTTGGGCGAGTCCACTAGTGGTTTTATCATCTGAATTAAGAATCGTTTGAAAGTGACTGTTTAGCTGTTATTATCCGTGTAAAAGAAACTGCTTATGCACAGTCAATGATGGTTAGAGTTTTTTACTTACATTTAATCGTTCATTATGAGCAATAACCTGGTAAGCCATGGAAAAAATTAGATCATAAATTTGACAAATTCGTTTAGTAAACAGTGTTTGCGGTCAAACAGTTCTCGAAAACGAGATTCTGACTTGGAAAAGACGCCTCGTAGATTTCATTTAATTCTGACAACAATCCATCAGATCAAATGACAGCAGCTTCCAACTGCACGACGGTTTCACCTCTTTTCCGGACATTTTTAAGCTTTTCCTACACTAACAAGCAGAGCATCTCATAGGTACGCGAGTACACGCATACGTTTCAAAGCGACTCAAACACACAAGTTGAGTTTGATGGCTCAAGAGGATTGATATTGATAGCGCATACACATCTCTTATTGCCAGTCTGCAGATCCGCTAAATCCTTCCTGTTTTTCTTTAGTCTTTGTTTGTCTGCCTGACTGTCGCTCTATCACGGTGTGTCAGTCTTCGAGGACGGACCGAGTTCGACAAGCTGACTGAATAAATTGGGGCTTGTCCCCTCTCAGTCAACTTCTATATCTGGCGCAGTTAGTTCAACTTTGCATTTTATTTGAAATAAAATTATGCGCCCCGAGAAAGACTAGTTCGAATCTCGTTGACATATGCAATGGGTGAAAAATTTCAATCAGTCTGAAAGGAATTCGGCATTCACATTGTGCTGGGCTGTGAAAATTTTCTGAATTGTCGTTATAATTAAATTGACAATAAATTTTCTTATCATGCTCGCGTGGTAGTTTTTCGAAGCTGGTTCATTGACGTAGCTATTCAACGCATACATGTAATCAATAAGCTACGATTTAATTCATAGAAATTCGTCTTGATAGACAGAAATTATTTTATCTCTAAAGGTACAGTACCGCTTTCATCTCTGAAGATTGGTAAACCTACTGCTATTCAATTGCTTCACTTGGACTGTCAACTAAAGAACAAGTTTTGAGTGGAATTAGAAAATCATATTGTATGAAAACAAATCAAATAGAGACCCCGGACCGAATTAAGCTCATCACCATTGATTGCAGTGGCTCCTGATTTATACCACGAATAGAAAAACGAATACTACTGGGTTAGGTACATTTGACAAATGTCACAACGGTCTATTCGTTGAAATTGGTCAACTTCGATAGAATCCAGTTGATCCATAAGGATACCTTGCATTAGACAGTCACGTGATAAGGTATCTAAAGAATGACACGTGATTCCGTATGGCTTATCATTTTAACTAGTCTAACAAATCCACCCAACTCCGTTGTCGCTTTGCCAAACAAACCGTTGAGAGCTTGAAGGATGGCAGTTAGGGTATCGTTGAATCGTAGGTTGGAATAGCAATTCAGCCACGAAAGTTTAACATTTTGATCAATACAACACACATTAAACAGCACCAACCAACTATTCTTAACTGGCTGCTGGGAGTGATAATTAAACGCTGTCTCTTCCTATAATGAGAACAGTTGATTTTCTTACTAAATACCTTCTATTCGAAGAAGTTATACAGTTTAAACTGGCAAATAAAGACGATATTCAAGCACAAGGGAACTTTTACTATTTAAAATATGACTTTTATCAAATGGCAGCACAACTCTACGAAAATCATCATCAGATATTTCCACATGTGTAGGACACTGTCGAAGGGCAATTCTGCTTGGCCAGTTCGACAAAAGATGAATTGACCACATAGATAGAAGTAAAATTCCCAAAGCTATCAACCTGATTCCTTTGCTTGGCTAGGTACTCAGGTACTAAATCGTGCGGGCTGTTGATATGTGAATTTATCGAATCGGACAACAGTTGCCATCATGATCAACTGAATATTGATCCCTTTTCTGTGAGCCAGAAGCCATTATCCGAAACAAATACCGTGGAAGTAAACAGTTGTCGAACACATTTGAATTGGGGGTAATACAGCAAAACAAGTTGTCATTGCAAGATAAATATAAACTCGTTTTTTTATGGAAACCCTTGCGGCGAAACTCAACTCCCTCAAACCGCCTCTGAGGCTTTCTAAAATTAATCATGTCCTCATTTTCAATAGTTCTGAAGCTTTGACTCAGTACACAGATTTGGTGAGTAGTTTTTCAGAATACAAATACACACTGAATAGGCAGAGTGGTTTTGAGAAAAATAATCTACCATCAATACTCCACAGTGTACTATGATACGTGCGTTTGTCATCAGCTATAAGTACGGCGCACATGTGTTCCTTAAATGCCACCGGTCACAACTATTCCTCCGTGAACTCCTTATCAACCGTTTTCAGAAAAACAACTTGAATTACATGGGTATTTTCAGCGGGTACTAATGTGCCCATACAAAAAAAATGTAGCAAAAGCATGTGAAGTAAACGGGATGTCCACTCGGATTTTGATGTCCTACATATTCACAACCAAGGAGCAATAGTCAACCTAGTTGAACATAAATGCCACTAAAACATCCGTAAAAGCCAAATAAGATCTTCATTTAATGTTGGGAAATATAAATGAACAGCAAACTAATTTTATCATTTCAGTTTTTGAATCACGCAGTACTAGGACAGTAGTTCGTCAGTTGATTTGCGTGTGTTTACGTGTGAGTGTGTGTGTGGGGGGGGGAGGGTGACTGGCAGATCAACTGGGAGTTGAGTTATCCGTGTTTCTATTAGACCTATGACCAGCACACTTCAACATGTTTGAAGATAAGACTAATAAGGGTTTGCAAAACGGAAATGGATAACATGTGGGAGCTGGTTTGCGCTGAGATCACAGGAGCTAGCTGAACGACTACTAGATTCGTTTGCAATCATTTTCATTGTCAGTGGGATTGGAGCCCCGTGCGGACTTAGCCATATACCAGTCAAATAACCAATTTGACCACAGGGCCGAAAAGAACTGGGAAGATTGTTATGTGGATAGGGGCAACTTGAGCTTTCGTACCCCGTTCTGAATCAAGTCATCGACTATCAGTGTGAAAGATATTTATGATACTGGTCGGTAGACTTTTAGGTGAGTTTAAGGTTGAGAGTTTCCACTGCCTCTTTGGAAATTTAGGATAATTTTATCCTTGCCGTGTGTCTCACAAACATCTCAAATAAAGCCATCAACATTATCTGACATCCTTATTTTGAAATGAGCAGCGCAAACACTTTTTGTATTTATTCAAGGATTGGGCCAGTTTATTGATCGGTCGCAGACCATCCCCCCCCCCTCCGATTGGCACGCAAATAACAACCTGAGCATGCGGTTGCTTTCTAACCAGTGCAAATTTAGGAAATTTGAAGATTATCTTATAATAAATGTATGGATTATATAGACGTTTCATGAGACGTTTGCTGTTTAAATCCATGCTCCGCTACCCGCTGTTTCTTAAAACCGTCGAGTTAGACTGAAAATACCATTGACGTTCCCAGCTGGTGCCTCGAAGCTGGATGCCAGCCAAGTGTGGTGTTTTTAAGCAGTAATTCCGGGTGTAAACGAAATACCGATAGGCCAACCTCCCTTCGCTTTCGAGTAACTGGAAATGTTGGCATAGCTACCGTGGTAGATGTGATATTTTTGATTCTGGTCTAAATGCACATCAATCAGTGGCGAGTTCATTCACAATGATCCCATTCCAGGATAAGAAATGTGAGCAGATGCGCCTCTTAAAAGAGTTTGAAGGGGGAACAAGGGTGCTATTTCCCTAAAGGTTTTGTGACTTAATTGGAATGAACCCAGCGAACGACGACATTGTGATCTCTAGTGAGAAAACCGGAAGTGTTCGTTATAGTCGAAGTAGTAGTAGTAGTAGTAGTAGTTGTTGTTGTTGTTGTAGTAATAGTAGTAGTATTGGTAGTAGTAGTAGTAGTAGTGGTAGTGGTAGTAGTTGTTGTAGTAATAGTAGTAGTAGTAGTAGTAATAATAATAATAGTAGTAGTTGTTGTTGTTGTAGTTGTAGTTGTAGTTGTAGTAATAGTAGTAGTATTAGCAGGAATAGTAGTACTACTTGTCGTAGTAATAATAGTAGTGGAGGTAGTAGTAGTAGTAGTAATAGTAGTAGTAGTAGTAATACTAACAGTAGTAGTTGTAGTTGTAGTTGTAGTAATGGTAGTAGTAGTAGTAGTAAAATTGGAGGTAGTAGCAGTGGTCATAGTACTGATAATATTATTGTTATTATTAGTAATAGTAGTAGAAAATTGGTGAGTGCTAATTTTCCAAAACCATCCGTAGACTTCTTAGCCCCCAGTGACGAGTTACCTCCGGGAGTAATTCGGCATCAGAACAGTTGAAAGTGGTATTATAAATAAAACAATGGTCACTGTTCTACCATTTGATGATGAATATTTAATCAAACGAGAGACGAAATTAGTCGAAGCAACGGGAAGCAAAAAAAGAACATAAATGAGGGCGTATAAACACAGGAATCCTCTCAAATAATTACATCCATTTTTAGATTTCGATTTTGTTTACGTTGTTCGTTTTCCAATCATTTCTGGTTGATTTGATAATGGCTAGTCGCTGGTTCTGAAGAGGATAATCATATCCACCGAATAAATATCAGCACCAAAGAGAAATCAGCAATCATCTTGCGAGACTTCTCACGGAATTCTACGAAGTAAGGCGACCTTTCTTATCGTAGTTAATAAAAATGTTACTCTAATAAATATCACGTCTGAAAACTAGAAATACAAAAATGGTGTTATCTTAGCCAAAACCGCCAAATACCATAATAAGGGTATCAAACAACGTTTTCTACAAATGAACATCATAGTAGTTGGCTTACCCAATGCAACCCGTAAACGTTCTACACTAACTGTCGCATCTTTGTGTGGCAGTTCGTACTATCCCCAAGTGCAACCGTTTGCTCAATGCGACCGCGGCCAACCGGTAGTCATAACTAAGTCACGCCAGTCGAGTTAGCTAGAGCGAAAACGGACCAATCGTGTTGCACCTGACATAACTCCTCACGGATTGGCTAATCTGACCTGTTCAAGTCTGTCACGTGAGAACGTAGAAGCAATCAAACTACCGATATCGATCCCATAATTCGTGCTTTCCGCTCGCATGATAGGGCAATTCGAGATGAAATGATAGTCCTCAGTATATTCATTATAATTAGGTACTTGTTAAATTCGTCAGAATTTACCGTCATCCACATTCCTTGCGTGGCAGCCTTAGGGATTACATACAAATTTCAATTTTGTCTGAAGAGATGTAGATCTTTTTATTAAAATTTCCATAAGGCTATGTATACGGGTTCTTTCTTTCAATTACAAATGAACATTTAGCAAAAATTAAACACCGACTAAAGCAGAGTTCATTTCTAATGTAGGCGGAAGAAAATACTGAAAAGAAACACCGTCTGCCGTGTTATGAAGGTGAAGCACAGTAAAAAGCATAGTTTCCGAAAAATTCAATACGAATTCGAGTTTGCAAAAAGAAACACAGAAAGCTGAAATGAGTATTATTTAAATTGGTATGCAACTAAGACCTGCCACTTCCGTTCATGGGCCACAAACTGTTGGTCGTGGTAAAATGAGCAGAATTTTGTGTTCACTAAGACTTATATTTTGTAAGATTGGTCAGATTTATTCCTTCACTTTCGGAGATGTACAATTCTCAACCAGAGCAGACATATTCGTGGATTACACATCCAATAGGTTGGTTTTGAACTTCTCCCTTGCTCTTGTCACATTTCTTAGAGTTCCATAGGTTTCTGATTAATCAGATAGTTGTTAAGGTGTCACTATTATTGTAGTTTTTAGCTTGCAGTTGAACAAAACTGCCTTTTCTTCTATTTGTTGGATCCGTTCACTTAGATTTAACCGTAAACTCTAGGGGATGGAAATTACACAAACGATTACCCCCACTTTGTTGATATCCCCTCGGCCAATTCCGACGTGAACACAAAGCTCAGCTTTCAGGTATCTGAGCAAATTTGGCATATTCTTCCAACTCTTTCAGTGTGTACTTGCTTCACTGATGAATCTGATTTCCTCATTTCAACACCGACTTCGGAATTGAACCATATTTGTTTCCCACGGGTTTCGAACACCACGGACCAAAATAGTTACTATTGCGCTGGCTGATGCTCTGCCTATTAGCCGAAGTTTTCAGTTGGGCAGAGTTCTGAAAACCAGGTCACACAGATTTATTGCATGCTGGTGGCTTCAGAAAAATATTCGCTACCTTATTCCTTGACGTAATGAAGCGCCCCCAGAGTGTACTTACAACTGATTGCTTTGTTATCAATCGTCATGTAACTGCGAGCTCCTGACAGCTGCAGTTCCAATAAAAAACAAACAGTGTGTGCAAAAATCTAATGATACGGTGAACCTGAAAAACTGTCAATCACGCAAATTTGTTCTAACCATGTTGTTTTGATAAGTAAACCTATTTTGACTTTATTTCATGTGTATTTAATAAAGCAAACACACACACTCCTTTTCAGAGAATCCATGTCCTTAGGCATTGAAAACGTTATCGCCCAGTTAGTTGATGTATCTGGTTGGGTTTCCCATTGATCCTTTAACCGTTTTAGCTTGTGTGAACATTGGCTATTACACACCTTTCAACTACAACAATATTGCGTTTGTTCGTCTTATCTCACTTCTGTGTCCATTTCTTGTCTCTCATGTTGTTTTCGAACCAGGAATAAGTGAGCAAACGTAGGCTATAAGTTATCCAAGTTGAAGCATTTGACTGATTTTATAAGTCCAATTAATTTAAGGTTTTAGTTCCATCAGTTGGCGGAAGTGCATCAGTGGATAAAAGCTACAACCGGAACGACACGTTGTGTTATCGGGGCTAACCGGTAAGAGTGATCTGGAGAACGGGAGTGGGGACCCAAAATAGGGTCCTAACAGGCTACAAGTGACAACCACGAGGGCAAAAGGAATGACTGTTTACTACACAAACCGACCGCTGTTGTCTGGGTTTGAAAAAACTTGATAACCTAAAGCTCTCATAATTTGACCGTAACCAGTCAAATTTCTAGCCTACAATTACGTCTGAATAGGAATTCGTTTTCGATAAAATTCACCGTGTTATCCAGTTTTGCTATTGCACATTCATAAAAAGTGAGAACAAATTACCAAATCAAAACACTTTCGACATTACAATCAAACGTAGATCTTGGTTAATAGGTACCATTCGCTTCCCAGATGTATTCTCATCACAAATTATAGGGATGATTTCCTCCAAGTGTTCCGACACCAATCATACTCGGTGGTAAACTCTAAGATTTGCACACTTTGGAAAAGGCATTCAAATTTCCGTTTTCTTTTCTTTTGTCCATAGTATAGTAATGTTACGCAGAATCAAGAAAAAAAACTGCGATCAGTGATTGGGATCACAAAGCAGCGTGACTCACGGTAGCAGAGTTTGAACCCTGAGATCGGTGTTCTCCATGATTACCATGGCTTGGTCAGCTTTATAAATCCTAAACATAGGTAGACCATGCTGTAATGAAATCCATTGGTATTTTGAAGTATAACGACATTTGCCTGATTTGTGTCTGACGGGACGTCAGTGTATGACTGAACCTTCAATCACCACGTTCAGAAGTGTAAACTGTCATAAGTAAAGGATAAGCAATGAATACCGAACAAGCCCACTTCCGGTAACATCACCATCGTGACTAATATCGTAAGATAGGTTAGAAAAGTTTTATTTACCAGCAACGTATGTGTGTTAAATTGTGGTTGAGAGGTCACAAAAATTGCTGTTTCGTGGTCAGGAAAGACGGGAAGGGTTTGCTGCTGTTCTGTGGCTGGTAAATAACAAGCGAAACAGTGTTGTCACATACATAAAAAAAATTTAAAAACCATCCCGCCTTGTTTGACGGAATTAAGGTGCAAAAAGCTGTTGAGAAAAGTCACCGAAAAATTTGGTTTATTAACTTTGCGCTTGCAAGGAATGTTTGTGAGTGGCTTGAAGAAAGGATTAAAAAACCGAATGAAGTCCATGAGGACTTTTTATGGCTACGAGAAAGAGATTCGAGCTGTGTTTCGGAACACCGGAGAAGAATTGCTTATTTTTTCGGCAATATCAAATTCACTATGGTAAACACAGTTTTCACTTAGCAAGCATTACAGCCGTACAATCGGCCTTAAGAACGTGGATGAAAGCAGGAGAATGAAGTTGCTCTAGGAGCGCAATTCTTAGAAGACATGTAAAACGGGAGAACTGTGAGAAATTGACTGATTATTACTGGAATTTGCATCCTTTTTGATCTTTCGTGATAGGTTTACTCCAACTGTGCTCGTTGTTTGCTTTCCTTTGCAATATTTTGCATACAAAGTTTGCTCATTTACTAAGGCATTGTTTCTAACTCGGTTTTCTGGTGTATTTTTGCGAAAGGTACCGTCGCCATACAATCAGCTTCAGTGTAAAAGTTATCACTCTGGGGCGGTTTGATCGAGGGTATTGAGAAATCAGCCAGGTAACTGAGTAGCCATAAAAGTAGCAGCATGTATTTAGGGGACCTTATTTTGGACAAAACTGTTGGTAATCAACAACTGATAGTGACTCGTTCTCTTCAGGAGATCTGAACTCTGCTCAGTGAATAAAAAACATAGGTTTCACTAACCGGTGAGCTATATCACAATCTTTCAGTGTTTCGTGTGTTTCTTAATGGGCATTGTGTTAATCTCTTCCGATAGCAATTCACTTTTTGATAATTCTGTCACGACTCATTGGTTGACAGTTTTTCTTCACGTGTAAAACCAAACGAGCAAAGCCTGAATGAGTTCGGCAAATACCCCCCCCCCCCCGAAACTTCGTCAGTTTGCATGCATCAGTGTGCTTTCCATCAGTAGAATAATAGACAAAAAGAAATGAAGCGTCCCTACTCAAGAAACTCCATAAGGGCACAAACCGAAGAGACAGTCGAAAGCGAAATTTTATTCAGAATCTATTGCACTTACGTTTCTAGCTTCCCCAATAAACGATGATGAATATCGCAACTGGTAAAATTTGAAGTCATCGCATCTGCTACAGAGACCCAGATAAGTGTATCAACAACCTGATATTTTTCCAAACCCGAGAATGGGTACCAGTAAAGGTACGATATGTTAAGCTTGTTCGCTTTCTGATAGCAAGGTTCAAAGAGGACAAGACGACTTCACAATCCTACCCTGTTGATTAATATTATCAAAGAAAATATTCTGATTATAATGTCATTTTTTGTACCGGGAAGAACACGATTTGTCTTTCTGCTATTATAGTCAAGTTTCATGAATAATTTGGTAGGTGACGTATACTGCTTGAGAAAACTGGATCGTTATAGATCTCTTCACGTGTGCCCCACAAATCGATTAATAAGTCAACTCTAACAGGTCTCAGATTTTATAGAAAATCTTAAGAGAGTGGCAAAACATTTTTCAGTGTTGATAGCAACTAATTATGGGATTATGTAATTCGCAACCATCGTTGGAAATCCACCCTAACAGTTAAAATGTTTGCAGAATTGTTGCCATCAATAAAAGTAGCCCATTCGAAATGTGCTACTCTAACCGTTAAAACTGGCAATGAAGTAGACGCAAAATGGTTTGGGATAAAACAAATTGGTCACGTCATATTCAGCATATCTTTATGTATTATTTTCTGCTTTCCTTGGAGTTATAGATTGCTGTATTACCCATGACATACAATCAAATGGGAAACTCACATTTCTGGAAGATACAAGTAATCGATAGAAGAAGTACTTGCTACAAACCTGCAGCAATGTTACATGACTTAGTTATTTGCCTTGTGAAAGTACCAAAAATGGTGCTTCTTTTTTTGCACAAAATGTTCTTAAGGATAAGTGCTTACCAAATCTTGGGTAAGAAAATCAAACGCCATAGTTGTTGATCAGCATTTTGCAGTAGATTAAAATTGACATTCGTTCGTGTATGACTTTCTGAGCCCAAAGTGATACTCCGCTGGACATCAAAGAGGTTATGATGATCGTCTGTTTTGTAATCACAGGAATGAGTCACTTCTAATCTTAAATACAAAAGTATGTAGTACAAAGATAGAAGGAAGGTTTCCGTGGGCAGCTAGCAACACTTCCATGATAGATAAACTAAAAGAATTTATTCAGTTTTTATGGCGAATTTGCTAAAACCACTGCTTAAAGTATCGACAATATTGAGGAGGGCTTGGGACTAGTAGGTAGTATCTTTGGAAGCGAATTGTATGTTGAGGTTGAACTTTGTCAAGTGCTGTTATTTACTCCAATGACTTGGATTTCTTCAATCCTCTCTAGGCCTCTTTGTTTTGCAGATACGATGGAATGTATCTGTTCGTAACTGGATTCATTTCATTCCTGCGGAGGACTTAGTGAGAAGAATAAAAATGTGACGGCTGCCGGACAAATCATATTCATGAATCTCTATGCATATCACTAGCGGCAAAAATCAATTTTATTTCAGACTATTTACCCAGTGTGTAAAAGCAAATTATGTTTCAAATTGTACTAAGGAAAACATGAATTCTAACCAACTCAAGTTGGATTTATGCACGTACGGAAGGTCTAGTCTGATCAGATTTTCCTGAACAATCCGCTCAATACAAGATGATAGACAGATTAACGAAAGGAATAATTGTTTTCATCCACTAGACAAGCAGTAGTTGTTTTGGGAAGAGCTTTGCGACCAATAAGAAACTGCCAAATGGGAGAGTTCTATTTCAGTGGACTCGCGAATGCATTCTATTTGGTTTTCACCATACAGAGCCATTGAGATTCGATCTAGCGACAACAATCATGACAAACAGACAGGTATGTGAGGGTTTTACTGCGGTGAGGAATCTCTATGTCTAGTATATCAGGAATGAATAAGGTTCGAATTGTATCGAAGAGTTGATGTGCCATATGTTGTGCATGTTAATATGTTTCATAGTCAAGACCAGAGCTGTCGGTAGAGATCATAGTTAGCGTCATTTTGGTTACCGCAGGTAACCTTATTTGATAAGAGTTTGACAGTCACGTGATTCTATGGTAATCGTTGCAAACCATTAAATGTTCCAGACAAGAAAGCTCTTGAAATTCCCCCTTCAAAATCATCAAAATTATGCATTGTTGGTTTGAATTAAAAACAGTTAACAAGAAGGTCGTTTACTTTTCTCGGTTTTTTCAGACCGTACAAGCACGTAATAAATCAGACTGGAAAATCCGTTGAAAATCACGTAATTCGCTGCTGGGCAGTCTCCATTGACGTGCTGTCTGTCAACCAGTTCTTCTTGTACAGAAGAAACACGGACTACCTGTGGATTCCAAGTTTTGTAGCAAGCACCAATTCATGGGAGCTACGGGACGAGTTATTTGACCTGAAACCCAACACAGCTGTCACAATGCGTACGAGGATGTTTTCCGAGTTGGTTGGTTCGGAAAATCCAGACAATAGTGAAGAGCAGACAAAAGGCAATCACCACTCATTGGATAGAACTAGGAACACGAGGTCCACCCGAATGGGTGATTTTGTCCTCTCTAATCTACGAAAAGAATATTACTGAAAAATTCCCAAGGTCTAATCCTAATCACCCTTGATCTGCCCGTGGGGCCCACTTTATGAGTCCAAAGTCAACTTTTACCAGATCTTAGCCTTAAGTTGACTCAGTACAGGGCAATGAAATTACCAATACGTTGTCGCATGTGACAAGGATGATACTGTAACTATGTGGGAACACTATCCCCGGTTGTCTTATCCATAGCTATTACCTGTCTTGCATTTCTACCAGCCTAGCTCCAATATCCAATAAATCTTATGTAGTAAACCAGTTCTGAAAATAATTTTGTGTGATCTGTTTTAATTTATTTCCTAAACTGGTGTGGTCTGCTAATTTTAGTGCGGTTACAGTTTGTTTACTATAAGGGTAGAACAATAGACTCTGTTTAGTACCGAATGCTAAAGGCTAGCGGAATTCCAGGCGTGTTTGTTTACGGAGTTTTGGAGTGCAAGCCAAATCAGTGAAAAATCGATGGAACATTGGGCGAGCTGAATAGAAACAGACCACATCAGCTCATCCAATTCACCACATCGAAGTCTCTTTGAATCCTTCCTCAAACATACATAACTGAATTAATTCAGCACATGAAGTAGGTGTGCAGTGTTTACCGAATAAACAAAGGAGTCGTCCATTGTGTGATCAGTGGATTTTCATCCTTGAAAAGCCGGTGACAGAAGGGAGCTGTATCACGTAGTGATGAAGTCAAACAAACCTCTGACCTTGTAGTTAAGACCTTCAATTCCAAATCTTTTGCTCCGGGGTTTAATTCCCACTGGGGATTGGCTGGATGTGCAATGCTGATGATTTCCAACAAAGATGAAACAGCTGTACCGTGCCTCCATGACTTGCAACGGTAAACTAAGCTTTGATACTGTATGGTGAATTGCTTCAAATCGAATCCAACATTCTACCACTGAAACAGAATAATTTTGATGAATTCACGCCTGGTCCTTGGTCTTAATATGATCTTCCTTATTCATCGACCTGACGACCCTATCAGTCGGCCATTTTTGATGAAATACACTTACAATAGGTGTTCACCTGTTTGTAAAGTACGATGAAAAAATGGTAGAACATATTCACAGTTTAGGGAAACCGTACTAACTTATTAGTTAAGTAACTCTAATGGGTCCCACATAATGTGTCCTGCTCTTCTGCGCTCGTCGAAAATAAAATGTTTTGGCCTTGCAAGACTACTTTCGCGAAATCTCCCGCAAAATAGAAAAAAACGATTTGTCATGAGAATATTCCGTTGTGTTGACAAGAGCTCGTTTGATAAATAGTCGGGCCAAATATCCTGGGATTTGAAATGCTGAGGATAATTATGAAATGAATATGCATAAACACAAGTGAATGAACCAGCTCACTCAAAATGAATGGAGCTGATAAACTTTGCTTGTTTTACATTATTTACCAAAGATTCATGAAAGTTTTACTGTCATCATCTTGTGTCAGAATAAAATACTACTAATTCTTTCATGTGATATGCCGCAACCAGCAAAACTTTAGTTCACAACAATTGCAATTCGCCGATGAGGTTAAATCAGGTAAGCCGATCCAAAGGGTAAGGCTATAACAACTTGTGGAAAAGAGGGTAAGACTGTCATCTCTTTTAACGTATTGGTTATACATATAGTAGACTATCTAACGATGGAATGCTTTATTTACAATTAGGAATGGTGCACTATTGCAGTTCAAACAACAGGCTTTTCGGTCCAACTAAACAGTGTTCGAAAGCAATCAACAAAAACGAAATATTATTTGTCTATTAGGATCGGTTGACGAAATCGCGCACGGGGTCCGTGAGCGACAGAAGGGATGGGGGTATTAACCAGTTTTCGATCACTCTTGAGTACTCATAGCCATTGCCTTCTAATCAGCACTGATTGGAGATTTCATGTGATAAAACGGAGAATGCTGACGGAGGCGCACGAACGACCTGTTTGCTTTGTTTAAAAACAACCAGTACTCTTATCGAGACGAGTGATTACGATTTGTGAAACTTCTGATGACCCCTAAATGCATGTGTGGCCTAGTAGGCAGAACGAGCACAGTACTAACGCATTAGTGACATCGATTCATTTGTTAGAACCCTTTCCAGATCAATGCCATCATATTGAAAGAGCCACTGCGACCCGTGGCCATCCCGACAGATATCAGCTGATGATCAATTTCAGTGATTACAATTGGTAATGTTCTCGTCTGGAGCCGCAATAGTACCGTCCTAAAGTCAAGCAACAAAAACTTTTGTCATTACCACAGTGCGTTGAAATCCAGGTAATATGTGGATGTTAGACCGAGCACACACCCATCATGACGGTTTACACAGTGTCTGTGTTCGTAAGAAAAACAATAATTCTCTAAAAACAGTTACAAGAAATAGAAATACACTTCTGGATTTGAGGATATCTTACATCACGCATATGAACAATTTACGTAAATCCCAGGTTTAACTATCTTTCACGATCCTACTACGATTCAGTGCGATTCACTCTCCCAGTTGTTGACAGTCCGAGTGAAAAAACGATTCAGAACGAATTTTATCGAGGTTTTTTTGACATCTTCGAAAAATGTCCACTGTAAAACAGGGAAGCAATGGTTTTGTTTAGTCTGTTTTTTGTTTAGCTCAACTCACCGAACTATAACGTCAAATCGCCATCCGGACTCACTAATTTTGGGTGAAAAGCTGGACCTCGTTCTGGAAAAAATAATCCCCAAAATATTTTTCACCATCCAAATCGTACCTGCGTCATACTTGTTCATCCCCGACAATGAAAATTCCAACTCATTTCCGATGAAGTTCCACTTACACACTAAGTCGCCCGTTCGTTTTGCATTCAGTCTCTCAGGGTGGACGAAAACTACTGCGTGCTTCAAGTGAGTGAAGTGACAAAAGTCTGATCGATTTCGTTTTGATAGCTTCGCCAGACACGACACAGTGTTCCGATTGGGAATAGAATCTGTACAAAGCCTGGTGAAACAACTTAGAATTTTGAGTAAAATGAAGAAGAATATCAGTCTGAACTTGATTGGGTTTAGTGATAGCCCATAAAACAGTATTCCCTGAGTGGTTCGTTCATGTGATGTGCTATATAAACTGTAATTCACAATAAAAGCAGACTGTGGAGCGATATTTTTCTCTTTTGTTTATCAAATCTGTGTTTTGAATTATTGCGTAACACGGACATTCGAGAAGTGCATGCATACTCTATAAACTGTTGTTAGTTTGGTCGGGTATGGGATATGACTGACTGTTGGCTGACAAAGTCCCAAAAACTTTAATCATATAGAGTCTTCTCAGGTAGAAGGAAATAGGCTTCGCATCAAAGGTCGAATGATTTGCATGTGGATGAAATGAGATACAAAAAATATGAATGGAATATATTTCAGCCATCAATTTTACGTGTCATTAGTAACGTCTCAAGGAAAAGTAGTGATTTGGTTGGTAGTAATCAGCGAAAAGTTCTAATGCCCCTAGCATAATTGGGATTGGGAAGGTAAGCATATCACATCGTTGCAGTAGAAGCCATATATGGCTCTCAACATACGTTTGTAATAGCAAAGGTCATTGAAATTTCACTACTTTTTGTTTTACAACAATAAACATTCCAGAGCAGCAGCTCGTGTCAATTTAAAAGATTACGCTTCTTGTTCAAGCGTACGCGTCAGCACATTCAGCTTATCAGAAAAACTTTTGGTGCGTTGATCCCGACCGCTCTTCTGCCGGTTTAATTATGCAGAATGTCGAGTTTTTCCGCTGACGCGATTCAACAAGTCACGAAGTCCTACAAATGGTGTATCTGACGATAAATAACTGAGAGTTCCCCTGTGACGAATCTGTTTGGCTTCCGTGGGTAATCATATCCATTTATTGTCAACATTTTGGTTGGTCGACTATTCAGCTGCTGGAACAAGTGTTATTCGCACGCGGTTCGGACCAATAGCCAGATTTATATGTGACATTTTGAGCTGAGTCATCCGAACACTGATCACAACAATTGCAACCAAACCGAATCTAGCATAATAGTATTACTTATAAACCGTATTTGTCTCCATTAGTTCAAAGACTAGCTTTGAGCAATCAAGCTCGCAACACACTATAAAACAGACCAGCAGCAGTTTGCATTGTCGATCGAATACACAAATGACGCGGTTACATTACCATCAAAATAAAGAAATCAGGTCCCTAGAAAGTAGTGCCCAGAGTGGACAACGTTTTAGCTGATGGGAAAACAATTGAATATTATCTGTTTGTGGTCGAATATTCAAGTGAAAACAAACTTCACATCCGGGTACTTCGTTCATTTTGACTAGATACTCTGGCATCATGTCTCACATAAATCTAAACTATAGTCAGTTTAGCAACAATGAGCATTTCAAACGAGCTAACTGAAGGTTCTTTTACAAACGTTTGTTACAACTTTCGTACATTCTCAAGTTACGTATGGCACGTTTGCCTAAGCTACATAGTCTCCTGTCTGTTCTTTTTTGGAAATGTTTCATTTGTTTCTATTTTCTTTCCCGAAAGCTTTTTCAAAGGCAAACGGAATAGTTTCGAAAAACTAACTTTGGTATTTAAAAACTACTCAATCATTTGACTGAAGGAAGCAGTTCAATTACTGAGGATATTGTGCAACCTCTTTTTCATCTTTATACGTACTCAGTTTCTGGGCTGCACTCTTCCGAGTTTTTCATCCCAGTGCTCATTCACACTGTAGCCTGGTTGTCTCGTTCCGCTCGAGTGGATGAATAAGTGAGTTGTATTGACAAAAACCGGTTTGATTATCGATCCGTTAAGCGTGTTGACAAATAAAAAAGAGCCGAACATAAACGAACCGAATAATAAATTAGGTTATCATCCCTAGTTAGATATTTCCAAGGATGACCGAGTATACTTTATAGATTCCAATTTGTTATAGCGGAACAAGTTACAACCTGGGAAAAACTTATCTGAAGCTATCCTTTGATAGAAAACCGACGAATAGGATATTTCATAGATAGGAAATATCAAATTAGGTTAAGAGCATAATTACCAGAATTATTTATTCGGTAACCGCTTTTTTCGTTGATTTCACGCTCAAGTTGAACTGTGCACCTTCACGAGTTCTCTTCTTCGATAAACGCACTTTGTAGGCAGATCAACTCCAACATGCATGAATCACGTCCACGTTAAACAGACATCTTCGTCATGTCCAGTGAATCATTGGACTGCTTCATGGACTTTCCGGTGCACGTGATCAATCAGGATGAAACTTTTGGTTCATAACAGAATTCATGCTAACCCAGGAGGAACTGCCAACGACAGTGTGCCACCATCCGTTCAGTATTTATTGATGGCCTGAGACGAGAACATGATAGGGCACTTAGCAAATTTATTTCTGGAATAAATCACGACTATTGTCGATCAATCGCAGTGATAAAACCAATGACTTCACCGTTCTGAAAAGTATCAGAATGGCCAAGCTTACTTAAATAAACCTCAAAAAGAGCCTCAAGTTACCTAATGATTTAGCAAAGACAAGGAAAGCCAGAAAAAGGACTGACCATGGTAGCCAGACTTTATTCCACTGGAACGACTGAATGAATATTTCATACTTTTTCTTTTATATAATGGAAAATCCACTTGAACTTTTCACATCCAAATTTCGAGTCAAAATCGACCCGACGACGCTGCCCTTACCGGTTAGGTGTTCTACTAACTGAGCTATCTTGGTACAGCCAGTGTAGTGTGATTACCACAAGTGAATATTTAATGACGCGTGAACCGCTATTCCACTGATACAAAGCTACTGTCCTGGTTCTAATAAATAGGCTAAAGTCGTCATGTGGAAAGACTCGAGGTGCGTTCAGATGTGTAGAATCTCTTGAGACTATTAAGCGTTATATGGATCCTAAAATCTTTTGAAAACTCCTGACTATGTAGTATATTATTCTGGCACAATTCCAATTTCTCGGCGTTTGTATCACGACTGCTGAACTCCATTAGTTGGTCATGGCTTGTACCCGTGGTCAAAGTTCTTCAATACATGTGCACTCATAGTGTGCAAGTAGTTAAGTGTCAGTGCTTTTGCAGTCAAACTTTCAACGCTTCTTTCAGTCGGTGGGTTTTTATTTGCTTTACGGAAACGCAAATCGACATCATATGCTTAGCGCATGTTGAAATTTGACGCGTGGGAGAGTTTGAAAGACCCACTGCATTATCGGCGACAGCCCGCGACGGGACCAGACAATGTCCCAGTTAATCAGGCATAGTAACGAGCCGAACGACGATGGATTACTGTCTACTAATAAAGTGGCGGGTATCGATAGCAGATTTCCAATCTCTGACCTCCGAAATAGCAAGGAAACTCTCGAAACCACTCAGGCACTACCGATCTCTTGCCATTTTGCCGATGGCTGACTCACCTCAAGTCAGCCTAACGTTGTTTTGTGCCTTTTGCAAAGCAGCAAAACGTGTAAACAGTATGGTCCAATGGACTTACCTGGTGTACAGAGCAGATCGGGTAACCATTCATTTATATGGCGGTTAAAGAATTTTGCTTGAGGAAAGTAAGGTTATATGAAAGTGGAAAACCAAATTGCGACAAGATATTCCAAGGTTCTGTGGTCAGAAGAAAAAATCACAATTTCAACTATGACGAGCTTTTGGAGGTAACTTATATGAATGAATCAGCGCCTGTGTATGGGATTCACGAGGATACATGTTTGTAAAAAAAAAGAAATCAGTAGAGGCGTACCAAATAATAGAACCCTTGTGAATATAGCTAAAACAGGGACAATAGAACCACCACCTGTAGGTTTGAAGAATCTGTAGAACAGAAATCAAAAAATGGGTCGACCTTTATGCGCACGATACAGTATCGAATTAAAGAAGGGAGAATGTGAAATTCCTTCTCTCAGACCGTAATACACTCGCCCCAGGTCATTCCACTCTTCTGCCGGAAATCAGAACCAAGCTGGTCTAGTATTGGGTTGTAATTTTCTGCTGACAAAGAAGCATCCTATGGTGCGAACGTTCAAGAGAATGCGGCATGACAGGTAGATGCCGAGTAAGGGTTGTTCAGGATTCCGATGGAACCGTCGATCAATCTTCAATATCTTCTTAGTATCACTATACCAGTGCTTACGACAGATAACTATTTCGTAGCTCTAAACGATCAAAAATTAATTTTGGTCAGTAACGATAAGAAATTCAAAGTCAAGTTAAATGGATCGAACAGAATGCACCAACTGATGAATTGCACTTTGGTCAGACACAAAATTTATCCCAGGGAGCCCTATCTGAAATGGGACTGGTTTATTCACAGAAGACATTCACGCAACTACCTTCCCAATCAAATCTGAAACGGTTCTTTCTGTCTGAAATAAAAATATGTTTAGTTATTGAACAGTTGTGGGTTACGTGAGCCTATATTGTATAACATGAAGAAACTTGTATGGTAAAGGCCAATGAGGAAAAATGAAATCACTAAACGGTTCCTAAACCAATCATGGCCATTGACACCTGAGGATGTTGAATACTAGAATCCAATTTATCAGGTCATAAATGCAAGTTATTCCGTTTTTACTGCTACTGGCTATGACTTTACCCCGTTTCTTGGGTGAACATTCCGGATGCTTATCAGCTGAGAAGATCAGATAGTGACACTTTCTGTCTACTCCAACAAAACATTCAGAGTTCTGACTAATTACTCTCATTGATTAGTGTGCTTTTAGTTGAATATCAGCAGTAAGTTCTCGTACAATGATCCTCCACCCAATTGTTTTCGCTTTATAAACGGGCAAAACCAAATTTCGGTTGCCGGGATACACAGGCTAAAACTTAATATTGTAATAGTTCCCTTGAGCGAACGCCACCTAACTTCTCACAAACACATTAAAAAGGTTTCTTCACATCTTTTCCCTCTTTTATACACTCGTACTGCAAAACGATCAGTATCATCAACGCGACATGGGAGGAACAATACCAATGTATGGTCGTTGCAATAGTCATTGTTACCTTTAATTGAACTACCCCTTTTGCCACCACATTTCATTCTGTACCTTCAAATTGTTTTCCGAACGGATTTGAACATGTTGAGGCTTACGGATCATCAACAAGTATCAATAAGTAATCGGTAATACCTTAGCAGTATTGGCTTATTCGAACCGAAAAGTAACCACTGACCCAGCAGCCAGTAATAATTATTGGTTAACAATAGCTACAAAGATTGCTGACTCAGCTTTCTTTCGAAAGGAGCCATTTATACGACCACCATGTTTTGTTCGATAATATTTCAGTCATTTGGAAGCACTGAGGTAAGGCGTACGTTTCTGGTAGACTAGTGTTTATAAATTTCCGTTCTCCGACAACATTAGTTCCCGCTAGGATATTTATTCATCAAGCACGATCTCGGAGTCTGAGTAGTGGAAAGCATGTTGATAGTATTTACAATACAAAGGAAACAATTTCAAGTGATATCAGCTCTATCACACGGTTTTCCACCTAGATGGAAATGACCAAAACTTTTGTGTACAATTACAACCCTTCATTCATTTTCTGGTAGACACAATCTTGACGAATATATCCGGAAAGATGAAAACACATTGTTCGCTCATTGCCGGCCTATTTGTCCACTGATGAATAACTTTTGATTGGTGATTTGGTCGGATGAGCCATCGTTTGTCTTTCCTATTCACACCAAAACGAACTTCTCAATGACTCACGTGATGACCAGCATATTTTGTGACTTGCTTCGCCTGTCAGAGGAAACGCCCTAACTAAACTGCGATGAGTCAATCCACAGGCGGTATATTGTCAGAAAATCACCGGCTGACATTTTGCACAGTGCAGACTCTTTCCGTTCATCCGCCTACCGGGCTAAAGTCCATCCACCCAAGTGCGCGCAGCACAGAACGCCTAAACAAATGGCATGTTTTTTTCTCGACGGTGGGATGACAACGAGTGGGAATCCAAATCGAAAGAACTATCTCTGGGTTAGCGCGCCATTATTGTAGCAATTGTGAAGAGGGTAGCGCAGATGGTGGAGAATTTGGTGAAGCATATGATGACTATGTCAAAGGTTTGTAATAAAGTGTCTACAGTGTTTGCATTTCATGTGTACACGTGATTCACGTCAATGTTTCTAACCGCTCAACATTACCATGATGATTTACAATGCGGACGGTTTCATCTGCTGAGTAATTATTTCTGATAATGCAAACAAACGATGAGAGTTCATTCGTTTTTATGATCATGACTTTATCCGTGGGAAGCTCGACGTTTGTTTGTTGAGCGGAAAATTTAATCGGATAAACTATCCAAATTATCGATTTAGAGTTTCTTCACCTAATTCGACTAGCGTCAGTATGCTGTTCCAATGATCACAAAAAAGTAAGTTCTTCTAAGATTAATTGTGTTGCAACAACTTTATTTGACACTAAAATCCGTGTACTTCAGTTCGAATTGTAGTACGAGTCCATCATGATGGTATCGTGCGAAATGCTCATAGCCTTGTTGTTTCCAACGGAGCAGAACTCTTGACGGTGTGTGATTTCAGTTTGATAAACGTGTGTAAGTGTACCACTCGGGACCAGTTTATAAAGCTGAACATCAAAAATATATCAACAAACGCTTTATCGGCTTGCTTCTCAGACACTGGAGTGAAATCCAAAAGAAGTTATTGATGGCACAATAACAAGATTAATTTTTACTACAAGGCACGATTAACAGTGCTCATATCAATACACTTTCACACTTAACAGCCGTGACAAATCTGAGGTTGATACAAATATCTTCAGTCTGAACGAAAATGACCACTCCTCACGTACTGAGTGAATGATGTCTCGCTTGCGTGCTCACGTGACTGACTGTTCGTTTCTTGCGATTTAATAGACACAACAGCTAACGTGTCCGATTTCCATACCTGTCATTAATTAACTTTATTCAGTATCACGTGGTATGAGAGCGGGGGGAGCCGGATTTGGTATGCACACTGAATCACGTGTATATTTCAGATGTAAAAAGTACGATCATTTTGACCTCACGTAATATTCCTCAGGCTTTAATTGGGTTTCTATTGATCGGCAATAACAGATACCTAGAAAACCAGCAATATCAGCATCCGTGACCACTACTCAGTGGTTCGGTACTGGATAGTAATACCTTCAAATGACTCTTTCACTGGCGGCAAAAAAATCTGTGTGTACACTGGCGTTCTAAAGAAGGCTTTTATGTGAATCGGTGGTCAGTGTGTATTCGTAATGACAAAGTATCCCCTCACATCGATACCAGCCCGCACTCACAGGACTGGTTCGAATTACACACCTAGACTTCTTGTAAGGGCCGATCGATGCTATGCAGAATTATATCATGAGAAGATTATCTTATTCTTTTCTAGAGCAAAATGAAATAGCGACAGAGATCAGATTCTTTACGCACAATTTTTCAGCAATATTCACGGAAACCTTTGACCCATAAAATTATTCACATGTGTAACAGTCTATGTGAATAGATCGATACTCCCAAAGTTTCGGTGTTCTCAGCCCACACTTTCAACAATCTAGTTCAGTCGTTTTTTAAAACTTAGGAGCTCAGATTGAAGGTAAGCAGGACCGACGTAAATCATTTGCTTTCTGCACTGACAACTTAGAGCAGTTCCCATTTCATTATCGGTGGCCTAGTTAGGACAAAAGTTAATAAATATTCCCTCCTGAACCCTGACAGTAAACTTCATTGGTGTAGAAAAAATTAGAATTATGTGTACATGAAAACCGGCAATATGGCCTCAGGTAACCGAAAACAGTCGGCATAAAAAATCTTCCGTATGGTATTCAGATCTTGTTTACGTGATCAATACAACTTGCAGGAATGCAGTCAAATTGTTCGTTTTGGATAGGTTAATTGACGGAATAATATAACCAGTGCTGTTTCGCTAAAGAGATATTTTTACCAAAGATGCCTTGGTGAATATGACTAAGGCTGAGCGGAAAAATGATTTCCTTCTCTCAACTCAGTTTGAACAGAACACACATGAAAGACATTCACATTGTGGCATTATCCGCAATTTTTCAGCTGAGCTAAGAGGGTCTTCGGACATTTCTGAAATGAATCATTTTGTTTACTAGCCCATAGATTATTAACTAATAGTATCTAGTATACAAAACT